>CM053037.1:70745569-71345569 GCA_028564925.1 Lithobates sylvaticus
CCTCCTTCCGAACACGCAAGGAAGTCCATACACCGCCAGACAGAGAGAGGATTTCACTCCCAGGCAACAGGGGAGCCGTCGCAGACCCAGAGATGCATCCCAGGAAGCAGTACGTGAATCATAAGTGTTATATGATCTTACCTGCACTCAGTTATCACTTTCTAATGGAGCAGTCATTTCTGATTCCTGTGTCACAGACTCTGTTTAAGTGACCTGTTGACATAGCCCCGGCCGTTACAGGGCTCCCGCTGGCACACCTCCCCTGGCAACAGAGACACTCCCCCCCTTTGGCCGAGAGAGCCCACCCCCCCCACAGAGATCTATGGCAGTCACCTGCTACCATCCCCTGAGAGCTATAGATCAGGTGTTGGACACCCACTGCACACCTCATTATTGGCCCCAAGACATCTTTCACGGGACACTGCGGATCTCCAGCAGTACCCATTAGAGCTCAAGATAGACTCGCCTACGACCAATCGAACATGCCGCTCACACAGGACTTACGGCTGCAAGCCACCAACACACTCATGCTGGGCAGGCAGAGGAATCTTTATACAGTGACTCAATGATATGGACGAGAGATCCAAGGCCAACACTAGCTGGACTACAGGGGCGCTACAGGTTTTACCCCCTTTTTTTTTTTTTTTTTTTTGTTGGGCTGAAGCGGGACACTAGCTGGGGTCGTTTAGATAGTCACTACCGAATGACACAGATGTGTTTACATAACAGTTAGACTGCTCTATTATGTTCCCAATTATATATTTTTCTCTTCTTTTTTTTTTTACGTTCTCTCCTTTTATTTTTCATGGGTATTTTTATTGTTATACTCTTTGATGTGACATGTTCTTTTTCGATTTGGTTGTTATTAGATACAGCTGATATTAGATACAGGTGCATATGCATACAGATTAGTTACACCAGAGGGGTGGGGGGAGGCGGGGAGCTCTCCTTTATGGACACGGACCCACCACTCCTCCACATAGGTTAGCGCATCTTGCTGGGGAACGTCTCTAGACTCCCCGATCGACACGCGCAGGTTTAAAACAACACTATAGGGACCAGGTGTTAGACCTGGCCCCTACTTGGTAGTTTATTACCAATCCTTCTCTTTTCTTTTCTAACTTAACTTATTCTTCCTTTTCCTTCCCTGGTACTAAACCATCTACCCCACCCCTGTCCCCCCCCCCCACCCCCCCTATCCCCACTGGCAGATTTAACATGGCGACACAAAATATTAAAATTATGTCTCTGAATGTCAAGGGACTAAACACGCCGGAGAAGCGACGCATATTAATGGATGAGCTCAGGCGGTCTCATGTGGATGTGGCCTTTCTACAGGAGACCCACTTTAAAGATAATAGGCTACCCTACTTAAGAAACAAACACTACCCAACAGCATACCACTCTACTAACTTGACCACTAAATCCAAGGGGGTGTCCATATTGATATCAGGTAAAATCCCGTGGCACTGCCAAGGAAGCCAGTTAGACCCTAGAGGTCGCTACGCCTTTGTCAAAGGTCTGATTGGGACCACGCAGCTGACCCTAGCAGCAGTATACGCCCCTAATGAACGCCAAGCTACCTTTCTTGAGGAAACTATGGAACAACTTCAGCAGTTTAGAGAAGGGCAATTAATCCTAGGAGGTGATTTTAATGCACCTCTAATACCCTCAATTGACACCTCACCGGGCAGGACTTCTATACCAGTCAGCCAACTCAAACGCATGGCCAAGACATTCCACAAATCTCAGTTGATAGACATTTGGTGACTACAGCACTCAGGAGACAGAGACTTTACATACTACTCCCCCATGCACCAGGTTTACACTAGAATCGACTACTTTATGATCCCCCACAGCCAACTACACAATGCAGAACATACTGCCATAGGGAACAGAACGTGGTCAGACCACGCACCCATATTCTTGACGTATAACCTTTCAAATTATTCCTCCCCCAGACATCAATTCTGGCGTCTCAATGAGAGCCTTTTACAAACCCCGGAAATTATGGTAGAAGTCACCAGGGAACTGACTTTGTACTTTCAGGAGAACGAACAATCAGACTGCACACCGGGGACATTGTGGGAAGCCCACAAGACGGTGATACGGGGTATCCTTATTAAACATGGAGCCCGCATCAAACGAGACCGTAATCTGAAACTTGCCCAACTCCTACAGGACCTTACCGTAACGGAAGCCAGACATAAACACGCCCCCACCCAATCAATTGCAACAGAGCTAGAGACGATTCGAAAACAGATTAACGATTTCCTTCACTATAGAGCTAAAGCGGCCATTCAAATATGCCGTAAAACAGCATATGAATCGGGAGACAAATGCGGGAAATTACTAGCTCAATCAGTTAGAGAACTTAGATTGTCCTCATACATTCCATATATTAACAAATCTGACGGAGGAAGGGCGGCCCTCCCCAAACAAATCACCCAGGAGTTCAAATCCTTTTACAACACACTATACAACCTACCGACGGTGTCAGTACCTCAACGGGAAATAGAGGAATATGTTTCCTCCTCACAGCTACCGGCCATATCACGGGAGACCCAGACTGCATTAGACACCCCCATAACCATGACGGAACTACAACAAGCCATTAAACAGATGAAACCAGGGAAGGCGCCGGGCCCAGACGGCTATACGTTACAGTACTATAGAACCCTGCTCCCAATACTGGGGCCCTATCTACTTAAAATCTTTAATGCAGTTGGAACGGGGGGAACATTTGCGAGAGATACTTTAAGCGCCCATATTTCAGTGATCCAGAAGGAAGGGAAAGACCCAGCGATGTGTGGCAGTTATAGACCCATATCGTTGCTAAACGTAGACCTAAAAATATTCACTAAAATTCTGGCCACCCGATTGGCGTCACAACTACAGCAACATACACATACTCATACACTTAGACCAGGTAGGCTTTATCCCCTCAAGAGAAGCTAGAGACAGCACTACCAAAGTGCTGAACCTGTTATATATTACAAGGAACAATAAAATCCCGTGCATATTCCTAAATACGGACGCCGAAAAGGCCTTCGACCGGGTTAACTGGTCTTACATGTTTACAGTATTAAGAGACATAGGGCTGGGAGATGTAATGCTTAACCGAATAGCCAGTATATACTGTAATCCAACAGCACAGGTGAAGGCAAATGGAGTCCTATCTGACTCCTTCACAATATGTAATGGGACACGGCAAGGGTGCCCACTCTCTCCCCTTCTATACGCTTTATCATTAGAACCTTTCCTCTCCACCGTTAGACTCAACCCCGACATTCATGGGGTGTCTGATGGGCAGCAACAGCACAAAATATCAGCATACGCTGATGACATGCTGTTCTCGATAACTGACCCGGTTGTATCATTACCAAATCTCCTGAGGGAATTAGAGAAATTTGGGAAAATATCTAACCTTAAAATCAATTATAACAAATCGGAGGCCATGGGCATATCAATACCAGACAGGGCTCTCCTGACTTTACAATCAAGCTTTAGATTCCGATGGACTACATCCACATTGACTTACCTGGGCACTAACATCCCTTCCGACCTGTCACGAATATACGAGGCTAACTTCCCACCCCTACTGGCAAAAGCTAAGTCACTCCTGGAAACATGGCATAAAGGCATACATTCCTGGTTCGGGAGGTGCAACCTAGTAAAGATGAGCATTCTACCTAAATTCCTATACCTCTTTCAGGCCCTACCAGTTAGAATACCCCCCCTATACTTTCGACAGGTGCAAACCTTATTCACACGTTTTGTCTGGGCTCATAAAAAAACCCGACTACCACGCTCCCTACTTATGACACCGAAACATCACGGAGGCCTGGCACTCCCCGACGTTAGAAGATATTACCAGGCTGTACATTTAGGGAGAATAGTGGACTGGCATCGACATCAGGAACTTAAACTGTGGGCCCAAATAGAGCAACGCCAGACAAACACACCCCTGGGGAAGGCAATTTGGTGCTACGAATCGCTACCTCCAGACATAAAAAAACACCCGCTGATAGGGAACACTATGAGACAATGTCTCCGCGTGACTCTCCAAGTCGCACAGACAACCAAAACATCTCCCCTAACACCGATCCTGGGCAACCCCAAGTTCCCCCCAGGGAACTCCCCAACTGACTTCCAGATCTTGAGGAATAACGACCAAACATCGGCAGCACGATTTGTGGTGCAAGACAGATGGCCCACTATTAGGGAATTGACAGACCCCAGGGGAACATTCCGACTGCCATTTTGGAGTGTGATACAGATGCATCATTTCTTGCAGGGCATCCCAGACCCCCATCTGTATACCAGACCTATGACCTCGTTTGAGGAATCCTTAGCGGGCAGGGAACCCTTGACACGGGTCCTGTCAAACATGTACTCGCTGGTGAACACACCCCCCCCAACCACCAGATCTCCCGAGTATAGAGAGGTGGGAAAGGGAACTGCAATGCACCTTAAAGCCCCATACACACGGTAGGATTTTCGCATGGATTCTGTCCGATCGGACAATGTTGTCGAAAAATCCGACCGTGTGTATGCACCATATGCACAACAGTGTACGTCGGATTGTCCGACGGACAAAGTCCTATCTCCTGCTGGATAGATTTTTGGACAACAAGGTCCGATCCCACCAAATCCGATCGTGTGTATGGTAGTCCGACGGACAAAGTGCTACGCATGCTCAGAAGAAATTCTGTGACGGAAGCGCTCGGTCAGGTAAAACTACCTTTCCTAATCGACACAGCACATTCGTCACGCTGCAATGTTAAAATGTCTTTAATGCAGCGCATTCTCTTTTTCTTTACAATGCAAGAAGAATGAGGTGTTTTAGCTGCTCCTATTCACCCGCACTTCTCCCAAACTTAGTTCTTTATTACTTTTCAGGATTTCTACACTACATGTTTATTTTTACTCAGATCGTAAAAGAATCTTTGTTATATTTTTAGCATGATTTCTCTATTTTTTTTGTTTTTTTTTTGGAATACATATTTGAAGGAGATTTTTTTTTTTTTTTTTGGAGGGGGGGTTGTGTGTCTCAACTTAGCAAAACCACATTATTAACATTTGTATTTGTTGCTTAAATTTACTATGAGTTTGTTGGTTGTTGGTGCCCCTTGTTAATTATACTTTATGATTAGTGAAATGTACCTGCCTACTCACAAATAAACTGTCATTATAGAAAAGTAAAACACAATAGGCAATGATTATTTCAAATCAAAAAGACCTTTATTTTGGTCTCAGCAACAAAACAAAGAGGAACGCAGCCATGGTGAAACTTGGGGAATTTGCAAAGCCTTGGACACCCACGGCAACCATCATTTTTCAAGCTTAGAAAATTGGGGGCCTGAGGAGTACCTATCTAAATAATAAGGGAGTGCAATCTGGTCCTGAAGTCCAAAGTATCCGGAACTGCAGCAGATGCCATCTAGGTCCCCAGGCTCTGGTACTACAAGAGGCTCCATCTTCTCTCAGACCAGACTGAATCCAGGTCGTCACTCTCAGGTCTTCCTTCCACGCTTCCTTGCACGCTGTGGCTGTCATGCTGGTGGGGTGGCAGAAGGAGGAGGAGGAGGCGGAGCATGGTCACTATGGCAAACATGTGTGAGTGGGGTCATCTCCCCAGCCATCCCCTTATTTAGGACATGGAGGATGAGCCCCTCACACATGTTGCGTTGCCTCACCTCCATACCCTTCATTTTAGTGACAACCACGGAGCCAAAGGTCTCCTCGTCGGTGGGTGTGGCATGTAGGGAGGCTGAAGCCTCTCTGATCATCCGGAGCGCAGACTCTCCCGCCTCACCCCCCCTTCTCGCCCTTCTGTAGGGAAGGCGGAGGGGAGGGATTTGGGAGTCAGTCAGGCTCCGAGGCCTAGCCCCCTCTTGGCTGCCACTACCCACCTCTTGGCTGCCACTAACCCCTTCCTCCTCCTGACTGCCACATTCCACAGCCTCCTCCTGGCTGAGGTCTTCCTGTGTATGAAAAAGGGACATAGTTTCAGTTATTTGTTCATCAAACACACACAATTTTCATCTAGTGACTGTTGCAAAATGGTTACAAATAGAAAACCATACAATTCTCAGCCCTGCAGTTTAGATTCTTGCCCCAAATGTCTCCAACACTACTGTCTGTTGATATGTCAAACACGTTAGGAACTAAGCAATTGGGGATCCTGAATTCAGTGAACATCATTCCTTTTTCACAAAAATGGTTCCCAAACTACTATACCTGGAACAAGCTGGGCTCCTCCACCTCTTCCAGACTGGAAGGCCCAGGTTGCTCCTCGGAAGCCTCATCAGGGGTGGCCTGCGCGCAAGGAAGCGTGGAAGGAGGAGTCGAGAGTGACTCCGTGACATCAGCCTGGTCTTTGAGAAAATGGAGACTGTCATAGTACCAGAGCTTGGGGGCATAGACCTCATCTGCTGCAGTTGCAGTTTCTTCCGACTTCAGGACCTTCTTGCGCTCCCTGATATACGCACTCCTCAGGCTGCCAATTTTCTTTCTTATATCACCAACAGTTGCCGTGGGGAACCTTGGCTTTACAAATTCCACAAGTTCCAGCAGGGCTGCGTACCTCTTTGTTTTGATGCCGTAATGGGGGTGTTTGGCCTGCCATAAAACGGGAAATTCCCTGTATTTCTCAATAAAGAGGGGGAGAAAACTCACGTCGTTGAATCCCTGCATAATCTCTGCAAGACACAACACCACACAAAACACTATAAATTATGTCAGGCTAAACTCTCCTAATCTTCTCCATAAAGAAGCCTCAAGGTCGAATCAGTCTAGGCTAGTTATGTACCAACATCAAATTGTACCTTTGTTTATAGCGATCGTCTCGTGCGTGAGCTTTCTCTCCCCTCGTCTCCCAGATCGTGGCTACGACACAGGCGTGTGACGTTTTATATACAGTGCGCATGCGTCAAACTCCGCCCGCCCCTGATGATCTTTCTCGTCTATTCCCCACCCCTTCTCTTTACGGCGCAGTGGGGAGAGCACATGGTGGGGACACAGCAGGTGCGCCCGAAATATCCCACCAACGAGGAGGACGACGAGGAAAGTCCGGAGGCAGAAACGTCCCGATCCCAGAGCCTGAAATTCAAGGCCTCCAATATGTCATTTGGAGAAATGTTGGAGATGGTGGACATATTAAGAGGAGCGACTATGATGGGAAGTATTGGCCTTACCTCAACCCCAATGTCCGCAAGGCCAAGATCATGTCTAAAGTTGTGAGGAGGCTGTACAATCATTTTGGGGTACAACGATCCAAGGAGCAACTGAGGAAACGCTGGTCAGACCTGAAACTGAGGGAGGTCGATCAGTACAGAAAGATCAAGCGAGTTCTTCAAAAAAGTAAGTAGTTGTGTTTTGTGTTTGATTTCTTGCTTGCATACTGCTCCATGTGTTTGTATTTTTACAAAGTTGTACATTCCAAAATGGCCACTTTCAGGTTCGTCTGTGCATTCGATCGTACTCAACCTCGATCTTTCTGCCACTGTCATGTTCGTGTGTGTGTGGGTCCATTCGATCGTACTCAACCTCGATCGTTCGGCCACTTATAATACGATGTTTGTTGTTTTTTGGGGGAAAGGAAGTTTGTTCTCTCTAGAAATGTCATCAAGACTGTCCAGCCAATTTATTCAATGTAAAGGAGACGTCATCCAATAGCTGTTTACTCATCTGGACTCTAGAGCACTAGTGCTGGGACACCTAAACCCCCTTTTTATTAGGCTTTTCCACACATGTGCTCCAGTGGATACTAGAGGGGGGTCTCCATCACCCAAACGTCGACCAAAAAGCTATAAGTTTAGGACCTTTACAAAGTGACTACATTCATGTTGGTGTCATTTGTAACTGGACATCCAAAAATATTGTCCCTCACTTTCAAGCAATGTTTGTCATTTCCTATGTCTGCCCTCAATAGATTGTGTTGCTAAATCTTCCTTTTGTACATTCTCATAGGGGAGCGAAAACTTGGGACGTCTGAGGAAACCCCAAAACCAACACCTCCCAAAAAAGGGGAAAGAGCAGAAGCAGAGGAGGAGGAGGAGGAGGAACGAGAGATCATAGAAATTGGAGAACATGTCACCACAACAGGTGAGTGTGGGAGAACACAGCTACTGGTAAGCTAATCAATGTATGGCTGCCTCATTTCCAAGACCCTATTTTTTTTTGTTTTTGGTTTTTAGGTGACGTGGATGTTGTGGAAGAAAAATCACACTTTACCACAGAGAGTGCCCACGTACTCATCGGGAGATAATGGTCTGCAATAGAGATCTAGATTACATAAAGCAAAACATCAATGATGTTCAACAAAAATTGAAGAACATCATTGATGTTTTAGGAAAAATCTGAAAACGCACCAAGTAATTAACACACATTTGTGGCTGCTTCTGAACACATTTGCAAGTTAAGAACTGTGTTAAATTTGGAACATGCACACATTGTGTCCACATGTGCTAGCTCCCATCATGGTGGATGAATGACAACGTTTTTTTGGGGGTGCAACCACTTTACGAACTACTAAAGTGGTTGTGGTGAAGGGGTTGCACCCCCAAAAAACGTCCATTCATCCCCATGATGGAAAATGGCACTTTTGAAGATTCCAGGCATGTTTTTTACCATATAATGACCATTTTCCAACCCAAATTGTGTGCATGTTCTAAATTTCCACTTTCCAGGGGTGACCCCCCCCATGTGATGAAGGCAAGATCAAACACACTTTGAACATATAGTCATGTCTGATCTTGTCTTCACTTTAGAAAGTTGAACTTTCCTAGTTCCTAGGTTCTGTTTTGCTCCATGCCTGGTTTTACAAAATGCGGAATGTTTGTAAACAATGTTGTAAATAACCAAGATGTTGTCATTTTGGGCAAGAAGTTTGTAAATACACTTGTGAATGTTTTGCAAGTAAACTTTTTTACTTTTCAAAATGTGTGGCTTCCTTATTTAAAAAACAAAATGCATTATGTATGTCAAATGTAAAGGATTTGGGGGGCAATGGGTGTTATTTACTAAAGGCAAGTCCAGTTTGCACTGCAAGTTTCTTTTCCAGGGCACTTTTTCACTGCACTTGTAGAGCATAGTGGATTTGACTTATGTAAATGACACCCACAGTGCTTTGTACGAAAACACGGAGCACAGCATTTTTGTGAATACACACATGTCTGACCTGGTGATGAAAAGGAGTATTTTGGGTGTCAGTTATGCACTACAAACCTTCTCTAGACCAAAGATTAGGTATCAAACACACAACATGAGAATAATCTTTTTGGGAAGAAGAGACTGTTACCTCCTTTTGCCCAGAAAGTGCATTCCCACTGTCGAAGGCAAAGGGAAAAAATGTCAAGGTCAAATAAGCTAGAATATGGAAATGACAAGAAATCATAGGTTGGTTGAAAAAAAATATTTAATTAAAAATGCCTCTCACACATCGTCAGGCAGAGCAATGGCCCCCCTACCCACAAAGTAGTCCATATATTGCTCGCGGACCGCGCGGGCATTTAGAGGGGGCAAGCCTGGACGTGCCACTTGAAGGGCTGTGAGGTCAGCATTTGGAGGGCCCTCCACATCTGGGCCAACGGGCACCACATAGTTCCTGTTATGTCTTTTGAGGAAGTTGTGCAATATGCAACAGGCAAGAACTATGTGGTTCAGTTTGTATTCCGCCAAGTTAATAGCCGTCAAGAACAGGCGGAAGCGGCTGGCCAGGATGCCAAAAGTGTTCTCCACAACTCTTCGGGCTCTGGACAGCCTGTAGTTGAAGACCCTCTGGTCTGGGGTGAGGGTCCTCATCGGGAACGGCCTCATCAGATGGGGAGTCAACGCAAATGCTTCATCTGCGACAAAGACGAAGGGGAGTCCTTCAGCATTCTCCTCTGGAGGTGGCAAGCACAGACTGCCACTTTGGAGACACCAGTAGAACTCCGTGTGCGCAATGGCACCACCATCCGAGATCCGGCCGTTCATCCCCACGTCCACATACATAAACTCGTATGTCGCCGACACCACCGCCAACATCACTACACTATTAAACCCCTTATAATTATAATAGTAGGACCCCGAGTTGGGCGGTGGGACGATGCGGACGTGTTTCCCATCAATTGCCCCTCCGCAGTTAGGAAAGTCCCAACGGCTGGCAAAGTGGGAGGCCACAGTCTGCCATTCCTGTGGCGTGGAAGGGAACTGTGGAGTGAAACAAGAAAAAAAAATTAGTCACTTTGCACATAAACATTGCAAGCAGATTAGACAATCAACATCTTGGAACAAGAGCATTCTTAAAAATTTGAGGCTGGAAAGTATTTGCACAGAAAAGTAGAGGCTCCCCTTCACAGATTAATCACCCCCCATCAATCCCCCCACTTCTGATGGGCCATTGCCCATAACTAGGGTTTTGGGGGGGGGGGGTTGGACAGGTAACCCTCTACACTTCATTGATTGCCAAATGGCTCAATAATGTGTGCTAGTTTGGCCAGACCCTCCTTACTTAACACTATTGGCAGCCCCCAAGAAAGCTAAAATAACATTTCAAACCCCCCCACCCCCCCAAAAAAAAGGAAAGCACATTGTGACATTCTGAAATTACCAAGCAAGCTAATAGGAGGGAAAGAACACAAAAAAAGAGGACATGGAAAGTATGGAGCACTATATGCTTTGCTGAATTCATCCCTAAAGATGCCCACTATAAAGAGGTAGGTATATAGTGTGTATTGACCTTGGGAAAGCCAGCAGATAGAGGATTGGTACCATCTGACAGAGCAGTTGGGGGAGGGGGTTCCTAATGAGTTTGCCCCCCCCCCCCCACAAAAAAACACAAAAAAAGGGGCTCTACATGAAGTAAACCACACAGCAAACATTTGTGCATATTTTAGGGGGTGTTTGGGGGCAAACAATACTATGCAGCAGACAAAAGACATTGCTTAAGTAACTAGGCCATAGGTGTCTATTGGGGCAGAAGAGCATGCTGGTGAGGTAAGTGAAGGGAAAAATGCATGAAGGAGAAAAGGGGCACAGCATATTAGAACATATTGCAATCATGGTAATTAGGGAAGGAGGTCAAAAATACAAGACATTAGCAAACAGAGAATACATAGAATGGAATAGTAAAGTAGAAATGTTACCTTAATATAGTCCTCCTGCAGGACCTCGATGATTGCAGAACAGGTCTCTGGAATAATGATTCCCAGGGCCTGGGGAGAGATACCTGAAGAGAACTTCAAATCCTGAAGACTTCTCCCTGTCGCCAAGTACCTCAACGTAGCAACAAGCCTCTGCTCCGGAGTGATGGCTTGTCTCATGCAGGTATCCTGCCGGCTGATAAAAGGGGTCAGCAAAGCCAAAAGACGGTGAAAATCGGGGTCCGTCATCCGGAGAAAGTTCCTGAAATCATCAGGATTATTCTCCCGGATCTCACGAAGCAAAGGCATGTGCGAGAACTGATCACGCTGAAGCAACCAATTCTTGGTCCACATACTCCTCGTCACTCTGTTCATGGACGGGTCTTGGGTCAAAGCTAAAAGTCCGACACCAATTCCGCGTACAGCACGAACTCGGCAACGAGTACGCACGGGAAACATCGCTCACAAGCTCACAAACGGTCGGCTGGTCAGAATGGACAAACAGAAAGCACCGATAAACAGCAAGGCCTTAAAGAACGAAATGAATACCAGAAACGAGCAGACAATAAGCAGTGAAAATCAAAGCGTCCTATATCAAGATATAGGCCGCAATGACCAACAAATGCGAACTGACTACACGCACTAATAAACAGATGCGCACGACAAGCACAAACTGAAGAGCAGTAACGATCTGAGTCAGAAAACTGAGAAGCGCGAATCGTAAGTCCCCAAACTTCAACTAACTCGCGATAAACACGGGATCAGCAGAAGGAGCCCAACGACGTTCTTGCAGACCGGATATTCCGACAACGTTGTCCGACCGTGTGTACGCAACACCAACATCGGACAAAGTACGACGGACAGGATCCGACCGACTTGGTCCTCGGATAATCCGCGCGTGTGTATGGGGCTTTACTGCGGTCCAGAAACAAAACATGGTCAACTTTGCCCTCAAATCCTCCCTGTGTACTAAAATACAGGAAACCAATTTCAAGATCCTGACTAGGTGGTATTTAACACCTAGTCGTTTACATAAGATTTTTCCCGAAACCTCAGAACTTTGCTGGCGTTGTCAGGGAGAAAGAGGAACGATGTTGCATATGTTCTGGTCATGCCCTCAGTTAACATCTTTCTGGACCGCAATCCGCACTACATCCCAAAAGTTCACGGAATTCCAGATCCCGGATGACCCGGCATTCTTTTTGCTCCATGTTTCCTCCTTATCCCCCAAAAGATACAAGAAGTCTATACTCCGCCACTTGACTAACGCAGCTAAGTCCTGCATCCCGTTACTTTGGAAACAGCAATGCCCACCGACTGCAGCAATGTGGCTGCGGAAAGTGGAAGAAATAAACAAAATGGAAGACCTTATACTGACGGCCCAGGATAAGCAGGAAACATACAGGAAAACCTGGGCGTTGTGGAACATGTTCGTACTATCAGACGAAGGAAAATCCCTACTAGGGACTTGAGATAAACGGCACGCGTATATTAATCGGTACCCGGTATATAGTTTGTTACCAGCATATAAAGACCCATGACTCCCAGCCTTCCTCTCTCCCCCCCCTCCTCCCACCCCTCTCTTCTCTATACTTATTCTCTCTCTCCTTCCTATCTCTCTACTCTTCTACTTACAGAAGGGACCTCCCGACTTAAGCCATTACAATTGGTTTTGGAAGTCCACACCCATCTCTATGAACCCAAGTACAGAAGGAGACTTTAAATACCAGGATTGGGCGATAGAGGGGTATATACAAGCTGTTGAGATGTGTACTGTACATGAATATCACACATTGTTGGGAGGCTGCGACCTTCACTCTGAGTTTATGACTGTGTGTTCTGTTGGGGCCTTTGTCCCCCCCTTTTCTTTCTGAAAATCTTAATAAAACTTATATTTGGAAAAAAAACCTACAAAAAACCTATAGGGAGGGAGGGTGGGAAAAAACTGCCTCCTACTGTGTTCTCTGCAACCACGATGTCCTGTTGTAGCTCCTCCCCCTTCTTAAATATGGCCACTCCCCTCAAAAGTTCTCTTATCCCCCCCCCTTTAGGGAAGAACCTAGTTAACTGTATGTGTGCCTGCTAGACACACAGTCATGCACGGCCCTACACTATTCTGCCTTTTGTTGTCTCCGTTCCGGGCCTCCCTGGTACATTGATTTGAAATAGGTCATGTTCCAAGACCTGTGTTGTAAAAAAAAAACATATTTAAAAAGACCAGTGAGTGTCATACCTAGGGCCTGTTGCTGATCACTAATAGTGAGGGTACTGCCAAGTTTGAGAAAGAGAAACTTTAGGACAAGGAAAATAAAGCTTTGTCATTGGTGTTTTAGCAAACCCTACTCCCATCCTACACAGGAAGCACAACTCACTTCCTTTAATACAAATCTTTTCTATAAAGAATGTAAAAAAAAAAAAACTAAAAGAGAGTCTAGCATGCTACAACTAGAGTTGAGCAGACACCTGGATGTTCGGGTTCGGCGGGTTCGGCCGAACTTCGGAAAAAAGTCCGGGACCGAACTTGACCCGAACTTGACCCCGAACTCCGAACCCCATTGAAGTCAATGGGGACCCGAACTTTTGAACACTAAAATGGCTGTAAAAAAGTAATGGAAAGGGCTAGAGGGCTGCAAATGGCAACACAATGTTGTTAAGAGCATGGCAAGTGATCTGCAAACAAATGTGGATAGGGAAAATAGGAAAATAACATAAAAAAAAAAAAAAAAAATGCTGGAGGCCCCCTTCTCAGCAGAAGAGGTACAGGAAGTCATTAAGAACCTCAAAAACTCAACGGCACGATGACGCACATATGGTGGGAATACCCCAGAATACGCACTTTCTGGAAAAAATTATTCAATTTAATGGATAAGATAGTGGGAAAATAAAATACTTGGAAATTAAAAAAATGAAAAAATTATAATCTTGACCTAGGAGGACGAGGTTCAAATGGAGTAGGAGGTTGAGGTGGCGGTGGATGTGGCGGTGTAGGTGGAAGCGGCGGTGGAGGAGGACGAGGTAGCCAACACTGGTTAAAAAATACAACAATGGCTGGGTAAGGCTAGTGGTGAATGATGTGTCGAATTCTGTCCCCTGTCGCATAGTGTCCGCCCTGTACTGCGCTTGCTCAGTACGTAGGACAAGGGGATTTTGAAACTCTCCAAAGACGATGCGCGGTGACTCCAGGTTCAAGCCACATCATCCGAGGTTGAAGCCTAGCCAAGCGAGCCCGTGAGGGGCCCTGTTACTATGTGCTACCGTATGTCCACTTGGATGGTCGGGCTTGAACCTGCACTCACTGCGCAGGCACGTTCATCTTTGGTGATTTTGTGAATCTCCTTGTCCTCCGTACTGCGCAAGCACTGCACCTGCGCAGTAAGTGGCCGGACACTATCCGATAGCAAGACAGTTTTCGTCAGAACACCGGTATATGTGTCTATTCTGCACAAGGTACGGCCAAGTCCTGTGGGATCCATGCCTGGTTCATTTTAATGAACGTGAGCTTGTCCACATTGGCTCTGGACAGGCGGCTGCACTTGTCTGTGATAACGCCCCCTGCCGTGCTAAATACACGTTCAGATAATACACTGGCGGCAGGGCAGACCAGCACCTCCAAGGCGTAAAGGGCAAGCTCAGGCCATGTGCCCAATTTGGAGACCCAGAAGTTGAAGGGGGCAGACCCGTCATTCAGTACGTGTAGGGGTGTGCACACATACTGCTCCACCATGTTGGTGAAATGCTGCCTCCTGCTAAGATGTTCCATCTCAGCTGGTGGTGCTGGTTGTTGTGGCGTGCTGACAAAGCTTTTCCACATTTCGGCCATGCTAACCCTGCTTTCCGAGGTGCTGGCGGTGCCCTGGCTGCGTTGGCGACCTCTTCCTCCTCTTCTGCCTTCGTCTTGTGCTTCCACCGTACCCCCGCTGCCAAGTGGGAATGCCACCAGCAGCGCGTCTACCAGCGTGCGCTTGTACTCGCGCATCTTACAATCACGCTCCAGTGAGGTAATTAAGGATGGCACGTTGTCCTTGTAACGGGGATCCAGCAGGATGGCCACCCAATAATCAGCACCAGTTAAAATGTAGGAAACTCGGCGGTCGTTGCGGAGACACTGCAGCATGTAATCGCTCATGTGTGCCAGGCTGCCCAGAGGCAAGGAAAATCTGTCCTCTGTGGGAGGTGTATCATCTGTGTCCTCTGTATCCCCCCAGCCACGCACCAGTGATGGACATGAGCTGGTCTGGGTGCCACCCTGCTGTGAACATGGTTCCTCCTCCTCCATCTCCTCCTCATCCTCCACCTCGTCATCCTCCAGAACTGTGCCCTTGCTGCCGGACAATTGTGTACCTGGCACTTGTTGGTGCAGGAACCCACCCTCGTAGCCACTTGTAAATGACTGCCCTGAAAGCCTTGGAAATGAACCCTCTTCCTCCTCCTCCTCCTGTGCCACATCCTCTTCCATCATCGCCTGAAGCGTTTTTTCAAGGAGGCATAGAACTGGGATAGTAACGCTGAGAACGGCGTCATCGGCACTGGCCATGTTGGTGGAGTACTCGAAACAGAGCAACAAGGCACACAGGTCTCGCATGGAGGCCCAGTTATTGGCGGTGAAGTGGTGCTGTTCCGCAGAGCGACTCACGCGTGCGTGCTGCAGCTGAAACTCCACTACAGTCTGGCAAGCATGTGCAAGGTGGAGTTCCACCTTGTGGGCACATCACATATGAGACGGTAAGCGGGAAGGCCGAAGTTACGCTGCAGCGCTGACAGGCGAGCAGCAGCAGGGTGAGATGGCCCGCACTTTCTGCAGCAGCTCTGGCATATCGGGGTAATTCTTAAGGAACCTCTGGACCACCAAGTTCAGCACATGCGCCAGGCAAGGGATGTGCGTCAAACCGCCTAGGCACAGAGCTGCTACGAGATTTCGCCCATTTTTGCACACCACCAGGCCGGGCTTAAGGCTCACTGCCACCAACCACTCATCGGTCTGTTGTTCCATGTCCCTCCACAACTCCTGCGCGGTGTGGGGTTTTCCCCCCAAACAGGAAAGTTTTAAAACTCCCTGCTGTCGTTTAGCCCTGGCTGGTCTGAAGTTGGTGGTGAAGGTGTTACGCTGACCGGATGAGGAGGCGGTAGAGGATGAGGAGGTGGAGTAGGAGGAGTTAGCAACAGGAGGCAAACTGAAGTGCCCTACAATCCTCGGTGGTGGAAGGACATGCGCCAAAGTGCTATCCGCATCAGGCCCAGCCGCCACTACATTTACCCAGTGTTCTGTTAGGGAGATATAACGTCCCTGACGTCCCTGACTGGTCCACGCATCCGTAGTTAGGTGGACCTTACCACAGATAGCGTTGCGCAGTGCACACCTGATTTTGTCCCCCACTTGGTTGTGCAGGGAAGGGATAGCTCGTCTGGAAAAGTAGTGGCGGCTGGGCACGACGTACTGTGGGACAGCCAATGACATCAGCCTTTTAAAACTCTGCGTCTCCACCAGACGGAATGACAGCATTTCAAAGGCGAGGAATTTTGAAATGCTGGCATTCAGGGCCAGGGATCGCGGGTGGCTAGGGGGGTACTTCCTCTTCCGCTCCAGTGTTTGGGAAATAGAGAGCTGAACGCTTCCATGGGACATTGTGGAGATGGTTGGTGACCCAGGTGGTTGTGTTGCTGGCAGATCCTCTGTTTGCGGGTTGGCAGGTGTCACTGTCACTACAGAGGTGGATGAAGAGGCCGAGACTGCAGCAGAAGAGGAAGCAGGAGGAGCCAGAGACCTTTCTTGGTTTTTGAGGTGTCTACTCCACTGCATCTTGTGCTTTGCACTTAGATGCCTGGTCATGCAGGTTGTGCTCAGGTTGAGAACGTTTATGCCTCGCTTCAAGCTCTGATTGCACACCGTGCAAACCACTCGTGTCTTGTCATCAGCACATTGTCTGAAGAACTGCCACGCTAGGGAACTCCTTGGACCTGGCTTTGGTGTGCTCGGTCCCTTGCTGCGTTGGGCAGTAGCAGACGTACTGTCTAGGGGACAGACTCTCCGCTTTTGCACCCTGCTCCCTCTTCTGCTGTGCTGGTGGCTCTGTGCGACCACCGCCTCTTCCTCCGAACTACACTGGTCACCTGCATGACGTTGATTCCATGTGGGGTCAAGGACCTCTTCGTCCTCCACATCATCTTCCACCCAGTCTTCACCCCTGCCCTCCTTGTCGGTCTGCACAATGGCGAAAGCAGCAGCAGTTGGCACCTGTGTTTTGTCATCATCCGAGACGTGCTGCGATGGTCCTCCCATGTACTCATCATGAAACATAAGTGGTTGGGCATCGGTGCACACAATCTCTTCCACTTCTGGGGCAGGGCTAGGTGGATGGCCCTGGGAAACCCTGCTAACAGAGTCATCAAAAAGCAGAAGAGACTGCTGCATGATTTGGGGCTCAGACTGATTGGCTCATTTTAAAGGGGGTGAGGTGAAAGACTGATGGACATCGGCTGCAGGTGCCAACTCTGAACTTTCATCAGGAGACTAGGTGGGAGACAATGTGAAGGAACCGGAGGCACTGTCAGAAACCCAATCTACTATCGCCTGTACTTGTCCTGGCCTCAACATTCGTACAGCCTCATTAGGCACGCCAAAATACCGCTGCAGGCTCTGTCGCCTACTCGCACCTGAGGAAGGTGTTTCACTAGTGCGTGTAGCTGGCACACATCGACCACGTCCTCTCCCTGCAACAGGAGCGCCACCAGCAGCACCACAACCCGGGCCACGTCCCCTTTTTGATGATCTCCTCATATTTTCAAAATTTATGATCTCGCCCTAAATGGGTGTTTTTGTCAATAGCAGAATACACGTACAGTGTCTAAAGCGTTTATGAACACGCAGAAAATGCTATTCGGAAAAAAAAACACTGCAAAATTAAATTTTTTTGCAATGTTTTTCCAATATCAGAATACACGGATAGTGTCTAAAGCGTTTATGAAAACACAGAAAATGCTATTGTGAAAAAAAAAACACAGCAAAATTTATTTTTTTTGCAATATTTTTCCAATATCAGAATACACGGATAGTGTCTAAAGCATTTATGAAAACGCAGAAAATGCTATTGTGAAAAAAAAAAACACTGCAAAATAAAAAATTTTTGTAATGTTTTTCAAATATCAGAATACACGGATAGTGTCTAAAGCGTTTATGAAAATGCAGAAAATGCTATTGTGAAAAAAAACACTGCAAAATTAAATTTTTTTGCAATGTTTTTCCAATATCAGAATACACGGATAGTGTCTAAAGCGTTTATGAAAATGCAGAAAATGCTATTGGGAAAAAAAAAACACTGCAAAATTAAATATTTTTGCAATGTTTTTCCAATATCAGAATACACGGATAGTGTCTAAAGCGTTTATGAAAACACAGAAAATGCTATTGGGAAAAAAAAAAACACTGCAAAATTAAATATTTTTGCAATGTTTTTCAAATATCAGAATTAAAGGGTCAGTGTCTAAAGCGTTTATGAAAACGCAGAAAATGCTATTGGGAAAAAAAAAACACTGCAAAATTTAAATTTTTTTTGCAATGTTTTTCCAATATCAGAATACACGGATAGTGTCTAAAGCGTTTATGAACACGCAGAAAATGCTATTGGGAAAAAAAAAAACACTGCAAAATTTAATTTTTTTGCAATGTTTTTCCAATATTAGAATACACACAGACTATGGTGTATCTGTTAGTAAAATATGCAGTGCAGTGATGCTGCACTGAGCTTGCAGGTAAAACTTATATTTTGTCTGGCACTGGCCTCATGGCACTGTTAAAAGACTGTGCACTGCACCCCAGCCAGGGTACAATTGATTTAGGAATCTCTTCAATAATTCTCTCTGCCTCTTTCTTTTCCTTAATAAAGAAACTCCCTACTCTACTCTAGCTATCTAGATCGCTCACTGATCTAACTAATTTGAAGAAAATTAAAGGAATGTGGACTGACTAACTGACTTTATCACACTAACTCCTAAAATCCTCTCTCTTAGCAGCACAGGAACCTGTCTATAGCAGAATGACGCTGTGTGCTGTGTGTCTGGACTATATATAGAGGCAGGGTCACATGCTGCACTGCCCAATCACAGCCATGCCATTAGTAGGCATGGCTGTGATGGCTTCTAAGGGCACACTAGTGAAACTAGTGTCGATTGGCTGCCCTGCAGCTTCTAAAAGGCGCCAATACATCGCCGAACACCGGACCCGAACCCGAACTTACAGCCAATAGTTCGGGTCCGGGCGCGGACACCCAAAAGTCCGGTACGGACCCGAACTTTACAGTTTGGGTTCGCTCAACCCTAGCTACAACAAAAAATTTTACAGACAAAAGAGAAAAAATGTCTACGAGACAAACTAGCCTTTGATTCGGGCCAAGCTTACAAATGGATCAATTCACAAAAAACACAACAAGGTACATTTAAACGTACTACACATCAAATGACTAATCACAATTATGTTTCTGGTTTTCTTCCACAGTTAACACAGGTTAAAGGTCCTGCAAGACCCAATACTACACGCACAAAAATAAACTATCATGGTAATGGGATACCTGAACAACAACAGAAAAAATGAATGGCTGCATGCGGTCGGGGGGGGGGGGGGCGCTACTTAGTGACCAAGAATTAGCATCCACTTTTGTAACACTTCACTACAGCCAGCTAAAGCTCCTCAGAGATACAATGGTAAGGTTGCCAAGCTTAGACTCTGAACAACCTGTTAACAATGTTTTGATTTATTTTGTTTAATTTAGACGGTTTGTACTTGGTTCATATGCTACTGTCACTCACATGATAAATGAATAATTATTCACACTCTCATATTCACTTGTGGTCCGGGGGCCGGGAAGGGCAGGGAGTTTCTCCTGATTGCCCTTGCTGATCACTCCCTTACATAGGTAGACGCCTTCCCAGCTAGTCCTGGCAAGGTAGCAAAAACAGCAAATTGCTGTCCCTTTAGAAGTTGCACTGCTGGACGGTGCCTGCTGAGAGCAAATACTTTCTTGTGGCTGGTCTGGACAGACCGGCTCTCTCCTTCTCCTTTCCCAAACTCTCTCATCCTCACCGACCCCTAAACCCTCATCCATCTTGATATCTCTCCTCATACCCAACACACTTTCCCTCGCCCCTCCCCCCTTCCTCCCGTGGCCATGGATACACTACAGATAGTCACCTTAAATGTCAAAGGACTGAATGTCCCAGAAAAAAGGAAAATGTTATTAAACGACATGAGACGCATGAAAGCAGATATTGTACTTCTGCAGGAGACTCACTTCAGAGAGGATAAATATCCGATCCTGAAGAACAGATGTTACCCGACGGTATACCACTCCACCTATCTAGAAGCCAAATCTCGGGGCGTTTCTATCCAAATTGCAGCTAGAGTTCCCTGGAAGTTAATAGAGCTAAGAAATGACCCAGCAGGCAGATTTCTATTTATTAAAGGGCTAATAGGAGACGAGAAGGTGACCATCGCCAATCTGTACGCCCCAAACAGCCAACAGGACTCTTTTCTCAAACGGACCTTATTATCACTCCGCGGTTTCACAGAAGGCCAACTTATAGTGGGGGGAGACTTTAATGTCCCCCTGATCCCAGCAGAAGATACCTCCACGGGTACATCATCCTCCTCCCGTAGCACCCGTAAGACAATTCACAAGACTTTACATGATATGCAGTTAATAGACGTCTGGCGACTCTCCCACCCCGGAGAACGAGACTACACCTTCTTCTCTCGCACGCACCAGGTATACTCCCGTATTGACCACCTATTACTCCCACACAACCAGCTTCAGGCACTAAGAGACACGAGTATAGGATCAATTACGTGGTCCGACCACGCCCCGGTCTCCATGCATTATACACTAACTGATCACAATAGGAGACAGAGACAGCCTTGGAGACTCAATGAGAGCCTGTTGCAAGACCCGGAGGTGGTATCAGACGTGACAAAAGAAATCGCACACTATTTCCAGACAAATCTAACAGCAGATTGTAATATGGGACTTATCTGGGAAGCTCACAAGGCGGTCATACGGGGAGTACTAATAAAACACGGTGCAAGGTTAAAGAAGCAGAGAACAGCCCAAATTGCAACACTGATAGACAAACTCCAAAAACTGGAAACCAGACATAAACAGACACCGACCAGACTCCTGGGGAACGAATTAGACATAGTACGTAAGCAAATAACAGACATACTCCACTTTAAGGCCAAGGCGGCAATGCAGATCTCCCGCAGGAAAGTATACGAATCAGGGAATAAATGCGGTAAATTGCTTGCGCAATCCCTACGATCCCAAACAGCAGCCTCTTACATCCCACACATATACTCCACGACAGGCCACAAAAAAACCCTGCCCCGACAAATAACCCAAGAATTCAAATTGTTTTATCAATCCCTGTATAATCTACCGGTAAACCCCCCTACAGTAGGGAAGGTATCAGAATACATCAAAAAGTCAACAATGCCCACTTTACCGACAGACACGCGTGACCTTCTGGACGAACCTATAACACTGACAGAACTGCAAATGGCAATATTAAACACGAAACGTAACAAAGCCCCAGGGCCAGATGGACTTACGGTCCAATACTATAAGACCCTACTTCCCTCATTAGGTAATCATCTGGTTAAAACGCTTAACGACCTCAGTAGGGAGGGTAATTTACATGACACCACACTACAGGCCCAGATAGCGGTAATCCCTAAAGAAGGGAAGGACCCATCCCAATGTGGGAGCTACCGCCCAATATCGTTATTGAACACGGACCTCAAACTGTTCACTAAGATAATTGCCACTAGATTGCAAACCCACATACCCCGTCTAATTCACCTGGACCAGGTAGGTTTTGTCCCAACCAGAGAGGCTAGAGACAATACCATCAAAGCACTGAACCTGATCCACAAAGCCACCACCTCCGGTACACCCTGCGTCTTTCTCAGCACAGATGCTGAGAAAGCATTTGACAGGGTGAATTGGACGTTCATGCTCGCCACATTGAAACATGTAGGTTTGGGCAATAATATGATGAAATGGATAAAGGCAGCGTATACGACGCCGACAGCTAGGGTGAGAGCCAATGGAGTACTCTCAGACCCTTTCCCAATTACGAACGGGACACGCCAGGGCTGCCCACTGTCACCCCTTTTGTTCGCCCTATCCCTTGAACCTTTCCTATGTCACATAAGGAGTAACCCGAACATATCAGGTATTACAATGAACCGCACCCAGTACAAAGTCTCCGCTTATGCAGATGATTTGTTATTTTCCCTCTCAAACCCATTAATATCACTACCAAACCTTCTCCGCGAATTTACTTTATACGGGACACTCTCCAACCTAAAAATCAACTTTGACAAGTCAGAGGCAATGGGAGTACAGATTCCCAACTCTCAGCTCGCACACCTCCAATCTAGCTTTAAATTAAAATGGACCAAAACTGCCCTTAAATACTTGGGAACTCATATACCTAGCTCACTTTCAAAAATATATGAGCTCAACTTCCCCCCACTCTTAAAACAAGTCAAATCCTTGCTGACTCAATGGACCCCAGGACTGCACTCCTGGCTAGGACGCTGCAACATTTTAAAGATGATGATACTCCCAAAGTTTTTATATCTCATGCAAGCCTTGCCCATACACATCCCAATCACATATTTCAAACGAGTGCAAAAACTTTTTACAGAATTCGTATGGGCCAAAAAAAAAGCCTAGACTAGCTAACAAATTACTAGTACTCCCCAAACTACACGGAGGACTAGCGCTCCCTAATCTTCGCGCCTATTACCATGCCACGCATTTGGTGAGGCTCATAGACTGGAGCCGACACCAAGAAACCAAACTATGGACTTCCATAGAACAAACACAAAGTGAGATCCCCCTCCCAGGCACCCCATGGTGTTACTTGGGACTATCACCAGAAATTAAATCCCACCCATTAATAGGCAATACATCAAGGATATGTGCCCGAATAGTGACCAGGACACCTCTCTCCTCCCAGAACTCACCTCTACAACCCATCTTGGGAAACCCACTATTTACACCAGGGCTAACAGACAGACACTTCCGTACCCTTTCGGAATCGGGCATCCACCAGGCCTCCCATTTTAGTTCGGGTGGGCGGTGGAAAACGGCTGCGGAACTTTCTGACCCCACAGGCCCGTTCCGCCTAGACTTTATGAGGGCTCTCCAATTAAGTCACTTCCTGAACTCCTTGCCACCCCCGAGAGACATAGACCAGACACTAACGTCACTGGAGGACTTATGCAACGATAGGGGTCCCATACCACATACACTCTCTTTGACCTACACTCTCCTGAATGCACCCCCAGAGGATTTTACACCCCCAGGACTGCTCAAATGGGAAAGGGATCTGGGAATCCAATTCGATGACACCAAAAGACAACGTATTCTTAAGTACACACATAAATCTTCCATATGTGCAAAAACCCAGGAAACCAACTACAAAATACTCTCCAGATGGTACAAAACCCCTGCATTACTACATAAACTATTCCCACTGACATCAGATCGCTGTTGGCGTTGCCAGACAGAGGAGGGTTCCCTGTTGCACATCTTCTGGTCCTGCCCCAGACTGACACAATTTTGGACAGCGATACGCGAGACCATGCAGAAATTCACTGAAAGGACGCTTATAGATGACCCAGCTTTCTTCCTCCTACATGCCTCCGACATTCCAGACAGACACTATAAAAAATCAGTACTTCGTCATTTATTAGATGCAGCTAAAGCCTGTATCCCACTTTGTTGGAAGTCCGCCACCCCCCCGACCATTAAACTATGGCTTCGAAAGGTAGAAGAAATAAGAAAAATGGAAGATCTCATTTTAACAGCACAGGAAAGACATGAGACGTACACCAAAACCTGGCAATTATGGAGTATATTTATATATTCTGACGAAGGCCAAACTCTCCTAGGATCAGACGACACTGAGTGAACACTAAAAATAGGATGCTATCTTAGAGGTCTACCCGTGATGACGGGTGGACACTGGTCCCCAACTTAACACAAGATCTGGAGGCGTTCCGTGGCCACGGGACGCACCCCCTCTCTCCTCCCCCTCCCACTAATTCCACCCCCCCTCCCCCCCCATCTCTTATTCTCTGCCTACTCCCCTTTCTTCTTAATCTCTCTTTTTTGCTCGCCTGGTTCTCGGTTGGCTTCGCCTGCCTGCACTGCAGCTCCCCACAAATGGGGGGCTGGGGTGGGGGTGGGGCGACGACAGCTACTTGAATAAAAAAGAAAAATAACTGGGGACTGGACCCGCGGGACCACGAGACTCCTTAGACTATACAATAAGGTATACTATATGCAACACGTAATGGGGAGGTGATTATTTACCAACCCCCCTGCATGCAGAGATCAACAAGAACACCCCAAACATGATTCACCCTATACATACATATTCTTGCCACTAGGCAGGAGAGGACTATTCAATTTTCAGTACACTACAATGGTTATGAACCCGTTCTGCACGGTTACTGCCTACTGTCTGGCTCGTTTCTAAAATGTGAAATGTATTGTTGAACCACTACCTGTATTGTTTGTTAATATGTAACACGTTGGTCCGCGTGGGCCTTGTTCCTTGAAATAAAAAAAAAATTTAAAAAAAAAAAAAAAAAAAAAAAAAGAAAAAATGAATGGTTTCTCTACACAGTTCGGATCCCCAAACCTCTAGTGGTGTGTCACAATATTTGTCTGGTTATCCAACAGGTTATACAAAAGGTGAGGTGGTGGGTGACTCTAATTCTTCTCTGTGTATGGTGAAATATCTGCGCTACCCCTAGAAAAAAATGCTGCAACTTAAATAGCCTGAATATTCTAATAACATGTATATAAAGAGAAAAAGTGTGCAACCAAACAATATATATAACTTCCTTAATATAGAAGGAAAAATTGACAATGTTGTGTAATGACAGTAAATTTTAAAACACAATAAAAGTCCAAAAAACGGTGCTCCAATGGTGAACAAATTTAAGGGACACTGAAGAAATCACTTGACACATCTATCCAGAGAATAAAGCAAACAACGCTGCTTACCAGATTTTCTGGATCTCAAATTATATAGATCAAAAACACTCATCAAGGGATCACTTAGATCAGGGATATTGCTCCATGGGTTCATCCAATGCAGGGATCCTAGTAATACAGCAAACTCTCCCGCGGTATGGTTATCCTGTAGTTGCAACGGTATCCTTATACAGGAAATCTCCAGCAGTGGGATAATTCATATGACAGAAAAGAGGCTTCATATTGCATACTCCAGTTTAAAAATGTATTGAAAAGTTTTCTTAGGCACTGACATCCAAAAAAGCCGGTGAATGGTACATTCAAACAGCTACGGCTCAAGCCGGCCAGCTGATACGTGGTGACGGCAAGAACAAGTCCTTGTTCTTGACATCAATGTGGTCATAATGGATGATTCTCAATATAAGAATATGTGTATGCTCATTCTGGTGGTATCGCCAAATTAATTCCTCTAAAGTGGAGAAATTCAATAAAAAATTACCAAAGATCTTTGGGAATATATACATACACCATATCTTAAGATTCCAATGTTTTATAGCCTCCCAAAATTGCAAAAATCCTATGAATCCAACAGGTAGACCCATAGATTCTGGGAACTAGGGATTGAGTAAGAATTTAGGTCAAGTCATTGTATCGTATCAAGTCGTATCTTCAACCACATGTCACTGCTCTATCCTCTTTCACAAAAGATACAATTAATTTTCTTCATTGATAACCTTTCAGTTCCAGCCAATGCCTACCTTGTCACAATTGACGTGGAGGCATTGTATAGTTCAATACCACACAACCTTGGTTTAGCAACTGTAAAAAAGATTCTATCCCAAAGGAGCACGTATGATCAGTCTTGAAATGAGTTCATACTTGCAGGACTTGAATGCATCCTGCACCATAACCTTTTTCTGTTTTATGACTCCCACTACCTCCAGGTGCAGGGCATAGCAATGGGGACATGTTGTGCCCCAGCCTACGCCAAGCGGTACCTGGGAGAGTGGGGGTAGTATTTTCTCTCAGACAAGGAACTGTCCATGTACATGTCGTGTCTCTACATGGCAAAGGTACATAGACAACATATTCCTCTTCTGGGAGGGTCCAGAGAACATTTGATGTCAATGTCTTAAAGCCATGAACAACAATTCATATAATTAAAAATTTACGATGACCAATGACCTAACCACTGTGACCTTTTTGGTCACTAGTATTACTAAAATACCAGGCGGACGTCTTACCTATCAAAAGAGTACCGCTGGCAATACAATACTCCGTGATCACAGTTTTCATCCTACCAGTCTTGTCAACTCAATACCTTTTAGTCAGTATTTGCGACTGAGACGGAATTGCTCCATGGATTCCACTTTTAACTAGAAGCTGTTAAATTAAAGAATAGATTTTTGGAAAGAGGATATAGTAAAACTTCCCTTTGAAAAGCTTTCAACAAAGTGAGTAGACTCCCTTGTGAGGAGCTACTCTTTAAAGATAAAAAAGTCCCCAGTGATCTTCCATCTACACGTGTAATTCTAATGCCGCGTACACACGATCGGACATTCGGACAACAAGACCGTGGATTTATTTCCGACGGATGTTGGCTTAAACTTGTCTTGCATACACACGGTCACACAAATGTTGTCGGAAATTCTGAACGTAAAGAACGCGGTGATGTACAAGACGTACGACGAGCCGAGAAAAATGAAGTTAAATAACCAGTGAGACTCTTCTGCTACATTCCGAGCATGTGTGGAATTTTGTGCGTCGGAATTGTCTACACGCTCAGAATTTCCGACAACAAATTTTGTTGTTGGAAAATTTGAGATCCAGCTCTCAAACATTTGCTGCCGGAAATTCCGACAGCAAATGTCCGATGGAGCCTACACACGGTCGGAATTTCAGACAACAAGCTCACAGCGAACATTTGTTGTCAGAAATTCCGACTGTGTGTACGCGGCATTAGTCATACCAATTAACAATCAGAAATCAAAAGATTATTGAATAGGCATTGGCCTATTCTACCTGAAGATACTGTATTTAAGGCTCGGTTTCCACTATTGCTACCCCAAAGTTGCGCGATTTTGCGGCAATTTTTCGCCATGATTTTACTGCGATTTTTTCACCGTAACTTGAAGCAATGCCTGTGTATTCTTAAGGTCTATGGACCTCAAGTTGCATCAAAGTAGGACCAAAGTAGTGCAGGGATTACTTTGAAGTCGCACAGATATGAACGGTACTCATTGGAAATTATGGGGTACGACTTGTCATGCGACTTTGCAGTCCCAAGTCGCATGAAAAGTCGCACTACTGGAAACCGAGCCTAACCAGTCATTACCTTCAGAAGGGCTGCCTCAGTGAAGAATAAACTTGTGAGTAGAGAATTCCGGAATTGAAAGTGCGATCCATGTCGACAGGGTGGTGCGTTTGCCTGTGGTGGGTGCTTTTATTGTACTTACATGTTAGGGAAAAGTCATTTAACTCTTCCCAATGGTGAAACCTTTTAATACATTTTGCAAATTGTCGCACGCAAGGAGTAGTATACATGATCACATGTGATTGTGGTTCATTCTATGTTGGTAAAAAGAGAACTATGGCAACATTTATATAGACATATTCATTGCATGCAAACATGCAACCCGGATTTACCACTGGGGAGGCATGTTACGAGGGTCCATGGGGGCAAATTTCCAAAAATCAAAGTTACAGCATTGGACAGAATCCATATATCCCAAAGAAAGGGGGATTGGAATAAAATACTCTTAAGCCCCATACACACGGTCGGATTTTCCGATGGATTCTGTCCTATCGGACAATGTTGTCGGAAATTCCGACCGTGTGTAGGCACCATCGGACAGTTTCCATCGGATAGTCCGACGGACAAAGTCCTATCTCCTGCTGGATAGATTTTTCAACAACAAAGTCCGATCACACCAAATCCGATCGTGTGTATCGAATTCCGACGGACAAAGTGCCACGCATGCTCAGATCACATTACAAGACCAAAGCTATTGGCTACTAGCCTCTACGTAGTCCCGTCATACACAACAAACGTCACCACGTTCAGAATGATCGGATTTTCCAACAACTTTGTCCGACAGTGTGTATGCAACACCAGTGTCGGACTAAATCCGTCGGACAAAATCCGATGGATTTGGTGGTCGGATTTTCCGACCATGTGTATGGGGCTTTACAAACAGAACAGAAATTGATATACAAATTAAGGGCCACTTCCCCCCTGGGGTTAAATGACGTTATTACCTTCAAGTATAAAGTTTTACTGCAATAGATTTGCTTTCCCTCCCACCCTTCCTTTTTTTTTTTTTGGGTTGTTGCTTTTGTCATCTTTTATATTTTCTGTCCCAGCTTTATGAATTTTCAATTGTGAATTATTTGAATAATACTAAATAAATTTTGCAAGATTTGATATTTGACATTTATGTGACTTCAGGTCATTGGCTCATGGGGTGCGGATGCTCAATGGTGGCCCATCTGGGTTTTCGGGTCCCCTAGCACGGACGTGGGGGTCTACGTCTGTCCAGTCTTGACGAGCTTTCCTCCTTCTTGCCTTTCTGACAGCTTGAATTGTCGCTGGCGTTTTTGGGCACACGTCTGTGCTGTTGGTCGATTTCTGGGTGTACTGTGCATGTGCAGAGTCCGTGCATGCCCCATCTATTTTGGTTGGGCTGCCTGGAGCACTTGATGTCAGCAGCAGCCACTCACGCCTTCTGGGGATGGCGGGGAGGCTATTGGGCACCAGGGGAGATCAATTTGAATAGCATCAGCTGGGGGCAATTATGCAGACTTGCATCACCACACATTTATATAGAGCTTCCTTCACACATGCAGCCAGTAGAGTCCATATAGCCAACCCATGCTGGATGTGAGTATGCAAAGCCCTTTTCTCTCAACAAACTCAAACTTTAATTTTTTTTATAGCTTTTCCTCTCCTTGTTTGACCATAGGGCTTTATAGGAGGTTGCTTTCCTCTTGCTGCGGTTGCATGCTATCCAGCTTCAGGCACATATTGTGTGGCATCTCACTGATCAATTAAGTATGTCCCATCTATGCATTGTTATATCTGATACACTCAATTGGATGTTTGTCCTAAATTTGCACAACATTACATTCATCCTGATTCCCATAATCATTATAAATGCCTACAAGATTTTTTAGACCACAACACCAAATGTCATAGACCAGCTAAAGAGTGTCCCTATGTTCTGATTTAATTTAGTGAATGCGAGGAAAGCCACATCTATTGCCTTCTCCTTGTTAGCCATTGATCTTCTGTGGGGCTGTAGGTCTGGGTTGGCACCACTGAGCCATTTCCTTTCGGTCTGGACATTTGGCCATGTCCATATCTTTGTAAGTATTGTTATGAATGTCATATGAAATAATAAAATCATGTAAAATTTGGTAATATAAATTTCATTGTGCATTTCCTCTTGCTTTTGATGTATGAAGGATTGTTTCCACTTCCTTACCCCCTGATGAAGACTTTGTATAAGTTGAAATGCATTGGGTTGATTTGGTGGATATGCAATTTATTTTAAATAATTTTATGTATTCCTGCAGTATTTTGGGAATTTTTCAATATCAGGACATGAACTGTCTAGACAAGCCAATTTTTAACTTGTTGTTCAATAAAAGTTTTTCTATTTTTTATATACTAATTTGAAATTGTGTGATTTCTATTGCTGCAACAAAGTCCCATGGGAGATATTTTTCGAATAATATCCTTTCTATTCTATTCTGTTGTTTTTTTCTATACTATTGTGTTATTTTCTATTCTATTCTAATCTATTATTTTCAAATTTGGGTATTGGGTAATGGTTATATTATTTCTATTCTGTTCTATTTTTTTATTCTATTATTTTCTATTCAATTCTTTTCTATTCAAATTTCAAACGATGGTTATATAATTTCTGTTTTATTCTATTCTTTTTTTCTATTCTATTTGTTTCTATTCTATTCTATTTTATTCTATTACATTCTATTCTGTTGTTTTATTTTCTAGCCAATTTTGTTCTCTTTTATATTCCATTCTTTTATTTTCTGTGATATATTTTTTCTATTCTATTCAATTTTTTTTCTATTCTATTCCTTTAGAAATGTGAAAACTGTTTGAATTAGAAAACTATTCTAATTTGAAAACTATTCTAATTCAAAAACTTTTCAAATTCTAATTTAAAAACTATTTAAATTCGAAAACTATTCAAACTTGATACGAAAACGTTTCAAAATGATTTGAATTCGGAAAATTTGAATTGATTTGAATATGAGTAAACAAAACTAATTCCGAAAACTAATTCTACGGATTAAACAAATTTAACTAAACCAATTTATGTAAATAACTAATTAAAATAAAAGGAAACTAAATTAATTGTTTCGTTCTGCACGTGTCTATTTTCCACACTTATAATAGTTAGTGATCTATAAGAATACACACTGGTTCAGGTAGATTGTTTATGCAGGTCCTTAGCTAGATTAAGCTGTTCTGGGCACACATGAATAATAATGCTCTTTTATAACTGACCTTCTGTCATGCAATTATATAATAGAAACTACTGGTGGTATGGGCTACTAGAGGTGGCATATGGTCTGCCTTATATGCTTCCTCAACTATAAAGAGTCTTGAACTCCTCTCAGAATCCCCTGCACCCCCTTTCCCCTACAGCCTTGCAGTTTCTTGCTCAATTAAGTCACGAATGACCAGGTGGATAGTAAATTCTGAGTCTAGATGCAACCCCTCCCATTCTTTCTTGCCTAGGCATCGGTCAATGCAAGGTCGATCCTAGGGTCACAGACACCTGGGTGCAGAAACATTTCTGGCGCTCCCACATGGGTGTGGTCGTCTTATCAGTGCCTATCAAATGCAGCCTCATCAGTGCCCATCAAATGCAGTCTTATCAGTGCCCATCAAATTTAGCCTCATCAGTGCCCATCAAATGCAGCCTTATCAGTGCCCATCAAATGCAGCCTACCAGTGCCTGGATCACACAGAACAGCAATCTCCCGCTGTGCCACGGAGCTTGCATTTAAATTGCCCGTGTGGCCGCTGTAACAAAGTCCCGCCTACTAGACTTGCTCCTATGATACATGTCACACTGATTCAATTTCCCAGCATTGGATCAGTGTGCCGTCTATCACAGGATCCAGTCTAGGAGGCGGGACTTTGTTACAGCGGATGCCAAACATTTCAGATCCAAGCTCTGTGACACAGCAGGAGATCGCCGCTCTGCATGACACACACAAGAAGATGAAGGGAGGACATGACAGGGGCGTGCCAGGATGACACCCCCCAACATGTGGCACCTTGTGCGGACCGCTCCCCGTTGGTAATTCACTGCCACTTGAGCTTCGGCTCCCCCCTCTACCTCAGCTCGCAGCACCTGGACACAGTGCACCCTGTACATCTGCCCAGGATCAGCCCTGGGTCCATGAGTGCCTTGTGGGCACTTATGTGAAGACCTATTTAGAATTTTTTTTTTATTATGGAAAAAACATGTGCATCATTAATACCACAAACACAGCTGATTGCATGAACAAGATAAGATTTGTTTTATTCAAAATTTTGAAAGTGACAAGGACAAGAGAACGATGATCAAAATTCAACCAGATTACTGCAGTAGTACACCAGAATATATATATATATATATATATATATATATATATATATATATATATATATATATATATATATATATTCACAATAATCCTAACAGATTCTAAATAACCAGAATCTAGGGCTTAGTCCACCACAATAAAATATTCATTTTGCATGCTAATATTCCATTGAAATGTACATTGGTAGACAATACAAATAGGTTTATAATATCTGATTATAAAACCGATACTACAACTCTATAATAAAACCTGCACAGGATTATGTCAATAAAACTCCCTAAAGTAAAAAAACTAGAGTTCCACTTGAATTAAGCACGTGTTTTCAATGTGCATTCACGTACTATAGGCAGATTTTAAGGTGCTGTTTTTTGGTCTTTTTAAAAGGAAACTACATTGCGAAGGAGAATTCATCAAAAAATCATATTCTATCCTATACTGATCAGACTAGTTCATATTCTAACTCGTTTTGCATATGATCATTGTAATTCAAAATTACTGATTATGGTGCAAATCACTTCTTCTGAGTGAAGCAAACTGCCTTGCAACTGTATGTACCATAAGTGCCTGTTTATGCTTGAATGTGTTAGAGTAACACATGCACCACAACTCACTCTTAGGGAATTGTGGTACACTCCAATAACACAGGTTATTTGTTCTGAATGGGCCCCAGGTAAATATGCTTGCACTCTATTGTTTTCTTCAACGCACTACCATGTAATCCACATCATGCCATGGATGCATGCTGTACATGTGTTGGAGTGCCATTCAATGCTGTTGCAAAATAAATTGCACTGCAACACATTTCACTACGCGTTAGCACAACTTCTGGGTATTAAAATGCATTTTTGTAACAAGATGGATTGAACGGGCACTAAAAATATTGAAAGTGCTCCCAAAAAGTGAATGGAAAGTCAAAACTTAAGCTCCCGCAAAATGTAATCCCTAAAAAATGCCGGATAGGCTAAAATTCCTTCATTCAAATGCCAGAAATCCATAAGTTTTGTAACACGTAGGTCAACATCTTGAAATTAACTTGCAATTTAGGTAAACTTCAATAGTTTACCACCAACCTCTAAAGATGAACAGATATCTAACTAATCCTAAACCTTGCATAATTTCAGTTTTATCTACTGGGTATATTGGTGGATAAAGTTCATGTCTCATGCCAAGTTTTGCCTAGGTAAAGCAGATCCCAAAGACCACATAGGAAGAAGACAGAGGAAAACACCAAAAGACTTTCTAGAGATACTATTATCCACAGAGTTCTCCAGAAGAGTCAGAAACACATTAGCATACATTATGGTGATTATGATGTTGTTGATGACTTTGGTGATGTTTATGATGAGTGTGGCTAGTCGCATGTTGAACTTTTATTGTGTGGTGAGATCCTGAAATTAGAAGATACAATATTTAAGATTATTAATGATCTAGGGCACATTATAAAGAGATGCAAATTGTCAATGTTTTATATATCAATCCACCATTGTCCATTTATCATTGTTATTGTTACATAACTAGTCAGGTTGAGAAACCAGCCTATGTACAATTATTTGTAGATATATTGATTTTAGCAGGAGTACCCTGAGACCTGAAATGTATTAATTTAGTAAAAAAAAAGGTTGAGAAACTTTACATTAAACTATGTTTTTGAAAATGTAGTTAGCCTTTTATGTTTTGTAGTTTCATGAATGTACCCAACTTTTTTGGAAACGGTCTAAATCTAGAATCAATTCCTATGCAAGACTATTCCACTATTTTACAGCTGAAAACTACTGTAAGTCATTTAAATGCTATTTGTCACACATAAGGGCATTTCAAAATTCACACACTGCTATGGAACTGATTAGCAAAATGGCCTAGAAATATTTGGTTACATAGTGATTTATGCAATGTGATTTTCAGATAGCATTTTTGTAAATTTATTGGATAAAATAAATGTTTAGAGAGTATGACTGTAGATTAAAGTGATTGATATTGGGTATCAGTAAATGAATGCCATTAAGATGGTGGTTAAAGAGATGGTGTGGTCTTTTCAATTATTTGCTATGGGACCCTATAGATTGGTGTCTAAATGACACTAATGACCAGGTCATTGTTGACATTTTTCTCATATTTTACATTTTACATTTCTACAAGTTCACGTTCTGATATTCAAGTCAATACATACCATGACTGCCTCCTAGAAAACTTTGATTTGAAGTGCTGAAAATTAAAACACACAGTAACAATTAATGTTAATTAAGAAATATATGGTATTCTGACAACTCTGTATGGCTTGGTTAACTAATATATTGATAAACAAAATAGGAACATTTGATGGACTGTTTGGTCTTAAGCAATTGTTCTGTTGTGATTGCTGATTGCATATTACAGCAAATACATTCAGATTATTTCTTTCTTTTTTTAAGATTTAATGTGAGAACGTGTTGCTTTAACTTGACCTGCATATTGTTTTTATTTAGAATTAACTATTTTTAATAGAAAATCAAAGTTTAAGGGTAAACCTTAAGGCAATAGGCAGTACATATTACATCAGTTGGAAGGACCTCATAGAGAAAGGTAGGGGCATCATAGTTATATTAGCATAGCCTTCTACATATATTGTTTATTGGTGAATAACAATGGGTCCAGCTAAGCAAACCGAAGGAACTTTTCAGCTCTAATTGAAAGTAGAGTATATCAAAAGTCAATATAAATGTATCTCAAGAGGCTAAACACAACTGTAACACTTTATACCGCCGAACAATGCCAATGAAATGAAATGAAAAAGCAAGGTATAATATTCACTAGAATTATAGAATCAAGCGGAACACAGTAAAAGTCAGAAAGGAAAAAACAAGAAAGAGATACAGAGCCCTCATCCAGCATAGCTGGGACCTAGCTAAAAGCTAAAAGAAGTGCAGAGTCACGAAGATGCCACACTTCCCAGATAGCATTATGTCCACAAGGCCTACATATTTAAAAAAATATATGTTGGGTTATTTGCCCTGTGTGAAATACATACTGGATATCATGACCCTCCAATAGGCGCTTATAGGTGGCAATCTCCATCTCAAGGTGAGTCTTTTGGTCCATCAGGATCTTGTATTCCTGTTTCTGACGTTCAAGATCAGATCGGATTTGGGTGAGCTGGGACTCTACATTGTTGATCAAACATTGTAATTGGGCAAGTTGAGCCCCAAATGTTGCTTCTGTCTCTGCCAAAGTGTTTTCCAGAGCAGATTTCTGGGAAAGGATAAAGAAAGATTGTATACAAAATAAAAAAATATTACAGTACATAGAGTTAGTATTTGCAGAATGAACTGAAGATGCACACAGACTTAAACTATGAGCAACTGGCCTTTGATACAAACTTTATTGATTGACTGGTAATAAAACTTACCAAGCTAAGCTGGCTTTGCAGTTCAATCTCCAAGGTTTGGATGGTACGTCTCAAGTCAATGACTTCAGTTTGTACAGACTGGAGTTGTTCAGAACCAGAAGCAACTTCACGATTCAGTTCTTCAGTCTGTATGAGTAGAACATTTGTTAGAGTCATGTACCCTTTAATATATGGAGGCTGATTTCCATATAGTTTTACATAAAAAGTCAAAGAAGGTTTATTTCTGATCTTCTGTGAATAAACATAGTACTCATTTTTAATATAGCAAGGCTTAAGTTGATTTGTACTTTTATATTAGTTTTATTATCTTTTAAGTTATGCCACTGCATTTTTTCCTTTGTCTCCTTAGACAACAACATTAAAGTGGATGTAAACCCACTCTCATCCTTTCTAAACTACTGCAATTTTGGTTATCTAGAAGGATATACATGCCTCCTGCATGTATACTTATCTGTCAAATGTTTCCGCTCTGCCTGCTATGAGACCCGAAAAACTGCAGATTTTGTGGGTGGGTCTGTTTTCCAGGGCTCAGTGGGTGGAGTTGGGATGTCAGTAGTCTCCCCGCCCACCTCTACACTCCCCTTATCAACATGCATTTTCTCCTGTCTATTTCTTACACTGAACTTCTGCTATGATCACTAAAATCCAGTCAAAACCCAGAAAAGTCCCCACATGACTTCAGCATGCCAAATCATGCTGAGGTGTGGAACAGCCAATCCTTGCAGAGCTGCTGACGAAAGGAGTGGGGGTGGGAATTAAAAAATAATGCATGTCTTAGGCTAGTGCACAAGATATGTAAATCCCCTGTTAATCACAGCAAGGGGAAAGACGGACAAGGTTTTCACAGTTTGTCCGTTTTATTTCACTGAAAAAAGATATGAGGATTGCTCAGAGCTGTATTAACTCTGTGTGGCAAGACTGGGCACAGCTGATCTGAAATCCCATACTCTATATTGTGCCAGACAAAAAAAAAAAAAAAATGTGGGTTTACATCCATTTTAAAGCCCAGTTGTACTGTACACCTCAAATTCCTGATCAGGTAGCATGAGCATGGCCAGAGTAATTGTGATTGTGAAGGGATGTGGTAGACCACAGAAGATCTCTGTATTAGAGCAGTAGTCCTGATCTTCAATGTAATGGGAAGACTGGGATGGTACAGTGAGCATTAAAGCCAATCATGTTCTCATCAATATTAATTGCTTTTTGGAATATAACCATGAAATAATAGTGCCTAATGATCAACATTTACTAGATAGCTATCACACTATTTTTCTAACTGGTTTAACAAACTTTTTCAGTCTACAAATAGACTTACCCGTTGACGGAAAATAGTCTCCACCTCTCTCAGATTTCGCTCCATCAGATTCTCATACTGCTCTCTGATCTCAGACAATGCTCTATTCATATCAGCAGATGGTGCAGCATCCACTTCCACATTGACCCGGGCACCCAATTGAGCTTGCAAAGCGTTGACTTCCTGTAAATAAAAATGTTAGAAACAAGTAGTATTATGGGTACATTTCTGGAGATCTTCATAGTGTGTGCTTTAAGACCTGTTTTGACTTGGCATTTAGGATTATGTCAATGTGCAAATGCAGTGGGCTTTTAGATGCTTTTGAGAATAGTTTTAGACATTTCTGAGAACATTTAAGGTAATTGACAACTAAAAAAGATAAAAAGATTAAAAAAGGTGTCAAAGTTGCTAATTTTCCACATATGGCCCAGGATAGCTGCATACGACTAAAGCAAAAGTGATTTCAACATTATTTTTATTCATAATAATTTAGCTTGAAAAATGGGTAGCAAGCATTCTACCTCCCCATGGTTCCTCTTCATTAGCTGCAGTTCCTCCTGAAGATTTTCTACTTGTGCCTGTAGCTGACATATTTCCCTGTTCAGCTCTTCCAGTAGTGTACGAAGTCCATTCACATCAGCCTCAACACTGCTTGCCAGTTGGCGTTCCATTTCATACCTGGTGACAAAAGGAAAACAAAAGCAATTACCGGTAATGCTGAAAATGATAATAAGGATGAAGGACATTAAATATAGAAAGGCTTACTTGTTTCTGAAGTCATCTGCTGCCATACGAGCATTGTCTATTTGTAATACAATCCTGGCATTTTCCACAGATGTTGAGGAAATCTAAAAATATTGGAGTCAATTATTTATTACAAAGGGTAAATTCATACAATGTAATGAACTGAACTTTGCTCTGTATCAGTTAAGCTGGTTTATCTAGTATGTAAGTTAAGCTGCATATCTAGTATGGCTTGCACTGTAACATCATTTAAGGGTTCATTCACACTAGCCATATGCTAAAACATTCCAATTTAGCATGCAACTGGTATCTGCCTCGTGACAAGGGTGATTAGCAGTGCCTTGCATTTTACAATGCAAAGCACTGTTTACCTTTTTTTTTTTTACTTTATTGAAAGTGTATACTCCATTTAGGTCTTTGCACAGAGGTAAAGTGCCCTGCCCTTCAGTGTCCTCCAGTGCTATCCAGTGTGCTGCAGAAAAATGCAGCATATCTCAATTTTTCAGTAAGACACTTAACACTAGTGTTGTGGTGTGAATGTGGCACAATCATTTTCTACGTAACCTGATGTTGATCCAGTGCGGAAAAACACAGGTCACCACATTATGTGTGAAGAAGCCCTCTACCCTAACAGTGAGCTCTCCCTGCCATAATTTCTGTTCACAAAACTTGGATTTTAGGGGTTCCTGACGACCTTTGTGTGTTCCAGCAGGGATAGTAGGGGACCATCATAATGGCCACTGGAGGTATCATCAGATGGTTTACCTCTCCAGTACTTACCAACCACTAAAACACCTGCACTGGCTGGACTAACCTTCTAATTAATACTGTACTGTTAAAAGTCCAATAATCCTGTTGAGGGAAACTAATGTTGAGTATTTTATAGCGTCTTTTCAGTCTAAAATGGCAGCTATATTAAAGCATATCTGAACCTAAAAACAAAATATTATATATTACGGTTTAACAACCATTAGACGTGTGGTTAGTTCTCTTTTTTCAATCTAACAGCTTGTTGATCTTGCAAATTCATTCAATAACTTTGATAAATCTGGAGAGTGCAAAATCAGGCTCACTTCTGCACAGAAACCAATCAGCTTCCAACCTCAGCTTGTTCAATTAAGTGTTGACAATAAAACCTGGAAGCTGATTGGTTTATATGCAGAAGTGAGCCTGGTTTTTCACTCTCCAGCTTTAGTAAATAAACCCCATACTGTCCTAAAATCATGTTTTTTTTTAAGTACATGTCTACATCAAAGTGCCAGATAGCATGAACAAAATGCACTGAGACCTATTTCTGGTGCTGTATAAAATGTGTCCTCTGGTATCACTTTAGATGCCTAATATGTCTAATTTTTTTTTATAATTTAAATATGTAGGTGTCACAGTGAGTTTAAAAATATAAATACTTAATTACTACAATATTTGTGTAGATTTAGTGTTCATAAAAAATAAAAATAAAAATATGTATCAAAATAATGTCTTAATTATTATACCACTTATGTAGACCAATTATTTTATTTACCTGGCCTTGAAGCTCTTGAATGATTCTGAAGAAGCTGCTGTAGTCAGGTAAAGAGCTGGGCTGATTCCTCTCATACCACTCCCGGATATTCCTCTCAAGCTGGGCGTTCTGTTGCTCTAGGGAGTGGACTTTGTCTAGGTAGGAAGCCAAGCGATCATTCAAATGCTGCATGGTTTCCTTCTCATTGACATTGAACAAACCATGATGGCTAATAATGCTTTTATGGCTGCTGCTGTGAGCACCTCCATGAACGTGCTTGGATATGGAGATTCCTTTGCCTCCTGATCCTCCATGTACACTGGGGGCTCTATAGTGATCGTTATGATGGACTTTTTGGGAACTTCCATGGTGGATGGCATGGGATCCTCTATGATGAGAACCATGAGAACCTGTAGAATGGAATCTGTTGGAGCCTCCATGATGAGAAGTATGGGAACCTCCATGATGTAAATTATGGGATCCTTCATGATGAGAAGCATGAGATCCCCCATGGTGGTGAGAAAAGTGGGATCCTCCATGATGAGAAGCATGAGATCCCCCATGGTGGTGAGAAGAGTGGGATCCTCCATGATGAGAAGCATGAGATCCCCCATGGTGGTGAGAAGAGTGGGATCCTCCATGATGGCTAATTGAAGATCCTCCATGATGAACACCATATGTGTGGCTTGGGATATTAGACAGATGACTACCAACATGGCAGCTTCCATGGTGTGATCCAGCAGAGGAGTGACCACCGTAACTCATGATGACGGATGTGAGTGGTACAGATGACCTAAAAGTATGCTTTTCTAAGTAGATGTCCTTCACAATATGTTCTCCATTCATTCTGCTCCTTTATATATGGAAAACTGGGAGTGCCATGAAACATTAATTGCTAATGTTAATGTTTATAAGTATGTGACTGCTCATCTATCGACTGCTTTATATGCTTGACATGAGGATTTAACATTAAACATTTGTTAATCCGCTTGGAAAACATTAGACAATTGTAAAACAACTTCAAAATAATTAATTTATTGCTGTCCAGCTCATTAGAAACTTTTGCTCACTCCACCCTAAAGAAATAACAATAAAGGAAAAGCTGACTGACTTGGCTCAACACACCTCAAATAAAACACTCAAAAATGCAATATTGTAATCATAAATTAATGAAACGTTTGATCACAGTATTCAGATGGTCTAAAGCTGAACACAAAGCATCAGATTTATTTTTAATTTGATCAATTAGGTCTGAAAAAATCTAAATCAAGAAGGTGGTAGCAAGTAAATTTGCAGAAGCAAAAACTCAGATATGGTAGGAGTTTGAAAAGGCCATTTTCAAAAACTTGTCGCTCAGAAGAAGTTATGACAAATTGTTCAGCAATTAAGTAGAAGAAAGAGGACCCACTTTGAGGCTGTGCTGAGCAAGAATGGGGAGTTTCTGACCATTGGTAAACAACTGAGCAGTGAAAGAAGCATGGTTAGGATTTTTCTTAATGTGTTTAGTACTCTTGTGCGGCCTGTGCTCGTGTGCTGAAAATCAAAGTTAATAAGCAGAATAGATCAGCACCTACAGTTTTCAATTAATGTCAGAAAAGCAAAAGTTGACCATTAAATGCCCCTGTCCCAATGGTCATAATAATCTAACTTTAAAGGAGAAGAGAACTAAGGCTCCTTTGGGCCTACTTCTCCTGTGAGTCACAGGAGTTTGTTTAATTCTGCACTCCTGTGACCCTTTTTCAGCCGACATGGACTAAAGTCTGCTGTCGGCTGACGACACTCAGCCAGTCCAGGCTCTGGATCAATCCCGTCTTTAATGTTGGAATCCACCTTGATGCCTGACTGGAAGCTGGCTCAGTCTCTTAGCAAGCTGCTGGGAGACTGAGCCAGCCACTTCTGCCCCCTCCACAGCATGGCGTTACAGTGAGCACTGGAGGGGCAGATAGGAGAGCCTGTGACTGACAGTCATTGGCTCTCTGCTCCCTAAAGACCAGGAACTGAGTTATCAGCGATCCTTGTTCTTGGTGTGTAGGTGGTGGGGTTTTGTTTTCCACAAAATTCCAGGGCTTAGTCTAAAAAACACATTGGAAAACCTAGCTGTGCAAGAGCACCTTGAATTATAGCTATTGGTCCTTTGAAATAATAGCTACAGGCTTAGGTTGTCTGAAGATACTGATGCCACTTGACAGATGTACCATATAGAGGACTTTATTTTAGTACAAACATGGGGAAATGCAGTTTCGGCACCTCCAGCACCAAATGTATGTAATGGCAAGGGGTGCTGGTGTATGCTGGAGGGTTTATTGATGCTGGCTGTTGGGAGATCTATTGTCATGAGGGGGAGCTATTGTTAAAGGGGGGTTAATAATGCTGGGGAGGTCTATTGTTGCTGGTGATGGATCTTTTGTTGCTGGGTGGTACTCTTGAGGGAGGGGTCTATTGATGGTGGCTGCTGGCTGATCTATTGTCGCTGGTGGAGGGGTCTATTGTTGTTAGGGTGGATCTATTGTTTCTCAGGGGTCTATTGTTACTGGCTGCAGGGATCTATTGGAAATACTGTTTTTCTAGTTATGATTAACACATTCCATATAAATCTCTTAGCACCACAAAATTATACTTGGTTCTGTTTTCTCTAAAAGGGCTGGTACTGCAAGGTGGGTAGGGGCAAAGACAAATGAGTGTCTTTGAAGAAAGGAGTACCTGCATCTATTCTCTGAAAAAAAAAGCCATGACTATACATGTCCCACTGACACCAGACACTGTGGCAGGCCCACAACATGCTGCCAGTATTACGTCTCCCAACTAACCTAGAAATGATTTGGCTTAACCTAGGAAACACTGGGACCAAGGCAAGCAAAGTGGGAACTGACTTACTGACTTGCCCAGCCTGTTCTCCCTGTGATCCCCACAAGACTCAGAAATATAAAAATTAATAAATAAGTAAATTGGAGTCCTGCTCCCCCATCAAAAAATTAAAAGTCAGCAGCTACACATACTGTAGCTGCTGACTATAATATAAAGATTACCTTTTCTGTTCAATTACCTGTCCTGGAAACCAGCAATGTCAGCACCCCAGCCGATGTTTCTCTTGTGTACTGCCACCGCCTTTCGGTGTAAGGCAAACCAGCAGTGAAGCCTTTCGGTTTCACACCCGGGTCCCTACTATGCATGCGTAAAGCGCGCTGCACTTTCTGGCCGGAGTAGGAGGAGGGGGCCGAACTTCCGCCCCCACTTCCGTCCCCACTCCCCTTTTGGAAGTGGGGATGGGTACCTGTCAAAAACCGGTACCCACTCCTTCCTTGCCCTCAAAGGTGCCAAATGTGGCACCGGCAGGGGAGAGGAGGCAGATAAGCAGAGCTTCCATTTTTGGGTGGAACTCTGCTTTAACTGAGAGGATTGTGGAGACCCCCTACTACTACAATAAAATCCTTAGCAAAAAAAATTAGTACAAATGTACGAAACCACCAATGCCAACCTTTCAGTTGGCATATAAGCTCAAACGGAAACATAGTGGAATGGAAGCAACTTTTTACCCCAGATATGGGAACTATAATCTGAAACATAAATCTTTTTTGGAGTTACTTCTAATTACTAATAATTTCATCTAAACCTATATGTTAGTTGGGTGGACCATTTCAAAACCATAGAAAATCAAAATGTTTATATGGAATTGTAGAGATGGGCTCAGGTGTGTTCGGGATCCTAGTCCAAACCCACCTACCCGATCCCACCAGAAAGCCAACACTGAACACCGCAAATAACAGGCAGTGAGTAATTTCCCAGTCCGCAACTGCATAGAACGGGAAACACCTCACTGCCTGTGATTAGCGGTGTGCAGTGTCGGCTTCCTGGCGAGATCGGCAAGTGGGTTGGGACCAATCATGCCTGAGCCCATCTCTATTGGATAGTATTGTAATTAACCTCCTTTTTTTTAGTCTCCTTTTGCTTTACAGCCAACGATCATACAAAATGTTCAAGGGTTCAACATATCACAGGCAGAGGGCACAGAAATGATCACCATGGGTTTTTGGACTGATGAAACAAGTCAATAAAGGTGCATCACGTTAATGTACTAACGTTTTTGAAATTGACCACTCTATCAACTAGGACTCACAGTATCTCACAAAAGTGAATACACCCCTCACCTTTTTGTAAAAATGTAATATATATCTTTTTTTTTTATATATCTTTTCATGTGACAATACTGAAGAAATTACCCTTTTCTACAATGTATAGTAGTGAGTGTACAGCTTATATAACAGTGTAAGTTTGCTGTCCCCTCAAAATAAATCAACACACAGCCATTGATGTCTAAACCGCTGGCAGTGAAAATGTCCAAATTGGGCCCAAAGTGACAATATTTTGTGTGGCCACCATTATTTTCCAGCACTGCCTTAACCCTCTTGGGCATGGAGTTCACAGGTTGCCACTGAAATCCTCATTCACTCCTCCATGACTACATAACGGAGCTGGTGGATGTCAGAGACCTTGCGCTCCTCCACCTTCTGTTTGAAGATGCCCCACAGATCCTCAATAGGGTTTAGGTCTGGAGACATGCTTGACCAGTCCATCACCTTTACTCTCAGCTTCTTTAGCAAGGCAGAGGTTGTCTTGGAGGTGTGTTTGGGGTAGTTATCATACTGGAATACTGCCCTTTGGCCCAGTATCCAAAAGGAGGGGATCATGCTCTGCTTCTGTATGTCACAGTAAATATTGTCATTCATGGTTCCCTCAATGAACTGTAGCTCCCCTTGTGCCTGCAGCTCTCATGCAGCCCCAGACCATGACACTCCCACCACCACGCTTGACACACTTGTTTTTGTACTCCTCACCTGGTTGCCTCCATTCAAGCTTGACACCATCTGAACCAAATACTTTTATCTTGGTCTCATCGGACCACTGGACATGGTTCCAGTAATCCATGTCCTAATGCCCCGTACACACGATCGGACTTTCCAACAACAAAACCGTGGATTTTTGTTTGAAGGTTGTTGGTTCCAACTTGTCTTGCATACACACGGTCACACAAATGTTGACCAAAAATTACGAACGCAGTGACATACAAGACCTATGTGATATCTCCATTAAGAACGATTGTTTTACAAGACTGAGCGCTTTCACACACGGTCGGACTTTCCGCCAACAAGCTCACATCCATCATTTGTTGTTGGAAAATCCGATCGTGTTTACGGGGCATTAGTCTGCTTGTCTTCAGCAATGCTGGCAGCACTCGTATGTCAAATTCCCCAAAACAACCTCTGGATATGACGCTGAGCATGTGCACTCAACTTCTTTGGTAGACCATGTCGAGGCCTGTTCTGAGTGAAACCTGTCCTGTTAAACCACTGTATGGTCTTGGCCACCATGCTGCAGCTCAGTTTCAGGGCCTTGGCAATCTTATAGCCTAGGCCATCTTTATGTAGAGCAACAATTCTTTTTTCCAGATCCTCCGAGATTTCTTTCAATGGTTTTTATTTCAAGTTTTCAAAACATTAACAGAATAAAACATAATATCATTTGTTGTAACAGTGTCATTATCTTATTACCGGCTTCCCGCCGTATCACTCAATGTCAAATTTGTGCATTATCTTTAGAAGAGGCTTCCTTCTGGGTTGACACCCATGCAGACCAATTTGATGCAGTGTTCGGTGTATGGTCTGAGCACTGACTGGCTGACCCCCCACACCTTCAACCTCTGCAGCAATGCTGGCAGCACTCATATGTCAAATTCCCCAAAACAACCTCTGGATATGACGCTGAGCATGTGCACTCAACTTCTTTGGTAGACCATGTCGAGGCCTGTTCTGAGTGAAACCTGTCCTGTTAAACCACTGTATGGTCTTGGCCACCATGCTGCAGCTCAATTTCAGGGTCTTGGCAATCTTATAGCCTAGGCCATCTTTATGTAGAGCAACAATTCTTTTTTCCAGATTAGCTTCTCTCCATGTGTCTATGAGGTCGTTACTATGTAATAACTTCGCTAATTTATTACTTCCCCTGGGTACGCTTCTCGACATGGATTTGTTATGTGAGGACTTGTCTAATGTACGGTCTAGTGGCATGTTACTGTCCCCACCCAGTATTACCTGTCCCTGTATTTTTGGAAGTAGTGTCTTAAGCATGTTCGCCCCACTGTCATGACAAATCTTCCCAGTTTATCTCTAAGTATGGTAGTGGGCGTAAATGGTACTCTGCTAGAAAAACATATAGCTACTCCAAGCTTTTTCCCCAGGCCGGAAGACGTATAAAATTGAGGGTATTTTGCACTAAGGTATTTCGGGGTAGATGATTTAGAGAAATGCGTTTCTTGTAACAACAAAACATCGGCCTTTTGTTTGTGGTAATATGTGAAGGCCTTCGTTCTCTTAACCGGAGAATTAAAGCCTTGCACGTTGTGCGTTATGATAGAATATTTGGTTCGGTGGTCACTCGTCATCATGGTTTCGCAAAGCACACTTACCCTGTTCCAGACTTTCAAACACTGCACGTCCGGCTATTCGGGGTGAGAAGGTTCCAGCACACCAGTTGGGCACCATAGGTCCAGGGGGGGGGGGCAAGGTCGACTCTCCAGAGAAAAGGAAAGGAGAAGAAAAGAGAATAGAGAAAATTAGTAGGCTTGGAAAGAAGCTGTTATATACTTCCATGTGTATATTACGTTTCATCTCAGTTATCAATCCTGTTTTGTAGGGACAGGTCCCTCTCCAGGTATGTTACCTGGGAGTTAAAGGTGAAGTTGTTCCCCTCCGCGGATGGGAACAAGTTCACTGGAGTGGCACGTGTGTCCACCCCGGCAACAAACTTAGTATCTAACTCAACAAATGCAGGACTCGAGTCAATTGGAAATGGCAGTCTAGGCATAAAATACATGCGCATAAAAAAAAAAAAAAAAAAAAAAAAGAGGGGGGTAAAAAATCCCTTAAAAAAAAAAAAAAAAAAAAATATTAAAATAAAAATGAATAAAGTAAAAGTATTATTAGAGGTCAGCCGACCTCTCTAAGTCTGCTGTTCTTCAGTGAGACCGGACTCACGGGTTGCGTTTCTCTTTTCATCCTATCCTGCCAGCAAACAGTTTGACATAACCTGCAACTTTCGGCAACCAAATAACTTCTGGGCTTCGAACTTGCCCCTCAATGACGAAGTCGTCCTCCATAGGCTTGACTGAGGGTAGTCAGGCCTACCTGCTTTCTGAAGTAGGGGGGAAAGGTCCCAACCTCTAAAAAAGAACTTCGATTCCCCGGTCTGGGGTCAGCTTTTCGAAATTCAGGTCGGTGGCAGGGTCCGTCGATCGCTTCTGGGTCTTTGGGATGACCATATGGGAGACAGGGCCCTGTCTCTGTGATTGGAGGGCGGTGTGGGTGATCGTTCTCTGGAAATGATACCCAATTCAAGCAATAGGCACTCACCGTCATGATAATTTGAGAATGAACAATTCTTGCCCCTGTATGTGAAGGAAAGGCGGAACGGGAATGACCATCTGTATTTTATTTGGCAGTTCTGTAGTTGCTGGAGAAGTGGCTTTAGGGTGCGGCGTTTTTGCACCGTAGAGGGGGCCAGGTCTGTAAACAACTGTATCGGAGAGCCCAATAAAGTCAAGTCCTGTTTAAATCTTGCCGCCGACATCAATTTTTCTTTTATTTTGTAAAAATGAGGCTTCACTATTATGTCCCGGGGAGCCCGTCTGATCTTGGGGCTGTCAGGGCCCTATGAATCCTGTCAATTTCCAGGTACTGCGGTGTTATGTCGGGTATTAGCTCTTGCATTAGGGTATGCATGGCATCCTCCAGGTTTGTATGGGTCTCTGGGAGTCCCCTTATGCGAATATTGTATCGGCGGGACCTATTTTCGAGGTCCTCGATTTTAGCGTAGGCCTCATCCAACCTGTCCTGCATTTCAGCTGTCATTCTGGAATTCTGATTTATGCGGTGCACCGATTTATCTACCTTGGTCTCAATTGCATCTATTCGCATCCCAAAGCTCTGTATATCTTGCTTGATATCTTGCGTTATAATATTGCACGCTTTTGATAGTTCCTGTTGTAACATGGCTGAGAACACACACCTGACCTCTGCTCCATTTACACCTGAGACCTTGTAACTAAGGATGAGCCGGGTTCACCAGAACATGCGAACAGGCAAAAAAGTTGACCGTTAAAGTCTATAGCACATGAACATGAAAAATCAAAAGTGCTAATTTTAAAGGCTTATATGCAAGTTATCATCATAAATAGTGTTTGGGGACCCGGGTCCTGCCCCAGGGGACATGTATCAATGCATAAAAACTGACTTTTTTTAGGGAGCAGCGATTTTAATAATGCTTAAAGTGAAACAATAAAAATGAAATATTCCTTTAAATATGATGCCTGAAGGGTTTCTATAGTATGCCTGTAAAGTGGCGCAGTTTTCCTGTGTTTAGAACAGTACCACAGCAAAATTAAATTTGTAAAGGAAAAATGCCATTTAACCAGCTGAGATCCGCGCTATAGCCAAATGACGGCTTCAGCGCGGATCTCATATGCCGGGACTACGTCTATTGACGTCGTCCCCTTTCCTGGCTCCCCGCGCGCTCTTGTGAGCGCGCAGCGGGGAAAATCTGTGTTGGCCGTGCCCCCTGGACACAGCCAATCACAGATCGCTGTAAACGGCCAATCACAGCGGCCGTTTACAGCGCGATCGCCTCCTCCAATGGGAGATGATCTCAAATGTAAACATATGAGATAATCTCTCATTGCCGGCTTTCTCTCTCCTCACACCGAGACAGCGAGTGAGGAGAGAGAAGCCATCTCAGTGCCATCTCGTCAGTGAGTCATCAAGCATAAAAAAAATAAAATTGTGCCCAAAAGGTGCCCAAATCAGTGCCCACAGTCCCTATTAGTACACACAGCTAGTGCCATCTGTACCCAGCTGTGTGCATCTTTGCCCACTTGTGCCATCTGTGCCCGCCTGTGCCCGCCTGTCCATCTGTGCCTGCCTGCGCAGTGTGAGATCAGTGCGCATCTGTGCCACATCAGTGCTCATCTGTGCCACTTCATCTGTGCCACCTCATCAGTGCCCATCGGTGCCACCACATCAGTGCCACCTCATCAGTGCCCATCTGTACCAATCAGTGCCCATCAGTGCCGCCTCATCAGTGCCCATCTGTGCCACATCGATCAGTGCCCATCTGTGCCACCTCAACTGTGCCCATCTGTGCCACCTCAACTGTGCCCATCTATGCCACCTCAACAGTGTCCATCTGTGCCACATCTGTGCAATCAGTACACATCTGTGCCGACTCATTAGTGCCTATCAGTGCCCACCTGTGGCACCGCATCAGTGCATATCTGTGCCCACCTGTGCCGCCTCATTAGTACATATCTGTGCCCACCTGTGCCACCTCATTAGTGCATATCTGTGCCCACCTGTGCCGCCTCATCAGATCACATCTGCGCTGCTTCATCAGTGCACACCAGAAAAAATGTCTAAAAGATCTTTTTCCGCCGAGGAGGCATACCAAATTCTTTCCACGCCCGACGAGAGCAACGGGGAGCTCTCTATGTCGGATTCCATTTCAAATTCCGGTTCCGAATCTGACCCGAATTATGAGCCAGTCCTCAGTAGCGAAACCAAGTACCAGTGGGGTGTCACCTCAGCCCCAAAGGGTTAGGACCCGATCCAGCCTTCCCCATGCCCTTCAGTACCCTTTGTGGCTTCCTCCTAATTCAGGAGAAGCCAACATCCCCCCTTTCACTGCCCCGCCAGGAGTCCAGGTGGACACGGAGAATTTTACCCCAATCGATTTTTTTCATTAAATTTTTACGGAGGACTTGTTAGGATCAATCGTGGCCCAGTGCAATATTTATGCCCAGCAATTTATTTTGCAAAACCCAACCTCATATTATGCCCGTCCCTATGAATGGAGAGACCTAACGGTGGAGGAGTTCAAGGTTTTTTTAGGCCTCACACTCAATATGGGACTCGACAAAAAAAATCAAGTGCGTACCTATTGGTCAACCAACCCCCTCCACCACATGCCGCTCTATTCCGCTGTAATGCCCAGATCCAGGTATCAGATGATAATGAGGTTCCTACATTTCAGTGACAATTCCCAGTGCCCTCCCCGAAATGACCCAAAATTTGACAGACTTTACAAAATTCGGCCACTTCTAAATAATTTTTCTCAAGCATTCTCCCAGCTGTTTACCCTGGACCAACATATATGTGTGGATGAGTCCCTCATAAAATTTTGCGGCAGGCTTAAAATTAAGCAGTATATCCCCAGCAAAAGGGCCCGCTACGGGGTGACGTTGTACAAATTGTGTGAACGAGCCACAGGGTACACATATTCATTTATAGTGTACGAAGGGAAGGACACCCAGCTGCAGCCCCCTAATTGCCCGGATTACTTAGGATCCAGCGGGAAAGTTGTTTGGGACCTTGCCTACCCCCTACTGGATAAAGGCTACCACCTGTATGTAGACAACTTGTACACATCCCTGCCCCTGTTCCACAACCTCCACCGGATGAAGACGCCAGCATGTGGCACTGTAAAGAAAAATCGGAAGGGCTTTCCTCAAAGTCTTGTGAACAAGACTTTGAGAAAAGGAGAAGCGGCAAGTTTGCGAAATAATGAGATTCTGGCAGTGAAGTGGAGGGACAGAAGGGATGTATATATGTTGTCTTCTATCCACAATGATACATTCGTGGAAATCCCCAGAAGAAGTGGCCCCATAAAGAAACCCAAATGCATTTACAACTATAATTTGTTCATGGGGGGAGTCGACTATAATGATCAAATGATGCAACCGTACCTTGCCATAAGACGGACATGCTATTGGTACAAAAAAGTTGCGATCTATCTTTTTCAATTGGCCTTATACAATACATTTGTACTTTACCGCAAATCCACCCAAAATCCCAAACGCTTCTATGGCTACCAGGAGGAAGTTTTCACTGCCCTTATATTCCCAAACGGCCCACCAGAAAATATCAGATCAGATGTCCTTAGTCGACTCTCCGAGCGCCACTTTCCTGATAAAATCCCTCCCAAACCAACAGGACAAAGACGTCAAAAAAGATGTAAGGTGTGTACCAAAGCAGGAGTCAGAAGAGACACATCTTACTATTGTGCAGAATGTCCTTCCCAACCAGGCCTCTGCATAGGTGACTGTTTTCGCCGTTACTATTCTTCAGTACATTTTTAGTTCCTCCCTTTACACACCGTCACACCCCTTATGCCACTGCCTGCTCTATAAATGACCCTGGCTTGTTATTTGACCACGCTTCTGCCTGCCGATTCTGTACATACCGCTGCCTGATCTGGAACTGACCCTGGACTGTTTTTCGACCATGCTTCTGCCTGCCGATTCTGTACATACCGCTGCCTGATCTGGAACTGACCTTGGACTGTTTGACCATGATATTTGCCTGCCTCTTGAACTGATCTTGTACCCTGCTACTGGACTAGTGGGATTCAACACAGGGGTCTCACATATGTGAGGGGCTCCAGAATAGTTTTTCTGGATGAAGAAAACAATTTTCTTTGTTTTCTCAATCCTAGATTAGGGTCTGGAGGCTCGGAGGCTTCAAAGAGATTTGGGTGGGAGAAGCCTCTACCCCTGTCCCCATTCTGTCCTGAACGAGGCCCTACTTGCACTGCCTGCTGCCTGTAGGACTACATGGACCTGCCTACTACCAGGACCAATATTTTTGGCACTGCTGACAATATCTCTGCACTGACCCTGGACTGTATATGAACAGTATCCCTGCCTGCTGCCTGAAAAATTGTGTTCGCTGTTGCTGACCAAGTCCCTGCCTGCTGCCTGGACCAGTGCTATCCTCCTGTGGACAACTGCGCTACTACAACCACAGGTAAGCTTTTGTTTACCCTTTTCTCAGCATAATGTATTTTGGGGTGTAATTCTTGGTATGTGCATGCTATGTGTCCCTTGAACACCTGACAGTGTTCCTTGCATGTTGGGCCTCTGCATGTGGCCAGGCTGTGTGAAAGTCTCACACATGTGGTATCGCCATACTCAGGAGGAGTAGCAGAATGCATTTTGGGGTGTTATTTTTGCTATGTAAATGCTATGTGTTGGAAATATCTTATAAACGGACAACTTTGTGTAAAAAAAAATGCGTTTTCATTTTTTTTTCCACATTTTCCAAAAACTCCTGGAAAAAAATGAACCGTTCAAAAGACTCATTATGCCTCATAGATTATACGTTGGGGTGTTAGCTTTCCAACTTTCCAAAATGGGGTCATTTTATGTGCGTTTCCATTGTCCTGGTGCTCCAGGGCCTTCAAAAGTGTAATAGGTGCTTGAGAAATGAAATGTGTGATTTATGCTCCTAGAATGCCTGAAGGTGATACTTCAATGTTAAGCCTTTGCATGTGGTCAAGCTGTATAAAAGTCTCACACATGTGGTATCGTTATACTCAGGAGGAGTAGCAGAATGTATTTTGAGGTGTTATTTTTTCTATGTAAATGCTATGTGTTGGAAATATCTTATAAACCGACAACTTTGTGTAAAAAAAAATGCGTTTTCATTTTTTTCCACATTTTCCAATAACTTCTGGAAAAAAATGAACCGTTCAAAAGAGTCATTATGCCTCATAGATTATACGTTGGGGTGTTAGCTTTCCAAAATGGGGTCATTTTATGGGCGTTTCCATTGTCCTGGTGCTCCAGGGCCTTCAAAAGTGTAATAGGTGGTTGAGAAATGAAATGTGTGATTTATGCTCCTAGAATGCCTGAAGGTGATACTTCAATGTTAAGCCTTTGCATGTGGTCAAGCTGTATAAAAGTCTCACACATGTGGTATCGTTATACTCAGGAGGAGTGGCAGAATGTATTCTGGGGTGTGATTTGTGGTATGCACATTCCATGTGAGAGAAATAAGCTATTACAATGAAAATTTTGAGAAAAAAAATAAAAATAAAATAAAATCTTAATTTTGCAAAGAATTGTGGGAAAAAAATGACAACTTCAAATAACTCACCATGCCCCTTACTAAATACCCTGGAATGTCTACTTTCCAAAAAGAGGTCATTTGGGGGGCATTTGTACTCTCCTGGCTTGTTAGGGTCTCAAGAAATGAGATAAGCCTCAGTACATCAGACATGATCTTTTTTTATGATTTGCACCATAGCTTGTAGACTAGACAAATTGCTAATTTGCAAAATTTTATCAGAAACAAAGAAAAATTTTTTTTTTCGAAATTTTTGGTCTTTTTTCATTTATAGCGCAAAAAATAAAAAACCCGGAGGTGATCAAATACCACCAAAAGAAAGCTCTGTTTGTGGGAAAAAAAGGACAAAAAAATAATTTGAGTACGGTGTTGCATGACTGAGTAATTGTCATTCAAAGTGTGAGAGCACTGAAAGCTGAAAATTGGTCTGGTCACGAGGGGGGTTTAAGTGCAAAGTAATCAGGTGGTTAAAACTGATCCCGGCTATAATGAATTGTCGGGTCTCAGCAATATAGATAAAACTCATTGAAAAAAAAGACATGGCCCCCCCAGTCCATTACCAGGCCCTTTGAGTCTGGTATGAATATTAAGGGGAACCCCGAACCATTTTTTTTTTTTAAATAATTGCGGTAGTGTATGGTTCAGGACTGCCCCACTGACACCGACCACTGCCCCATTGACACCGACCACTACCCCACTGACACCGACCACTGCCCCACTGACAACGACCACTGCCCCACTGACACCGACCACTGCCCCACTGACACCATCCACTGCCCCACTGACACCGACCACTGCCCCACTGACACCGTCCACTGCCCCACTGACACCGACTACTACCCCACTGACACCGACCACTGCCCCATTGACACCGACCACTACCCCACTGACACCGACCACTGCCCCACTGACAACGACCACTGCCCCACTGACACCATCCACTGCCCCACTGACACCGACCACTGCCCCACTGACACCGTCCACTGCCCCACTGACACCGACCACTACCCCACTGACACCGACCACTACCCCACTGACACCGTCCACTGCCCCACTGACACCGTCCAGTGCCCCACTGACACCGACCACTGCCCCACTGACACCAACCACTGACACCGACCACTACCCCACTGACACCGTCCACTGCCTCACTGACACCGACCACTGCCCCACTGACACCGACCACTACCCCACTGACACTGACCACAGCCCCACTGCCACCGACCACTGCCCCACTGACACAGACAACTACCCCACTGACACGACCACTGCCCCACTGACACCGACCACTGACACCGACCACTGCCCCACTGACACCAACCACTACCCCACTGACACCGTCCACTGCCCCACTGACACAGACCACTGCCCCACTGACACCAACCACTCCCCCACTGACACCGACCACTGCACCACTGACACCGACCACTACCCCACTGACACCGTCCACTGCCCCACTGACACCGACCACTGCCCCACTGACACCGACCCCTGCCCCACTGACACCGACCACTGCCCCACTGACACCATCCACTGCCCCACTGACACCGACCACTGCCCCACTGACACCGTCCACTGCCACCGACCACTACCCCACTGAAATGTCCACTGCCCCACTGACCACTGCCCCACTGACCACTGACACCGACCTTTGCCCCACTGACACTGACCACTGCCCCACTGACACCAACCACTGCCCCACTGACATCAACCACTGCCCCACTGACAGCATCTACTGCCCCACTGACACCGTCCACTGCCCCACTGACATGACCATTGCCCCACTGACACCGACCACTGACACCGACCACTGCCCCACCGACACCGACCACTGCCCCACCGACACCGACCACTGCCCCACTGACACCGACCACTGCCCCACTGACACCGTCCACTACCCCACTGACACCGACTACTGCCCCACTGACACCGACCACTGCCCCATTGACACCGACCACTACCCCACTGACACCGACCACTGCCCCACTGACAACGACCACTGCCCCACTGACACCGACCACTGCCCCACTGACACCATCCACTGCCCCACTGACACCGACCACTGCCCCACTGACACCGTCCACTGCCCCACTGACACCGACCACTACCCCACTGACACCGACCACTACCCCACTGACACCGTCCACTGCCCCACTGACACCGTCCAGTGCCCCACTGACACCGACCACTGCCCCACTGACACCAACCACTGACACCGACCACTACCCCACTGACACCGTCCACTGCCACACTGACACCGACCACTGCCCCACTGACACCGACCACTACCCCACTGACACTGACCACAGCCCCACTGCCACCGACCACTGCCCCACTGACACAGACAACTACCCCACTGACACGACCACTGCCCCACTGACACCGACCACTGACACCGACCACTGCCCCACTGACACCAACCACTACCCCACTGACACCGTCCACTGCCCCACTGACACAGACCACTGCCCCACTGACACCAACCACTACCCCACTGACACCGACCACTGCACCACTGACACCGACCACTACCCCACTGACACCGTCCACTGCCCCACTGACACCAACCACTGCCCCACTGACACCGACCCCTGCCCCACTGACACCGACCACTGCCCCACTGACACCATCCACTGCCCCACTGACACCGACCACTGCCCCACTGACACCGTCCACTGCCACCGACCACTACCCCACTGAAATGTCCACTGCCCCACTGACCACTGCCCCACTGACCACTGACACCGACCTTTGCCCCACTGACACTGACCACTGCCCCACTGACACCAACCACTGCCCCACTGACATCAACCACTGCCCCACTGACAGCATCTACTGCCCCACTGACACCGTCCACTGCCCCACTGACATGACCATTGCCCCACTGACACCGACCACTGACACCGACCACTGCCCCACCGACACCGACCACTGCCCCACCGACACCGACCACTGCCCCACTGACACCGACCACTGCCCCACTGACACCGTCCACTACCCCACTGACACCGTCGACTGCCCCACTGACACCGTCCACTGCCCCACTGACACCATCCACTGACCCACTGACACCGACCACTGCCCCACTGACACCATCCACTGCACCACTGACACCGACCACTGGCACGACCACTGCCCCACTGACACTGACCACTACCCCACTGACACCGACCACTACCCCACTGACACCATCCACTGCCCCACTGACACCGACCACTGCTCCACTGACACCGACCACTACCCCACTGACACCGTCCACTGCCCCACTGACACCGACCACTGCCCCACTGACACCGACCACTACCCCACTGACACCGACCACTGCCCCACTGACACCGTCGACTACCCCACTGACACCGACTACTGCCCCACTTACACCGTCCACTGACCCACTGACACCGACCACTGCCCCACTGACACCATCCACTGCCCCACTGACACCGACCACTGCCCACTGACACCGACCACTGCCCCACTGACACCGACCACTACCCCACTGACACTGACCACTGCCCCACTGCCACCGACCACTGCCCCACTGACACAGACAACTACCCCACTGACACGACCACTGCCCCACTGACACCGACCACTGCTCCACTGACACCGACCACTACCCCACTGACACTGTCCACTGCCCCACTGACACCAACCACTGCCCCACTGACACCGACCAATGCCCCACTGACACCAACCACTGACACCGACCACTACCCCACTGACACCGACCACTGCCCCACTGACACCGACCACTGCCCCACTGACACCATCCACTGCCCCACTGACACCGACCACTGCCCCACTGACACGTCCACTGCCCCACTGACACCGACCACTACCCCACTGACACCGTCCACTGCCCCACTGACACCGTCCACTGCCCCACTGACACCGTCCAGTGCCCCACTGACACCGACCACTGCCCCACTGACACCAACCACTGACACCGACCACTACCCCACTGACACCGTCCACTGCCTCACTGACACCGACCACTGCCCCACTGACACCGACCACTACCCCACTGACACTGACCACTGCCCCACTGCCACCGACCACTGCCCCACTGCCACCGACCACTGCCCCACTGACACAGACAACTACCCCACTGACACGACCACTGCCCCACTGCCACCGACCACTGACACCGACCACTGCCCCACTGACACCGTCCACTACCCCACTGACACCGTCCACTGCCCCACTGACACTGACCACTACCCCACTGACACCGACCACTGCACCACTGACACCGACCACTACCCTACTGACACAGACCACTGCCCCACTGACACTGACCACTACCCCACTGACACCGACCACTGCACCACTGACACCGACCACTACCCTACTGACACCGTCCACTGCCCCACTGACACCGACCACTGCCCCACTGACACCGACCCCTGCCCCACTGACACCGACCCCTGCCCCACTGACACTGACCACTGCCCCACTGACACCATCCACTACCCCACTGACACCGACCACTGCCCCACTGACACCGTCCACTGCCACCGACCACTACCCCACTGAAACGTCCACTGCCCCACTGACACCGTCCACTGCCCCACTGACCACTGCCCCACTGACCACTGACACCGACCACTGCCCCACTGACACTGACCACTGCCCCACTGACACCAACCACTGCCCCACTGACATCAACCACTGACAGCATCTACTGCCCCACTGACACCGTCCACTGACACCGTCCACTGCCCCACTGACATGACCACTGCCCCACTGACACCGACCACTGACACCGACCACTGCCCCACCGACACCGACCACTGCCCCACTGACACTGACCACTGCCCCACTGACACCGTCCACTACCCCACTGACACCGACTACTGCCCCACTGACACCGTCCACTGCCCCACTGACACCATCCACTGACCCACTGACACCGACCACTGCCCCACTGACACCGACCACTGCCCCACTGACACCATCCACTGCACCACTGACACCGACCACTGCCCCACTGACACCGACCACTGGCACGACCACTGCCCCACTGACACTGACCACTGCCCCACTGACACCGACCACTACCCCACTGACACCATCCACTGCCCCACTGACACCGACCACTGCTCCACTGACACCGACCACTACCCCACTGACACCGTCCACTGCCCCACTGACACCGACCACTGCCCCACTGACACCGACCACTACCCCACTGACACCGACCACTGCCCCACTGACACCGTCCACTACCCCACTGACACCGACTACTGCCCCACTGACACCGTCCACTGACCCACTGACACCGACCACTGACACCATCCACTGCCCCACTGACACCGACCACTGCCCCACTGACACCGACCACTGACACAACCACTGCCCCACTGACACTGACCACTACCCCACTGACACCGACCACTACCCCACTGACACCGTCCACTGCCCCACTGACACCAACCACTGCCACACTGACACCGACCACTGCCCCACTGACACCAACCACTGACACCGACCACTACCCCACTGACACCGTCCACTGCCTCACTGACACCGACCACTACCCCACTGACACCGACCACTACCCCACTGACACTGACCACTGCCCCACTGACACCAACCACTGACACCGACCACTACCCCACTGACACCGTCCACTGCCTCACTGACACCGACCACTGCCCCACTGACACCGACCACTACCCCACTGACACTGACCACTGCCCCACTGCCACCGACCACTGCCCAACTGACACAGACAACTACCCCACTTACACGACCACTGCCCCACTGACACCGACCACTGACACCGACCACTGCCCCACTGACACCAACCACTACCCCACTGACACCGTCCACTGCCCCACTGACACAGACCACTGCCCCACTGACACCGACCACTACCCCACTGACACCGACCACTGAACCACTGACACCGACCACTACCCCACTGACACCGTCCACTGCCCCACTGACACCGACCACTGCCCCACTGACACCGACCCCTGCCCCACTGACACCGACCACTGCCCCACTGACACCATCCACTGCCCCACTGCCACCGACCACTGCCCCACTGACACCGACCACTGCCCCACTGACACCGTCCACTGCCACCGACCACTACCCCACTGAAACGTCCACTGCCCCACTGACACCGTCCACTGCCCCACTGACCACTGCCCCACTGACACCGTCCACTGCCACCGACCACTACCCCACTGAAACGTCCACTGCCCCACTGACACCGTCCACTGCCACACTGACCACTGCCCCACTGACCACTGCCCCACTGACACTGACACCGACCACTGCCCCACTGACACTGACCACTGCCCCACTGACACCAACCACTGCCCCACTGACATCAACCACTGCCCCACTGACAGCATCTACTGCCCCACTGACACCGTCCACTGCCCCACTGACATGACCATTGCCCCACTGACACCGACCACTGACACCGACCACTGCCCCACCGACACCGACCACTGCCCCACCGACACCGACCACTGCCCCACTGACACCGACCACTGCCCCACTGACACCGTCCACTCCCCCACTGACACCGACGACTGCCCCACTGACACCGACCACTGCCCCATTGACACCGACCACTACCCCACTGACACCGACCACTGCCCCACTGACAACGACCACTGCCCCACTGACACCGACCACTGCCCCACTGACACCATCCACTGCCCCACTGACACCGACCACTGCCCCACTGACACCGTCCACTGCCCCACTGACACCGACCACTACCCCACTGACACCGACCACTACCCCACTGACACCGTCCACTGCCCCACTGACACCGTCCAGTGCCCCACTGACACCGACCACTGCCCCACTGACACCAACCACTGACACCGACCACTACCCCACTGACACCGTCCACTGCCTCACTGACACCGACCACTGCCCCACTGACACCGACCACTACCCCACTGACACTGACCACAGCCCCACTGCCACCGACCACTGCCCCACTGACACAGACAACTACCCCACTGACACGACCACTGCCCCACTGACACCGACCACTGACACCGACCACTGCCCCACTGACACCAACCACTACCCCACTGACACCGTCCACTGCCCCACTGACACAGACCACTGCCCCACTGACACCAACCACTACCCCACTGACACCGACCACTGCACCACTGACACCGACCACTACCCCACTGACACCGTCCACTGCCCCACTGACACCAACCACTGCCCCACTGACACCGACCCCTGCCCCACTGACACCGACCACTGCCCCACTGACACCATCCACTGCCCCACTGACACCGACCACTGCCCCACTGACACCGTCCACTGCCACCGACCACTACCCCACTGAAATGTCCACTGCCCCACTGACCACTGCCCCACTGACCACTGACACCGACCTTTGCCCCACTGACACTGACCACTGCCCCACTGACACCAACCACTGCCCCACTGACATCAACCACTGCCCCACTGACAGCATCTACTGCCCCACTGACACCGTCCACTGCCCCACTGACATGACCATTGCCCCACTGACACCGACCACTGACACCGACCACTGCCCCACCGACACCGACCACTGCCCCACCGACACCGACCACTGCCCCACTGACACCGACCACTGCCCCACTGACACCGTCCACTACCCCACTGACACCGACTACTGCCCCACTGACACCGTCCACTGCCCCACTGACACCATCCACTGACCCACTGACACCGACCACTGCCCCACTGACACCATCCACTGCACCACTGACACCGACCACTGGCACGACCACTGCCCCACTGACACTGACCACTACCCCACTGACACCGACCACTACCCCACTGACACCATCCACTGCCCCACTGACACCGACCACTGCTCCACTGACACCGACCACTACCCCACTGACACCGTCCACTGCCCCACTGACACCGACCACTGCCCCACTGACACCGACCACTACCCCACTGACACCGACCACTGCCCCACTGACACCGTCGACTACCCCACTGACACCGACTCCTGCCCCACTGACACCGTCCACTGACCCACTGACACCGACCACTGCCCCACTGACACCATCCACTGCCCCACTGACACCGACCACTGCCCCACTGACACCGACCACTGCCCCACTGACACCGACCACTACCCCACTGACACTGACCACTGCCCCACTGCCACCGACCACTGCCCCACTGACACAGACAACTACCCCACTGACACGACCACTGCCCCACTGACACCGACCACTGCTCCACTGACACCGACCACTACCCCACTGACACTGTCCACTGCCCCACTGACACCAACCACTGCCCCACTGACACCGACCAATGCCCCACTGACACCAACCACTGACACCGACCACTACCCCACTGACACCGACCACTGCCCCACTGACACCGACCACTGCCCCACTGACACCATCCACTGCCCCACTGACACCGACCACTGCCCCACTGACACGTCCACTGCCCCACTGACACCGACCACTACCCCACTGACACCGTCCACTGCCCCACTGACACCGTCCACTGCCCCACTGACACCGTCCAGTGCCCCACTGACACCGACCACTGCCCCACTGACACCAACCACTGACACCGACCACTACCCCACTGACACCGTCCACTGCCTCACTGACACCGACCACTGCCCCACTGACACCGACCACTACCCCACTGACACTGACCACTGCCCCACTGCCACCGACCACTGCCCCACTGCCACCGACCACTGCCCCACTGACACAGACAACTACCCCACTGACACGACCACTGCCCCACTGCCACCGACCACTGACACCGACCACTGCCCCACTGACACCGTCCACTACCCCACTGACACCGTCCACTGCCCCACTGACACTGACCACTACCCCACTGACACCGACCACTGCACCACTGACACCGACCACTACCCTACTGACACAGACCACTGCCCCACTGACACTGACCACTACCCCACTGACACCGACCACTGCACCACTGACACCGACCACTACCCTACTGACACCGTCCACTGCCCCACTGACACCGACCACTGCCCCACTGACACCGACCCCTGCCCCACTGACACCGACCCCTGCCCCACTGACACTGACCACTGCCCCACTGACACCATCCACTACCCCACTGACACCGACCACTGCCCCACTGACACCGTCCACTGCCACCGACCACTACCCCACTGAAACGTCCACTGCCCCACTGACACCGTCCACTGCCCCACTGACCACTGCCCCACTGACCACTGACACCGACCACTGCCCCACTGACACTGACCACTGCCCCACTGACACCAACCACTGCCCCACTGACATCAACCACTGACAGCATCTACTGCCCCACTGACACCGTCCACTGACACCGTCCACTGCCCCACTGACATGACCACTGCCCCACTGACACCGACCACTGACACCGACCACTGCCCCACCGACACCGACCACTGCCCCACTGACACTGACCACTGCCCCACTGACACCGTCCACTACCCCACTGACACCGACTACTGCCCCACTGACACCGTCCACTGCCCCACTGACACCATCCACTGACCCACTGACACCGACCACTGCCCCACTGACACCGACCACTGCCCCACTGACACCATCCACTGCACCACTGACACCGACCACTGCCCCACTGACACCGACCACTGGCACGACCACTGCCCCACTGACACTGACCACTGCCCCACTGACACCGACCACTACCCCACTGACACCATCCACTGCCCCACTGACACCGACCACTGCTCCACTGACACCGACCACTACCCCACTGACACCGTCCACTGCCCCACTGACACCGACCACTGCCCCACTGACACCGACCACTACCCCACTGACACCGACCACTGCCCCACTGACACCGTCCACTACCCCACTGACACCGACTACTGCCCCACTGACACCGTCCACTGACCCACTGACACCGACCACTGACACCATCCACTGCCCCACTGACACCGACCACTGCCCCACTGACACCGACCACTGACACAACCACTGCCCCACTGACACTGACCACTACCCCACTGACACCGACCACTACCCCACTGACACCGTCCACTGCCCCACTGACACCAACCACTGCCCCACTGACACCGACCACTGCCCCACTGACACCAACCACTGACACCGACCACTACCCCACTGACACCGTCCACTGCCTCACTGACACCGACCACTACCCCACTGACACCGACCACTACCCCACTGACACTGACCACTGCCCCACTGACACCAACCACTGACACCGACCACTACCCCACTGACACCGTCCACTGCCTCACTGACACCGACCACTGCCCCACTGACACCGACCACTACCCCACTGACACTGACCACTGCCCCACTGCCACCGACCACTGCCCCACTGACACCGACAACTACCCCACTGACCCGACCACTGCCCCACTGACACCGACCACTGACACCGACCACTGCCCCACTGACACCAACCACTACCCCACTGACACCGTCCACTGCCCCACTGACACAGACCACTGCCCCACTGACACCGACCACTACCCCACTGACACCGACCACTGAACCACTGACACCGACCACTCCCCCACTGACACCGTCCACTGCCCCACTGACACCGACCACTGCCCCACTGACACCGACCCCTGCCCCACTGACACCGACCACTGCCCCACTGACACCATCCACTGCCCCACTGCCACCGACCACTGCCCCACTGACACCGACCACTGCCCCACTGACACCGTCCACTGCCACCGACCACTACCCCACTGAAACGTCCACTGCCCCACTGACACCGTCCACTGCCCCACTGACCACTGCCCCACTGACACCGTCCACTGCCACCGACCACTACCCCACTGAAACGTCCACTGCCCCCCAGACACCGTCCACTGCCACACTGACCACTGCCCCACTGACCACGGCCCCACTGACACTGACACCGACCACTGCCCCACTGACACTGACCACTGCCCCACTGACACCAACCACTGCCCCACTGACATCAACCACTGCCCCACTGACAGCATCTACTGCCCCACTGACACCGTCCACTGCCCCACTGACATGACCACTGCCCCACTGACACCGACCACTGACACCGACCACTGCCCCACCGACACCGACCACTGCCCCACCGACACCGACCACTGCCCCACTGACACCGACCACTGCCCCACTGACACCGACCACTGCCCCACTGACACCGTCCACTACCCCACTGACACCGACTACTGCCCCACTGACACCATCCACTGCCCCACAGACACCATCCACTGACCCACTGACACCGACCACTGCCCCACTGACACCATCCACTGCACCATTGACACCGACCACTGCCCCACTGACACCGACCACTGGCACGACCACTGCCCCACTGACACTGACCACTACCCCACTGACACCGACCACTACCCCACTGACACCATCCACTGCCCCACTGACACCGACCACTGCTCCACTGACACCGACCACTACCCCACTGACACCATCCACTGCCCCACTGACACCGACCACTGCACCACTGACACCGACCACTACCCCACTGACACCAACCACTGCCCCACTGACACCATCCACTACCCCACTGACACCGACTACTGCCCCACTGACACCATCCACTGACCCACTGACACCGACCACTGCCCCACTGCCCCCATCCACTGCCCCACTGACACCGACCACTGCCCCACTGACACCGACCACTGACACGACCACTGCCCCACTGACACTGACCACTACCCCACTGACACCGACCACTACCCCACTGACACCGTCCACTGCCCCACTGACACGACCACTGCCCCACTGACACCGACCACTACTACCCCACTGACACCGTCCACTGCCCCACTGACACCGACCACTGCCCCACTGACACCGACCACTACCCCACTGACACCGACCACTGCCCCACTGACACCGTCCACTGCCCCACTGACACGACCACTGCCCCACTGACACTGACCACTGACACTGACTGTGACGAAACGTCCCTACACTTCTCTTGAGTGCGTTCGTCATATATCACTTCCTCCCAGTCTGAATATGGATCTCAGATATTCCAACCGCTCCCAAGCACTAAACGAGACAAGACTTGCTTAGTGCTAGCATGGACTGTTTATCTAGAACCAAACTGACAAGTATTTATATACAGTAGAAGAGACCCCCCCCCCTCCTGCTCATTTTACTCTAACAATACACCTGTAACAAATTAACATGAGCTATTTAACTAATCCCTTCAAGCAGCCGATGTCACTCTGTGCCCATCAGGATTTCACTACAGGTCAGACTTGTTGTCACCGAGCTTCACACAGTTGATTATAAATTATCATAATAACAACCACAAGACAGCAGGAGCTCCATTAGGAGTCGGCCCGCCTCCTACATTGTACAGAGGACAATGTGATCAGCTCTGTCAATTAACATCTTGAGTTCATCAACAAACTAAAAATAGTCTTTACATATATCCTGCATTGAATCTGACAAGCACAGATTATATTGGGGTCCTCATTCACCCTGTGCCCTAGAGACACAGGGTGATTTACACATAAGAAGGTTCGGGGAAGCTGGACAAGGAGCCTCCAGAACTCTCCATGGCAAGCTGAGTTCCACAAACCTCCGACCCAAAGTCACTCCTGTCACACATCTCCCCTTTCGGCAGGAGACTAACACAGGAGGAGACCCCAGACGGGTTAACTCCGAAGTTAGTCAGTAGTTCCAGTCTCCCATTGCCGGTATCCACACAGTACCCCAAATATTGTCCCAAACATAGCATTACTTACCCAGCCAACCTCTGCCTCTCTCAGAGAACATGCCCGCTGCTGGGGAGAGGCCTGGACTGGCCCTTCTCCCTGGAGTCCTTTCAGCCGCTGGAGAGAAGACAGGGTGACTGGGATCACTCCGTCATGCTGTTGGGGATTTGGGCCAACCGCCCAGCATCCCTGGAGTATACAAGTGGGGACTGCAGTCCCATCCCCCGATATCAGCTCAAGCTGCAGTTGTGTGTAGGGGCCAGTGGCATTCTGCCCTGTTAGCACTTCAGCTGAGGACCCCACATCATCCACTCCGGCTAACTGTTGGGGAGTGACCGTCACCTTCTCACCATGGGCCCCTAGAACTACTGCAGGTGTGGGGCAGAGGTCTTGGACCCTCTGTCCGGTGGCCAGCACTTCAGTTGGAGGAGTCTCTTGTAACTCCACAGTTGCCGGTGCTGGGCAGAGGTTGGTACTCTGCCCTGTTGCCAGCACTTCTGCTGAGGTCTCCACACCCTCCGCTCCGGTTAACCGTTGTGGCAGGAGGCTGGCTTCCTCCACTCCTAAATGGTGTAGCTGCCATTGGGGAGGTGAGCTGGCTGCTTCCTTTTCTGTTCCGTCATCTGGCTGCTGGGGTGGCATTTCTCTATCACTGTCTTCCAGGTGCATGAATCCTTGTTGGGGAGTGACCATCTCCTTCTCACCCTGGGCCTCCGGAACTGCTACATGTGTGGGGCAGAGGTCTTGGACCCTCTGTACAATGGCCAGCGCTTCAGCTGGAGGAGTCTCTTGTAACACCACAGATGCTGCTGTTGGTGCGGGGAAAAGCTCAGTGAAGTTTGGCCCTGATACCAGCTCTTCTGCTGGAGGCTCAAAGCTAGACAAGGAGCCTCCAGAACTCTCCATGGCAAGCTGAGTTCCACAAACCCCCGACCCAAAGTCACTCCTGTCACACCGACCACTGCCCCACTGACAGCGTCTACTGCCCCACTGACAGTGTCTACTGCCCCACTGACACCGACCACTGCCCTACTGACACCGACCACTGCCCCACTCACACCGACCACTGCCCCACACTGACACCAACCACTGCCCCACTGACACCGTCCACTGCCCCACTGACACCGACCACTGCCCCACTGACACCAACCACTGCCCCACTGACACCGTCCACTGACCCACTGACATTGACCACTGCCCCACTGACACAACCACTGCCCCACTGACACAACCACTGCCCCACTGACACGACCACTGCTCCACTGACCCCGACCACTGACACCAACCACTGCCCCACTGACACCGACCACTGCCCCACTGACACCGTCCACTGCCCCACTGACACAGTCCACATACCCACTGACACAGACCACTACCCCATTGAGACCGTCCACTGCCCCACTGACACTGTCCACTACCCCACTGACACGACCACTATTTGCAGGGTTCCCGAATCGCACCAGTGTTAACCGAGCCTTGGTGGGAGCAGTCAGGTGACATTTTTAGGCTGTATGCTTTAAAGGCTCGGTTCACACTGGTGCGAAGTGGTAACCCTGCGAATCCACTGCAGGTTCCCACATCGTATCCGACTTGCACAACAGTTCACACTGCCATATGCGAACTGCTGGGGAGTGTCATACAATGTAAACGACACCCCCATTTCAGCTCGCATATTGCACTGCGAACTGACAGGACCTGAATCGTATCGCATAGGTGTGAACAACCATGCGATTCTGGTGCAGACCAAAAAAAGGGTCCTGTGTGAGTTTGGTCCGAATGCGGTGCGATATCAGCCATACTATCTGTATGGCTGAAATCGCACTGCACGGACATTGCATGTGATTTGCACTGCAGTGCGGTGGCAATCTCGCACAGCACACTGGTGTGAACTGGCCCTAAGCTCATTCAGCCTTACAGGGTGTAATTATAAAAAGTGAGAAAACCAGCCCTCCCCCACATAACATATCCTGGTGATGGAAAGGAATGTTGCAACTGTGATCAGGTGACCTCACACACACTGCACTATAACAATAATTAGATCACTGGATGTTCTACTCTGCCCAACTCTGACTACATACATCTCCCCTAAATCCCTTGTCTGTGTATATTCTGCTGGCTGTTCACTGCACCATACATTTCCTTTCACCCTGATCTGTGGATTACACATCCCATAATGAGAAACATCCAGTCAAAACACAGTAAAGGCAGCCAATCCTGGGAGAGCTGGAGGGGAGAGGAGGGGAGGGGGATGTGAATTGTGAACTCTTTACACAGGATGTGCCTGTCTTAGGCTAGTGCACGAGATATGTAAATCACCTGTCACTCACAGCAAGGGGGAAGATTTGACAAAGTTTTTGTCTGTTTGTCAAGATTTATCTCACTGAACAATAAAAGACGATTGCTCAGAGCTCAATTAACTTTGTGTTGCATGACTGGGCTCAAATGATAGGAAATCGTATTCTCTACATTATGACATCAAAAAAAAATATTTATTTTTTCCAGGTTTACATCAACTTTAAGTACCAGTGCTCACTAGCAGGCCCCTGCTAAGACTCTTGGTAACAGCATCCAGCCTTCTCCTCTTAAATATGACATAATTTTACCTTTTAAATTCAAGCTGGACTGACGCCAATCCTCTACTGCTTCCTTAAACCAAAATGGTCTAAGTTCCAGTGAAAAAGAAATGCTATACATTCTACTCAAAGCTGTAATCGTATGAACCAGTTTTAGAAATCAATGTGGTTTCAATGCTACAGACCATAAAAACCTGACCCTGAACCCTGTGGCTGCAAATTTATCTGCAACTTGCACTACATGCACTATCAAAACCCTGCTTTTACCACTATCATGTTAAAAAAAAAAAAAAAACAGCTACAGCATATTAAATGAGACTTCCAGGTTAGAGATATGTTACCAGTTACTTCCCACCAAAAGATATAGACATTTTTCTTCCATTTCAATAATTTAGTCACTTCCCTCTGATCCCTCCCTAACATTCGTATAACTTGTTGTAATATAGTGTCCAAACTGGATCGCCATATTCTCGATTAGGGATGAGCCGAACCCACCACCCCCCCCCCCCCCCGTTCGGTTCACACCAGAACCTGTGAACGGCCCGAAAATCTGCGCAAACTTTAGAATCCCATTAAAGTCTATGGGACTCGAACGTTCGAAATCAAAAGTGCTAATTTTAAAGGCTAATATGCAAGTTATTGTCCTAAAAAGGGTTTGGGGACCCGGCCCTGCCCCAGGGGACATGTATCAATGCAAAAAAAACTTTTAGCAGTTTTTTTCGGGAGAACTATTTTTAATGACGCTTAAAGTGAAAAAAAGTGAAATATTCCTTTAAATATCGTGCCTGGGGGTGTCTATAGTATGCCTGTGAAATGGCACGTGTTTCCCATGTTTATAGCAGTCCCTGCATAAAATGACATTTCTAACGGAAAAATAGTCATTTCAAACTGCTTGTGGTTTAAATGTAATGTCTGGTCCCAGCAATATGCATAAAAATCATTGAGAAAAATGGCATGGGTACCCCCCCCCCCCTGCCCATTACCAGCCCCTTTGGGTCTTGTATGGATATTAAGGGGAACCCTGTACCCAAATTAAAAAAAAGAAAGGCCCCCAGGCCCTATATACTCTGAACAGCAGTATACAGGCGGTGTTGTTAAGTAGAATCTGTTTGTAATTTTGAACTGGTACATTTTTAAAGTGTAGCTCAAAAAATACATTTTTAAGCTTTTTTTTGAAAACATAGGGAAGGGTTATCACCCCTGTAACATTTTTTTTGCTGTCTGTGCACCTCTTCAGAAGATTTTTCTTCAGAAGATTTCACCAAACTTTCTGTCCCAATGACAAATGTTTTTTGAAAATTTGGATTTTTTAGTAAAACAAGGATTGGGATAAAGCATCAGTGGAGAGGAGACATGTCTTTGTAGGAGACGTTTGTAAGTTGGATGTTTGAAAGTAGGGGCCTGCCCTATATGCTCTGCAGAAATTTGGGCCTAAGGTGTTGGTGTTGCCACAACACTGTAAGCCCTCAAAGTGACTGTTGGTGGGCACTGGAACGCCCTGCTGGGAACTATTATAGCAAGAATTGTAATTACATGCCATTGTTGAGTAGAAAAATTGGGCCTTTGGTGGTGGTGCTGGTGCCACAACACTGTAAGTCCTCACAGTTACACTTGGTGGGTGATGGAACGGGCCCTACTGTGAAATATTATATCAAGAATTGGAATTACATGCACCTGTTGAACAGGGGCAGAAAAATCGGGCCTTAGTACATGCTCCATGAGGATGCCCAGCGTTTTGAAGACTCTGATGATGATACCCAGCTAGAGGAAGGCAGTAATGTGAGGCCAGAGAGAGGGGATGCCCAAGAAGGACAGCAATCTGGCAGTCAGGCCCCCCCAGCTGCAGCATACTGCCAGGTTTGCTCCAGTGATGAGGAGGGAGGGGATGATAAGGTCACTTTGGTGCCTGATAGGAGAGAGGAGGAGGTGGAGGAGGCACATCTCCAATGAGGCAGGATGCCCTCCAGGGGCCAGCTTAAGGGCAGCACACCGATTGCATCACACCGCACAGCTGCGCATGCGTTATTCCTAAAGTTCTTTGGTGTGGGTCTATTTTAAGACGAGTGCATCAGATCGCACCGCTGCTATTTGCAACATATGTCTCAAGCGTAGCTTGCGTGGCCAAAACATCACCACATGCTTGACCAGACATATGTCGACCTGCCATGCAGTTCATTGGCAAGCGTACCTAAAAGACCCACAGCAAAGAACAAAGTGGACCTCTACTTGCTCCTCATCAGCTGGGATCTCCAACCCCACTATACCTTCAGTCCTCTCTGAAACCTGCACTGAGAGGAATGAAGATGTAGAATTAGGTGTGTCACAGCCAAGTATTTGCGGGCAATCTGCTATCAGTACACCGACGTCCGATTGTACCAGGCAAATTTTCCTGCCCCAGCTTCTGCTCCGTCAAAATAAGTTCACTCCCAGCCATCCACATGCCCGGCGGTTGAATGCTAGCTTGGCTAAATTGCTAGCACTTCAACTTCTGCCTTTTCAGTTGGTAGACTCTGCCCCCTTCTGTGAGTTTGTGGAATGTGCGGTTCCTCAGTGGCAGGTTTCCAAATGCCACTTTTTCTGGACAGGGCGGTCAGCGGTAAGGTGCATATTACCGCTGACTCATGGTCCAGCAGGCATGGACAGGGATATTACCTATCTTTCACGGCGCATTGGGTGACTCTTCTGGCAGCTGGGAAGGATGTAGGACAAGGTGCAGTAGTGTTGGAGGTTGTTCCGCCACCACGCCTCCAAAATACTGATGTGACATCCCCACCAGGTGGAACTCAACGTTGGCCATGCTGGAGCGGCTGCATATGCAGCAGAGGGCCATCAATGAGTACCTGTGCGACTACGGCACCAGGACAGGGTCAGGGGAGGTTGTTTTTTTCCCCACGCCAGTGGGCCATGATCAGGGATGCATGCACTGTCCTGTCACCATTTGAGGAGGCCACGAGGATGGTGAGCAGTGACAGTTCATGCATCAGTGACACTGTCCCTCTTGTCCACCTGTTGGAGCACACCCTGCATGGGATAATGGACAGGGCACTTGAGGCAGAACAGAAGCAGAAAGAGGAGGACTTCCTTACCTCTCAAGGCCCCCTTTATCCAGACAGCGTTCCTGCTGGCCCGCCGTTCACACAGGAAGAGGAGGAGGAGGATTGTGTCACCATGGAGGTGACACCCACTGTATTTGCAACAGCTGCCTATGGATAGGATGCGCAGAACAACAGCAATTGGGGTAGCTTCAGGCGTGTACACTGTGCAGATGGCACAATACACCCACTGTATTTGCAACAGCTGCCTACGGATAGGATGCGCAGAACAACAGCAACTGGGGTAGCTTCAGGCGTGTACACTGTGCAGATGGCACAATACACCCACTGTATTTGCAACAGCTGCCTACAGATAGGATGCACAGAACAGCAATTGGGGTAGCTTCAGGCGTGTACACTGTGCAAATGGCACAATACACCCACTGTATTTGCAACAGCTGCCTACGGATAGGATGCACAGAACAACAACAATTGGGGTAGCTTCAGGCGTGTACACTGTGCAGATGGCACAATACACCCACTGTATTTGCAACAGCTGCCTACAGATAGGATGTGCAGAACAACAGCAATTGGGGTTGCTTCAGGTGTACACTGTGCAGATGGCACAATACACCCACTGTATTTGCAACAGCTGCCTACGGACAGGATGCGCAGAACAACAACAATTGGGGTAACTTCAGGTGTACACTGTGCAGATGGCACAATACACCCACTGTATTTGCAACAGCTGCCTATGGATAGGATGCGCAGAACACCAGCAATTGGGGTAGCTTCAGGTGTACACTGTGCAAATGGCACAATAAACCCACTGTATTTGCAACAGCTTCAAAATGAAATGAAATCACACTGTCTCTCTGTGTATCTCTCTCCACCGCCGCAACACACTACACAAGGCCACCGTTTAGTCGGCCTTATATAGTGTGGGGCGTGTACTAAACCCCCTGAGCCATAATTGGGCAAAGCCACCCTGGCTTTGGCCAATTACAGCTCGCTAGACAGACGGCGCCATGATTGGCCAAGCATGCGGGTCATAGTGCAATCATCAGCCAGCAATGCACTGCGATGTGGCAGTGAATTATGGGCCGTGACGCGCCACTCAAATTTGGCACGAACGGACCATAACGTTTGGGATTCGCCGAACGGGCAAACAGACGATGTTCGAGTCGAACATGGGTTCGACTCCAACACAAAGCTCATCCCTATCCTTGATGTGGTCTTACAAGTAATTTAAAATGGGGCAATGGTATTTAGCACCATATATATTTTTTCCCCTCTTTTTATTCATCCAAAGATTTTGTTTGCTTAAACAGCTGCTGCTTGACATTGAGTGGTGCTACTTAGTGGTTAACTATGTACAACTATGAACAGAATATATAGTCATGGACTTTGTGTGGACATATCGAAGAGGAACCATAAAAACAACAACAACTATTACGTACCATTAGAAATCTATTACACAACATTAAAAATTACTCTCCTCATAGGGGTTCACAACATTCAGATTACAGTTCACGTGCGGACTCAACTCATTTAGAGAATCCTTCTTCGGGGGCATATGTGACAGAATCACATGGATAGTAGAACCCATTCCTAATCTTTAATAGAGAAATAATAGCCAGTAGGGTAGGCTGGAATTCATAGCATGTGTATGCTGCCCATAGAGGTGCAAATGAGTAAGCCAAGTTGAAGCCACTGCCTCCCGGATGGAAAATTAGGGTAAATTCAGTAAACAGCCAATGGTCCTGTACACTAATCTTAAAATAAAAGGACCAACTTCCCGAAAGGGAAACCATCCAGACCCAGATTCCAGGGTGCCTTGACGTGGCCTGTAGCTTACGCATGTATTTGCAAATGTGTGCAGACTAAACCCCTGTTTTTAACACATATTGTTAGACAGGTTGATTCAGTTAATACTGTAAGTTGCTGGAGGTTGGATAGTCAAAGGGGCACAACATCCCTATGACTACATATATTGGCAGAAGAAAGGGAATGGGATTTTTAGGGTGCCCAAGATAATGTAATAGTCAAATATATAAAAATATATTGAATTTATTAATACAAAATGTCTAAAAAAACATCACAGTATCATCATACAATAACCATAATATGAGTAACCAGCAGTAGCTTCTTGCTCTACATGTTTCGCCATGCAATGGCTTCCTTAGGAGACTTCCAATAAGCACTGCATAATATGGTCACTATAGGTGAAATACAATATGTTATAAAATCAATATTCACTAATCAAAACTAATTTTAAACATATCTAAACAAAATAAAATTTTCTCACAAATTCATTGGACCCAAGAATGCCCCCTTGTATCCCCACCTGAACTGTAAATCGTGTCCTATCTATAGAGGTCACGACCCTGATGTCTGAAGGACATTGAAAGATGCAGAGAAATCTGGGGTATCACAGAGAAGGACATGTAGGCCGCAAAAAGTAGAGTTCTATCTGAAAAAGGGATATATTGTAAGCTCAAGCTAGAAAATCAACAAAAAATAACCAAGGGAGTATAAACATTCTAACCTCAGAATACAGATTTCTGAAATAGTCAGTCAGTGGTGGATAATATCTTAGCAAATGGTGCTCCCAGATGGTTAACAAATTTGAAGGCAGACTTTCCTAGAAAGAACTTCCAAGCAGTCACATCCTAATCAATGACCAACAAACAGGAGAAGAAAACATTCAGACCAACTTGTCCACGACGTTGGTAAGTAAACTTAGAATTTTTCCTTGGATTTATCCTTGGCTCTGTTTATATCTATTTGCCCTCCAATGTTGCTTACTGTTATGGCCAGTCATAGGTAGGGGTAGTGGACCCCTTTTTTGAAAGAATGGAAACATCACTCTGCTGACACCAGCCAAAAAGCACACATGCTCCCTAGACTGTAAGCAAGCAGTGATTTCTTTCAATGACAGCAGAATCAGCAAAGTCTTTGCATCCCTAAATGGCACTGCTATACCCTAAAGAAATTATTTCCATCATTTTAGATTATAGGTGCTCAAGCACCCCCAAGCCACGCAGTATCTGGTATAAGTAAACTGACCAGACCAGTCTGGGGAACAACATGTATTTTTAATGTTTAGTTACACTAACCTCGCACATTTTCATGTAAATTCATGACTCAAAATTCAATATCACTTTCATGTGTAAATGTTCAAGTAAATGTTAGGCCGCGTACACACGAAGGGACAATCCCGCGGGATTATCCTCTGGACTGAAGTCCAGAGGATAATCCCCTCGTGTGTGGGCGCCGGCGGACTTTTTGGCGCCAAAGTACGGCGGACTAAAGTTTCAGGTTTTGTTCTCAAATTATCCGCTGGACTTGGAAGTCCAGCGGACAATCCCGCCGTTAGTGGGCAAGTCCGCGGGACTTTTGAAATGAACGGACTTGCCGCTTATCGGCAAGTCCGTTCATTTAGCACGTGACTTCAGGTTACGTAGCTAGCGTAGGCAGTAAATGCCGCCGCGCTAGCTCCGCAAGCTGGCATGGATTTAAAGGGAATCCCCACGCCGAAAAAACGGCGTGGGGGTTCCCCCCAAATCCATGTCAGACCCTCATCCGAGCACGCAGCCTGGCAGGCCAGGAAAGGGGTGGGGACGAACGAGCGCCCCCCCCCCTCCTGAGCCGTACCAGGCCGCGTGCCCTCAACATGGGGGGTGCCCTGGGGAAAGGGGGGCCGTGCGGCCCCCCCCCCACCCCAAAGCACCTTGTCCCCATGTTGATGAGGACAAGGGCCTCTTCCCGACAACCCTGGCCGTTGGTTGTCGGGGTCTGCGGGCGGGGGCTTATCGGAATCTGGGAACCCCCTTTAATAAGGGGGCCCCCAGATCCCGGCCCCCCACCCTATGTGAATGAGTATGGGGTACGATGTACCCCTACCCATTCACCTAAGGTGTAAAATGTAAAGTAAAAAAAAACACCCACACTTTTGAAAAAATAGTTTATTGCACTGCTCGGGGGTCTTCTTCCGTCTTGGGGGTCTTCTCGCCGGACTCCCCCGCCATTTACCAAGCTCTTTTACCGAGCGAGGGGAGTCCGGCTACCTTCTTCGTCGTCGCCGCCGTCTGGGGGTCTCGATCCGCCTTCGGGGGTCTTCTTCCGTCTTGGGGTCTTCTCGCCGGACTCCTCCCCTCTCTTCTGCTCTTTTACCTAGCTCTTTCACGAGGGGAGGTGTCCGGCTACCTTCTTCGTCGTCGCCGCCGTCGTCGTCTGGGGGTCTCGATCCGCCTTCGGGGGTCTTCCGGGGGTCTCTTCTGTTCTTGCGGCGGTCGTCGTCTTCCGCGCCGCCGGCGCCGCCTTCTTCTTCTTCTTGTCCTTCTTGTTCTTGTTCTTCTTCTTCTTCCGATGTTGACCCGACGCTCTCTCTGCCCGGAATGCCAGAGCCGCGCTGTGCTGGGACTTATATAGGGACAAGGGGACAGGGTCACATGCACATGTCACATGGTGACCCCGCCCCCTTGTGTTGTCACAGTCCCGGAGGATGCTGGGACTGTGACATCGCAAGGGGGCGGGGTCACCATGTGACATGAACATGTGACCCTGTCGCCCATGTCCCTATATAAGTCCGAGCTCAGAGCGGCACAGGCATTCCGGGCAGAGAGAGCGTCGGGTCAACATCGGAAGAAGAAGAAGAACAAGAACAAGAAGGACAAGAAGAAGAAGAAGGCGGCGCCAGCGGCGCGGAAGACGACGACCGCCGCAAGAACAGAAGAGACCCCCGGAAGACCCCCGAAGGCGGATCGAGACCCCCAGACGACGACGGCGGCGACGACGAAGAAGGTAGCCGGACACCTCCCCTCGTGAAAGAGCTAGGTAAAAGAGCAGAAGAGAGGGGAGGAGTCCGGCGAGAAGACCCCCAAGACGGAAGAAGACCCCCGAAGGCGGATCGAGACCCCCAGACGGCGGCGACGACGAAGAAGGTAGCCGGACTCCCCTCGCTCGGTAAAAGAGCTTGGTAAATGGCGGGGAGTCCGGCGAGAAGACCCCCAAGACGGAAGAAGACCCCCGGAGCAGTGCAATAAACTATTTTTTCAAAAGTGTGGGTGTTTTTTTTTTTTACTTTACATTTTACACCTTAGGTGAATGGGTAGGGGTACATCGTACCCCATACTCATTCACATAGGGTGGGGGGCCGGGATCTGGGGGCCCCCTTATTAAAGGGGGTTCCCAGATTCCGATAAGCCCCCGCCCGCAGACCCCGACAACCAACGGCCAGGGTTGTCGGGAAGAGGCCCTTGTCCTCATCAACATGGGGACAAGGTGCTTTGGGGTGGGGGGGCCGCACGGCCCCCCTTTCCCCAGGGCACCCCCCATGTTGAGGGCACGCGGCCTGGTACGGCTCAGGAGGGGGGGGGGGCGCTCGTTCGTCCCCACCCCTTTCCTGGCCTGCCAGGCTGCGTGCTCGGATGAGGGTCTGACATGGATTTGGGGGGAACCCCCACGCCGTTTTTTCGGCGTGGGGATTCCCTTTAAATCCATGCCAGCTTGCGGAGCTAGCGCGGCGGCATTTACTGTCTACGCTAGCTACGTAACCTGAAGTTACGTTCAAAATGAACGGACTGCTCCGTGTGTGGGCAAGTCCGTTCATTTTCAAAAGTCCCGCGGACTTTTGGCCGGCGGATTATCCGCTGGACAAGTCCGTGCGTGTGTGGGCAAGTCCACACCCTCGGAAAGTCCAGCGGACCTAGCCGGAAAGTCCAGCGGATTGTCCGCTGGACTTAGGTCCGCCGGCAAAAGTCCGTACGTGTGTACGAGGCATTAGGATGACTTATGAATTGCTGCTTCTTGTTGGGATGATTGCAGTCATTAGGGTGGTGCAAAATTTTCAGGTATTTCATCACAATTATGATAAAAAGACTGTCAGATGATCAGAGCTGTAGATGGACATAAGCTTCTCTGATGTTTTCATAATAACCACGCAGAACATTATTAAGTCATTTGAAACTGCAACAGTCTACAAAAAAGTGTACAATCACAGAAAAATTGCTTTGTATGTGTAACTCCCATGGTGGCCTATAAAAGATACATGTACATATGAACCCTTGTCTTCAGAGCAAGATACATTGCAACAACCCAGTATACCTCAGATAACCACAACCATCCACCTTGACCACCATGAGCCACAGCCAGCACAAGCAGGGTATGTCTACACCTTTAAAGGCAGGTGTTCATGTAAGGAGCCACTCTCCCAAACTCTCAGTTCATCATGGAATCGGCCAATTTTCACATCATGGAGGATATCATAAAGTCCACCACACAACCCATAATACCCATGGGGGGGCAAGTAAACCAATAATCTTTACAAAACACTCTTCCATCACTCATGGATGTGGCTATGGAAGTGTACATAGTGCTCATAATAATGACAGCCACTTTAATAGCATCGGGAGCCACGGTGGTTGGAAGAATGAAGGTTTTTTCAATGTCAATGAGAAGGAAACCATGCAGCTCCTTAATGACCGACTAGCAACCTACCTAGAGAAGGTCCGCTCTCTGGAACAAGAAAATTCCCAAATGGAGAAGAAAATCTGTGAATGGTATGACAAAAATTCCCATACATCAACACCAGACTTTCAACACTACTACAAGACTATTGAAGAACTTCAAAGCAGGGTGAGTCAATGAGAAAAAAATATAGTATACTTTAAATACATTTGGAGATAGGAAGTCTATATGAGTTTAGGGTAAGTTGTGTTTTTGTTATACCAACAGAAAAGGAAGAGGAAGGAAGGAATTATTTGGCTTACCAATATAATGCCATTACAAAATATTGTGAAGATAAATTGTAGCTTGTTTATCAATAGCATCAGACATTTTACCTTGATATGGCAAATTATTGTGTTTTACGTTTATTGCCTAAAAAATATTCCATACATTTTTTTTTTGTTTCATATTTGAATAATTTAATAGATCTCCACAGCATCACTGGACAATGCCAGGGTAGTCCTACAGATAGATAATGCAAGATTGGCTACTGATGACTTCAAGAACAAGTAAGTCAGCAGGTCTTTTTGATATACACAATATATTTTTAGTTTGGTAATTTTAGAAACATTGTTTATTTTATAACAACTAAAGGTTTACACTGATTCTGCCAAAACTTTTGATTGGTAATAATGGAAAATGTTTACAATGAGGACACATACAAACACATTTTTAGTGTAGTGGGGGAAGAATAGAATTTGTGCCAACATTTTTTTTATCTCTGTCCCAGTAACAATTTTACCCTTTGGTTCTTGGTCTGGAGTCACAGGGACATGATGTTAGGGAAAATCTTTCCAACTGGGTCACGGTCTGAAATAAAAAAAACCTTCTTTTAACCATCCTCCTTATCCACAAGTGGAGAATGTGTTTCCTCTTTCCATTAATTTATTTTGTTGTAGACAGCTTTCAATAGCTGGTACAGAAACAAGAGCATTCATGCATTGATACTGTATTTTGAACCATCTGTTTTGCCATAGAACCACAGTGAATTGTTTAGATTCCATATCAGATTAGTAGCTCAGTAGTTCTTACCGGCAAGCTGAGGCCCATGAATATTAATTGTTCCAGGATAACTGGTCTGGATTTGGAGAACCCTAAGTAAAGAAAAAACTGTGTTGGCCCCCCTAAAATGTATACCAGACCCTTACCCTAGAGAAGGGTTCTGGTGTAGATTTCTAAGAAGGAAACAACACAAAAAAATATGGGTTCCCAGAAAATCCATACCTGACCATTATCCAGGCATGAAACCCAGCTGGTCAGGAAGGGGAGAGGCAGTGAACGTTAACCCCCTGAATCATGCCAGTCCATATGTCCACAACATGGGTAGGATACTCCTCATAGAAAGGTCAAATGTACATAAATACACCCACACTGTGAAAAAATCCTTTATATATAAAAAAAAAGTCCTGTGTAAATCCATCACCAATCATGTCATTCAGCAAAGAAGATCCATTGTTCATTATGATGAATTATGCCCTGTTGACCTGTGCAATCCTGCTTCTGCCAGATTCTTGCTGCAAGTAACAGGTCCCTTTCAGTCCTCTGAATGTAAATAAGCCAGAGGGTGATGCTGCCTGAAGTCAAAGACCAAATTTGGTCACTGATGTCACCTGTCATCTCTCAGCTGGCTTGTTTATAATGGGAGGTGGGTCAGGAAAATGGTGTCATTTAGTGCCGGCAGTAATACCACTACTAAATTAATAAAAGATGCCCATGAACACATGGGACATTTGTTATGGGAACATATTGTACAGGATGGTTGACAACCCTAGTGCCCCACAATGATGTTTTGAAACTAGATCTGATTAGAAGATATAATGTAATTGAATCATTCTGCATATTCAATATTATATGTGTTTCATTTTTATTGGCTTCTAATTATTTAATCATCTCTCTAAGATATGAGCTGGAAGGCAGGCTAAGAAATTTTGTGGAGACTGACTTGAAAGGATTGCGTAAAGTAATAGAAGGGCTCAATATAGACCGAACTGACCTAGAAGTTCAATTGGAGTGCCTGCAGGATGAATTGTTGCAGATGAAGAAGCATCAGGAAGAGGTAATTTCAACTTGATACAGTTACAAATCAAAATAAAATATAAAAGTGCTGCATATTAAAGGGGTTGTAAACCCTCAATTTTTTAAAAAAAATAACAAACATATCATACTTACCTCCACTGTGCAGTTCGTTTTGCACAGAGTGGCCCCGGTCATCATCCCCCAACGGCGCTCGCGGCTTATTGCTGCATCGGTAAACCCCCTAGGAGAAGCACTACGTGCTCTCGAGTCCAGCATTTGCGTCCATAGACACAGAATGCCGGACTCTGCCCCGCCCCCGGAGAAAATGTATGGAAATGTATGATATCCCTTCATTTACCACAGTTGCTCTCCTGACTCTCTCGGGGGGTCAGAATTTTAACTTCCAACAAGATAACATGGTTGTGCACTGATATTCTCATGACATGCGTAGATTCCTTTTCCTTAAAGACTTCGGGCCACCAAGTCACACTAGCTAACATTACACTCCAAATGTGGGCTAGGTGGGGTTCCTTGAACTGTGCCTTTAGAAGCTCTCGAAATTTGCAGAGGGTGGTTGGTCGGAGGCAACTTGAATGCTGTGGATTTATCCCTAGGAGACTTGCACTTATCTTATGCTGGTCTACAGTGACATAAAAGAGTGTGGCGAGCATGGTAGAGATATGGTGCATATTGCCCCCCCCCCCGATACACTGGATTATACATTTTACTCCATGCCTCATAACTCGTATGCTTGTCTTGACTACCTTCTCCTACACCAGTCAAGCCTGCCCCGGGGGAGATTGGGATCCGGATGACATCAGTTCACATGCCAGTCACTGTATCTTTGACTTTGGAGGAGACAGAAAAACAGATGGGGAATTGGAGACTGAACAAGAGCTTGATTCAACAACCACAACATGTGCGTACCATTGAAGGAGACATAAGAGACGATTTTGCCACCAATGAGTCCATTGAATTTTCTCTGTAGGTGGTGTCAGACCCACATACTTGACTATCAGTGATAAATAAATAAATATCTCAACCCATCAGGGCTCCCATGTTTCTCACAGGAAAGAGAAGAGTTGAAGGGTCCCATCCTTTAGACGGACGTTTTGAAGCCGATGCAGTGTATGGAGGCAGGCTGGACACCATGTCTTGATGGTTTTCCTTTACTCTATTATCAGACATTCTCTACCTTTCTACTCTCCCAATAAGTTCACTCTTGCAACACCTTACCGGATAGAGTTCCTCCCACCCAAAACCACCACTCACACCCACATAACCTTAATCCCAAAGGAAGGCAGAGATGGTTCAGAGTGTGTAAATTATTGCCCCATTCCTTTATTCAATCTTGACCTTAAGATCTTCACAAAAATTTTAGCCAACCACCTCCTGCCATGTATATCCTTGTTGGTCTATAATAACCAAACAGGATTTAAACCAAATGGGATTTATCCCAAATAGGGGGGCTAGGGACGATTAGTGCGGGGTGTTGAATTTAATCCACTCGGCCTGATCAAAGAACATCCTGACACTGCTGATTTTATGGGATGTGGAGAAGGCCTTTGATTGGGTCAACTGGGCTTTGGGAAAAGGGTACTCCAGCACATTGGCCTAAGGACTAATATATGTACGTGGTTAATGTTACGCGCCTATGTAACAGCGCATGTTATATACCTTGTTATGTACTTTGTTTCAATAAACCTTTTGATTGTGAAAAAAAAATATATGTACGTGGATAGATGCAATTTATTTTTACCCTACAATGGCAGTCCAGGCCAATGAGTAAGGGAACCAGGCAGGAGTATCTATTATCACCCCTTATATTCGTAGTAGTAATAGAACCCCAAAGCTTGAATATTCACCATAAGGACATGGCATATGTAAATGACCCACTCTTCTTTGTAACTGGCTCTGTTATAACTATCCCCAATCTCTTACAGGAAATACACGTTTATGTGGGCATTTCTTACTATAAAATAAATGTACACAATCAGAGGCCCTAAACATTAATCTTGCTTCAGACTCTCTGCAGTGAATACAATCTAACTTTCCCTTCACCTAGACACATTAGAATATCAAATATGTAGGTATATACTTAACACCAAATTTTTCAGAAATATTAAAGGAAAATTTCCCTCCGCGGCTGTTGTCGACTTAGTCAGATCTTAAACCTTGGCATCAGCAATCTTTTACGTGGTTCAGGAGGAAAAGTATTCTACAAATGACAGTCCTCCTTAAGCCCCATACACACGGTCGGATTTTTGCATGGATTCTGTCCGATCGGACAATGTTGTTGAAAAATCAGACCGTGTGTATGCACCATCGGACAGTGTACGTCGGATTGTCCAACGGACAAAGTCCTATCTCCTGCTGGATAGATTTGCCGACAACACGGTCCGATCACACCAAATCCGATCGTGTGTACGGTTGTCCGACCGGACAAAGTGCTACGCATGCTCAGATCACATTACATCACATCACATACAAGACCAAAGCTATTGGCTACTAGCCTCCACGTAGTCCCGTCGTAGGCAACAATCGTCACCGCGTTCAGAATGATCAGATTTTCCGACAACTTTGTCTGACCGTGTGTACGCAAAACCAACATCAGACAAAGTATGACGGACATGGTCCGACGGACCTGGTCCTCGGATAATCCGCGCGTGTGTATGGGGCTTTAGTCTGCTAAAACTCCTGCAGACCTTTTAAGTGACCTTACCACATTCCTTACTTTGAGCAACAAAAGCAGAATTCTTCACCTTTCTCTGGGGCCACAAGACAAAGAGGGTCACTTTGCTAAAGGAAAGAGGGGGCATTGGTTTTCCAGACCCTTTTAAATATAATGCTGTCTACATAGAAACATTAGATTGGATTAAACATGGAACAGAAAAAGTTTTGGTGGTGCCAGAGCAGGAATTCCCCCTCCCTTCACCAGAGACTCTCCCATGGCAGACCTAATTTTTGCCTCCTGACCGCCTGATGTGAAATCACATTTTATGATAGGAACTACCTTGTCGATTTTGGCCAAGGCTTGATTCATGATGACATCCCACCAGGCTCTTATGCTTATGTTACCAATAATTGGAACCTGGGAATATCACCTGGACTGATGGACACAAAGTTCAAGACCCTTCTCCGGATCAACCAGTTCAGACTTTGTCACTTTCGGCTGGAGGGTTGTTGGCAGACCATTACTGAGTAACATGCTTACCCCCCAGTTATCTTTCAGTAAAACTGTCTAATGAAAAACATAAAAATTGGTGACCTCTCCTTCTGAGAATGTTTTGAGTCACTGATCTGGAGTAAGTATGCAGAGAAGGGCTTTTGACTTTTTCTGACTTCCTTAAACTTGGAACTAGTGCTGGTTCAGTGACTCAGTAATGGTTCTCTCCTATATTAACAGGTTTAATCTATTGTTCCTGATGCTTCCTGTTCGTTATTATGAATATACATTCTTACATTTTGCTTTAACCTTAAAGGATGTGACCTGTCTGCGAAATCAGCTGGGTGCCAGGATCAGTGTTCATGTAGATGCTGCACCATCCGTTGACCTCACCAGGGTCCTGTCTGAAGTCAGAGAGCAATATGAAAATCTGATGGAGAGGAACCTAAGGGAAGTTGAGAGCATTTTTATTGCCAGGGTAAATCCTCTTTTATTTGGTAAACTTTGTGACAGTTAATTAAGCTTTATTCATTACTATATGACTTAATTTATCTTTTATACTTTTAGAGTGAGGAACTGAACAGGGAGGTGGCTTCTGGATCAGAACAGTTGCAATCAGTTCAGACCGAACTTATTGACTTGAAGCGTTGTTTGCAAACCCTTGAGATTGAGCTTCAAAGTCAGCTAAGCATGGTATGTGATGTAATGTATAATTTAGCATACTGTCATGGAGCTTATGTAGTTAAAACAAAGCAAAGTTATCTTTGCAAATCAATGTAAAGTATTCATGGTGGGGATTGCCAGTGTTTTGTGGAATTCCAACCTGCCACTTCAGTTAGAAATTCTTTTCCCATACAGTACCAGTTAAATGGTAAAATTTCAATTGGGTGCTCAAAGTTCCTAGTATATGTGTTGCTCTGTGCAAAATCTTAGGGTTAGAGACTAACACTGTGCTGTTGGCATTTCACTTCTGGTATCTGGAAATACAGATAAATGAGATGGGTGTAGCTAATGGGCTTGGACTACAATGGAGCCTTAAAATTTACCATGTACATTTAACTACATACTACATATGCAATATATTACTGCGGCAATTGCTTTTTACAGATTTATAGAACAATGAAAAAATAAACTTGAAATTGAGCATGGGTCACCTGCTGACAGTCTCAACATCAATAGTGAATTAGTATTTATAGTGACAACAGGAGTTTGATCTCTTGGACTACAGTATGTGAGTTCCTAAAATTATACTGAAGTTCTGCCATTTTTTTCCTGAGCAAAGTGCTTTGAAGTGAAAGTCAAGGCATCTTCCACATCTTCTGTAGCAATCTTTACCAATAATCAATGTGCCTTTTTGTTTTAATTATAGTTATGACGGTTTTGAGTCCCGATGTGAGATACAGTTCCTCAAATCTGTGGTTTTGGCACTGCAATAAAATAATAGTAATTATATTGCTTTATATTGCTTCTGGAGCCATCCTGAAGCAATAGAATCCTGAGACTACATACTGGAGATAGACATAGACACTAGAGATAAACAGAGACCTCAAACAACATCAGTGCCTCTTTATTCCTCCATCCACATTTAGAGGTTGAATGCCAGCCTAGTACCTCCTGTTTCAGTGATTTGCAGAGTAAATGTTATCCTAGTGTCCTTCGACTACATGATTTCCATTAGTGATAGAGTTAAAATAGCTTTAGCAAGATAAGAAGGGCTCTAGATCAATTGCAGATAACTAGCATAAGTGTCCTATGTGTGCTTCCCTGGCATTAGTTTGATTTGTCCTGATTTTAAGTCTATTCCTACACATGTTACCATTGAATACTTGTGTTTTTTTCTCTAGAAATCGGCTCTTGAGTGCACCTTGGCAGAGACAGAAGCAACTTTTGGCTCCCAACTTTATCACCTACAAAATTTGATTGACAACGTGGAAGATCAACTCTCACAAATTCGATCAGAACTAGAGAGACAAATTTATGAGTACAAGATTCTCATGGATCAAACAACCCATCTGGAGATGGAGATCACCACGTATAAGCGACTGTTGGAAGCACAAGATATTCAGTAGGTGAAAGGGGATAGTCTATGTAGGCCAATAAGAAGGAAAGGGCATTAGTTGAGGTGAGAGATGTTAAAGCAGTTAATTAGTAGTTTAAAGGTATCATTGGTAAGAAGGGACATATTTTGGAGGAGGAGAAGGTTATAAGCTCAGTCTTGTAAAGATTGCTCTTTAGAAAGTAGGGTGACATCTGTACTGCTGTGTAAATTAGTAAATTATTGATGCATGAGAAGATTATAGTGGTGAGCTGAGAAGTAGAGAGATAAATCTGGGTGTCATCAGCATAGCGATGGTACAGGAGGCTGTGCATGGTATATAGAGAATAGAAGGTATCAGAGAACAGAGCCTTGGGAGACCCTATGGGAAGAAGGAGGACATGAGGAGATTGGGTAGTATCTATATTCCAGTTAAATAGAAAATATGTGATTTTTAAAGTGCCATTGCACAAAAAACAATGTTTTTGTTTCAGTAGGTGCCAGAAAATGAATTTGTCCACTGATATTTTTCTCTGAGATCTATAAGTTTGAGTTCACTGAATCAGACGCATTACAGGATCATCAATCAGAATAAATCATAAATAAATGTTTTTTTTTTTTTTTTTATTGTGAAAATTGCAACTAGAAGGTTCATAATCCTTCTTTGGCGGCAGTGTCAAGGCACATTTTGTGTTCTACTTTTTTTTACCATTCGTGTAAAGTTTTTTCCATTTTCTCTCACTTCATTTGTTTCTGGAGCTTGAATTTAGCTGTTTTACTCTGCTCCTTATGACTAAATAATGCTGGTTTAGCCACACCCATTAAGCCATGCCCATTTTACTTAAGCCATGCTTACTTTCATCACATATTACTGCAAGCACAGCAACATAACACCCTTGTTGAGTTTTCAGTAGAGCAAAAGTTGGTAACCCTAGGGCCAGCTGACAATGGTTTCCATTTCTGCTCCTTGCTGTTGCCTGGCCATTGTATGTTCAGATTTGCAAGTACAGTCCTACATCCTTGAGGCAGCTTTGTACCTTCACTGCCCCTGGTGCCCCCACCTCCACATATGTCCCACCCCAACTAATGACTATCAGAAGGGGGCACATTGGCATCTTCCCTACAGGAATGAAAGGACCAGATACTGGCTGCAGCAGGGGATGTTAGACTGTTGAAGTCAGAAAGTATTTTACAAAATCAGCGCATGGGCTGTTATTTTAAGTAGGCATTCAAGAAATTGAAAAATTCCAGCCAGCTCTGCTTTCCCAGAAATTAGCATGTTGAATATGCATTGATCCAGCACTAAACTGTAATTCATTTCTAAGTTATATTCAGGATATACAGTATCCAGAATATATCTAGGATCTGCATGTAAAGTTAAGTCATGACTCCAATACTATTGCAATGTACAATGTATTATCATTCTTCATACATGCTAGAGTGTTAATGCATATCCCATATCTCTACAGTGTTCCAGAACATCATCAGCAGCATGAGAAGTTCCGTAGAGAAAGTAAGTGTGGAAGTTAAAGAAGACAAAAATTATCTGAAGTCCAGGTTTTGCTGTTTTAAGCTTTTATAATAAATGCACGATTCAACTTGGGATTGATGGCAAATTTGGGATAGATGACACATGTAAAGTGTTCAATACAGTAGCGCCTCCCTTAGGAATATATGGACAACAGCTGCATATGGTGGATGGAACATTTTGGGTTATTGTGGTCCTCATTACTAAATATAATTAAAGGGCAGGTCTAGGCAAAACCTTCTTGCCTATTTTCCCATTGGGGGGGGGGGGGGGTGCCCCTCTGTTTGTTTTGTGACCATTGTCTCCAAGAAAGTAAGTAAGGGGAAATCCAAATTTTAGAGTAGTCCCCAGAACAACAGATGAAGGGAAATCATGCAATCGGGATGCTTATTCTGAGTAAACCTGTCTAAGAGTGGAATGCTCTTCACTATGAGATATTGCATCTCTGGAACAGGAAGTGAAGGTAAATTTCCCCTGTAGTACACACACAACAAATAATCTGGCAGGGGTTTAATCCTTCTCTGTTCACCCACCTAAACCACTCCCACATCATGTTGCTGCCTGTTAGCATTACATTCCTGTATATTTTACTAGGTTGCAGAATGCCACTCTGCCTGCCATTGTAAAACATGTCCCCATTTCTCAGCATAATGTAATATGATTTGCCCTATCACCAACTACCACTTTTTCTGAATAGTTTGGACTGTTACAGAAATTTCAATAAATAATGGATCTACTGGCATGATCGACAGGTAATAACATTATGTTACATTTGTCCATAGTTCCACCTTAACATTCTAAGAGTTCACTATGGGGTGCAAATTTAAGGAATGGGCTACTCACTTCCACTCCAGCGCTGTGGTGTCCCAGAGCTCCATACTGGATGTTGACATCTTTGGCCCATCTTCTTCTGGGTACCAATCTTTGGCCTTTTTTATTGTCTGGGATGAGATGAGGTCAACTCAGATGCACTGGAATTTATTTATCTTAGCAGATGCTGAATATATACAGTGAGCTGTGCCTGCAGACAGGTAGGTGAGAAGCTTTAATGCAGATAAGACAGTGGGGTTTATTAACTAAAGTCAAATAAACTGCGTACTTTGCAAGTGCAGTTGCAGTCTGCAAGGGAATCTGCTACAGAGCTTAGTAAATGAGAAGAAGCTCTGCTGACTTCCATCATCCAATCACTTGTAAGGAAAAATGCTTTTTTTTTTGTTGAATTTGATTGGATATTTTTTGCAAAGAGAAGCTTCACCGTATTTACTAAGTTCTTGTGAAAATTCCCTTGCAGCATGCAACAGTCTGTTTGCCTTTAGTAAATCAACCCCAGCATGTCTCTTCGGCATTAAAAACCTGTCTTTTCAGAATTGTTCTTTTTTTAATTATAATTCAACTTTAAACAGTGCAATTTGTTTTTTGTTTACCTGAATTTTTGTGCAGGGGCACACTGGAGGTCTTAAGCCACTATTGTGCTGTACTGGACTTTTGGTTTGTCCATGTGCGTTTATAGAAGAACAGCCTACCCTTTTCCATTTTACTCAATGGTATATATGCTCAAAAATCCTCTTATAGATTTGCTTTATGGACCACACTATGCAATAATGAGTCAGTGTGGCTTCCACATACACTATATTGTCAAAAGTATTTGTGACACCTGCCTTTACATGCACACAAAGTTTAATGGCATCCCAATCTTAGTCCGTAGGGTTCAATATTGAGTTGGCCTACCCTTTGCAGCTATAACAGCTTCAACTCTTCTGGGAAGGCTGTCCACACGGTTTAGGAGTGTGTCTATGGGAATATTTGACCATTCTTCCTCCGCTCTAATTCATCCCAAAGGTGTTAAACAGTGTACATTTTTGCTGGCTAGCTGGTAGATGTGTTAGGGTTTTTTTTGTATTTTTTTATATAACTTTTTTCTAATTCTTACAGTATCTCACAGCAGTTCAAAACACCACATCAGCACTAAGGAACCTGACCATGGAGAGCATCAAACCAAGGAAGCTGTTCACCAACCAACCAAGTGATTCATCACAAAGAACAACCCATCATCTATTTTCCTATCTCCAAGCTGGACCTTAATTTAAACATTTAGAGGGCTTTTATTTTTATTTTTTTGCGGGTTATCTTTTATTGCGTGGGATGGGTAGGTCTTATTGTTTTGGTGACATGGTCTAAACTGAACAGATCACATAAGCATATAATATCCCAAAGCCTTTTGGTAATTCTTGGCTAAAGAGTAAGTCCACCTCAACATGGAGGTAGATTTTACATGTTTGCATATGAGTTGGAATTTTCTGTGTTTCCTAGAGAGCTCTTTCACACAAGATCCTTGTCTCTGACCCTATGCTGTTGACAGGATGTTACACTATATTTTGGCCATGCTGTGATAATATCCATGTCTCTCTTTGACTGCATTGGGTATGGACCTGGCAACATCACGGCTTAGCCCCAGAAAATTTTAGCAATAATGGCAAGAACAAAACACTCGAAAAGCCACCCAAAAATGAATTGGGTAAATGTATTCTTCATACTGCTACCATATGCAATCTATTGAAAATGCATTTGATGTAATTTTCTATAAGGTAGTTAAGGTGTATCTCATAATCTCCAACATTTTCACATGCATAAATGGGACACATTCAGGCTCAACTAACAACCTAAACCACACCAGTCATCCATAAGCTTGTTTAGGGGGAGCCACTTCTATTTCTCAAGGCCAGGAACCTTTGGAGTTCCAGAAAATATAACTGTGCCTCTAAATGTTGATAGGTGGAAAATATGAACACCACCCATACAGTATACGAAGTAAAAGCCTATCTCTGGACTCCATGTGCCCCCCAGATCCAGTGAGGACATTAGCCCCGCTATCTGCCCAGTGCAGTATGACTAAAGGGTGCTGAGTTGATTCCCTTCCCTGGAGGTGGGCCCACAACACCTTGCACTCACAGTCCTTATTTGTCTTGGGAATCATTCAACCCAGAAGACTGGGACCATCTTGTACCCAACAAGGGGTACTGCGAGTAACAGCTCCAAATTGGGATCAGATACTGGGAAACCATTACAATGATAAACATTTTTGCCTGGAGTTGGGCTTTACATAAAAGAGCTGACTTCTTTGTTTCATATTCTATAAAATGACACTTTCTGTAGTGGGTGTAACAAGAGATTAGAAAAGATCTATGAGAATAGATTGGCTTGCTCAATAAGATTTCCTGCATCTTGTATTAATCAAATATACAAAAATGTCCAATAGTCAGATCAGTATGCTGCTATGGATGACTGGTCAGAAATAAAAATGTAATCTCAATCCAAAATCTAAGTATATGTAACCTAGCACTAACTGGACCTTATATTTCCTAATCAGAGGTTTAATAATTTTTTTTCTTTTACAAAAAGCTTTATTCATTTTTATAACATACACATGGCATGACAATTACAAAACAATTGTGACTTTTTCACCATAGAGTAAAGATGTGTTTTATTGTTTGCAACAAAGAATCTTGATTCATAGCATGCGCTTTAACGGTATATGTTCTTTATTTTATCTAATGTTCTATATATTTACTGTAGTGCGTGTGGTGCATCTTTTTACAGATGATATAATAAAATGGCTCCTTTGTGTATTGCAACTTGCTGTACTGTGTGCTTTTATTACTATATAAGGATAATGTCAATATTTGTATTAATTATATCTGAACAAATAGATAGATAGATAGATAGATAGATAGATAGATAGATAGATAGATAGATAGATAGATAGATAGATAGATAGATAGATAGATAGATAGATAGATAGATAGATAGATAGATAGAAAAATAGATCCGTTTATTTCATTTCTTTTTCTTTCAATCATTTTTAATAATTAACAAAAAGCATATATCTGCACATCTGCTCCTGTGCATTGTTCAAAACGTAAAAACTTTGTTAAATGCTAAATGTGAAGATGGCTTAGCAAATCATTATATATACCTCACGTAGAATTAGGTACAAATAAGTGGAGTCACTATCTGAGTATATGAGTGCAGTTGCATAAATGTTAGCAAAACATAACTTGCAAATAGGTTGGCCAATGTATTAACGATTGTGTCACAATCTTAGGGTCCATCTGTCACTGGCAATGGGGTAATATAACAATCAAGTCAATCTCCTATTTTGCTTTGAGAAATGCAGTGAAAATAAATTCCAAAAGAGAGGGAAAGGAAAAAAAGTGGTGAAATAGGATAGAGTAAAGTGGAAAAAATCTTCCTGGCTAAATACCCATCCCTACTGTCTCCCAATTACTAGGCATAAGTAAGGGGCTGCAGATAGTAAATCAATGGATTCCAAACCCTCTCAAATGTAGAATGCTTTGGAGTCATTTCATTTTTAGACTAGCACAGCAAAAGGTCTTTTAAACACAAATTGGAGGACTACCCACATCATAATGAATTATGTAGGAAGTTCCATCAAATATAGTTTTGATCATGATACGATACAGTGAGTTAGACCATTGTGTACCAAAGATGGGGTACTGTGAGGATCAGCTGGGATCAGATACTGGGGGAACCTTTATAAAAACAAGAAAAAAATGTTTACCTGGAGTTGGGCTTTAAATAAAAGAGCTGACTTCTGTGTTTCACACTCTATTTAATAACATTCATAAAATGTATAAAATTCTAAATGCTAACCATAACATACAAGGCCATTCACAACATCGCCCCCATCTACATCACCAACCTCATCTGCAGATATCACCCAAATTGTACCGTCCGCTCCTCCCAGGACCTCCTGCTCTCTGTCTCCCTTGTTACCTCCTCCCATGCTCGCCATCAGGACTTCTCCAGAGCCTCTCCCATCCTCTGGAACTCCCTGCCCCAGTATGTCTGATCAGCCTCTACCCTGTCTACCTTTAGGAGATCCCTGAAAACTAATTTCTTCAGGGAAGCCTATCCCACACCTACCTAACAACTGGCCCGAGCCACCCCCATCAAATCATTCTCTGCACCTTTTGTACCACCACCCCCTCCCTTTAGAATGTAAGCTCTATGAGCAGGGCCCTCCTGTACCTCTTGTATTGAACTATACTGTAATTGTGTTGTCCCCCCTATACATTGTAAAGCGCTGCGTAAACTGTTGGTGCTATATAAATCATGTATAATAATAATAATAACATAAAGATGCTGTACCGTCTTACACACACCAAACTGTGCCAGGGTTTACATATTGCCATACTGGGCCTGTTTGGTGCACCTTTTCAATGTAGTATATATAACTTATTATTAAAGAGCTGTGCTAAGCACAGCTTGCATCTAAACTGGCATGGTTTCTGAAAAATATCCGTTTGTTTAATTTTTTTTTTTTTATGGGGTCCCTATAATGGTAGCAGTCAGATGCATGTGGAAGCATTAAGAAACCTAAGACCAATGTGCAGCCTTTAGCACATCTGAGCAGTTCCAGCTGTGCTCCCATGATGAAACAGAAGCTTGCTTTGGTGTTTTGTGAATTAATCTTCACTAAAGAATCTTTCTTTGATCTTATGTACATTTAAGTGGTTGTAAACCCACAACAAAAAAAAAAAACCTGCAAGACCGGTTGTCCAGGGTTTATTAGATATTGCATATTATATCTTCTACTAGACTGGAATTATTACTTAAATTAGGGCATATATACAATATTCCAGAAAATTTTCTTGAAACATCCTGTTTCTAATAGGGCAAAAGCCTAGATGCATACCATAACCATTCACCTGTCTTTCATGTATGCATGATGCTGCTTTTCAATCTTACCATAGGTGTGGTGCATATTACAGTGCTGTACAACATTATAATAAACATGTCACAGCTTCTAGCATGCTGTGATCATTTTCTGGTAATCACACAAATGTCTGTTATACAACTCCCATCAACCACTAAATGAAACGGAATAGGATGCATGTGAATTCCTCATAAAATCTCATAGCTTTTTCTACGCCCCCTTCCCTTTGTATAAAATAAGGCACATGAATGCTAGCAATTCTACTGAACTTCCCTGGGAAGCTACAGTGTAGTGTGGTTCTTAGAGGATCATCAATATGAGCCACTGTATCAAGTCCACTCATTCTTTAACTGGACCTGTGAAGGGAGCCTGTCACAAAATATCTAGCCATACCTCAACTGTACACCACAAGGTCCATCATGGGGATTCTCATTCTCATAAAATAGGCCATCATGAAACAACTCATTCTTCCCTTCATGGGGGATTCCATAAAGGACATCATGTAAACTCCCACTTTTCCCATCATGGAGGTCACTACAGAACTCCAAGTGTTCACGGAGGCTCTGGAGGAAAAGGCATCTCTATTTCCAAACACACTTCTATTGGTCATGGCTTTGGAAGTGCCCACACTCACAGCAGCCATCATAGCTTTGGCGGTCACAGTGGTTGGAAGGCCGAGGGCCTTTTTGCTGTAAATGAAAAAGAAACAATGCAATGTCTAAACGACCGCTTGGCTTCCTACTTGGAGAAGGTTCGGTCTCTGGAACAGGAAAATTCTCAGCTAGAGAAGAATATTCGAGAGTGGTATGACAGAAACCAGCCCAGCACTTTCCCTGATTTCAGTTGCTTCTTTAGGACCATTCAGGAGCTTCAAGGCCAGGTAAGTAGGGACCTATTCACATCTCTGTACTTCATGAGCTGGAATGTGTTTTTGATGTTGTTTCATGGGTAAAATGCTGCACTTTTTAGAAACCACACCAAAAATGCAGCATTTTATAGTTCCCACACTAACATAAAGAGGCGTGAACTATGGGGAAACCAAAGTATTAACATTTAGATCAGAAACTATTTTAGGATATTTAGGACAAGTTGATAATAAATTAAATTAAAACATGTTACAGTGTTAAAAAATTGCATTGGTGTCTAGGGGTAGCCAAACCACTTGTCCAGCCTATGCATCTGCACAGTGGCTTTCTGGTGGGAATTAAGGGCAATATTATGGGTCGGCCGAGTGCTGGAACTCAAGCACACTGTCATGTAGACGGGGGGCAGCAGAAGACATTCTTAATGATTCTCCAACTTTTCTACAAGTGTAGAAAATTGTAATGTTTAAGTGATGTTGGGTAGTGATCATCTCTATTTCCTGTTGAGCAGAATAATACAGAATGCTTCTTGATTTTTGCTTGACACCAATTAGCCTAGAAATTAAGAGGACCTTCTTTGCATGACTTCAGTTAAATATTAAGTTGCATACTCTTCTTAGCTATCTATAATATCTATTTATCTATCTATCTCTCTATCTTTTTCCACTACTGTACAAACTGTAAGGAATTCATCTGCTTCAAGACGTTATAGAAAACAACTAAATTGGCTTCTCAAACACTAAAAAGCAAATCCATATCATGTTAATAATAATTTGAATCAAGAAGAGCAAAGTTAAACTGGTTTTAACACCATTTACTGTTGCATCCAAGGAAGCTCCACTCTCAGTTTAAAACACATTGAAAAATTTTGCTTGATACTAGATAGATAGATAGATAGATAGATAGATAGATAGATAGATAGATAGATAGATAGATAGATGGACAGACAGACTTTGAAAGCATGCATTCTTTATATCACTAACTAGATGTTTTCTTTCTTCTTTTTAGATATCTTCTGCCACTATTGAAAATGCAAGGATTGTGCTGCAAATCGACAATGCCCGACTGGCTTCAGATGACTTCAAGAACAAGTATGACTTCTACATTTTTTAAATAAACAGTAGTTTAGAAGCAATATTTTGAAGAAATATTTATTCTCTTGGTTTTTGAGTTTTAGTAAAATCTTACAGCATCATGCATGACTATTTTTACAGAAAGTACTTCCAAAATACATTTCTTACTTTTTTTTTTATTCCTGCAAGGTATGAAATGGAGATGCGGTTGAGGAACAGTGTTGAATCTGATGTGAATGGTCTTCGCCGGGTATTGGAAGAGCTTAACCGAGAGAGATGTGAACTGGAGAGTCAAGTCCAGAACCTGCAGGAAGAACTTCTGCAGATGAAGAGGAACCATGAGGAGGTAAGTGCTTTTTGGAGTCTGGTGTGAAGAAAACTATTATTAGTAGTTTATTATTAGTATAACTGTAGTCAACGTATTCAGACTTGCTTTTTTAAAAAACCTTGAACTTAGGGCCATTCAGATCAGTGTCTACCTCAGTGGGAGGGGGAATTACAGTATTAAAGAGCTTTAAAAGCCAACTTTTGTTAAAGTTTTTGATAGACCTGTAAATAGTTAGTCCCATTCAGGTTTTTTTGCTGTCTGTCTTCTTATTAAAAAAGAAAGGTTGAGTTCCAGGCGCTAAAAACACTTAATGCAATATATGTTCAGCTGAACCATGCTGCTGTCTAATGGCAAAGGATCAAATGCTGAAATGCTGAAGACAAAAAGGGTTGACAGTGCTCAGGAGGTACTGAGCTGAAATTGATGGGTAGTGGCTGCAATGAACCACATGTATACTCAAAAAAGTTGCTGGCATTTATTCCAAATATTAAAGCAGTGCAAATCTGAATGACAACATTAACACAAGGCTGTAAGGCTGACTCTGATGGATCACTAGGACCGACCGGGGCAACCAACCAAATAGACCATGGAAAGCTGCAAGGACACAACAGCTGTAGTGGGTAGTATTTAGAGCCAGACCCACCGGCATGGGAAGCTGGAGTCACTGACACTGGCGATGTGGATAAGACCAAGCAGCTGACTGTGTCCAGAGGAGAAACTCTGTGGTGAGCAGCCAAAGAGGGGGCACCACCGAAGGCAAACCGGAACTGGGGTATCAGAGAAGGAACCAGCCATGGCTAACATGGAGCAGGGCGTCTCTGTTGTCGTGACTACTGGTTTCGCAGACTTACGTGCTTTAGACACTTTTTAGCGGCTCACCACAAAGTTTCTCCTCTGGACACAATCAGCTGCTTGGCTCTATCTACATCGTCAATGTCAGTGACACCATCTTCCCATGCCGGCGGGTTTGGCTCTACATACTACATACTACAGCTGGCACGACCTTGCGGCTTTCCATGGTCGATGTGTCCCTTGGTTGGTTGCCCCGGTCGGTCCTAGTGATCCATCAGTGCCTGAGCCAGCCTTACAGCCTTGTGGTAACATTGTCATTCAGATTTGTACTGTTTTAAACTTGGGAATAAATTGCCAGCAACTTTTTTAAGTATACATGTGGTTCATTGCAGCCATTACCCACCAATTTCAGCTCAGTTGCTGAGCGCTGTCAACCCTTTTTGACTTCTTTTTGAGTAGACTTCCCTTCTACATTAGGACTGAGGAAGGGCTTCAAAGACATTTTTCTTTACTTTTATATGAAAGTAATTTGAAAATCTCAATATTGTCAACAGAGCACACATGTGTTAACAGTCAAGATACCTTTGATGTGGATTTTAGGTGATAATGACTACTGCAACATCATGCTTCTATACAGAACATCCCTTTTGTTTAAAAGAAAATGTAATTAAAATTTTTCAGTAAACATACATCATGTTTCTCAATGTATAAATCTTAGATGATCTTATTTTGTTGTGATATTGTCATAATTGTTATTTTTTGGTACAGGAGGTCAACTCTCTCAATGCTCAGCTGGGTGCAAGGGTCAATGTGGAAATGGATGCTGCTCCATCTGTAGACCTGAACAGAGCTTTGTTTGAGATCCGAGAACAATATGAGAACCTAATGGACAGGAACATGAGAGATGCCGAGAGCATGTTCCTTCAAAGGGTAACTGAATTTAAAAAAATAGATTTATGGCACTTTCACACTGAGGCGCGGGGGCGTCGGCGGTAAATCTGCGCTAATTTTAGCTGCGCTTTACTGTCGTTTTAAAGGCGCTTTTTAGCCGCTTGCATTTAGGTTTCAGTTCATCATATATTGTAATATTTTTTTCTATTCTTAGAGTGAAGAGTTGAGCCGTCAGATGGAATCTGGATCTGAACAACTGCAGTCTGTCCAAACTGAAGTCATTGAACTTAGACGGAACATTCAGACCCTGGAGATTGAGCTGCAAAGCCAGCTAAGCATGGTACACTATACTCACAATAGAAAACATGAACACATTAAGGATCCAGTTGGTCTTTGGATAGGGCAGCTGGGTAACATGGCACAACACCAAGCCACAAGATTTCTCATTAGTGGTCGTGGTCACTTATTTTTTCCCTTCCCCCTGCTCCTTAAGTTTGGGGAGCATTTTAGTTGCCCAACCATCTAGGTGTAAATCAAACAAGATAATTAGAGGGTGGGGATTGTATGTTGTGAGGAGTCACATGACTCAGTCAGCATGAAAGCATGAAACCATCTTCCTTATCTCTGGTCTGGTAAACAAGAGATATTAGCTGAATAATTAGTTCTCTCTATAAAGCAAATAGGACGTTGCTACATGTAGCACATTTATTTTTAATTCTGTGGAGCCTATATGAAAGGTAATCATCATTTTCAACTGCATAAGCATCACAAAGTACTATTACAGTTTGTAAAGTCACTTATAAGTAAATACTACTTAAATAATACTGTCTTCACTTATTTTAGAAATCTGCATTGGAGGGAACTCTTGCTGAGACAGAAGCCACTTATGGTGGACAGCTTTCTCAGCTACAATGCATGATCAATAATGTAGAATCTGAGCTGGCACAGATGCGTGGAGACCTAGAACGTCAGAACCATGAGTACAAAACACTAATGGACCAGAAGACTCATTTGGAAATTGAAATTGCAACATACAAGCGACTGCTAGAAGGTCATGACACCCAGTAAGTCACGAAAGGAATTTTCATATTTGCACATTAGATATTTAAGAGTGCATTTCACTTTTTGCTAGGTTGCTTTTTATAATCAGGCACAATCATACAAATTGTTAAACCACTTATTCTGTGTGACCCATATCTGTTTTATTTCAGTGTTTCTGGACACCACTTTTCGGGAACCAAGGAAGGTAACTGAATAAAACCAAACAAGCTTTCCATTTTATCCCAATGAATAATCAAAACCTAACACTAATTTTGACAGTTAAAAGAAAAAAATATCCAGCACCTGAAGAGTATGACATTTTAGATAAAATCTAAATTCCAAGCAGATAAAAAATACACAGATTAATTCATCCCAGTAGTGATTATTAGCCTTTTTAACATGATAAAATTAAATTAACTTTCCTGGCTCAGGGAATACATGATAATAATTACTATATCTACAGCTGATGGTACATTAGTGTGATTGTCATTGGGTAGAATGTCCTTACATTTGTAATCAATGGGAAGAATCAGCCTCTTAGAGCTCACTAAAATGATCATTGCAGCCAATGGTTACACATCTGAGATGCAGAAATAGCTCATTGCTCAAGGAACCCCTAGTAACTGCTGGAGGAACCTTTGGTTGAGAAAGGCAGCATTAGACCCAATGTAAGCACATTGTGTACCCCTGTACAGCAGCATTCAGAATTGGGAGAAACAGCACAATGATCCAATCAGTTGTGCTGCAGTGTTCATGTGCTAACAAGGAACATGCTGAAAGGAGAAGAGAGCAGACTAGTAGAAAGATGAGCTCAACAGTCTGTTACTAACTTAGGCCGGTTTCACACTGGGGCAGTGGGGGCAGTATGCGGCCGATAGCGGGGTGGTTTTAACCCCTGCTAGCGGCCGAAAAAGGGTTAAAACCCCCCGCAATACCGCTTTGCCGGCGGTATTACCGCGGTATCCCCCCCGGTGTCCCATTGATTTCAATGGGTAGGAGCGGTATAGGAGCCGTGAATACACCGCTCCTTCACTGCTCCAAAGATGCTGCTAGCAGGACTTTTTTTACCGTCCTGCTAGTGCACCGCTCCAGTGTGAAAGCCCTCCGGCTTTCACACTGGAGTTAAAGGACCCGCTTTTTTCAGGAGCTATACAAGCGCTATTTTTAGCACTGTATCTCCAGAAAAATGCCCCAGTGTGAAAGGGGCCTTACTGCCCATAGTCTGGGGAGAGCTAATACTTCAAAGTATGACTTAAAGAGGATGGCCACCTGCCCAAAAAATATTAAAAGTCAACAGCTACAAATACTGCAGCTGCTGACTTTTAATAAATGGACACTTACCTATTCCAGGTTCCAGCGATGTCAGCAGAAGATGACGAGCAATCACTCGTCTCTCTGGCTGCCCCTGCCGCCATCCTCTGTCAGGGAATCAGGAAGTAAAGCGTTGCGGCTTCACTGCCCGGTTCCCTACTGCGCATGCATGAGTCGCGCTGCGCTCCTTTACTGGTCCCCGTTGTGTCCTGGGAACTGTGTGTTTCCCAGGACACAACGGGGGGGGGGGGCATCTGCGGATAGGGGCGGGGCAGCTTCGGCTATGGTGGGTGCAGATACCTGGATTATACAGGTATCTGCCCCCCCCCCCCTGAAAGGTGCCAATTGTGGCACCGGAGGGGGGGAGGAATCCGATAAGCGGAAGTTCCACTTTAGGGTGGAGCTCCGCTTTTACTACAGAAGATAAAAAATTAGTCTTCTGTCCTGCCAAAAAAGTCTGTTAGCTGTGGCAGGGCTGTGTAAACCTCATAACTGGATGGATATTTTTGGGCAGGTGAACAGCTTCCATATATGTTCATTTTTAGCCTTTGTGTTGGTCATGCATGCTGTTGGTGGTTGCTCGGAAATATTAGAGCAGAAACCATTTTCTTTTGAGTGTGTTAAGCTGTGACATCTACAAGACAATTAAAACTAATATATATATATATACTAAATAAAAAAAAAAAAATATATATATATATATATATATATATATATATATATATATATAGAGAGAGAGAGACAGAGAGAGAGACAGAGAGAGAGACAGAGACAGAGACAGAGACAGAGAGACAGATAAAGAGAGAGAGAGAGAGAAACGAACAAGTGGGTTTGCTGCACATAAACGATTTATTGTAAAAAAAACATCAATTCATGTTCTATTCAGTGTCAAATGCATGACGTTTTCTGGCTATATAGATAACGCCCTTCTTCAGAGAAAGACACATATAACAATGGTAATTTTTATAATTATATTTATACACACACTTTTCTTAAATATATGGGATCAATTACTTAATCATTCAATACCAATGAGGCCAATTAGCAAATAAGTAAATGCATGTAGACATATGTAGAATCATGGCTCATCAAGTGCTACAATTTTTCTCATTACATTCGATATGCGCTAGAGAAGAACAAACACATCGTAAATTTGTATACAAAACCAACTGCATCCAAAAGAAAAATAAATATTATTTTACAAGTGCAGCAATCCCATTTGTTCATTTCTCTATATATGGCCTGTGGAAGGGCTTCACCCTCAACACTTGTTCTATATATATATATATATCTATATATATATATATATATATATATTTTTTTTTTTTTTTTTTTCATGCACTTACAAAGGCCAAAAATATAGAATTGATTGTTGTTACAGAGCTCTGACTATGTTCCTCTTCCTGGTCAGACATAAAAATAGTATATTTAGATACTGTATGTTGCCTATGTGGATAGCAATACAAATTTTGTTGTCTTGGGTTCATTTTCCACTGTTGGATTTATTTTCCATTGTTGGGTTAATTTTCCACTGTTTGAATTATTTTCCATTGTTGGGTTAATTTTTCACTGTTGGATTTATTTTCCATTGTTGGGTTCATGTTCCCCTGTTGGGTTTATTTTCTGTTGTTGCATTATTAATAATATGTATTTATTTTGTATTTGTTCCAGTGTCCCACCATATTGCGAAAATCCACCACATTCCAGAACACACTCATCATACCAAGTGTTAGGAACTCTTGGATGTAAAGAGTTCCAGTGTTTATGTCCCAGGCTATTACTATATCTTGAGTAATTAAATAATCATGTCTTTCTTGGTGTTGTATGTTAATTCTCTATGTCAATGTATGGGCCTTTAACTTCAATAAAATCTATTCTTTCTCATGCAAAACAAATGTTAGTTATTTTAATTATTATTCCATTTGTCCTTTTAATAATAATTCTAATTATACTTCTGATAAAATTTGATGTAGTAATTGTATATTTAAATTAGTTGGATGACATGCTGTATTTCTAAAAAAAATGATTCTATATATAGATGAATGGAAGGCATAGTCTGGTTGACAGTGGCTTTAGATTGGGCTTTTTTTTCAATGACTTTTATGTGTATTGCAGAGACCCGACAATTCATTATAGCCGGCACTAGCGCTAGTACTTTTAAATTACTTTTTTTTCCTTTAGAAATGTAACTTTGCAATCGGAATGTTCTAAACACGGGAAACATGCGCCACTTTACAGGCATACTGTAGACACCCCCCAGGTACAAAATTTAAAGCAATATTACACTTTAAGCATTAATAAAATCACTGCTCCCGAAAAAATGTCAGTTTTTAAAACTTTTTTTTGCATTGATACATGTCCCCTGTTCACTTTTTATGACAATAACTTGTATAATAACCTTTAAAATTAGCACTTTTGATTTATTTCTCCCATAGACTTTTAAAGGGTGTTCCGCGGCTTTCGAATTTGCCGCATTTGGAACATGTGTATTGCAGAGACCCGACAATTCATTATTGCATTATAGCGCTAGTACTTTTAAATAACTTTTTTTTCCTTTAGAAATGTAATTTTGCAATCGGAATGTTCTAAACAAGGGACACATGCGCCACTTTACAGGCATACTGTAACTTTAGAAGAAGCACTGACTTATGCGGCTGGCCGACACCTCCACGGAACTGCTGCAGCTACGGCTCTGCTCCCTACATGCCTGGAAGTAGTTCCTATGCTTCCAGCTGCACTTCATCCATGGCATGTGAACACAGGTCGGCAAGCCCAGGCGATCTACCAGTCAACTAGCTGCGATCAACTGGTAGATCACGGTCCACGGGTTGCCGACCTGGGCTCTAAGCTATGGAAACATTCCCTTGCAAAGTGGTAATTGACTTGCAAAGCGAACAGCCTATTTGCCTTTGGGTAATCAACCCCATAGACTTGCATCATGAGAAGAAGCAGTAAAGTATAAATACTGTGTAGTGCCTAAAAAGACAGGATGTGAAAGCTGAATGTATAATGAGCAAATATGGCTACTCCTATCTACATATAACATTTAAAGGGACAATAGCTTGTCTATTCAGAGTAAAGTGATAGTGTCTGTGTAAAGAAGTCCCCCACCCACTGTTACCCACCTTTCCGGTGCTCCTTTCCCTGCTCCAACTAGTGAAAATGCTCAGTACTCCTGAGTAGCGTGGAGCATGTGACCTCCTCCCCTGTGAAAGTATTTGGATGTAGCAGCCAATTTCTAGACCTAAGCACTGTCACATGACAGAGAAAGTGACATCCTTGCTCCCCCTAATGTCTGGTACTAGCCAATGCTGTGAATTTTAGCCCTGGCTCCAATGGAGGAAGAAGCCGCAGATGAGTGCTAACCTCCTAAATATCAATAGGTTGGAAGGCCCCTTTATACAGTCCTTGTCACTTTAAAAGGACAATAACGCAGAAACATTTACTATATATCTAAAAAAATGAAGACACTACAAATTATTATTATATTTTTTTTTTATTCAAGGTATACCAACATAAACATAGAGTCCGAGAGGGCAATACACCCTCTCGCCTCTTGGCCTCACAGAGCCGTAATTTAGAACTAACATAGTTCAACAAAACAACCTATATAAAATCTAGAAGACTCCCCCCACCCCCCTAAAACTCCACCGGCACCAGTCCAGGAAGAATAGAGCACCAGTAAGTTGCAATCAGAGTTCTGTTGTGTTACTTGTCCTTCTCAATGCAGGAGGATGATTAGTAGAATGATCATCTATACTTGTAGAGCATGCCCCTCAACATCAATATCAAGAATTTACATTACCCAACTCCTATCCATGGGATTATGTATTCCAATAAGCTAAATGAAAAGAAAAAGAAAAAACAAAATGGGGAAAAATTGCTAGCTTAATTGCATCAGCCTACTGTTGTAGAGGAATCCAACCACGGTTGCCAGACCTTAAATAATTTTTCCTTACAGCCCCTTGAGATTTACGTGGCCTTATAATGGTGGATAACGGAGTTCATCAGGCCCTTCCAGTATGCTATTTTAGGATCATTTGCCTTTTTCCAATGTAGTAGGATGGCCTTCCTACCATAGAACAATCCTATATTAAGTAAAGTGCGGTGAGCTAGAGAAGGGACCACCTCCTCCACCAAACCTATGAGACATACTCTTGGAGTCGTAGGGCCTGGGATACTGAGAACCTCAGACAAACAGGAGGTGACCGCAGACCAGAAACACTTGATCTGCGGGCAACTCCAGAAAATATGTTCTGCATTTGCATGTGAGGAAGAACACCTCCAGCATTTATCAGTGGCAGAAGGGTATATGCGCGCCAACCTGGCTGGCATGTAGTAAGTCCTATGTAGATACTTAAAGTGAATAAGGCGGTCCCTAGCGGATACCAAGTGTTTTAAAGGGTGGTCCCACATATCTTCCCAGTCTTCTCCTTGGATTTCAGGGATGTCTGCTACCCATTTTTCCCTACATCTACTCACCGCCGGTGGCGTTTTTTTGAAAAAGGATTTGTATGTAGCTGATAACGGTTAGGGCAATTCTTCACCTGCCAAGAGAAAACCTCCATGGCAGATGGTAATACCTTTACCCTCTGGGTGGAGAATTGGCGCAGTTGTAGATATTGGAAAAAATGTGTGTTAGGTAGATCATGTCTCACTTTTAGTTGGTCAAATTATATGAGTTCCCCCTCACACTACAAATTACTTAAGGGTAATTCCACTTTCTTGGGGAAAAAAAATAGCAAATAAAGTAAAAATAATATAGCCTGTACAATTGTGATACAAGTCATATTGTAATTGAATGTTATTAAAATTACCTTTCCTTTTCAATCTGCAGTCACTGCAATGTTCTATAAATGCAAAGCAATATGGCTACATGGAGTTGTTCTGTACACAGGATGTGTACTGACCACTCCCCAGAAACATAATTTCCTGCTTGTTTGATTGGCTCACCAATTTTCCCAGAAGTCTGCCTAAGATACAAGTCAGATTTCAGGCACCCCCTGCAACAAAAAAATTATTTTTGGTGAGATATTTCCAATAGGAACACATCTAAAGGGATGCAGGCCCAGAAGCTTTCCTCATTAGAGCCCTGCAGCTGCCACAACTGACTGATAATTATGAAATCACTTTCATTAGACCCACTCAGAACAGGGACACAAACACAGATGGAATTCTTCAGAATAACAAAAGGTAGGAATCTGCAACAAAGGTTGTTCTAATCCTTGCAATGTACATAGATCACCCAGGGGGGACAAGTTTTTTTCTCAACAAAAGAGGAGTTACGCTTTAAAGTTGTGCATTTCCTGGACCTTAGATCAAAAAAGGATAGTGGTTGACTTGCTAAAGAAGTAGAGAGGCTGTTCACTTAGCAAGGTGAATTCTCCCTTACCCAAATGTATGAGAGGATGCTAAGTAAAAACCCAGCATGCACCAGTTGGCGACGTCACAAGGGGGTGGTGCCACCAGGTGACGTCACCAGACGGCCCCGCTCTTACCTATATAAGAACTGTCAAACAGTAAGCCAGCCATTCGGCAGTATGCCTTAATGGCGGGTGGAGCATTTTTTTCTTTGGATCCGGCGGTGACATCGGCATCATGATTGACGATGGATCTACATTGGGGGACAATGTTTTTTTTTTTATAATAAAGGAAATGTCAAAAAGTGTCTCTGTGTTTTTATTACTTTTTGATACTTTTTAGATGAATGGGTAGGGGTACTGTGTACCCCATACTCATTCACATGGGGGGTCGGGATTTGAGGTCACCCTTGTTAAAGGGGCTTTCAGATTCCAATAAGCCCCCTGCCTGCAGACCCCCATATCCACAGCCCAGGGTTGTGGGAAAGAGACCCTTGTTAAACATCAACATGGGGACAAGATGCTTTGGGGTGGGGGGGGCAGAGGCCCCTGACCCAAAGCACCCCCCATGTTAAGGGCGTGTGGCCTGGTATGGTTCAGGAGGGGGGTGCTTGCACGTTCCCCCACCTTTCCTAGCCTGCCAGGCTGCATGCTCGGCTAAGAGTCTGGTATTTGATTTTGGGGGGACCCCACAATTTTTTTTTTAATTTTTCTGTGGGGTTCCCCTTAAAATCCATACCAGACCTGAAGGGGAAGCCCATTGACAGCTTGACAACCAGCTTTTACTGTGCCCTGATTGGGCCCAGTAAAGCTTTGCACAATCAGGGTGCAAAATGAACTGTGCAGCGTGCAGTACATTGAAAGGTGTTTGCTGAATGTCCTGCAAATTAGGGGGATCCCTGAACGGGGCGAACAGCCAATGTCGGGCCTGAACTCATGCTCGGGCCTATCAGGGTATTTATACTGAAAAATTAAACAATGTTATATTTATGGAAATAAGCAAGAATCTATAATTTTAGGAGATTTCCATAGATTTCCACAAATTACCCAATGACTCGAATTTGGTTATCTGTGCTAGTTTGAAGACAAAGTAATACAATATTGTGCCAAAAATAAATATTTATTTACTAAAAATTAGTGCAAAAATAATATCAAAATATAACTGGTGATAAACAGAATATAATCTCAAATATCAACAATATGGGTATTACAGATGATGAGATACAACCACAAACTTTAGTTTTAAAATGCCAACGTCTTAAAATGTAATAACTGCTTTGTAAATGGTTACATTTTCCTCAGTGACACAGCAAACTAAGCCAACAAACAAGTGTTGAAATTGACACGTGATCTCTTCTCAAACAAACAGATCTAGCAAACTAAACTTTAAAAACACATGGGCAAGTCCTATACAGTATATCAACTAGGTACTTACCCACTTAAACCATTCCAGAACCATTTGGCTGGCAAAAGACCAGAGTACTTTTTGCGATTCGGCGCTGCGTCACTTTAACTGACAATTGCGCGGTCCTGCAACGTGGCTCCCAAACAAAATGGATGTCCTTTTTCCCCCACAAATAGAGCTTTCTTTTGGTGGTATTTGATCACCTCTGCGGTTTTTATTTTTTGCGCTAAAAAAAAAAATTGCGACAATTTTGAAAAAAAAATCATTATTTTTTACATTTTGCTATAATAAATATCCTCCAAAAAATATGAAAAAAAATTTCCCCCCAGTTTAGGCCGATATGTATTCTTCTACATATTTTTGGTAAACAAAATCGCAATAAGCGTTTATTGATTGGTTTGCGCAAAAGTTATAGCCTTTACAAAATAGGGGATAGTTTTATGGCATTTTTATTAATATTTTTTTTTTTTACTAGTAATGGCGGTGATCAGCGTTTTTTTTTCATGACTGCGACATTATGGCGGACAGATCAAACACTTTTGACGCTATTTTGGGACCATTGGCATTTATACAGCGATCAGTGTGATTAAAAATGCATTGATTACTGTGTAAATGTGACTGGCAGTGAAGGCGCTGCAGGGGTTAAGTGGGTCCTAGGGAGTGATTCTAACTGTGGGGGGGATGTTCTATGTGTGATACGCCACTGATCACCGCTCCCGATTACAGGGAGCTGTGATCAGTGTCAGTGTCACTAGGCAGAACGGGGAAACGCTTGTTTACATCAACATTTCCCCGTTCTTCCTCTCCCTGAGACAATCGCGGGACCTGCGATCACTCTCACGGAGCGCGCGGCGGGGCGTGCGCACCCACAAGCCGCTTCTTAAAGGGCATTCTATGCATTAAGATAAAAAAACTTCTGTGTGTAGCAGCCACCCCAGCACCCCCCAAATACCTACCTGAGCTCCTTCTCTCTCCAGCAATGTCAATGATCCCCTCAGCCATCCAGTACACTCCTCCTGATTGGCTGAGACAGAGCAGAGGGGTCACCCGTTTACGTAAACGGTGACCCCGCCCTCTGACACCACGGGGAAAGCCATAGGGAATTCCCCGTGCATCAGAGGGGGCGGGGTCACCAGGTGGCCCCGCCCTCAGTAATCAGAAGAACAGAAGCGTCACACAGTGGGAACCTCCCATGGATGCGGATCGTCCAGAGATTGAAGCGGGGAAGAAGAAGCTGCAGAGGAAGATGTGGACGAGAAGGCCGAAGGAAGAAGCAAAGGATCGGAGGAAGAAGTAGAGGAAGAAGCGAGGGAAGAACAAGATGGAGGAAGAAAACCGAATGAAGACCAGAAGAAGATGGGGAAAAAGTGGGGAAAGAAGAAGACATTAATAAAGGAATTGTCAAAAACCGGCTACTGTCTTTTTTTAAAAATTTTAAAAAAATTTTGTGAAATGGTAGGGGTACATTTGTACCCCATTACCAATTCACACAGGGGGTGCTGGGATCTGGGGGTCCCCTTGTTAAAGGGGGCTTCCAGATTCCGATAAGCAACCAGGCAAGGGTTGTGGGGATGAGGCCCTTGTCCCCATCAACATGGGGACATTCTCCCCATGTTGAGGGCATGTGGCCTGGCACGGTTCAGGGGGGGATTCTCTCTCGCCCCCCCTCTTTTTCTGCGTTCTTCCAGGTTGCATGCTCGGATAAGAGTCTGGTATGGATTTTTACGGGGACCCCCACGCCATTTAAAAAAAAAAATTGGGCGCGGGATTCCCCTTAAAATCTATACCAGACCTATAGGGTCTGGTATGGATTTTGAGGGGGACCCCCACACAATTTTTTTTATTATGGCACGGGGTTCCCCTTAATATCCATACCAGACCTGAAGGGCCTGGTATGGAATTTACGGGGACCCCCACGCATTTTTTTTTGTACATTTTGGTTCAGGGTTCCCCTTAATATTCATACCAGACCCAAATGCACTGCACTGTGGGGAAATCCGTTTTTTTCAGTGACTTTTATGTGTATTGCAGAGACCTGACAATTCATTATAGCCGGCTAGCGCTAGTACTTTTAAATTACTTTTTTTCCTTTAGAAATGTCATATTTTTCTCGTACTGTTCTAAACACGGGAAACATGCGCCACTTTACAGGCATACTATAGACACCCCCCAGGTACGAAATTTAAAGGAATATTTCACTTTTATTGTGTCACTTTAAGCATTATTAAAATCACTGCTCCCGAAAAACTTTTTTTTGCATTGATACATGTCCCCTGGGGCAGGACCCAGGACCCCAAACACTTTTTTATGACAACACCATGCATATAAGCCTTTAAAATTAGCACTTTTGATTTCTCCCATAGACTTTTAAAGGGTGTTCCTCGGCTTTCGAATTTACCGCGAACACCCCAATTGTTCGATATTCGGCAAAGGGGCGAACAGCCAATGTTCGAGTCGAACTCATGTTTGAACCGAACAGACAGCCCATCCCTAGTCTGCACATCCAGCTTTAGACGGAGAAAAAAACAGAATCGGCTGTCAAAAGCACCATACTAACGATCCAAAAAGCAGCAGATCGTTCGTCGGCCAAAATGTTACTTCCGATTTTCGGATCGTTTGTATGGGCCTTTAGTCTGTAGGGTTCAATATTGAGTTGGCCCACACTTTGCAGCTATAACAGCTTCAACTCTTCTGGGAAGGCAGTCCACAAGGTCTAATGCCCCGTATACACGGTCAGAATGTCCGACGGAAAAAGTACGATAGAGCCCACATAGGATTGGATTTTCCGACAGCATAATCCGATCATATCGTACTTTTTCCGTCTGAATTTTTAACGGAAAAAGTTTGAGCTGGATCTAAAATTTTCTGACAACAAAATCCGATCTGACTTTTTCCGATTGTGTGTAGAGAATTCCGACGCATAAAGTGCCACGCATGCTCAGAAAAAATTTGGAGACTAAAGCTATTAGCTACTGGCCTCTACGTAGTCCCGTCATACGTGTTGTACATCACCTCTGTCAAGAACGTTCCAGGCATTTCCGGGCCTTCCGTGCGCACAAGGTGTTGGAACCAACAGGAAGGTCCTCCAGTAAGGTCCGTATGCGGATGGCAGGATGTGAGACTGCAGCTGTAGGTGGTAGAAGCAGGATACAAGAACCAGGCAACAGGAGGATCAACAAGTGGGAATCAGCAGAGCAAGGTCAGACAGTCCAGTTGGCAACAGCAGATCAATCAGATGATAGGAGCAGGCAATGGCAGAGTCGGTAGGCAGGCTGGAGTCGGTAACCAAAGGCAGATGTAGCAAGGTCAGGCAGGCCGGGTCGGGTAGGAGAAGGTAGAGTAGTCCAAACAGAGCCGGGTCGGTAACGGGAGATCACAGGTTCAGGTTTCGGATCAGGTTTTCGGGTGGCTGACAAGCAGGAAGCTTAAAGACAACACAGCACTGGCTGAGTGTCGCTGCTGGGCTTTTAAAGCCCGTTTTGGCGCCAATTGCGTTCCCGCGCATGCGGCGGCGCGCGCGTGCATGTGCGCATGCGCGGGAACGCAATTGGCGCCAAAACGGGCTTTAAAAGCCCAGCAGCGACACTCAGCCAGTGCTGTGTTGTCTTTAAGCTTCCTGCTTGTCAGCCACCCGAAAACCTGATCCGAAACCTGAACCTGTGATCTCCCGTTACCGACCCGGCTCTGTTTGGACTACTCTACCTTCTCCTACCCGACCCGGCCTGCCTGACCTTGCTACATCTGCCTTTGGTTACCGACTCCAGCCTGCCTACCGACTCTGCCATTGCCTGCTCCTATCATCTGATTGATCTGCTGTTGCCAACTGGACTGTCTGACCTTGCTCTGCTGATTCCCACTTGTTGATCCTCCTGTTGCCTGGTTCTTGTATCCTGCTTCTACCACCTACAGCTGCAGTCTCACATCCTGCCATCCGCATACGGACCTTACTGGAGGACCTTCCTGTTGGTTCCAACACCTTCCTCTACAAACCAGGCACTCCTACCCCACTGTGCTCACGTCACCACTGTCCCCATCTCCAGTGGCACGTGAACCAGCGCTGTATGAGAGGTCTCCTCCTACCAAGTCAGGCTCTACGTCCAGGTACGTAACAGTACAACACAGCATGACTGAGCCTGCAGGAGAGACCCCTCCCATGACAGATATCTGTTCACACCTGTCAGCCCTCACTCAAGCCGTAAAATCCTTACAAGACGGTTACACCAGATTGGAGGGACAAGTCCAGAACATCATCAACCCCATACACGTGGCTCCTGGGTCCGTTTCCGCCCCTGCTCAGGCTGCTTCCCCTCCTTCTGTCGTTATGCTTCCACCTGAGCCAAGGGTCCCCATACCTGAGAAGTTTTCAGGGGACCGAACTAAATTCCGGGCCTTCCGCAGTGCTTGTCGACTTTACTTCGCCCTGCAACCCCGGACTTTTTCACTTGAAGCCACTAAAGTGGGGTTTGTGGTCTCTCTACTGTTAGGAGAACCACAGATCTGGGCACACCGGCTTCTCGAAGAGGACTCTGTTTTGATTCAATCACTGGCGGCCTTCTTTGAAGCTATGTCCCAGCTTTATGAGGACCCTGAACGGGTCGCCACAGCAGAGGCCACCTTAACTACACTCCAGCAGGGTCGCCGGGCGGCCGAGGAGTACATTTCGGATTTTAGACGCTGGAGTGCGGACACTCAATGGAATGATGCAGCTCTACGGCATCAGTTCCACATGGGCTTATCAGAAGGACTGAAAGATGAATTGGCCCGGGTGGGCATACCTGATACTCTTGAGGCCTTAATCACCTTAACCATCCAGATTGACCGCCGCCTTCGGGAACGTCGCACTGAACGGGCCTACCAACATAATCGCCCCACTTGGATGACTGCTAAAGCCCCAATTCCGGCTGCCCGCTACTCACCACCACCCAACTTCCAGCCAATCCGCCCTGCACCAGATGCCTCCGAGCCGATGCAGTTGGGACTGATTCGACCCACCTTAACCCCGGAAGAGCGCACACGCCGCCATCAACTTAATCTCTGTCTGTACTGCGGAACAACAGGACACTACGTGCGCAACTGTCCGGTCAAGATGCGTAAGTGCTTTTCCTCTGTTCCTGCCAGCCTTTCAGCACTTTCTGCTAACACAACCCACATTGCTCTCCCTCTCTCATTGCAGCTCCAAGGAAGGACAATTCCAGTTAAAGCAATTATTGATTCCGGAGCCTGCAGTTGCTTCATTGATTCTGCCTTCGCTAACCAACACAACATTCCCCTACGGAATAAGACCCATCGACTTTCAGTCTTCTTGGCCGATGGCTCCCGCATCAGCTCCGGACAGGTAACCCAAGAGACTTTTCCCGTACCTGCCATCACCTCCTTCCAGCATAAGGAGCTGCTGATCCTTGATGTGATCTCTTCCCCGTTGTTCCCAATCATCCTGGGCATCCCCTGGCTTCAGGCCCATAATCCCTCCATCAATTGGACTACCAGAGAGATCAGGTTCTTGTCCCCCTACTGCCAAGAACATTGTCAAGATGAGTCTACTCAATCCTCTGTCACCTTATGTTGCATGGACATTGATCGAAACCTACGCCAATCAGTACCCGAACCATATCATGGGTTCCTTGATGTTTTCAGTAAAAAGGGAGCAGACTCTCTTCCACCCCATCGGGCATATGACTGCCCAATTGAACTTTTACCTGGGGCTGAGATTCCTTTTGGGCGCATTTTTCCCCTGACAGAAAAAGAACAGGAAACACTAAAGATTTACATCAACGAAAACCTGGAAAAAGGATTCATCCGCCCATCTACATCTCCAGCTGGGGCTGGAATATTTTTTGTGACTAAAAAGGATCAAACTCTCCGCCCGTGTGTGGATTACCGGGAGTTGAATAAAATTACGGTTAAGAACCGTTATCCGTTGCCCTTAATACCCGAACTATTCCAAAAATTAAGGTCTGCTACTATTTTTACGAAGCTCGATTTAAGAGGGGCATATAATCTGGTCCGCATCCGGGCTGGGCATGAGTGGAAGACGGCATTCCGGACAAGGTTCGGGCATTTTGAATATCTGGTCATGCCCTTTGGTTTATGTAATGCACCTGCCACGTTTCAACATCTGATTAACGATGTATTCAAGGACTTCTTAGATATTTTTGTAATTGTTTATTTGGATGATATTTTGTTTTTTTCTGAATCCCTTAGCCAACACCGGGAACACGTTTGCAGAGTCTTGGACCGTCTTCGCTTACATGGGCTATACGCAAAAGCAGAAAAATGCGAGTTCGAGCAACAAGAAATCCAGTTTTTGGGTTTGATAATATCCGCGACTGGTATCAAGATGGACCCCCAAAAAGTGTCTGCTGTTCTGGATTGGCCTGCACCCGTCGATAAAAAAGGTATTCAACGCTTCATTGGTTTCGCAAACTTTTACAGGAAATTTATCAAGGGATTCTCTGCCATCATAGCCCCTATTACACGGTTGACACAACAACATGTCAGGTTTCATTGGAGTACAGAGGCTCAAGAGGCATTTGAGAGACTTAAAAGACTTTTCACATCAGCTCCAATTCTCAGTCACCCTAACCCATCTTTACCTTTTTTATTAGAAGTTGATGCATCCGAAATAGCGGTGGGAGCGGTCATTTCGCAAAGACAGGGTAAGGAGGACTTGATTCACCCTGTGGGCTTTTTCTCCCGAAAGTTATCTCCAGCTGAAAGAAATTACGACGTAGGGGATCGGGAGCTTCTAGCCATCAAAACCGCCTTGGAGGAGTGGAGGTATCTGTTAGAGGGTGCAGTTCACCCGGTATTAATATATACCGACCATAAAAATTTAGAATATCTAAGATCTGCCAAACGTTTGAGACCCCGACAAGCTCGTTGGGCCTTGTTTTTCACTCGCTTCTGTTTCCACATCACTTATCGGCCAGGATCAAAAAACGTCAAACCAGACGCATTGTCACGCATGCATGATAACCCTAAGGACTCACCTGCTCCTGACACAATTCTACCCACTAACAGTTTTTTGCTCTTACACACAGATCTCTTATCTTTAATCAAGGAAGCCTCTTCTCACTCTCCAAAACCTCCAGGAACCACCTTGACATCTCGAGATGGCTTGCTATGGAAGGGAAGTCAAATCTTTGTCCCTGAAGGTATCCGAGTTAAAGTACTAACATTGCTTCATGATCATCCCTTAGCAGGACATTTCGGGGTACGGAAAACTCGTGAACTTGTACAGCGTACATTCTGGTGGCCCAATTTAAGGGAGTTTTGTGAAAAATACGTCAATTCCTGCTCCATCTGCTCACGGAACAAGACTTCAAAGAACCGAGCCTGGGGACTGCTTAAACCCTTACCTATACCAGACAGACCTTGGAAAATGATTTCTATGGACTTTATAGTCGAACTACCCCGTTCTGAGGGGTGCACAGCCATTTTTGTGGTTGTAGATCGCCTATCTAAGATGGCCCATTTTTTGCCCCTGAAGGGAACCCCATCTGCTACAGAGACAGCCCGTGTATTTATTAAGGAGATCGTCAGACTACACGGAGTACCTACAAATATAGTCTCCGACAGAGGGGTACAATTTACCTCACGCTTCTGGAAGGCACTCTGTGAAATCTTGAAGATTGAGCTTTCTCTCTCCTCAGCCTATCATCCACAGACCAATGGGCAGACAGAGAGAACCAACCAAACCCTCGAGCAATATATCCGATGTTTTACTTCCTTTTCTCAGGACAATTGGGTTTCCCTGCTGCCTCTAGCGGAATTCGCATACAATAATGCCAGTCACTCAACCACTAACCAATCTCCCTTCTTTGCCAATTATGGCTTCCACTTGACTTTTTTACCAGATTTTGTTTCAGAATCCTCAGTTCCGGCAGTTCAGAAGACAGTGGAATTCCTCAAACGCAACAATCAGGTCCTACAAGAAACTATGTCCAAGGCCCAGGCAGATAGCAAGAGGAACTTCGACCAAAAGAGAAGGGGGGAGCTGGTTCTGCAACCGGGAGATCAGGTATGGCTGTCTACATCCAATATCAAATTGATGTGCCCTTCTAAAAAACTTGCACCTAAATTTATGGGACCTTTTTCTGTTAAGAAGAAAATTAATGAAGTAGCCTATGAACTGTCTTTACCTGATTCTCTTAAAGTTCACCCGGTATTTCACGTGTCGTTGTTGAAACCTGCTGTGCCTAATCCCTTCCCTGACAGAGGAACTGACCCGCCTGAACCTGTTTTGGTGGATGGTAACCAGGAATACGAGGTGGAGGCTATCCTCAATTGTAGAAGAAGACATGGGCAAGTACAATTTTTGGTCAAATGGAAGGGTTACGGTCCAGAAAGTAATTCCTGGGAACCTGACAGCAACTTACATGCAAAACGGCTAGTTCGTACTTACCTGATTTCCCACCCTGAGAAGGCAAGCCGCCTGGGCATCCGGAGGCTGCCCCTTGTGGGGGGGCAATGTCAAGAACGTTCCAGGCATTTCCGGGCCTTCCGTGCGCACATAGGTGCGCGGCGGGCGCGCGCGCGTGCACGTTAGCGTGCGCGTGCGCGTTAGCGCGCGCGGCGGCGCGCGCGTGCATGTGCGCATGCGCGGGAACGCAATTGGCGCCAAAACGGGCTTTAAAAGCCCAGCAGTGACACTCAGCCAGTGCTGTGTTGTCTTTAAGCTTCCTGCTTGTCAGCCACCCGAAAACCTGATCCGAAACCTGAACCTGTAATCTCCCGTTACCGACCCGGCTCTGTTTGGACTACTCTACCTTCTCCTACCCGACCCGGCCTGCCTGACCTTGCTACATCTGCCTTTGGTTACCGACTCCAGCCTGCCTACCGACTCTGCCATTGCCTGCTCCTATCATCTGATTGATCTGCTGTTGCCAACTGGACTGTCTGACCTTGCTCTGCTGATTCCCACTTGTTGATCCTCCTGTTGCCTGGTTCTTGTATCCTGCTTCTACCACCTACAGCTGCAGTCTCACATCCTGCCATCCGCATACGGACCTTACTGGAGGACCTTCCTGTTGGTTCCAACACCTTCCTCTACAAACCAGGCACTCCTACCCCACTGTGCTCACGTCACCACTGTCCCCATCTCCAGTGGCACGTGAACCAGCGCTGTATGAGAGGTCTCCTCCTACCAAGTCAGGCTCTACGTCCAGGTACGTAACAACCTCGTTCCAAACGATCGGATTTTCCGACAACTTTGTGCGACCGTGTGTATGCAAGACAAGTTTCGACGGATTTTGTGGTCGGAATGTCTGACCATGTGTGGGGGGGGCATAAGAGTGTGTCTATGGGAATGTTTGACCATTCTTCCAGAAGCGCATTTGTGAGGTCAGGCACTTATGTTGTACGAGAAGTCCTGGCTCACAATCTAAGCTCTAATTCATCCCAAAGGTGCTCTATCATGTTGAGGTCAGGACTTTGTGTAGGCCAGTCAAGTTCCTCCACCCCAAACTCCCTCATCCATGTCTTTATAGACCTTGCCTTGTACACTGGTGCACAGTCATGTTGGAACAAGAAGGGGCCATCCCCAAACTGTTCCCACAAAGTTGTAAACATGAAATTGTCCGAAATGTCTTGGGATGCTGACACCTTAAGAGTTCCTTTCACTGGAACTGAGGGGCCAAGCCCAACCCCTGAAAAGCAACCCCACATCATAATCCCCCTCCACCAATGTATTTGGACCAGTGCACAAAGCAAGGTCCATAAAGACATGGATGAGCATGTTTGGGGTGGAGGAACTTGACTTGCCTGCAGAGAGTCCTGATCTCAACCTGACAGAACACCTTAGAGCGGAGACTGCGAGCCAGGCCTTCTCATCCACATCAGTGCCTGACCTCACAACTGCACTTCTGGAAGAATGGCCAAACAGTCCCATGGACACTCTCCTACACCTTGTGGGCAACCTTCCCAGAAGAGTTGAAGCTGTTATAGCTGCAAATGGTGGGCCAACTCAATATTGAACCCTACGGACTAAGACTGGGATGCCATTAAATTTCATGTGTGTGTAAAGGCAGGTGTCCCAATACTTTTGGTAATATAGTGTATATATTCTTTTGGGGTTTAAACTAATCTTCAGGCTTGAAATGTTTTTTTGCAAAAAGTGCAAAAATGGCTTTGTCCTTTGCCTACATTCAGTGTACCAAAAAGCTTTTATTTTTCTTCTTTTGGAAAGTTGGAAGGTATGCTGCTCCTCCATACCCAGAAATAAGAAGTATTTTTTTCACTCCTGGCAAGTGAACTGAGGAGTAGGGATGAGCCGAACACCCCCCTGTTCGGTTCGCACCAGAACCTGCGAACAGACCTAAAGTTCATGTGAACTTTAGAACCCTATTAAAGTCTATGGGACTCGAACGTTCAAAATCAAAAGTGCTAATTTTAAAGGCGAATATGCAAGTTATTGTCCTAAAAAGTGCTTGGGGACCTGGGTCCTGCCCCAGGGGACATGTATCAATGCAAAAAAAACAGCAGTGATTTTAACCACTTTCCGACCGGCGCACGACGATGTACGTCCCTTTTTTGAAGAGGGATATCTCGGTAACGGCAGCAGCTGCTGCCACAACCAAGGTATCCATATCTTCAGGCGCCGGTCGGCATTCCGATAATGGTGGTCATCGCGGCAGATTCGCCGCAAGATCACCGTTATCGGTGGCGGGAGAGGTGCCCCCCTCTCCCTCCGCTCTCCCGCGCCTTCCGCCGCTTACCGGAGCCGTCGGCAGCAGCGGAAGCGATCAGGTCCTCCTCCGTGCTGGGTATAGAGGCGAGTGAGGCTAAGATGGCCGCCACCCGTCTCTATACCATAGCAGGGCGGAAGCGACGTCAAAACGTCACTTCCGCCCATACCTCTTAGAGGAACATTTTCCAAATGTCATTTTTTTAAATTACATTTTTTTTTTTATTGCATTTAAGTCCAAATATGAGATCTGAGGACTAGGGTTGAGCGTACCCGAACTGTAAAGTTCAGGTCCGTACCGGACTTTTGGGTGTTCGGGACCCGGACCCGAACCCGAACAATTGACTGTATGTTCGGGTTCGGGTCCGGTGTTCGGCAATGTAATGGTGCTTTTTAAAATGTCTTTTAACCACTTCAGCACCGGGCCATTTTAAACCCTTCCTTACCAGAGCACTTTTTGCGATTCGGCACTGCGTCACTTTAACTAACAATTGCGCGGTCGTGCGACGTTACACCCAAACAAAATTTACGTCCTTTTTTTCCCACAAATAGAGCTTTCTTTTGGTGGTATTTGATCGCCCCTGCGGTTTTTATTTTTTGCGCTATAAACAAAAGAAGAGCGACAATTTTGAAAAAAAAACACAATATTTTTTACTTTTTGCTTTAACCACTTCAGCCCCGGACCATTTGGCAGCCAAAGGACCAGAGGTCTTTTTTCAATTTCGCACTGCACTACTTTAACTGGTAATTGCGCGGTCATGCAATTTTGTAACCAAACGAAATTTGCGTCCTTTTCTTCCCACAAATAGAGCTTTCTTTTGATGGTATTTGATTGCCTCTGTGATTTTTATTTTTTGCGATATAAACGGAAAAAGAGCGAAAATTTTGAAAAAAAAAGAGATTTTCTACTTTTTGTTATAAAAAAAATCTAATAAACTCAATTTTAGTCAAACATTTGGGCCAAAATGTATTCAGCCACATGTCTTTAGTAAAAAAAATGCCAATAAGCGTATATTTATTGGTTTGCGCAAAAGTTATAGCGTCTACAAACTAGAGTACATTTTCTGGAATTTACACCGCTTTTAATTTATGACTGCCTATTTCATTTCTTGAGGTGCTAAAATGGCAGAGAAGTACAAACCCCCCCCAAATGACCCCATTTTGGAAAGTAGACACCCCAAGCTATTTGCTGAGAGGCATGTTGAGCCCATTGAATATTTTTTTTTTTAGTCCCAAGTGATTGAATAAAGACAAAAATAAAAAAGATTTTTTTTTTTTTCAAAAAGTTGTCACTAAATGATATATTGCTCACACATGCCATAGTTATATGTGGAATTGCACCCCAAAATACATTTTGCTGCTTCTCCTGAGTATGGGGATACCACATGTGTGGGACTTTTTGGGAGCCTAGCCGCGTACGGGGCCCCGAAACCCAAGCACCGCCTTCAGGATTTCTAAGGGTGCAAATTTTTGATTTCACTCCTCACTACCTATCACAGTTTCGAAGGCCATAAAATGCCAAAATAGCACAAAACCCCCCCAAATGACCCCATTTTGGAAAGTAGACACCCCAAGCTATTTGTTGAGAGGCATGGTGAGTATTTTACAGCTCTCATTTGTTTTTGAAAATGAAGAAAGTAAAGAAAAAAAAAAATTTTTTTTCTTTTTTCAATTTTCAAAACTTTGTGACAAAAAGCGACATCTGCAAAATACTCACAATACCTCTCAGCAAATAGCTTGGGTGTCTACTTTCCAAAATGGGGTCATTTTGGGGGGGTTTATGCCATCTGGGCATTCCATGGCCTCCGAAACTGTGATTGGCAGTGAGAAGTGAAATAAAAAAATTACACCCTTAGAAAGCCTGAAGGCGGTGATTGGTTTTTGGGGTTCCGTACGCAGCTAGGCTCCCAAAAAGTCCCACACATGTGGTATCCCCGTACTCAGGAGAAGCAACAGAATGTATTTTTGGGTGTATTTCTACATATGCCCATGACATGTTTGAGCAATATATCATTTAGTGACAACTTTTTGTAAAAAAAATATATATATATTTTTTTTTTCATTATTCAATCTCTTGGGACAAAAAAAAAATATATTTAATGGGCTCAACATTGCTCTCATCAAATAGCTTGGGGTGTCTACTTTCCAAAATGGGGTCATTTGGGGGGGGTTTGAACTGTCCTGGCATTTTATGCACAACATTTAGAAGCCTATGTCACACGTCACCCACTCTTCTAACCACTTGTAGACAAAGCCCTTTCTGACACTTTTTGTTTACATGAAAACATATTTTTTTTTTGCAAGAAAATTACGTTGAACCCCCAAACACTATATATAATGTTAAAGCAAAGGCCCTACAGATTAAAATGGTGGGTGTTGCATTTTTTTTTTCCACACAGTATTTGCGCAGCGATTTTTCAAACGCATTTTTTGTGGAAAAAATACACTTTTTTTTATTTTAATGCACTAAAACACACTATATTGCTCAAATTTTTGATGAAATAAAAAATATGATCTTAGGCCGAGTACATGGATACCAAACACGACATGCTTTAAAATTGCGCACAAACACGCAGTGGCGACAAACTACATACATTTTTAAAAGCCTTTAAAAGCCTTTACATGATACCACATTAGATTCACAGAGGAGGTCTACTGCTAAAATTACTGCCCTCGATCTGACCTTCGCGGTGATACCTCACATGCATGGTGCAATTGCTGTTTACATATGACGCCAGACCAACGCTTGTGTACGCCTTTGCGCAAGAGAAGGGGGGGCAGGGGTGCTTTTTTTTTTTTTTTTGTTTTTTTTTTTATTTATTTAGCTTTTTTATTTTATTTTTAAACTGTTCCTTCCATTTTTTTTCTTTGTTATGATTTTTATTGTTATCTCAGGGAATGTAAATATCCCCTATGATAGCAATAGGCAGTGACAGGTACTCTTTTTTTGAAAAAATTGGGGTCTATTAGACCCTAGATCTTTCCTCTGCCCTCAAAGCATCTGACCACACCAAGATTGGTGTGATAAAATGCTTTCCCAATTTCCCAATGGCGCGGTTTATATCCGGGAGGGGGGACATTCCCTCCCACTGCTTGTAAAAGCAGTCTAGAGGCTAATTACCCGCTAGAATTGCTTTTACATGAAAGCCGATCACTGGCTGAAAAGAATGATACCAAGATGATACCTAAACCTGCAGGCATCATTCTGGTATAACCATTCAAAGTCCAGCAACATACTGGACATATATTGTAATCTTTTTTTTTTCATGCAGCCTCTTGGCTGAACGAAAAAAAGAGATTGATTGGTGGGTATGCCCACCATTAGAATACCTCCCTTCATCCACCCACTTCTAATGATGGGCATACATGCACCATTTATATATGCCGATGCATGGGGGCATCCTCCCGCAAAAGTTATGCCGTGTACACACGGTCGGAATTTCGACCGTATGTACGTGGCATTAGGAGCCAATCGCTCCCCCCCCCCCCTGCTGCCCCCATGCTTCGGCATATATGCTCTTTTTTTTAACTGTGGTGGTGAAATCACCTCCTACAGTGTTGGAGTCGCGTCTTTATGTATCGTGGGAGCAAACGCTGTTGCTGTCAAGATAAATAAATCCGCGTTGCAACTGAATGGCGCACCTGAAAACAAAAAAATGCTTAACACTAAAACACAGTAAACAAAATTACATACCTGAAAAGCAAGCATGATAAAACATGATAAAACATAATAAAACATTGCAGAATAGAATGGAGTAAAAAAAGAGCAACAATAGAGAGAGAATAGAGTGAGAGAGAGAACAATAAAACGACAACTATTTTATTTTTTTTAATTTTTTTGAGATTCACAGGTAAAAAAGCTCCTGACTGAAGCGACTGAATCAAAACGCTACCACAAAAAAACTGTTAGCGATCGCAGGGATCAGGCCTGACTCTGCGAACGCTGCAGTTATGTGTGCTTAGTGTTTTGTAAGTGACAGTGATCGATCGATACTGCACTTGGGTGGGCTGGGCTGGGCGGAGGGGGGAAAACGCAGGTGCTAGCAGGTATCTGGGCTGATCCCGCTAACAATGCGTTTTTTTTTTGGAACCCTAAACTGCTGGGACGCTAGTATAGATCTGATCAGATCAGATATTGATCTGTTCAGATACTGTGCCACTAAGGGAGGTGTATGCTTTGTGCGTGGGTGTTTGCGGTACTGGCACTAACCTGGGGCGACGCAGACCTTATTTGACCCTAAAACCTAATTGATATCACCCGCCGGGCGATCAGGGGGTTAAACCGTTATTGGGTAATAAATGGCGGGTGCCCTGACAGTATAAAAAACAAGCTAACTAACCAGCGTCACCCGTAACAGTAATACAAAAAAAAACTGGTTACCTAGCGACACTAATGCAGCGATCAGAAAAACGATCGCTTAGTGACACTGGCAAAAGGGGGTGAAAGGGTTAACTAGGGGCAATCAGGGGGTTAAACCTTTATTAGGTAATATATGGGGGTACCTGACGCTATATAAAAACCTGACGGGGAACCTAAATAACGAAATAACTAACTGGCTAACCAGCGTCACCAGTGACAGTTATACAGTGATCACTGGTGAAAGGGTTAACTCTAGGGGCAATCAGGGGGTTAAAACCTTTATTTAGGTTGTAATATGGGGGTACCTGACCTATAAACCTATTTATGAACCTATATAAACATGGCGGTTACCTAAAAAAAAAAATGGTTACCTAGCGACACTAATGCAGCGATCAGAAAAACGATCGCTTAGTGACACTGGCAAAAGGGGGTGAAAGGGTTAACTAGGGGCAATCAGGGGGTTAAAACCTTTATTAGGTAATATATGGGGGTACCTGACGCTATATAAAAACCTGACGGGGAACCTAAATAACGAAATAACTAACTGGCTAACCAGCGTCACCAGTGACAGTTATACAGTGATCACTGGTGAAAGGGTTAACTCTAGGGGCAATCAAGGGGTTAAAACCTTTATTTAGGTTGTAATATGGGGGTACCTGACCTATAAAACTATTTATGAACCTATATAAACATGGCGGTTACCTAAAAAAAAAAAAATGGTTACCTAGCGACAGCAGTGACACTAATACAGCGATCAGAAAAACGATCGCTTAGTGACACTGGCAAAAGGGGGTGAAAGGGTTACCTGGGGGGCAATCAAGGGGTTAAACCTTTATTAGGGGGGGGTAGGGGGCTACCTTGGACCTCAAACTAACTGCCCTGACAGTGATTACAGTCACACTGACACTAAATGCAGTGATCAGTAAAAAAATGATCACTGCAATTAGTGACACTGTGACTGGGGGGGGAGGGGGGGTGATCTGGGGGGTGATCAGGGGGTGACAGGGGGGTGGAATATGTGCCTAACTGTACTGGTGTCAGTGTACTGTTGTGCACTAACCTTTACATGTTCGCCGCTCGGCGTCTCCGGTCACATAGACCGGCGCACCGAGCGTGACATCACTTCCGCCTTCCTGTCTATACAATAGACAGGAAGGGGAAGCTTTTCATTGGCCAGGAGCGATCGCGAGGGGGTGGCCAGAAACCACTGGCCGTCCCCTCGTCCCGGATCGCTCCTGACACGATCCCGACCGTCCCCGCCGGCGGAGGGGGGTCCGATCGGACCCCCCAACCGCCTGAAGAATGGCACGTACAGGTACGTGATTCTGCCTGTACGTGCCATTCTGCCGACGTATATCTACATGGGGCGGTCGGGAAGTGGTTAATAAATATCCCATTTTTTTTAAAAAATAAATTTTTTACTCAGTTTAGGCCGATACGTATTCTTCTACATATTTTTGGTAACAAAAATCGCAATAAGCGTATATTGATCGGTTTGCGCAAAAGTTATAGCGTCTACAAAATAGGGGATAGATTTATTGCATTTTTTTTTTTTACTAGTAATGGCGGCGATCTGCGATTTTTTTTTTTGTGACTGCGACATTGCGGCGGACACTTCGGACACTTTTGACACATTTTTGGAACCATTCACATTTACACAGCGATCGTTGCTATAAAATTGCATTGATTACTGTGTAAATGTGACTGGCAGGGAAGGGGTTAACACTAGGGGGCGCTGCAGGGGTTAATGTGTTCCCTATAGGAGTGATTCTAACTGTGGGGGGAGGGGACTCAAGGGGAGGAGACCGATCATGTGTTCCTCCGTACTGGGATCACATGATCGGTCTCCTCTCCGCTGACAGGACGTGGAGCTGTGTGTTTACACACACAGCTCCACGGTCCCGCACGGTCCCGTTGTTTTAACGGGCAATCGCGGGTGCCCGACGGACATCGCGGCCGCCGGGCACTCGCACCGGGTCCCGAGCGACGCCGTGGGCGCGCGCCACCCCAGGCGGCCGGGAATAGGAGGACGTCATATGACGCCCACCCAGGATGGGAGATCCACCTTGTGGGCGTCATATGACTATGGGCGGGTAGGGAAGTGGTTAAAAGCACTCGCGGCTATATGAATTATCGGCTCCCGTCCCCCTTAATACAGAGAACAGTCATTGAAGTCATTTATTTTTAAAAAGTTAGTCATAAAAAGTGTTTGGGGACCCGGGACCTGCCCCAGGGGACACGTATCAATGCAAAAAAAACTTTTAAAAACGGCCGTTTTTTCGGGAGCAGTGATTTTAATAATGCTTAAAGTGAAACAATAAAACTGTAAAATTCCTTTAAATTTCGTACCTGGGGGGTGTCTATAGTATGCATGTGAAGGGACGCATGTTTCCAGTGCTTAGAACTGTCCCTGCACAAAGTGTCATTTTTGCCGGAAAAAACGCTATATGAATTGTCGGCTCCCGTAATGCAGAGAACAGTCATTCATTGAAAGCCATTCATAAAAAAAAGTCATTGATAAAAAATAAAAAAAACAACAAAAAAAAAGCGTGGGGGTCCCCCCAAATTCAATAACCAGGCCCTTCAGGTCTTGGATGGATATTAAGGGGGACCCCAGCCAAAAAAAAAAATGGCGTGGGGTCCCCCTCAAAATCCATACCAGACCCTTATCCGAGCACGCAACCTGGCAGGCCGCAGGAAAAGAGGGGGGACGAGAGCGCCCCCCCTCCCGCCTGAACCGTACCAGGCCACATGCCCTCAACATTGGGAGGGTGCTTTGGGGTTCTGAGACCCCCAAAGCACCTTGTCCCCATGTTGATGAGGACAAGGGCCTCGTCCCCACAACCATGCCCGGTGGTTGTGGGGGTCTGCGGGCGGGGGGGCTTATCGGAATCTGGAAGCCTCCTTTAACAAGGGGACCCCCAGATCCCCCCCCCCCCGTGTGAAATGGTAAGGGGGTACAAAACTACCCCTACCATTTCACCAAAAAAGTGTTAAAAATGGTAAAAATGACAGGAGACGGTCTTTGACAATTCCTTTATTAAAATATTCTTTCTTCTTTCTTCTGGTCTTCCTTTCTTCATCCTTCGGTTTCTTCATCTTCTCCTTCCGGCATCTTCTTCTTCCATCTTCTTCTTCCTCCGATCCGCTTCTTCTTGGCCTTCTCGTCCAGCATCGGTGTCTCTTCTGGGCCGCTCCGTGCAATGGGAGGCTCCCGCTGTGTGAGGCTTCTCTCCGGTATCTTCTTCCACGGCGTCGGTCTCTGAGGCTTCTCTGCGGTATCTTCTTCCAGGGCGTCGGTCTCTTCGTGGGCCACTCCTCGCAATGGGAGGCTCCCGGTGTGTGAGGCTTCGCTTCGGCTGACAGGTCTTTTATAACGGAGGGCGGGGCCGCCTGGTAACCCCGCCCCCCTTCGACGCATGGGGACATCATGGGGACTTCCCTATGGCTTTCCCCGTGACGTCAGAGGGGAAAGCCATAGGGAAGTCCCCATGACGTCCCCATGCGTCAGACCGCCATTTTATTATCTAGGGTGTTAGAAAAAAAACAATATATAATGTTTGGGGGTTTTAAGTTTTTTTCTAGCAAAAAAAAATGTTTTAAACATGTAAACACCTAAAATCCAAAACGAGGCTGGTCCTAAAGTGGTTAATAATGCTTAAAGTGAAACAATAAAAGTGTAATATTCCTTTAAATTTCGTACCTGGGGGTTGTGTATAGTATGCCTGTAAAGGAGCGCATGTTTCCCGTGCTTAGAACTGTCCCTGCACAAAGTGTAATTTTTGCAGGAAAAAAGGTCATTTAAAATCACTCGCAGCTATAATGAATTGTCGGCTCCCGTAATACAGTGAACATTTATTGAAAGTCATTGATAAAAAAAAAAAAAAATGCGTGGGGTTCCCCCCAAATTCAATTACCAGGCCCTTCAGGTCTGGTATGGATATTAAGGGTCAAATTAAAAAAAAAAATTATGTGGGGTTCCCCCTAATAATCCATACCAGACCCTTCAGGTCTGGTATGGGTTTTAAGGGGAACCCCGCGCCAAAAATAATTGGCGTGGGGGTCCCCCTCAAAATCCTTACCAGACCCTTATCCGAGCACGCAACCTGGCAGGCCACAGGAAAAGAGGGGGGGGACGAGAGAGCACCCCCCTCCTGAACCGTACCAGGCCACATGCAATCATAGTTTCATAGTTAGTAAGCATGAATAAAGACACCAGTCCATCCTGAGCGAGTGTCTACAACTGTCCCTATCCCTGTACATTGCATACTCACATTGGTCCCTACCCTCAAGGAGCCCACAATCCAAGGTTCCCATTTATATAATGGGGCCAATTTTTGGACAGAAGCCAATTAACCTACCTGCATGTCTTTGGATTGTAGGAGGAAACTGGAGGACCCAGAGGAAACCCACGCAGGCACAGGGAGAACATGCAAACTCCAGGCAGGTAGTGTTGTGGTTGGGATTCGAACCAGCAACCCTTCTTACTGCTAGGTGAGAGTGCTAACCACTACACCACTGTGCCGCCCCTGGATGCTTTGGGGGTCTGTGACCCCTCAATGCACCATGTCTCCATGTTGATGAGGAGAAGGGCCTCATCCCCACAACCCTTGCCCGGAGGTTGTGGGGGTCTGCGGGTGAGGGGCTTATCAGAATCTGGAAGCCCCCTTTAACAAGGGGACCCCCAGATCCCTGCCCACCCCCTGTTTGAAATGGTAAGGGGGTACAAAAGTACCCCTACCATTTCACAAAGAAAGTGTAAAAAATTGTTAAAAAACACACAGACACCGTTGGGAAAAGTCCTTTTTTAAAAATAAAAAAAATTAAAAAAAGATTCCAGCGGTGGTAATCCACTCTTGCTATCCAGCGATGGGTGATCTCTTCTCTGGGGTCCAGCGATGGCTGATCTCTTCCGACGAAGTCCAGCGCAGCGCATCCTGTCTCCATGGAGACACTGCGGGAATCCCGTCTTAGCTGAGGACCGGGCCACCCGTCACCTGACCCCGCCCCCCTGTGATGCAACGCAAGGGGGAAGCTGGGCTTCCCCAGTGATGTATGGGTGACCCCGCCCACCTCTGATTTAACGGAAACCTGCATTACATCAGAGGGGGCGGGTCACCCGTACATCACTGGGGAAGCCCAGCTTTCCCTTGCGTCAGAGGGGGGTGGGGTCAGGTGACGGGTGGCCCAGCCCTCCTCAGCTGTGTCTCCGTGGAGAAACCCAGGGGAAACCCAGGCTTCCCCAGTGATGTAAGGGTGACCCCGCCCCCCTCTGGCACAAGGGAAAAGCTGGGCTTCCCCAGTGATGTACGGGTGACCCTGCCCCCCTCTGATGTAACGCAGGTTTCCATTACATCAGAGGGGGGCAGGGTCACCTGTACATCACTGGGGAAGCCCTGCTTCCCCCTTGCGTTGTGTCAAAGGGGGGCGGGTCGGGTGACAGGTGGCCCGGTCCTCCTTAGCTAAGACGGGATTCCCGCAGTGTCTCCATGGAGACAGGATGCGCTGCGCTGGACGTCGTCGGAAAAGAGATCAGCCATTGCTGGACCCCGGAGAAGAGATCACCCATGGCTGGATAGTAAGAGTGGATTACCACCGCTGGAATCTTTTTTTTATTTTTTTTATTTTTAATAAAGGACTTTTCCAATGGTGTCAGTGTGTTTTTTAACTATTTTTTACACTTTCTTTGTGAAATGGGAGGGGTACTTTTGTACCCCCTTACCATTTCAAACAGGGGGGGCGGGATCTGGGGGTCCCCTTGTTAAAGGGGGCTTCAAGATTCTGATAAGCCCCCCGCCCGCAGACCCCCACAACCACCGGGCAAGGGTTGTGGGGATGAGGCTCCATCTCACAGACCCCCAAAGCATTCTCCCAATGTTGAGGGCATGTGGCCTGGTACGGTTCAGGAGGGGGGGGTGCTCTTTTCCTGCCGCCTGCCGGGTTGCGTGCTCGGATAAGAGTCGGGTATGGATTTTGAGGGGGCCCCCCCATTTTTAAAAAAAATTTGACCTGGGGTTCCCCTTAATATCCATACCAGACCTGAAGGGCCTGGTAATTGAATTTGGGGGAACCCCACGCATATTTTTTTCTTTTTTATCAATGATTGTTCTCTGTATTATGGGAGCCGACAATTCATTATAGCCGCGAGATTTTAAATGCTTTTTTTACTGCAAAAATGACACTTTGTGCAGGGACAGTTCTAAGCACGGGAAACATGCGCCCCTTTACAGGCATACTATAGACACCCCCCAGGTACGAAATTTAAAGGAATATTACACTTTTATTATTTTACTTTAAGCAGTATTAAAATCACTGCTCCTGAAAAAACTGTCATTTTTACAACTTTTTTTTGCATTGATACATGTCCCCTGGGGCAGGACCCAGGTCCCCAAACACTTTTTATGACAATAACTAGCATAAAGGCTTTTAAAATTAGCACTTTAGATTTCTCCTATAGACTTTTACAGGGTGTTCCGCGGCTTTTCGAATTTGCCGCGAACACCCCAAATTGTTCGCTGTTCGGTGAACAGGCAATGTTCGAGTCGAACATGAGTTCGACTCGAACTCGAAGCTCATCCCTACTGAGGAGTTGGGGGGCAAAAGAAAGTATGCATTGCTGGGGGGGGGGGGGGGGGGGGTAATGAGAACTGGTTACTTTACCAACAAGGGTATATTTAAAGTGGTTGCAAAACCTTTCAGGTTATACACAGAGATTAAACAAATCCATGTATATAAGTTGTACATGTTTATATGTAGCTTTCTCCTCTTTACATTTGTTCAAAGTGCAGTAAAGCTTGTCTGAGCTCTAGTTGCTGATTGGAGAGAAGGGACAGCTCCCCTCCCTTCACACAGCACACAGGAACAAAGCTGAGGCTGTCAATCACAAGCTGCGTGCTGAAGATCCCTCCCCTGTCACCTTTTTTGTCTTGGTGTCAGGAAAACTTGTCAGAAGTGATTCATGCTGATAACAGAGGAATGAAGCAGCAGAGGGAAATAAACTTAGTGCTCTCATTTGAGACAAGTATACATTATAGAGGGATATGCTTTGTTCATATTTCATGTCTGAGGTTTACAACCACTTTTATTCACATTATTTGCATTTATACTGCATAAAGCATAACTAATAACAATTGGAGACATTTGAAACAAAAGTAATTTTATTATATTACCTTATAATAGATACATCAGTTTATGGACACAATGTATATATTTGGTTTGTAGTCAACAATACATAATACCTAAAATATGTCAAATATACAAGATTTATAAATAATAAAGTCAATATCCCCTCACCTGTAAGTACAGCCTAATTAAGTCCTTTAAAGGGTAAGGGTAAGTTCATACAATGCTTCCTCACCCTTCCCTCTTATCTTTCTGAGTAGATGTAACCCAATCTGCCCCCTCAAAGCCCTCAACTTACTTAGATCTCACCACCAGGGCATGTGGTGATGTTTATTTCGCTCACCAGCTTCCTGGCCCAATACCCAAGCTTGCGCAGTTCGGCTCCATAGACTTCTATGGGGCTGGAGATGGGTTGACTCCTAGTCATCTACCAATCTATAAGACCAAACTGCACACATGTGGACATCAGGTAAAGAAGCTTGTGCTATGGCGAGATCTAGGTTAGTGGAGACTAGGATGTGTTACACCTGCTTAGGGGGGAAAGGATAAGTAAACTTTGTCTTAACAAAGTAATGTTGTGTTGAAAATGTTCGACCTATAGAGGGCTAATATAATATTGGTTATAGTAATAGGCATCAGTTAGAATAATTATCTATGATTTAAAAAAAAAAAAAAAAGGTTTGGGCTTCCATAACCATCTTCTGGTTGACAATGACTTTTAATATTTTAAGTGGAGTAGAAATTGTATTAAAATTATCTGACCTCTGCAGTAATGTCATTACCCCAAATTCACACTCCACCTTTCTAGTCTGCTTGAGCAATGGGTTTTCCACTCGCTTTGACCACCTCATAGCTCAAGGAAACAGAAAAGCAATGAACCATAATGTCTAGCTTTCGTTTGCTCACAATAGAATATTCTCTATGCAATTATCAATATACCGTAACTGACTTTTACCATGGCGTAGATCAGGGCTCTCCAAACTATGGCCTGCAGTACACACCTAGCTACAAGATTTCACCCAGCCCTCAGCAACTACTTCTGTATGTTCTGGGGAGCTCTGATGTGAAAGGGGAGCTCTGATATAAAGGAGGGATCTGATGTGAAGGGGTGCTGTGATATGAGGGGGCTCTAATGTGTGGGGGGCTCTAATGTGAGGCAGCTCTGATGTGTAAGGGGTGTATTGATGTGTATGGGGGCTCTGATGTGATAAAGGGTCTGATATGGGGGGCTCTGATGTGAAAGTGGGGCTCTGATGTGTAAGGATAGCTCTGATGTGAAAAAGGGGCTCCAATGTGAAAAGGGGGCTCTGATGTGAGTGGGATTTTGATGTGTACGAAGTTCTCTGATTTTTGATGCCTAACATGGGTTCTGATTTGAAAAGCGATCTGTGATGTGAAAAGTGGAACTCTGAAGTGAAAGGGGGGCTCTGCTGTGTGAAGAGGTGGCTCGGAATTGAAAGGGGGCTCTAAAATGAAAGGGGGGGCTCTGATATAATGGAGGGCTCTGAAGTGAAGTGGTGATGTGATGTGAGGAGGCTCTAATGTGTGTGTGGGAGGGGGGGCTCTAATGTGAGGTAGCTCTAATGTGTAAAGGGTGCTCTGATGTGTATGGGGGCTCTGATGTGATGGAGGGTCTGATATGGAGGGTTCTGATGGGAAAGGGGGCTCAAATGTGTAAGGGGAGCTTTGATGTGTAAGGGGGAGCTCTAATGTCATATGTTGATATGAAAGTTAGGCTCTGATGTAAAAAGGGGGCTCTGATGTGAGTGGGGTTTTGATGTGTGTGGGGGGCTCTGATTTGAGTTGTTTTTTTTTATGTCTAAGAAGGGCACTGCTTTGAAAAGGGGTATCTGAAAGAGGGGCTCTGTTGTGTGAAGAGGTGGCTTGGAATTGACAAGGGACTCTAGAATGAAATAAAGAAGGGCTCTGATGTAAAGGGGTAATGTGATGTGAGGAGGCTCTAATGTGTGTGTGTGGGGGCTCTAATGTGAGGTAGCTCTAATGTGTAAAGGGTGCTGTGATGTGTATGGAGGGTCTGATATGGGGGCTTATGATGTGATTTTTCAGGGGGGCTTTGATGTGTAAGGGGGGCTCTGATGTCAGGAGGGCTTTGATATGAAAGGTAGGCTCTGATGTGCGTGGGGTTTTGTTGTGTAAGGGGGGCTCTAATTTGAGTTGTTTTTTGATGTCTAATACCAGGTACACACGGTCAGACATTCCGACGGCAAATGTGCGATCGGAGCTTGTTGTCGGAAACTCCGACCATGTGTAGGCTCCATCGGACAGTTTCCATCGGAATTTCCGTTGCACCAAATTTGAGATCTGGTTCTCAAATTTTCCGACAACAAAATCCGATCGTGTGTAGAGAGCTCCGATGCACAAAGTGCCACGCATGCTCGGAATGAAGCAGAAGAGCTGCACTTGCTATTGAACTTAATTTTTCTTGGCTCGTCATATGTGATGTACGTCACCGCGTTCTTGACGTTCGGAATTTCCGACCAACTTTGTGCGACCGTGTGTATGCAAGACAAGTTTGAGCCAACATCCGTCGGAAATGTGATTTTGTTGTCGGAATGTCCGATCGTGTGTACGTGGCATAAGAGGGGGCACTGATTTGAAAAGGGATCTCTGATGTAAAAAGAGGAACTCTGAAGTGAAGAGGGGGGGGGCTCTGGAGAGGTGGCTTGGAATTGAAAAGGGGCTCTAAAATGAAATGGAGGGCTCTGATGTAAAAGGGGGCTACTGATGTGAGGAGGAGATTCTGTTGTGAAGATATTTCTTGGGGTGTGTTTATTCATTTATTTATAAAACAGATTTTTTTAAGTCCAAGCTAATTTGTAAAGTATACAATGTGGCCTTCAAACTGACAAATTTGGAGACCCCTGATATACTGTGGCTATAAATAAGAAATTCTGGTACAAAATTGCACACCTTCCTTCAAAGTTTTAAAACATCCTGTGTCCTTTGGAAACAGCTTCAGGGTAAATCTATTAGTGCTAAAGAAGCAGAAGTTTAATGATGATGACATGGAAGTAAAAAGGTAAAAAGGCAACTCAAAATACGTTTCATAAATTGGTTTATGTGAGAGCTCAAAAGCTGAATTCACAAAGCTAACACATCAGAGTAGATTCTTCTTTTAAAAAAGTGAGTTTTTTCAGATATGTTCAGTGATATTTGAAAAATTTTGTAAATATATCATTCAAAGGTAACATATGCAATATCCACAAATTATGAGACAATATTTTAAAATTATTCTGGTATACCGGGGAGTGAATATCATGAGCTGCAAACTTTCTGTCCAATAAACACATAGAATCAAAATGCCAATTTTTATTTTGCTGCTTTTTTCTAACATGGCAGCTAAGTGAGCAAAAAAAAAATACACAGCCAAAGGATGAAATTTTAAATATTCTCATTTCTATTTACGTATTTTGTACTGATCCAAATGTTTTTTCGTATACAAAGTCCAAAGAGGGTGTGAGCCTCATTATTATTATTATTATTATTATTATTATTATTATTAACGATTTATATAGCGCCAACAGTAGCATCTAACCAATTTCAAGAGTTCAAATGTATCCCTCTTCTTAAGGGCTACAACACAAATACAGAATTGATGCACAAATGGTTGTAAAAACATAACATTTGTCACTGGAACTTATATGCAACAGAAAAAAAAATTGAATACAATCTAATCTCATCTATGACTAAAGAGTTTACTGTAAGTCAATCCTGATATTTCAAGACATTTTAGGACAAGAACCTTGTATCAGTTATATTACTTTGTAATTATTTACAGTTGCACAATAAATATTTATTATATTTTTAAACCTACTATTTCAAACCATCCTTTTTATTTTTAATAAGATTATTTCTGCATGTGTTTTATATACTTGTTATTTGAGTTTAGATTAAAAAAAAAACTTTTCTTTTCTGTTGTTTATGAGTTCAGTGGCTATATTTTTACAACCATTTTTGTACCAATTCCATATTTGTTTTGTAGCTCTGAGGAAGGGGGATACCCTTGAAACCCCTAAAATGCATTGGCTGTTTTATATTGTCTTGTTGAATATATGCTGATTTTAAGACCCATTATGACCCTCAGCCCATTGGTCTGGCACTCTTTTTGGACTTCCTATATGTAGCTTCTGAACTTGAGGTCCCTCATTTATAGGGGCACCCAGTTTGTGTTTAAAGGCAGCCTGAGCCACACATATTTCAAAAAACATTGGGTTGGTAGGATTTAGAGAAGTTATCCACAGCAGACACAATACTGTGCTTGGAATTATATTTATATAAATACATACATATAAATAGTTATTATTTTATATATATATATATATATATATATATATATATATATATATATATATATATATATATATATATTTATTTATTTATAAGGGAGATAGAGATAAAAGGCAGATATCTATCTAGCTATCTATCTAGCTATCTATCTGTCTATCTATCTATCTGTCTGTCTGTCTGTCTATCTATCTATCTTCATAATATACTTATCTATCTAAAGAAAGAGATACATTAATCAAAGTATATTTGTGACTACTAAATCTAAATGAACCACTAAACAAAAAGTGATAAATGTTACAGTCAGACATTAAACTAATATTTAATGGATTGTTGACATTAATGTACCTAAAGTGACTGTAAAAAAAAGGCCTTCTCCTACCCCCTGATCTTTCCAGTGATCTCACACAGTCCTTCCTCCATAATATTTTGTGTTGACTGATGTCAGAGCCTAGAGGAACCAATAACATCACCCCCTCCTTTATATGACAACATATGGGGCATAACGATTGACCACTAGATCGGAGCACTGTTACATAAAAGGAGGTCAGATGTTCCACATACCTGGGTATTGGCTGAAATAGAGGGAGAAATGGCAAGGCATTGCTAATGAGGCGAGTATTAGTGGGTTAGGGGAATGCATTTCATCATATATTTGCCATAAAAAGGAAAAATCACTGAATCTCTTAAAGGGGTTGTAAACCCTCATGGTTTTTCAACTTAATGCATTCTATCCATTAAGGTGAAAAACCTTCTGTAGTGCTGCAGCCCCCCACCCCCTCCCCCATTTTACTTACCTGACACAGATCCTTCTATGGCCAGGAACAAGCACACCATCTGTAGCTGGTGTTTCATGTGCTGATTGGATAGATTGAAAGCAGCACAGCCATTGGCTCCCGCTGCTGTCAATCAAATCCAATGACGCAGCGTTGGGGGGTGGGGCCGAGTCCTGCATTCTGTGTGAATGGACACAGATGCAGGACTTGGGAGTGTACTCGCACGTGTGTCCACCAAGAAGAGCGCTTCTCCAATGTGGACACTCAAAGCGGGGAGGAGCCACCAGCGCCGCTGTGGGACCCCAGAAGACGAGGTTCGGGGCCACTCGGTACAAAACAAACTGCACAGTGGAGGTAAGTATGACATGTTTGCTATTTAAAAGAAAAAAAAAAATAGGGTTTACAAACCTTTTAAAGTTGCTGAAATGTTGACTTGTTTTTGTTTGTGATGAGAATGGCTGAACGTTGCTGAATCACCGTTTTAAATAATGATGTGATCAATGTATAAGCTACAATGACATAATTATCACCTTTGCCCTTTCATCCCCTAGTTTATTAATGTTTTTAATGCTTCAGCCTCACCCTTACTTCAAAGTTTATTGATTACAAGGTACAGTTTGTCATTTAATAGAGACTTACGAAGAAAGACTTCATAGCGTTAATAAAACTGACCTCACTGTGTGAGTTATGATGACACAAACTCTTACATCTTAGGAGAATGATGCATAGAACAAGTCAAACCAGTAGTGAGACCAATCACTCTAGTATTCTAGTGATCTACAAAATCATGATTTTCATCATGTAGCAAGCAGAAGATCCTAGGTGCTTTAAATAATTAAAAAGCTCAGGCCCACCACAGTCATTTCTAACAGCTCTCTCTTGGTGACACAATTTTCCTGCTCTCAACTTCTTCTGTAATTGAGACGACTCTGACGGGTTTGGAACGCCCTAAGAAAGATGGATAAAAATAAAAAAAATGCTTTGTTCAAATCCAATTTCTCCATATTTAGACAAAACCACACATTTTATAAAACAGTGTTTTTGAAAATAGGGAGTAAGCCAGGGGTGCCCAACCAGTGGCCCGGGGGCCAAATGTGGCCCGTGGAGCCCTCGGATGTGGCCCGCGACCTCCTGCTCTGGGATAAAATAGAATAGAGTACTGTTATTAAAAGGTCAGTTTTATTAATAAAATCACTGGGTATATATGGGCATATCTATTCTGCAGTGGTTACTGGGCTGCTTTCAAACTGATCCGCAGGTAAAGAGCAGTGCACCTGTGGGTTACCTGCACTGAGCCATAGACTTCTGTTATTACCTGCGAGTTTGGTGAGCTTTCTGAAAGTGCACCAAACCTGCAGAATATAATAGAAGACTATTGCAAAGTGCAGGAAAGCCAAAGATATACTGCGCTGCACCAGTGGTGCAGGTAAACTGCAGCGCATCTGTGTGAAAGCAGCCTTGGGCCCTTTTCACACGGTCAGTTTGACCCAATTGGACTCTCCATTTACCTCTAAGGAGTAGCAAATGTAAACCGACTTGTGTCCTACCTCAAATCCAATCCGAAAAAAAAAGGAGTATTAGTGGGCTGTGTCAGTACATATACACAGCAGACACGAACCTGCCATCCGCCCACTCCGCTCATTGTGGCCCGCGACCGGTTACCAAGTAGCTTAAGTGGCCCTCGCTCTTCAAAAGGTTGGGCACCCCTGGAGTAAGCTGATAAAATTGAGAGAACATAGAGGCATGCATTTGCCACATAATGCAACCCGAGGTTCAAGGCAAACTCCAGACAAAAAATTTTTGGTTTGTCTAGAGCAGGGATCTCCAAACTACGGCCCTCCAGCTGTTGCAGAACTACAGATACTATAATATTGTAAAACTCTAACATTCACAGCCATGACTAGGCATGATGGGAATTGTAGTTCCTTAACAACTGGGGGGCCATAGTTTGGAGACCCCTGGTCTAGAGTAAGGGTCTCTAAACCATGCCTCACTGGCCGGATTCAGCCTGTTTCAAGATTTTATACAGCCTTCTGATGTAATAGGGGACACAAAAGTAAGGGGAATTTTGACGTCGTTTTTTTCTTTTGTTCAACACTGGTTTAGAAATGTAATTTGTTATGTAGCATGTAGTCTTATGCATGCTACAGATGTGTCATTTTACAGGCAAATTAAAGGGACCTCTCAGGCACTATATTTAAAGGATTTTTTTTAATTTTCATTGTTGCACTTTAAGCATAATTAAAATCACTGCTCCTGAAAAAAAAATATATATTGATACATGTCCCCCAAGGCAGTACCCAGACCCCCATACCCCTTTTATGGCCAAATACTTGCGTATAAGCCTTCAAAATAGACACTTTTGATTTTTGCTGTTCGGCTCCCATAGACTTCAATGGGGTTTACCGTTCGTGTTAGAACATTTCCCCTGTTCGGGGGGGGGGGGGGCTGGGGTGTTTGAGCTTTCCTAGTTTTCATCTTTTTTATTCTTTTGGGCTGTTCTTTATTGCACATTTCCTTTTTTCTTTATCACTCTGCCAACACTGTTTTTTGAGCATTTTTGTATTCTGCATTCTTTTGAACATTTTGTATCCTTTGGACATCTTTCTGAATTATTGTGGGCTAGATCTTTGTGTTCCATGGCTCCCATGTGTGGCAGACATTCACCTGATATTGATCTTTTCTCAATTAAGCAGCAGCCGATAAAGTATTTTTTAACTCTCCCCATCTGTGGATTATCTATTTCCAAGACTAAGCCCTGTGGGCAGGGCGAAACATGTCAGGGCCATGGCCCGGATGGAGTCTAGGCTACTCTTTACATGAGGGTTTTGTGTGATGTGCGACTCTTGGGACTTCTTTTCCCTCATCATTGCCTTCTATGGAGCTGAGATGAGCTCTTTCTCTTCTTGCACTCCCAGCGGTTGTCAGCCTATAAGGACCTACTACAGCCTGAAGCGGGACCTTCAATTTCAAACATATGAGAAATCTCTAAATCATTTCTTGTATGTGTGTCAGTTGCCAAGCAGAACAGAAAGAGAGCAGAAATCACCCAACAGTAAACACAGGCAGTAATTAAAATCTGTATTGAGTCGATCTAGAATCGGAGCACCACACTGTGATATTAAAGTCCAAACACAAGCTTATTCAGTTGTTAAAACCATACACAAAGCCAACACATTTCAAGGGCTAAAACAAGCCTCCTTCATCAGGGCTTTAAAAATATCACAAAGTATGCCTAAAGTAAAGTAAAAAAAAATACTGTTATGGTTATACAGGCTGCAGTATCTAGAAATACAGTGGACTTTCTTGTTAAAAAAAAGAAATACTGTGGACAATAAAGGAGAGAGAATAGTGGTGTCTATTCTCTGTTACAAATTGACCCTATCATTTAGTTGGGGCTCAGTATGCCTTACATAATATCTTATAGTTAACTGTTGTGTAGATGTCTTTTTGTCACTGACCTTCTGAGAAATGTGGCATACGTCTTGGAACACTGCAAAATAAAGAGGTAATCCATAGTTTTAAGACACCTGATGTAAAACAGCTAGTAGACATATTAATATTAATGAAAAACGTGTTGCACTATCAATCTAGATTGCATAAATATAGTATACATAGATAGAAGAAGACTTTGGACAGATATGTGCTTCTCACAGTATATTTTTGCTGGTTTAGCACCAGTCAACATATTATAATATACTGTACATAGTTACATTGTTAGTCAGGTTGAAAAAAGACACAAGTCAATCAAGTTCAACCAATAAAAAATAAAAACATAGAATAAATAAATAACATAAAATGAATAGAAAACCTCTATTGACAGGAACATATACAGTTGATTCATATCAAGGCAAAAAAGAACAAATAAGCATGGTCCAATGTGCTCCAGCTCTGATCTCCCAGAATGCAATTCGATATTGCTATCATTATTAGTACTATTATTATTATTATTATTATTACCTATACTGTAAATGTTAAATGTCCCATTGTGGATATTTCCCTTCATTTCCTCTCCAATAGCCAGAACAGGAAGTGAGGGGAAATCCCTCTAAAGTGAGGGAACCCCTGGTGCTCCCAGGGTTACAGAACTGGTGTCTCCGTTGAAAGATTACTCCTCTATTCCTCTTCTGGGGACAACCCAAAATGTAGGATTTTGTTTTTCTTTCATTTTCAGTTATGAAGGTAAACAGGAGAAATAGAGAGGGTAATTCTCCATAATAGGGACACAGACGGCAATACAAAACTTATAGGTGTTTCTTATTCCTCTCCACTCCATGCAAAACTGAAAAAAAAAAAGCTTTGCCTTGGTTATAGCACTTGGCCACAGGGCAGTATTCCAACATGATAACAACCCCAAACACAAATCCAAGATGACTACTGCCTTGCTAAAGAAGCTGAGGGTAAAGATGATGGACTGGCCACGCATGTCTCCAGGCCTAAACCCTATTGAGCATATGTGGGGCATCCTCAAATGGAAGGTGCAGGAGTGCAAGGTCTCTAACATCCACCAGCTCAGTTATGTCATCATGGAAGAGTGGAAGAGGAATCCAGTGGCAGACTGTGAAGCTCTGGTGAACTCCATGCCCAAGAGGGTTAAGGCAGTGCTGGAAAATAATGGTGGTCACACAAAATATTGACACTTTGGGCCCAATTTGGACATTTTCACTTAGGGGTGTACTCACTTTTGTTGCCAGCAGTTTAGACATTAATGGCTGTGTGTTGAGATATTTTGAGGGGACAGCAAATTTACACTGTTATACAAGCTGTACACTCACTACTTTACATTGTAGCAAAGTGTAATTTCTTCAGTGTGTCACATTAAAAGATATAATAAAATATTTACAAAAATGTGAGGGGTGTACTCGCTTTTGTGAGATATGGTACATATTCATTTAAAATGTATATATAAATAAATGTTATGTATAAAAACAAATTCATAAATTTCCAAGTCCTTATTTAGACCTTATGGGGTCAAGGTGTCCAATTCGTATATCCAGAACATTTCTTGATCGCATAGTCTCTGAAATCTCTCTGAATCTGTGGGGATCATTTCAACTGCAAAAACCTTAGCTGTCTCTAAGCTTTTATTGTATAAAATGACATGGGACACTGTGGCCAAAGGAACCACGCTCAACGAATCTCTGGTGTACACCTACTCTTTTTCTGAGGTGTCTTTTAGTTGGCCTAGAAATATATAATATGTTGCAATGGCATGTGAGGCCGTAGACTATTTGACTGTTGGAGAAGGTGATAAAGTGATTGCTAAAATATGTCTAACTGATGATCAGTAAGTTTAACACACCCACACTTGAAGCCCTACCACTGCGCCCCTAGGAAAGATTAGGGATTTGATTAAAGCTGCCACTCTAAATAAATCAAAATAAAAACTGTATTTTACGCTCTACCTAAAATGTAAAAGTAAATAGTGGCGCTTGAAATATGACAATCAATACTGTAACATAAACAAACATAAATGAGATAACACCCTGTGACTAGTGCATTTGCTTTTATCCATTAAATTGTTTTAAACGTTATCACACTATGGGAGCACTTTTATTTTTTTTCATGTGGATAATACACTTTTTCCGTATGCACGGTTGGATATCGGTGGGATGACTTAACCCTTTAAGGGTAAAAGTGTATATGCCAAGCATGAGAATGCAAGGCACCTAAAGCCGGTGAGTGCATTTCTGAAGGGGAGCGAAGGCACTTTCACATGCGGTGTGGTGGAAGATCTGGAATATTACAACTGCTATAGAAAGATATATTTAAAGTCATGAAGTCAACATTTGGATTATTTTATGGACTTTAATTTGTGTCTCTTCTGTCACTAATGTTCACAATGACTTTCACTTGTCACAGATTGTTAAAATATACTTCCCTTATGCTTTCCATAAAAATGTTTTGACCATGCTCTATGAAATCACAAGGTAGGCACTTGGGCTTTTTTGCACCTAAAAATTTCTGTTATCAAACAGTAATTTGTCTGTCCCGCTAACTTATTTGGAACTATTCTATTCATAATACTTAGATGATATTAGGTAGTTTCGGTAGTACAGGTTCAAGTTTAGAATGCTTTAGCAAAATAAACCAATTCCTTCAAATAGCCCTTTTAAAAGCTCTGTGATTGCAGTAGTATTGAACAATGAACTGAACTTTGTTAGATTCTCTTTTTCTAATTCTTCTATCCAACGGGGTTGCCTTTAAATGCATTTCAAAAGCTTTATTGATCAGCTCATTGGGTAGAAACTGGATCTTGGATGTTGCTTTGGTTAAAATAATCCGATTAATTGCTACAATTTTTTTCTAACCTACAAAACTGTCATTTTGGAATGTTTCTTTTCCATAACAGGTGGTGGTAATTCTTGTAATGGAGATAAGACCCCCCCGGGGGGGGGTGGCTAAAATGGGTTTTTGTAATAATCCTGTTCCCTTTATCAGCTCCAGATCTGAGTAAAGGCTAGATCTAAGGTACTATTATTACAATATTCCCAAAAATGTATCATAGGTTCCCTACTTGGGGTGCCTTTAACGTGTAATGACAAAACAAGCACAATGCACCATTGCACAAGGGCGTCCACAGAACTTTTTTCAGGGGGAGCGTCATTTTAAGGTCACCTATGCTCCACCCCTTTTCAATAATATCATGAAGGGGAGGGGCTTAGTCATTATGACAAAGCGTGAGAATGTACCTGGTTTTGCCTTGGCAATCTGAGCCACATGCAAAACCATGCAAAATATGCTGCGACCACAGCAAGTGAAGGTATAAATAAACATACAATTAGGCAATCGATCAATTACAAAAAAAAACTACACCTGTATGGTCCAGCATTGGCTTAAGCCAGTGGAGATCTGAAATTCTGTATGGGCACAATAGCATCTATATGGGCACAGCAGCAGCTTTATGGGCACAACAACATTGTTATGCTATGTTGCCATGCTTAACCACTTGCCTACAGGGCACTTTTACCCCCTTCCTGCCCAGGCCAATTTTCAGTGATGCAACACTGTACCCAAATAACATTTTTATAATTTTTTTCACACAGATATAGATTTCTTTTAGGGATATTTAATCAGCACTGGGGTTTTTATTTTTTGCTAAACAAGCAAAAAAACAAGAAAAAAAAAAAAAAAAAAAAACGACAATATAAAAAAAAAGTTTTGCTTGGCTTCTTTTATTAAATTTTGCAAATAAGTCGTTTTTCTCCTTCACTGATGGTCACTGATAAAGAGGCACTGATGGTGACTGATAGGCGGCACTAATGATCACTGATAGGGGGCACTGATTGGCAGCACTAATAGAACTGGTTAAACAGCATGTTGCTTTTAGTGGGTGGTGCTGTGAAAAAGAATAATCTACCGGTAGTTCAATGTGGCCACCGTCTGGCAATTATTGTGTTAAATCAGGTGGTGAGGAGGCAACATATTGCAAGTAAAGTGTTAAATCTCTTTACATAATAGCAAAAGGTTCAGCCTTACAGTGTAAGGAGATACACAGTCTATGCTGACAGGTCCACAATTGGAGACACATTCCATAAGCAGTTCGCTGATAACAGAAGATAACAGCGATCAGGCAGCCTGTGACAGCAGGGAAGGAGATCCAGGTGTCAGCCCAACAATAAATAAGACTGAGCACTGGTGAAGTGAACGTATTATCATTTTTGACTTTACTTTCCTGCACTTTCCTCCCTAGTGTGCAGACACCTTGCTGATTCTAGGGGGGGGGGGGGCACTTGCCCCCCCCACCCCCTCCTGCAGATGCCCATGCCTTTGCAGTGTAATTCTGGAGCGCATGACAAAGCGTGCATTTTCTGTGCAGCTTGCCATGCATTTGGAAACACACAACGGAGCCTCAATTTTCTTGTGCAAATGCATCAATTTCACTTTTAGGCCTTATTCACTCCTAGCATAGTGGGAGCACACATTTTTTGTCTTGTTTTTCTCATGACACACATAGTGCAGCCCATTGATTTCAATAGGTCGCCCTACATGTGGCAAAGTAGCTCATGGGCCAGTTTGGTATGTGCAGTTTTAACCTTTGTACTGCATTTTGTTGCGTTCATCACTTGTTTTTTCGTGTGGCAAAATGTGTGTGCCATTACCAATTATTGGCACCGAAAGCGCAACTAGTTATTTGTATATATATTTATTATGTATAAAGGTGGCCATACACTATACAATTTGATTGTACAATCTCCGTATGATATCCCTTAGATTTACCAAAACTATATGACAGGAGGACACACCATCAATCCAATCCAATCCTCTGTATACAATCAGGCAGGCCCTTGCACTACATAGTTGCTGGTAGATCTAAAGGAGATTATACAATCATATTTTATAACGTATAGCGAGCTTTACAGGAGCCTGGACATACTTCTTCTGTTTTGAATACTACAACTCTGATCCACATAGGGATGGTGGCGCTGTTCAGGGTGAATATGGGGCGAGCAGGATAAAATGATATAAATATATAAATATCGGATGGGTACGTATGAATGGTAAAAGTCAATGTGCATTCGACTAATAAAAATATATGTATATAGAAATAAAAGAGATATTAAGGCAACTCCATTCAAAATGGAATAAATGAAATGACTGTGCAATACCTCATGAGCAAAATTATGTGTAACAATTATAAATAACAGGCAAGAAAGCATAAAAATAAATTAAAAGTGACTCCGTGCTACAATAATATAGAAAATGCATAAAAATTAGTGATATACAACAATCGATTATTTGTGTCCTCCTAAAAATTGTGGTGCAAGTGCACAAAAATCCCAAACAATGAAAAAATTGATGGATAAAAAAGTAGATGGATAAAAAATATATAGATGGATCAAAAAATATATATAAAAATAAATGAATAAAAAATGTGATGCTTGACAATTGTCCCAAGTGTAAAAAAAAAAAGGAAATAAATAAAGGGCGCCTCCGACGACGTCCTATTGACGAAACGTACGTCAGGCGATACCCTTGGTACACAACACGTCACTTCCCCCCTTGTTTGCGGCTTCCGGTTTCGGAATCACCGCCAGTGGAACGCACGCTATTCCGGGGCTTTGTGGTGCTTCATCGCTCTGCTCTCCAGCTGTGCACTCTGCTTTTTTACTAATATATTTTTTTAATTTACTGCATGTATTCATGTTCTTTAACCCTATTGGGTACACTGTATCTTCGATTCATCATTTTTTTGCAAAATAAAAAACCTATATTGAGTTTAGCAATATCACACTATTAGTGTTTTTTCATTTTTTACCTACACGGACCCAATTGGTATTTTTACCCCCATTCTTGGAGAGTGATAGAGGAGGAACATCCCCACAGAGGAGGCTTTGCAGTGGAAACCGTCCGCACAGAGGAGGATCCTTACTGCATACCCAGGATATTATATGCCTACTTCCCCTGCAGGGGTTAGGCACTCTGGTGAGTGTTTCCACATTAGGGGTCACTCGACGGAAGGAGGGGAGCACTAGGACAGTCACCATCATCTGTTTGCCTATATGCCATATGTTGTTACAAGTTTGCTGAGATTCAAAGGACAGCACAGGACTTCACCACTTTGATCACTGATCACTTATTTATTTATTTCCTTTTTTTTTACACTTGGGACAATTGTCAAGCATCACATTTTTTATTCATTTATTTTTATATATATTTTTTGATCCATCTATATATTTTTTATCCATCTACTTTTTTATCCATCTATTTTTTCATTGTTTGGGATTTTTGTGCACTTGCACCACAATTTTTAGGAGGACACAAATAATCAATTGTTGTATATCACAAATTTTTATGCATTTTCTATATTATTGTAGCACGGAGTCACTTTTAATTTATATTTATGCTTTCTTGCCTGTTATTTATAATTGTTACACATAATTTTGCTCATGAGGTATTGCACAGTCATTTCATTTATTCCATTTTGAATGGAGTTGCCTTAATATCTCTTTTATTTCTATATACATATATTTTTATTAGTCTAATGCACATTCACTTTTACCATTCATACGTACCCATCCGATATTTATATATTTATATCATTTTATCCTGCTCGCCCCATATTCACCCTGAACAGCGCCACCATCCTTTCATTTAATACCATTTCTTTACTACACACCAGTGTGTAGTACCTCTTTGGGAGGCTGCAGTTCTAATCCTGAGCGCGGATTCTATAGTATTTTTTATTTCTGATCCACATAGGCTGTTATCTGATCACTCAGCTCATGCACACTCTGCCAAATGAACAATCTATGTGAGATGAAATTAAGGTAGAAAAAAAAGAATGGCTGTGTATTATTGAGATCAGTGATCCCTGAATGATTGCATGGGAAAACCAGGAGGTGGGTGGTAATGATCTTCTGGAAATGGAGGGCAGCTGCAGGGTGTGTTCTAATCAGGTCAGCTGGTGAACACCTTCCTGTGTCTTAACAGTTTCCACATCCCACGGTCTGCCCAGGACGTAATGGAGACATTTTTTTTAATGAGCTGGACACTGAGGTAAGGGCTGTGTAGGATAAATAGAAAGCTTTTTTATTTCCACAAAAGAATTACATTAATGGTATATTGGTATACATAGGGGAGCTGGAATAAAAAAATAAAGGTGAACTTAGCCTTTAAAGTAAAACTATAGGCACAACTTTTTTATTTTGGATATAAGTAAGAAAGGTCATATCCTCTGTCCGTTTACTTCTTGCCATCTGTGTCCCATTTGAGAGAATTCCCATCACTTCCTGTCCCATAGCCAATACAGGAAATGATAGGAAATCCCTGCAAATTAAGGGAATTCCCAGGGGACCCCCAGGTCACCAGAACTCTAGCGTCCCCATTGGAAGGTTTCCTCTCTATTACTTTTCTGAAGACAAACCAAAATTTGGGATTTTCTTTTACTTTCAATTCACAATGAAAATGGTATACAGAACAAAAAGAAGGGGGTGAATCTTCCTAATGAGGGGAACAGACAGCAATTAAAACTGAAAAACGAAATGAAAAAAAAAAAACAAGTTTTGCCTTTAGTTTTGTACTTTAAGTTGCATGCACAAAAATGAAAATGCTAGCTCATTTGTGACTTACTGAATATCTTGTTTCTCAAGCAGGAGTTGGTAGGTAGCTATTTCTCTCTCCAAATGTGTTGTAACATGCATTAGGGTCTTATAATCTTCATTCTGGCGCTCTTGCTTGTCTCGTACTTGAGACAGGTTGCCTTCCACTTGATTGATTACCTGCTGTAGCTGTGAGAGCTGGGAACTGTAGCTGCCCTTTTTTTCCATTATTGTGCCTTCCAGCGCCATTTTCTGTGGTTAGGGAAAAAAATCGGTTAGTCCTAAAAATTTTGTCTTGTCATGTCTATTGTCCAATGCCCAGACTTGATAAGCTACAATCTAGTTGGAAATTTACATTCCATGAAGCATACCATTAGATTTCTTGCACCAAAGGTTAAAGGGTTACTAAACCCCTTGTTTTTTTTGTTTTGTTTTTTTCTTAAATAAAATGTCCTACTTACCTCCTCTGTGCAGTTGGTTTTGCAGAGAGTGGCCCCGATTCTCCTCTTCTGGGGTCCCTCAGCAGCGCTTGTGGCTCCTCCTCTTCTTGAGTGCCCCATTGGAGAAGCTCTCCCGTATCCTGCTGCTGCGTCTATTGACACAGACAGCAGGACTCAGCCCCGCCCCCGGCACCCGACACCCGCATTATTGGATTTGATTGACAGTAGTGGGAGCCAATGGCTGTGCTGCTATCAATCTATCCACTCAGGACATGAGACACTGGCTAGAGCTGGTGTGCTCATCCCCGAGGCGAGAAAAAACGGGTTCAGATAAGTAAAACGGGGGGTCTGGGGGGCTGCTGCATGACGGAAGGTTTTTCACTTTAATGCATAGGATGCATTGAGGTGGAAAAACAGGAGGGTTTACTACTGTACTATAAATGTGATGAATTCTTTTTTTTTTTTAAAGTCCATAACCTCATCTTTCAGACCTAATTGTAATACATGTAAAAAATCATTTTATATAAAAATATTTAATATAGGCACATCCATTACTCTGTATTTGCATTTTGAGCTTTCTGTGCTGGTCACTTTAGGGCTGTTTCTCTGTGAATAAAGTCAAATAACAGGGAATTAATTCAACCGCTTGCCGTCCACAAAACACATACACTATATTACCAAAAGAATTGGGACGCCTGCCTATACACACACATGAACTTTAATGGCATCCGAGTCTAATGCCCCATACACACGGTCGGACATTCCGACCACAAAATCCATCAGATTTTTTCAGACGGATTTTGGCCAAAACTTGTCTTGCATACACACGGTCCCACAAAGTTGTCGGAAAATCCGATCGTTCCGAACGAGGTGACGTACAAAACTTACGACGGGACTACGAAGAGGCCAGTAGCCAATAGCTTTCGTCCACAAATTTATTCTGAGCATGCCTGGCACTTTGTGCGTTGGAATTCTATACACATGATCGGAAAAAGTCTGATCAGATTTTGTTGTCGGAAAATATTAGGTCCTGCTCTCAAACTTTTTCTGTCGGAATTTCCGACCGTGTGTACGGGGCATTAGTATGTAGGGTTCAATACTGAGTTGGCCCACCCTTTTGCAGCTATAACAGCTTCAACTCTTCTGGGAAGGCTGTCCACAAGGTTTAGGAGGGTGTCTATGGGAATGTTTGACCATTCTTCCAGAAGAGCATTTGTGAGGTCAGGCACTGATGTGGACAAGAAGGCCTGGCTTGCAGTCTCTGCTATAAATTTTCCCAAAGGTGTTCTATCGGCTTGAGGTCAGGTCAGGATTCTGTGCAGGCCAGTCAAGTTCATCCACCCCAAACTCACTCATCTATGTCTTTATGGACCTTGTTTTGTGCACTGGTGTGCAGTCATGTAGGAACAGGAAGGGGCCATCTTCAAACTGTTCCCACAAAGTCGGGAGCATGAAATTGTCCAAAATTAAACCCTACGGACTAAGACTGGGATGCCATTAAAGTTCATGAGCCTGTAAAGGCAGGTGTCCAGCAAAGTGGTTGACCTCCTGAAGATTTAGCCCCCTTCCTGACCAGGCCATTTTTTGCGATACGGCACTGAGTTACTTTAACTGACATTTGCGTGGTCATGCAACACTACTGTACCCAAATAAAATTGATGTCCTTTTTTCTCACAAATAAAATGTTGTTTTGATGGTATTTGATCACCTCTGCGCTTTTTATTTTTTGCGTTATAAACAAAAAAAAGGCAATTATGGGAAAAAATAAATTTTTTAACTTTCTGCTATAAAACATATCCAATAAATAAATGTAAAAAATCAAATTTCTTCATAAATTTAGATCAATATGTACTCTGCCACATATTTTTGGTAAAAAAAATCCCAATAATCTTTTACTGATTGGTTTGGGCAAACTTTATAGCGTCTACAAACTATGGGATATATTATTTATTTTTTAGTAGTAATGGCGGTGATCAGGGACTTATAGCAGGACTGTGATATTGCGGCAGACATTGCGACAGTAACTTACATGTTTTACAATTTTTGGGGATCAGAAACACTAATACAGTAATCAGTGCTAAAACTATGCACTCTCACTGTACTAATAACTCTGGCTGGGAAGGGGTTAACATCAGGGGCAATCAAAGGATTAACTGTGTACCTAGCCTGTGTTTTTCTAAAGTGTGGGAGGTGCTTTTACTAGTGGAAGGCATGGATCCATGTCCCTGCTTTGCAAGAACACAAGATCAATGGCTTCCCTACTGACAGTACGGCTATCTGCCTTGTTTACATAGGCAGACTGCCGTTCTGCCTCTCTGCTGGATCAGTGGCGGGTGCCAGCGGACATCGAGTCTGCCATATCTGCCGATTGGCTCTCGCTATATGTGATCAGAGAAAGTCCCCGGCGGTGTGAATGCCCACCACCTACCCGGAAGAGCAGAATCACATATATATACGTGATCTGGTGCAGAGATGCCGCCCTGTAGCAGTAAAACTTCTATAGCCCTAGGTCCTATAGGCCCTTAAATATCCACATGTCCATGGGTGGTAGAGATCTCTGTACTAAGAGTTTGCTTTCTGTGTGCTCCCAGCAAAGTGACCAAGCTGTCAAAGACCGCTCTTGGTCCACAATGATGATTGGGAGTTGGCAGGACAGTTATATATCTTCTCAAATAAGTCCCACCATTGATTAGTAGGCTAAGTTTATTTTGTACCATGCTCAGCTGGCTCTGTAGATCTATTTCCAAGGTATGAACGGTCCTCTTTAATTCTATGATCTCACTCTGATGAGTAGGGAGTTGTTCTGAAGATTTTGATTCAACGTCGCTTTTCAGTTCTTCACTCTGAAAATACATAAAGGGCCCTCATTTACTATCAATAGTCATGTTGTCTTTTATTGTAGTCTTTCACCATGTTTTCTTACTATTGATTGTTGCCTGTTTGCATGAGGAAGCAAAAAGGCAACAAATAACCCTAAACCCAATTGCATTTTTCTTCAATTGCCCTGCAGTTCCTCAAATACAACTAGCAGCTTTAGCTGCAATACTCACCTTCTCTCTGGTGCTGTCCCTTGAAGACTCTATAAACTTGCGCTAAAGCCTAGTACACATGGCCTGAATGTCTGATGGCATCGGCCGGTTCAATAGAAACCGCCTGACATTTGGCCCGTGTGTCGGAACAAGGTCTGCCGATCGGAATGTTCTGGTGGGGTGGGGGATAGGGTGGGTAATCACAGTGCTTTGAATTCACACTACAATGCTGTAGAAAACTGCTTTTTGCATCATTAAAGAGAAGCTTTGATCAGGTTCCAATAAATTAAAAGTATGCAGCTAAAAAAACTGTAGCCACTGACTTTTCTTAACCACTTCAACACCGCTTCATGGTCATATGACGCCCACAAGGTGGATCTACCATCCTGGGTGGGCGTCATATGACGTCCTCGGATTCCCGGCCACCTGGGGGGCGCGCGCGCGCGCCCGCGGCATCGCTCGGGACCCGGTGCGGGTGCCCGGCGGCCGCGATGTCCGCCGGGCACCCGCGATTGCCCGTTAAAACAACGGGACCGTGGAGCTGTGTGTGTAAACACACAGCTCCACGGTCCTGTCAGCGGCGAGGAGACAGATCATGTGATCCCAGTACGGAGGAACACATGATCGGTCTCCTCCCCTTGAGTCCCCTCCCCCCACAGTTAGAATCACTTCTATTAGGGAACACATTAACCCCTCCAGCGCCCCCTAGAGTTAACCCCTTCCCTGCCAGTCACATTTACACAGTAATCATTGCAATTTTATAGCAACGATCGCTGTGTAAATGTGAATGGTTCCAAAAATGTGTCAAAAGTGTCCGAAGTGTCCGCCGCAATGTCGCAGTCACGAAAAAAAAATCGCAGATCGCCGCCATTATTAGTAAAAAAAAAATTCAATAAATCTATCCCCTATTTTGTAGACGCTATAACTTTTGCGCAAACCGATCAATATACGCTTATTGCGATTTTTTTTACCAAAAATATGTAGAAGAATACGTATCGGCCTAAACTGAGGAAAAAAATATTTTTTTTAAAAAAAATGGGATATTTATTATAGCAAAAAGTAAAAATATTGTGTTTTATTTCAAAATTGTCGCTCTTCTTTTGTTTATAGCGCAAAAAATAAAAACCGCAGAGGTGATCAAATACCACCAAAAGAAAGCTCTATTTGTGGGGAAAAAAGGACGTCAATTTTGTTTGGGTGTAACGTCGCACGACCGCGCAATTGTTAGTTAAAGCGACGCAGTGCCGAATCGCAAAAAGTGCTCTGGTAAGGAAGGGTGTTTAAAAGCCCTGTATTGAAGTGGTTAAACAGACACTCACCTGCCTAGGGATCCAGCACTGTCCTCACCCAGCCGGTTCTTCGACGGAATTTTAACTGTGGGAAGATGGCTGTGACTCCTTGTAGCTTCACAACTGACTTTCCACTGCAAATGCGCAAGCTCATGTACATGTGCATTCGTTTTCGTCTGAATGCATTTTCGTCCGAATTTCAGGTATTTTCGTTATCGTTTTAACAAACGATAACGAAAGTGCAGAATCCAAAAAACAAAAGATCCGACATAAACAAATGCTTTATTTTCGTTTTCGTTGTGACAACAGTTTGATACAGATAGGAGATTCGACGCTGACAATAACAATCTGTGTCCATTGAACCTGTGGTCGAATGTGCCTAACCTTAACTCTATTAGTCCAAGATTATTCTACATAGAGAGAAAAGATTTGACGTAGAAAGGAAAGATTTGACGCTAGAAAGGAAAGATTTGACGTAGAAAGGAAAGATTTGACGTAGAAAGGAAAGATTCGACGTAGAGAGAAAAGATTGCTGCTGGAATTGGGTGGAATTGCAGCTAAACTATACAGTCATACAGTTTAGCTGCTCCGTCAAATCTTGTTTGAACATTCGACAGACACCATAAGCCTTCAATGACAGATTCGACCTTAATTCATTTGGATTTTCAGACTAATGTAATTTTTAACGAAAAACGAAATAAATAAAAACGAATTTCGGGAGTAACTAAATAAATTTATTTTTTCGGACGAAAACGAAATTCCGAAACAAAATATTTCAGTGTGCACATGTCTATGCTGCACCCTGTGAATGGTCCTGCAGCCACCTGGGACCTGTGACGTGTCCCAGAAGGTTGCTGATGGGGGACTGAACTTTCACTTGGGTCGTCTAGGCTGGTGTGGGAAGTGGGATCGGGTACCTACTAAAATTAGATACCCACTTCCCCCCAAAATAAATAAATTATTCCAAATAATGTGGAGGAGGAGGAGGAAGAGCAAGAGTGGAACGTCCCCTTTTAGTTGAAGTTCCGCTTTAAGGACTGCCAATCTCTAGATAAGAAATGTGTGAAATATGGCTCTATGCAACTCATGACCACCTAGAAAACATCTAAAATAAGGTGAGCGATATAAAAATAATAACAAACACATGAAGAGAGGAGGCCTCCAGGGCAGGAGGGGAGGTAAACTGGGAGCGGCAAGCAGAAGCAGGAATTGGGCTTTAATCCTTAGCTTGTGTGTCTATGGCAATAATCATTTCCCATATGTATGTTGTGTTCACTAAGATGCAAGTCCAAGAGTCTTTTAAAACTATCAATACTCCCCGCTGACCCCACCGATTGTGGAAGAGAGTTACACATCCATATTGCCCTGAGAGTGAAAAACCCCCTACACAGCTTAAGGTTAAACCACTTCTCTTGTAATCTCATTGTGCGCCCCATGTCCTCTTACACTTCCTGAGACTGAATAGTTTTCTTCCTATGCTGGGATCACCATTGAGGTATTTGTATACCACTATCATATCTCCTTTTAAGCGTCTTTTCTTCAGGGAGAATACGTTTTGTGCCTGTAGCCGTTCCTCGTAATTGAGGTCCTCCAGTACCCTTATTCATTTTGATGCCCTTCTCTGCACTTTTTCCAGTTCCACCAAATCTTTCCTGAGGATTGGTGACCATAACTGGACTAAATACTCCAGATGTGGCCAAATCATAGTTTTCTAAAGTGGGCGGATTATAGTTTTATCTCTGGAGTAAATTCCCCTTTTATGCATGCCATATTCTGCTGGATTTGCTTGCTGCAGCTTGACATTACCTGCTATTGCCCAGTTTTCTACCAGGACTCCCAAATCATTCTCTTTCATGGATTCCCCCAGAGGTTCTCCCTCTCCCTCTATATCCTGATGTGGTCTAAAGATCCCTGATATATCAATAAAGAGTATACCAGTCAGCTGCCCAAAGTTCTTGTTAGCCCCCTTGTAATAGAAATAAAGTAAAACTTTTTTTTTAAATATACACTTATCTTTTTTACTGGGTAATCCTAAATAAACATATTTAAAAGCTCAGTGAATCCCAAATTGTTCTACTGTAATCCACTGCTCCATTGCTGCATGCTTAGTCACACCCCACCATCTTTCTTTCTTAGGTCATAAGAAGCCAGCTAAGCACAATTTTTTGAATGGAGGGCTGGATCATTGTTTTGTTTTTGTTTTTTACAATTTCCAATTCAGAAACATCAGGTTATTTCCATATTTACCCTACTAAAACCAGGAAAATGCTTGTATGTAACCTCTCTTTAAAAGGTGTCCTTCACCAGGGCCCCTTCCTCTCACTTATGAATGGTCAGTGGTTTAAAAGAAAATTCTTGAGCAATACATGTAAAATTAGGTTTGACTTCACTTAGCCACATCAGTATATCGAAGAGAAATAGGAAATTGCGGATTGCAGTAATTCAAGCTCTGCCTATTTGGATCAGACTTTAAAGGGTCAATATGGGAGACCACACAAGTAAATTTCATAAAATATATGTTTATTGAAAAAAATTAATAAAAATTCCTAGATAAAATATAGACATAAGCTGCCTTCACATGATCCAACTGTTCGCACAGTCAAAGTAATATGCCAATGCGGCGATTGCTTTGGTGCCTCTGTGCCCGCCCCCAGGCATTGCTGATGGGTGCCCCCTGATCCACCACAGTGATGTGAGTATTTTACATATTGAGTAACACTATTGCTTTATATATAATATGTTCTGATATTGATTTTTGTACATTTTCTTATATACAGTATAGTGCCACTCTACTACTAGCACTACGAGTCCCGAGGAAGCCTTGAACCAGCGAAACGTTCAAATGACTACCGGAAATATACAGAATCCTATGTGTACAACTGTATTATGCTGTATATACAGTACATTTATTGATAATTTTGGGTAGCTATAGTGGGGTATATTACTTTGATTGTGTCAACATTTGGATCACGTGAAGGCAACTTATGTCTATATTTTATCTATGAATTTTAATAAGTTTTTGAATAAACATATATTTTATGAAATTTGTGTGCTTTACCATATTGATCCTATAAAGTCGGATCCATATATTCAGAGCTTAAATTACTTCAGCCCACAACTTCTTTTTTTCTTTGAGCAATACATATCTTCCTTCAGTGGTGTTAGTGGTAAAAAAAAGACCAGATTTTAGCAATAACTATCCCTATTCAATGGTGCTTAGTGATTACTTACATGAACACATGCTGCCATGCTTCTCCCTCTCCTCCATCAGGCCAGAATAACGCTCTGACTATTGGGCAGGGATGACATTGGATGCTTGATGTTGGAATGTACAGAGCACACATCACCCATCTGCCACTCTAAATAGGGTATTGCTGGGCTGCAAAGGAAGGCTCCGCAGGTTGCAAAAGAAGCCCCCATGGGCAACCAGCTGGACAGCCCTGATTTAAAAAATAACTTACATTTTATCTTGTAGCACACTTAATTTAAGTTTTCATTTATTTAAATTTCATGAGAAGTGCAGGCTGCAGGCTGCCATTGGTGACCGTGTTAAAATTCTAGTCCCTTGCCTAGTGGTTGTGACTGACTTCAATACTTCTGAGTCACAGACCCACAAAAAGGTAAATCAGAGAAATGTCATAATTGCTTATCTCTATATCTATTCCAGGTCAGTTACTCAGAAAGCACTATAGCCAAGGCATAACAACCAGCCAACCAGTATCTTCAGATGAAGACAGCCACAGTGGCAGCTCATATATTTTTCTCTTGATGCTATTGAACTTTACAGCACAATACTTTCTAAAAAAAAACAAATGACACACTTACCTTTGCCAGGAACCATTTTTCTGCTTCTGCTTTGTTACTCTCCATCAGATCTTCATATTGCTCTCGAATTTCAGATAGGATTTTACTCAGGTCTACAGACTGGGGGGCTTCCACTTCCACAGTGACTCTGGCACCCAGCTGGCTATAGAGGCTGTTCACTTTCTGTTCACATACAAAGAGGAACAATTATATAATTGTGTACATTTTGGTAAAATGTTGGGATTATTCAGTCATAAATTCTATGATATGCAGGGTGCCATACCCCTAGCAATCACCTTTTATGTGTTGCAGTCAATAAAATACAATAACTAAAGGGTTGTTAAGGGTTGAGATGAGTCCCATTGCATCTACTTAGCAGGGAAAGCATTAGGGCAGTCAGCAATAAAGACCTGAAATGCTTTCTTACTCTATCCAAAGCTAAAAAATGTTTAGCAATACACAATATGGAAAGTTGTTTGAAACTGTATATATGCAACAAGAGATGGTCAAGGACCACAGCATGCTAGAAGAGATAGATAGAGACTATCTATCCTTGAGGTGATTCAGGTCGCAGTTATATAGTCATTCATTCATTCAGACTTCACACATGCTACAAGGAATGGTCAGAGATGGTGAACATTCTATAGCAGCTGCTGGAAAGTGGGGAATTGCCACTGGAGAAGGTCATAGATAGGAAACACATTTAATTGCCCTGCTAGAGGTCACAACTATTACAGTCCCTTTTAAAATCAATACATTTATGCTCCCTACAGCCCCATTAAAAAGCATACTTGATATTTATCTAAGCAAAAACAATTATAAAAGATTAGATGGAAAAAAATAAAAAGAAGAAATGGGTGGACAGCTCTAAGATAGTATGAAGGGAATAGGCAAGGCATTAGCTACTAGAACCCAGTGTTAAGAATGTTCCTCACCTACTCTACCTGATGGCACAGCTTGAGTGGGCACCTAGGTAAAGAAAACACTAACTACTGTCTACAGAATCCACAATGGTTGCACAGTAAATACCAAAGGGCCACATGTTTGGGCTTTATAGTATTAGGATATTGCTATATAGTATTTCCCTATTACTCTTTAATACAGTACATCTTCATTGGTCTTCTTCTTTTGAAGCATGTCTTGCTGGAGATGCTGATGATCAATGTCTAGATATTGAACTTCTTCCTTGATTTTTTCAAGCTCATTACGCAAATCTTTCAAATCCAGCTCAATGTCAGTCCTAAGTTTGTACTCCATCTCATACCTAGAAAAAATGAAGGGCTGAAAAACTTTAAAAACTACAGGTTATCATTATGTATTATTATATACTTTATAGTTCAAACACTGTACCAACAAACATATATGGACACCCCTCAAAATTATAGAGTTCTGGTACGCAGGTCCAGGAAGGCATGATTTGATGCATTTGGCGTAAAGGAACATCCATAGCCCTAAACTCAAACCCTAATGAAGACCTTCAAATGAACTGGAACACTGATTGTGAGCCAGGTCTTGTCAACTCACATTAGCATCTGATTTCACAAATGCTCTTTTGGCTTAATTCAAATACACATTCTATAATCTTCTGGAAAGCCTCCTCAGAAGAATGGAGACTGTTATAGCTGCAAAGAAAATGGGGGGGGGGGGTAACATCATAATAATGTCTATGGTTTTGGAATGGGATGTCCAACAAGCTTATACACTGTAGGTGTGACTTATGGGTCTCCACAAACTTTTGGACATATAGTGTATGAGGTTCTGGTTAGGCAGTTAGAAACATAGTTGTCTTCATTCTTATATTTAATTATTAGTGATAAGCCACACAGCTGGTTTGGGGCAAGTTTGGTGAACATTACTAAAGATAAGGTCCTGAATCCGAAACCCTATTGAAGTTAAGGGGAGTCAAATGATAAAAAATAATGCCATTTCCCAGGCTAGTAGTAGTAAGGGATTGTAAAAAAAATTGGCATGGGGGGGGGGGGGGAGCTCTAGTGAACTCTGGGAAGTTTATCCTAAATGAAGACCTGATATAGATGTTAATCAGTTTAAAGACCTACATTCAAACGAAAGCCTGAACAAGCAAAGTTTGGCCTGAACCTTTTTTCAGAGCTCGTGTCTAATAAAGACTCAGTAAAAATAGAAAGATTTTTTTAAACGTGAGCCCAATCAGATCTAATACACTGGGTGGATCTCTTCTACAAGTTCATCTATAAAAGATTGAAAATGCTATAAATTCCCACCATTAGATTTAGTAATTTCTTCAAGGACAGAAAACTCACTTATTGTGAAAATCATCTGCAGCCAAGCGAGTATTGTCAATCTGCCGAATAAGCCTTGTGTTCTCCATGGTGCCTCTGAAAACCTAAATATAAAATAATTTTTATTTCTATAGTGGACCTCAATCACTGTTCCACACAAAGTATATGAACTGTAAACACAAAGTAGAAAGTCCTTTATCAAAACACAAAGTCTTGTGAGAAATCCAATACTTTAGCAGCGCTCCTGTCAATCATTTAAAATATGACCACCATTCATATGTGGATCATATGAGATACAGAAAATCGTGACAAATGGTGATAAGTGAGTTCTGTTGGTGGGTTAAGATCCTAGTTGTTATTTAATAGGCAAGCACATACACCAAAATCCACACCGCATGAGTCCTGTTCCCCTAGGGCAGGGATATGCAATTAGCGGTCCTCCAGCTGTGGCAGAACTACAAGTCCCATGAGGCATAGTAAGACTCTGGCAGCCACAAGCATGACACCCAGAGGCAGAGGCATGAAGGGATTTGTAGTTTTGGAGGTCCGCTAATGGCATATCCCTGCCCTAGGGGGTTTAAACGCACCATCAAGCAGTTAATCACACACCTTGAATAATCAAAGATATCCAATTGGCAAAGTAAACTCGAACAACACATCACTCCCAAATGTAACGCTTGCTGAACCGGCATGTTGCAAAATCTCCCTACAGCTGCTTTCAATCCTATTTGCGATTTAGAAATGACAGTGCAACATGTACACATTGGCAGGAGATGGATCATGGTGATGGATGTGGATTACATTGGAAGCTGTGATTGACATTAAAGTGGCCCTCGTTCCTAAACATTGAGACAAGGTTCTTTCTAAGGGGGAGGGGAGGCATGTGGCCTTGGCCTGGTCTTGTACAGGAAGGGAAGGGTGCATGCTCACTTCCTCCTCTTTCATGGCCACCCAGGCTGCATGTCTGGATAATTGTCTGGTTAGAATACTAAAGGGAACCCCATACTTTCCTTTTTTTTTTTTTCAATTACACCATTCAAACTGAAAGTAAAACAATTGAAGTATGTAAAGCTAATTGTAAAAAATAAATAAATTCCACAACCAAATATTCTATATACATCTACATCACTGAGGCTGTCCTTGAAAATTGTACTGTTCTGTTATACCACATGCAACTTAACTAGCTGAGATCCGCGCTATAGCCAAATGACGGCTACAGCGCGGATCTGTTGTGCCGGGAGCACGTCATATGACGTCCTCCCCTTCTGTGCACTCCAGGGGCCGCGCGCGCGCCGCCGGGGGCGCATGCGCGCTCTCGCCGTGTCACTGGGCACCCGATGCGCGTGCCCAGCAGCCGCGATGTCCGCTGGGCACCCGCGATTGCCCGGTAACCCAGCGGGACCGTGGATCTGTGTGTGTAAACACACAGATCAACGGTCCTGTCAGAGGAGAGGAGCCGAGGGTGTATTCTCTGTACAGAGACACACCGATCGGTCTCCTCCCCTTGTGAGTCCCCTCCCCCCACAGTAAGAATCACTAACAGGGAACATAATTAACCCCTCCCCGCCCTCTAGTAGTTAACCCCTTCACTGCCAGTGTCATTTATACAGCAATCAATGCATTTAAATAGCATTGATTGCTGTATAAATGACAATGGTGCCAAAAATGTGTCAAAAATGTCCGATGCGTCCGCCATAATGTCGCAGTCACAATAAAAAATCGCTGATCGCCGCCATTACTAGTAAAAAAAAAAATATTAGTAAAAATGCTATAAAACTATCCCCTATTTTGTAAATGCTATAACTTTTGCGCAAACTAATCAATAATCGCTAATTGCGATTTTTTTTTTACCAAAAATATGTAGAATACGTTTCGGCCTACACTGAGGAAAAAAAGTTTTTTTATATATTTTTTGGGGATATTTATTATAGCAAAAAGTAAAAAATATTGTTTTTTTTTTTTAAATTTGTCGCTTTTCTTTTGTTTATTGCGCAAAAAATAAAAAAACACAGAGGTGATCAAATACCACCAAAAGAAAGCTCTATTTGTGGGGAAAAAATGATAACAATTTCATTTGGGTACAGTGTCGTATGACTGCGCAATTGTCATTCCAAGTGCGTCAGTGCCAAAAGCTGAAAATTGGTCTGGTCACGAGGGGGGTTTAAGTGCAAAGTAATCAGGTGGTTAAAGACATCCCCCAAACAAGTTTTTTGATTTGTTTATTTTTGAATGTTGCTTTTAAAGCCGCATGAAAAGACACTTTGCCATTTTTTATTCAATAGCTGATCTTTTAGCCTTGAAAATGGCCAGAATTTAGTATCACGATTCACCATCCATACACTTCAGTGGAGCCTGATGCTAATCCTGAGCTATTCTTTTGTGGTGGCCACTATCCCACTGACACCAATGTTATGAGGGGCTATTCTACTTTGGGAGGGACATGATCCCACTGACACCAATGATTTTGGGGCTATTCTCTTATTATATGCATATAACTTTTGAGAACAACTGGTTCAAAGCACAGTCTATTAAAAAAATTAAAACTTGTTTTTAACTTTTTTCATCATGTTTCACATCTCAGTGCTGCTGATCTTCTACAAACCTTTTCAGACACTTCCTGTCTACATGCACTCACTCCAGCCCCAGCTGCACATCCTTGCTATGGGCCAGCTTCCTGATAGGGACTACAGTGGTCTATGATTTTTCAATGTGTGTAAGCACTGCATGTGGCAAACTAAGGCTACAACCTGGAGTCAGTTGTCACCTATAACAAGATGTGCCCGGACAAGTGACTTTGCCTGAACAAGGAACTTTCATGTCAGGATCACCAGGTATTATTTTAATGAGAGCTGCAGATTTAAAGAGGTTGATAACTTTAAAGATCAGCAACACTGAGCTGCAAAATAGGGTGAAAAAATTAAAAAATCCATGGTAATTCTTTATGATATGCCATGCTTTAACAAACCAAATGTCATGAAATTAGCATTTACATCTACTTTAAGGTTTTCATAACAGTATAAGGAGAAAAAAATTACAATAAAGAAAATTCAAAAGTTCCTTTAGTAAAAAATAATCACAATAATGGTAAATTTGAAGTGTTGGCTTGGGAGATACAGTTCAAATTAGTAGTAAATTAGGGTAAAACTGTATATATTTATACTATAAAGTAATTCTTAAAGCCAGTTGAACCATATGGGGCAGTTCTCAGCTATCCCTTGTTCTAATCCATCCAAAATAGATCAACCTTATTGTAACTAGCAATCTTAAAAAAAACTTTTGCCCCATTAGGAGCCAATATAACTGTAGAGGTTTTGTACACTTGTATAAACCATAAATCTTAATCTTTGGGAAAAAAGCTGGAAACATCTGAAAATGTCTAAAAATAAATTAAAAAATTACCTTTCTTTGAAGTTCTTCCATTTCTGCAAAATAGTGACTGAAATCAGGCAACATTTGAGGATGATTTTTGTCATACCAGTCTCGGATATTCTTCTCCAGATTGGCATTTTCTTTTTCCAAAGAACGTACCTTCTCCAAGTACGTTGCCAATCGGTCATTAAGAAACCTCATGGTTTGCTTCTCATTAATGGTAAGCAAACTGTGTTTTTTGGATTCTCTGTTTTGTATGACCTCTTTGCCAAAATTGCTATATGTAAGTCCAAAGTTAGATCCATGGTTGAATGAATGATGTTTGGCGATGGTGGGACTTCCACTAGGCTTAGCCTGAAAACTAATGGGCCTCCAGGTACCAGCATTGTTATCTTTACGAAACCCTCTGAGACTAAGCGAGGTTAGTTGGCTAAAGATGTTACTCCCTTTATGTTTTCCAGTTTGGTTCTGCTTATTGCTGTCGCTCATTGTGTCAGTGTAGTGTATATTATATCTGGCAGGTTTGACAGTACAAAGAGTGTATTTACAAATTTAAGACCTCTTTTAAGAAGCATGGCAAAGGGCGTTGTGAACGAAGCTTCCTATTCTTTACAGGCTATATAATATAATTATTTCCCTTCCTCATCCTGTAAGAGGATTTGTCAGACAATGTAAAAAAAAGCATCTAAGAACATGGGGGCGGCTAGTTAGCCTGTACACATTTACAAGATTTAGATGTAAGTTACATTAATAGATGCTTTGACACACCTAACTAAGCAAAAAAAAAAATCACTTTTAAAGGTAGCTGAATCTACTAACACACCTGTAATAATCTCCTTAATGATAAAGTAATTTTAACATGTAGAATATAGATATCTAAATTGTAGTCCAGAGTATGGTGATTCAGAATGAGAGGGCACAAAGCAATCTACCTGGATTGACATTGTCCAAATATGCTTTAATTGAATGTCATACAGCGTCTCATATAGTGGTGTCATAAGTAAATAAAGTTTTATTGTCCTACATTTCCTTTCCTGTTTCTATCATTTTTACTGACAGCTTTTATACTATGTCTATATTTGTAACACTTTATCTTTTGGTCTATATATACTTTTAAAGTGTATTTAAAACCAAAAGTTTCTTTGTTTTTTTATTTTATTTTGGAAAGAGTATGGATTGGTTGAGACCTCTGCCATTTTTCATTCCTCATTGGATACTTTTTAATGCAAGTACATGATACAACAGGCACATACAAGGAATATAAAATGTTGGGGGAAACATATTTTTAACCTTTCTCCATTTAAAGTGAAAGGAAACATTTTGGTTTTACATACACTTAATAGACCAGTGTGGGATAACATGATAAGCTCAAGTTTATTGGCTGCTTTGTAAATAACAAGTATATTTGGTTTGTAAAGACCTCTTTTTTCTCTTTTTATTGTTTTATATAGACCAAGAAGTAGTTAAAACCTTTTATTTATTTTTTGTCTTTGTTTTGGATAAGTCCCTATAAATATAAATCCCTATCCCAGAGTCACATCAGCTATTTACTGGAAACTTCACCAAAATGAGGGATAGCCCTGGGACAGGTGTCCCTTTCTGGTCCATCTGGATCAGGTAGGGTTCTTCCCTATTAGAGATGCATAGGGACAATACTATTGAAACACTCACCCTTATTGGTCATAAAATAAAACATCTCCTCCTCTGCCTTGTAGCAGTTGATGCCGAGAAGACTTTTGACCACGCTTCCTGGGAAATTATTTTTGCTTCTCTTACACAAATTGGTGTACCCTCTAGTCTAGCCAAAATAATGCCCCTCTATAACTCACCTTCGGCTAGGGTTTAGGTCAACGGTATTCTGTCTAATCCCATTTATATTCCTAAAGGTACTTAAAGTGGGGTTGCGATATGGCTTAAAAATATGGCTTAAAAATCATAAAAAAATAAATAATTGGAAAAAACATTTTTTTTACTCACCTCTAAATGCCTGTTGCTAGGGGGTCCCTCGTAGTCTGCCACCTTCATTGCCCGGGCTAAACATCACTTCCTGTAGGCGCCGCACATCTGGGACCTGTCATGTGTTCCAGATGAGTGAGCGTTGAATCACGGCGCACGGCACCGCTTGCGCATGTGCAGTGGGTGCCCGGCTGTGAAGCCACAGCCGGGTTCCCACATTAAGAATGCCGGCGCCGCGAGCGGAGCGGGGAACGAGGGGGGGTCTCATTCCCCCGCATCGCTGGACCCCGGGACAGGTAAGTGTCCGATTATTAAAAGTCAGCAGCTGCAGTATTTGTAGCTGCTGACTTTACATTTTTTTTTTTTTGTTGGCACTCCTCTTTAACAAGGCTGCCCTCTTTTCTTTATCTCTATGTTCTGGAAATGGAACAACTTGTGAATGCTATTACATTTAATACTTCTATTCAAGGTCTTATTATAGGCCAAAGAGAGATAAAATTAAGTCTTTACTCTGGTAATCTGTTATTATTATATTTTCTAACCCCTCTACAGCTTTCCCCGCTCTAATAAATTATCTGAAATCTTTGGCCAACATAGCAATCCTAAGGCAAACACACGTAAGATGGAAGCACAAAATGTCACAATACTAGGCTCGATCGTTTCCACCCTACAAGACTCTTTTTCCCTTTATATGGAAACCTAACAACATCAAATATTAAGGTATTCACATTCCCTCTAATCCAGAATCTCTTTACAATCTAAATGATAAAACCCCACTGTCATTAGTAAATAGTAAGTTGAAGGAATGGCATCTTCTTAAATTGGAGGTAAATTAGTTTCTGCTAATTATACCTACAGGTAAGCTTATAATAAAGCTTACCCATAGGTAAAAGGAATATCCCCCAAATGCACCGTTTAGGAGATATTTCAGTGAGCAGCAGCCTGTGACGTCACCAGCGCATGCACTCTGAAGAGTCGGCAAACTTATGCCGTCCCCTCAGAGCTCTGTGCTGCAATCAGTATTTCCTAAGTGCATGAGCAGGCGTGACGTGCCCCGAGCCCATGAACCCGGAAGGAAGACCAGGTGAAGATGGAAGCCTCTGCAGCAGTGACAGGATGCTGTTGGAGGGCTTAATTTGAAGGTAAGTCTCTCGTAATGTGCTAGTATGTGATGCATACTAGCACATTATGACATTATCTTGCAGGGGGACCAGACTTTTTTTATCCAGTATTTACTACCACTTTAACCACTTGCCGCCCACCCACCGGAGGAACGGTGCGGCTCTCATTCTGGGTGGACATCATGTGACAGCGCACCCAAACGGCCGCTCCTGCACGCCCCCGGAGGGCATACAGCGCGGCAATCATGGCCACGCCGTGTTGCTAGGGCATGGACATGTGTTGCTAGGACATGGCTGACGCGGCACTTTAACCATCTGATCGACTGTGTCCAATCACAGCCAGTCACATGTAAATACAGAAAGTGATGGTAATCGGCTGTCATCGCCTCACACTGACAGATCGTGCTGCGAGGAGAGCCGATCAGCGACATCTCCTCGCAGGGGAGAACAGTTCATCAGTGCCCTGATTACAGTAAAGCCCCAGAAGTGCCAATAAAATCAATGCCCATGAGTGCCACCAATCAATGCCCACGAGTGCCACCAATCAGCGCCCATGAGTGCTCATCAGTGTCACAAATCAGTGCCCATCAGTGACACAAATCAGTGCCCATTACTGGTGCCAGTCAGTGCTGCCTTTTAGTGCCCATCAGTGCCTGCTTATCAGTGCTGCCCATTAATTCCCATCAGTGCCCACAAGTGTCACCCATTAGTGCCCATCAGTGCCGCCTATCTGTGCTGCCTATCAGTACCTACCAGTGCTGCCTATCAGTACCCACCAGTGCTCATCAGTGCCACCTATCAGTGCTCTTCAGTGTCGCATATCAGTGTCACCTTTTAGAGCCCATCAGTGCGGCATAAAAGTGCCTCCTCAGCAGTGCCACCTAATCAGTGCCCATAAGAGCCTCCTTATCCATGCCCATAAGTGCCACCTCATCAGTGCCCATAAGTGCCACCTCATCAGTGCCCATCAGTGCAACCTATCAGTGCAGCCTATCAGTGCCCATCAGTGGCTCCTCCTCAGTGCACATCAGTGACGGAGAAAAATTACCTATTTACAAAATTTAAAGAAACTAAGAAAAACTTTTTTTTCCAATTTTTTTTAGTAAAAAATAAAAAAAAACAGCAGTGATTAAATACCACCAAAAGAAAGCTCTGTTTGTGTGAATAAAATTAATAAAAATGTATTTAGGTATAGTGTTGCATAACCGCGCAATTGTCATTCAAATTGCAACAGTGCTGAAAGCTGAAAAATGGCAAGGAAGGGAGTAAAAGTGCCCTGTATTGAGGTGGCTAAACACTTGGTTTGGAAGGATGGCACTTTTGAAAATGGACTTTTTTCGCTCCACATACTTTATAGTTTTCAAACTGTACAAATAGATCCCACACATTCCTTTTTTAGTTCTCTGAAGTCTTTATTTTTGCGTTATATTTGGGGTGACTCCCATGCCAGAATTGGGTATGATACATTACCCAGACCTAAACACCTAAACATCTATTGTAGATAGAAGGAACATAATGGAATTTTTAGGATGCCAAGAATAAATCAGGAATGAACTGATATATAAAAATATCAAATTTATTTATATATAAAAACATCAGGATATCCCCTTACAGTAACCATATTGTAGATGAACAGCAGTATTGTCTTGCTCTACATGTTTCGCCATACAATGGCTTCCACAAGAGATAAGTACTGCATGTATGATCACTATGAATTGAAAACAGTATATTAGAGACATACACAATTGATGTACGGTATATTAGATAACATCTCAATACAGACAATAAACACATGAAGAACTCTCAAAAAGCATGGAACCAGAAGGCCAATTTCAGCATATACCTACCCGACACAATAGATATCTTGTCAATAAAAAATTGCGGCTCATTTGTCTGGAGGACAATGATAATTTAGAGATATCTGGTATACCACAAAGGGAGGCATAGGGACTCCAATGGCAATAGGCCTGTGGATATGGGAAGATATTAATTGAAAAGGCCATCACTATGTAGATATTAGGAACAAATTGGCAAACATATACTGTATACATATGCAAATATGCACATACACATAATACAACCAATACGTTGAACCTACCAGAAGATCCAGAGTCAATAAATAAATATTCTAACATATTCATTCCAAAGAGGCATAAACTCCCAGTTGTCTTGAAAGAATTTGTTGTGTTTGTTGTGTTGTGTTGAAAGAATTAAACTTCCAGAGTGAAATTCAAAAGCTGGTAATATTCCTTTATTGACAATAAATGAAAGAAAGAAAAAACAGCAGTGTACAATCCACTCATCCCTCAATCAAAAAGAGAGCGGATCGAAACAACACCAAACCTTTTCTTTTGCCTTCACAATGTGATACCACACATATCTCTTCCTTCCAGTTCAGGCCACTCCAAAAAATAGCAGGCTATGGGGCCCTTTTATGCCCCCTCTACTTATTCCGGCATTCAATGATGCAGAGGGAAGCGTGGATGCCTAGAATATCCAGTGCGCATGTGCAGGCCATGCCAGAAGTGACGTCACGTCTAAACGCGACAAAAACATTGGCGCCATGTTGGAAAATCTGCCCAGAGAAGGGAGTGGCTTCAGGCTAAACAGCCCTTAGCCGCACAATAACGTCCAAGCCCCAAGCATCCTGATGTTTTTATGTATAAATAAATTTGATATTTTTATATATTGGTTCATTCCTGATTTATTCTTGGCACCCTAAAAATCCCATTATGTTCCTTTGTACTTCAATTAGGTATGTGGTGCCGTTGAATATCCAGCATCCAGCAATATTATTTAAAAAACTTGGGAGGTATGAGTCTGACTCATTATGGTCACTATCACAAAGTGGTTCATATAGATTGGGATCTAGCTTGGTTCCACAACCCCTCAAGGAAACCATGGGTCCAAATTGAGGAATCATTATCACCTTATCCTCCTGTGTCTTTACCGTGTATTCTGCACTCCTTATAGATAAAGGTGAATTTTTTACCTCTCTGTGTTTTACCAACTCTTAAAATTTGGGACTGTTTACTTAGGATTCCCCTACAATCTTCTTATATAAGGTTTGTTAACACCACTTATTAGTAATACAGAATTCCCTCCCTGGACCACCTTCAATGGCTCCTACCTTTTCTATTTTAAAAACTTGCTTTTTTATAACTAATGTAATTCACTAAACTAGTTTTAAGAATTTGACACAACTGACTAAATTTGCACCCTATTATTCAAGTAGGTGGTTATTTTACTTTGTAAAAAAAAAAAAAAAGAGGCAACCTTCACCCTCTTACCCCCTTTGATTCTGTATGTATGCAACTTGATCCCCTTACGCATATTGTAACTTTCTCCTAACTGGGATTTTTTCTGATCAACCTTTCACTTTGTTGAATGGGAAAGGGAGCTAGGTGTTACCTTCATGGAGGAAGAAGTCCAAAAATCTTGTATTTTGACTGATAAGTGATAAACTCTCTATTGCGAGTAAAGCACAGGTGTGAAATTATAAAGTCATTATGAGATGGTTTTGATTGGCCCTGGATTTTACAGAAAATATTTTCAAATATATGTGGCCGATTCTGTTTATCTCATATAGGTACCATGCAACATATACAGTGTGGTGAAAATGTTCTACCATTCTGGGAAAATGTCTTTAAAATATATAATGCTTTGTCCTTTTTGGTAGATTTACCCTCACTACCTCCTTCCCTAACACCTGTGACATTTATGGATGTCTCATCGTGTTCTATAATTTTTACATTGGTCAGAAAAAAAAGGGGGGAAAAATAGAAAATTAAACATTTTGGTAGACATGCACTTCTATTGGTTGAACTAGATGGACATATGTCTTTTTTCAACCAGACTAACTATGTAACTATGTAACTTCAACAATAATAAATATAATATCCTACACATATCACTAAAGATGTGGGGGCAAGTGCAGGAAAGTGCAGGAAAAAAATGAATAGGGCAGTACTCCAATGCTATGGTACATAACCACACGCTTGTAAATTGAGGGATCTATGTTTCTTGCCCAAATTTCACACCACTTTGACTTCCAATTTTCCTGCAATCTACTTTCCTTATGTTCTTTATATCTTGCAACTCTCACTGTAAAGATCTCCTATGGCCTAAGGAGATGGAAAACATAATGAATTGGGATGACACAGGAATGGGGACTGGGACTTGGGTATTGGTAAGTCTTCCTCAGCTTTCAATCCCATACAGGGCCGGTGCTACCACTAGGCGGATTAGGCAGGCGCCTAGGGCGCACTGCCACCTAGGGGCGCTGCTGACCCTCCTCTTCCTCCTCCATGTCGCTCCCCAGGCTCCCAGCAGGGCTGTTGATAGAGGGGCCCCGGACAGCAAGGCGCTCAGTGCGTCGGGCGGGTGTTAATGCAGAGCGGTGTGCAGCTTCCTCTCTCCCTCCCACGGCTTTCACATGCTGACAGTGTGTCAGGCAGCCAATAGCGCTGCTCCTCTGAGTGGGAGGGCATGACTGCTAAATTGCTCCGCCTCCCAACACCCCCATTAGCCAATCAGATTGCCCAGCCCGCCACATTTGATCAGAAGAGGCCAGTGACCAGAGCAGGACAGGATGCAGAGGATCCGACATACCTGAGAATGAAGAAGGTGATCATGTCACTCACTGGTAATGCAGAAGTCTAATAATCGGTGTTCTCCTGTCCTGTGTGTAGATTAGACAACCCCTTAGTCTTCTCACACTGCTTCTTATCTGTGTTTGTATTTACACAGCACGTGACTGATGATTAGACTTCTGCACAATGCTGCAAACTTAAACTGTTTCTATAGCTATTTGTGCCTGAGTTGGTGTTGTGTCCCCCATCCCTGATTTATCAAACTTTCCTTGTTATCTTTGAAGGAATTACCTGGTCAGGCTGAGAGCATCACAGACCTGTTAACCATTTACTGTCCTCCTGTGCTTGAGAAATGACTGTTAGAAAATATGTTTTTTTTTTTGGCACTTATAGTTATATCTTGTAAACTCCTGTTTGCAGTGATCAATGTTTGTCCACACTGGTCACTGCTAGGACACACTTGTACTATGTCTGCAGTCTCTGACCGTCTCCTGCACCATGCCTGCAGTCTCTGACCGTCTCCTGTACCATGCCTGCAGTCTCCGACCGTCTCCTGTACCATGCCTGCAGTCTCCGACCGTCTCCTGTACCATGCCTGCAGTCTCCGACCGTCTCCTGTACCATGCCTGCAGTCTCTGACCGTCTCCTGTACCATGCCTGCAGTCTCTGACCATCTCCTGAACCATGTCTGCAGTCTCTGCCCCTCTTCTGTACCATGCCTGCAGTCTCTGACCATCTCCTGTACCATGCCTGCAGTCTCTGACCGTCTCCTGTACCATGCCTGCCGTCTCTGACCATCTCCTGTACCATGTCTGCAGTCTCTGCCCCTCTTCTGTACCATGCCTGCAGTCTCTGACCGTCTCCTGTACCATGTCTGCAGTCTCTGCCCCTCTTCTGTACCATGCCTGCAGTCTCTGATCTTCTCCTGTACCATGCCTGCAGTCTGTGACCATCTCCTGTACCATGTCTGCAGTCTCTGCCCCTCTTCTGTACCATGCCTGCAGTCTCCGACCGTCTCCTGTACCATGCCTGCAGTCTCTGACCGTCTCCTGTACCATGCCTGCAGTCTCTGACCATCTCCTGTACCATGCCTGCAGTCTCTGACCGTCTCCTGTACCATGTCTGCAGTCTCTGCCCCTCTTCTGTACCATGCCTGCAGTCTCTGACCATCTCCTTTACCATGCCTCCAGTCTCTGACCATCTCCTTTACCATGCCTGCAGTCTCTGACCATCTCCTTTACCATGCCTGCAGTCTCTGACCATCTCCTTTACCATGCCTCCAGTCTCTGACCATCTCCTTTACCATGCCTGCAGTCTCTGACCATCTCCTTTACCATGCCTGCAGTCTCTGAGCATCTCCTTTACCATGCCTGCAGTCTCTGACCATCTCCTTTACCATGCCTGCAGTCTCTGACCCTCTCCTGTACTATGTCTGCAGTCTCTCACCATCTCCTGTAGTATGTCTGCAATAAAGGGGGCTACAGGCACAGTAGGTGGTGAGGGAAGGTGTATCTAGGCATGGTGGATAGTGAGGGATGGGGGCCATGTTGGGTGGTGAGGGAAGAGGGCTGTAGGTGCAGTGGGTGGTAAGGCAAGGGAGGCTGCAGGCATAATAGATAATGAGGAAAGGGGTCCCAGGTGCAGTGGGTGGTGATGGAAAGAATGCCTAGGCACAAGTGGTGGTTAATAAAGGCAGGGCTGTGGAGAAAATTTGAATGTAGCATACAGGGCTTCATAATCCAGGGCCCACCAAAATCCTTAGCACCAGGCCTATGATGCTCCTAATCCAGGCCGAATGACCAGGCCGCAAAGGTCACACTTGCAATCAGGGCCTGGTGTTCCGCCACTAATATTTTTTTTTATAATGGCACACAGTGAAATAATTAAAAAGTGCCATTATAAAAAAAAAACATTGTGACAGATTTTCACACAATACACACTGGGGTCTGTGATGTGTACTCTGCTATTATTTAATAACACTGTCAGACACTGACAAAGCCATTCCTTTTTTTTTTGGGGGGGGGGGGGCGCAAGTAGCTGGTCTTGCCTAGGGTGCAAAATAGTCTAGCACCGGCCCTGATCCCATACCCTCTATCACAATCGGCACGTACCTGACAGATGAGTCCAATTGGGCAGGAGGAGGTCTCCCGTACGGATCCGACTGACGGCCCCTGGAGGTGGGTACAGGAGGCACGGAAGTCAGGAAGGGTAAGGGAGCCTGATGTAGGGGTCCGGAAGTTGGTGATGGCGGTCCGCTGTTGATGAGGTGAAGTGCAGGTAAGCAGGGTTCACAAATAGTAAGGTAAGGTTCCGGTATGTAGAGTTCACTGACAGCAAGGTGAAATAACGGTAGGTAAACTCACGTCACTCAGTGGGTAAGGGATGGTGATGGGGTTCCCAATACAGGTGGTGAAACTCACTGTAAGCCGGATATAATACAGGATAAGCAGATACAGGTCCCTTGAGCAGGAGATATAAGAAGTCCAAATCCAAGCAGAAGTCGGCAACGTTCAAACAGCACAGTACAAAGGAGTTGGCAGGAGAATGGTCGGTCAAGCAGAGGTCTGGGGCAGGCGGAAATCCGGATAGTCCAAAGGGTTAAGCCGAGGTCTTTACAGGTAAGCAGGGTATAACACAGGAACAAACAGATCACTGGGAGATCACAGGAACAAGGTAGTGGCTGGTGCAGGGTATCAGGTATACTGAAGATCAGGCAGCACTAGCCAGCAGGTGCTGCTTGATTAAATAGTCTCATTGGCGCCAACAGTCCATACAGGTGTATGTGAATCACAGGGCGCGCGCCCCTGGACGCCAGCGCGCGCGCGCACGCAAGCCCGCGCTCACGGGAACGCGCACACCACCACGCGTCGGCGCGCATCTGTGCGTGCCAATCAAACGCCTGGAACCACGGTTTTCCTGACACCCTCCCTTTTTTCTCAGTTCTTGACCTCTCTTCATTACTTCGAATAACCACCCTTCCTGTTGCCTTCAGGACACATATTTAAAGACACTTCTGATAGGCTTTGAAGAAACTAATGATCATGATAAACATGACTGCAACCACAACTGTGTCTACTAGGTCAGCCACCAAATAATATCCCTCCTCAAGCTCAAGACCCACTCAGATCCCCAACAAAGTGGGCTTACTTACCAGTAAGACAGGCTGTCAAGCTATTGACCCTTTAAAACTCTTACAATAGTATGGGTTACTGTATTAACCTTGTTAAAAGTAAAATGAACAGGCCAACCCTTTAAGATTTCAGTTTTCAAGGTATGAGAATATTTGATACCTTTACTTGTTTGTTCTCATGACCCCGTAATGTACCAAATGCAATTTTACTTTCTGGATTTTTACATTTATGTAACTGGATAAAATTTAACAAGAGAAAAGAAAAAAAAACATAAAAAAATATCAATTGTACTGAAACAAGTGTTTTGTTGTACATTGCAGTCTGTCTCCCCCTGCAGAGATTTTCCATCACTTGGAACAGAAGCGAAGGGGAACTTTCTCCCCCATGTGGAGTACACAGACCACAAGTAACACCAGACTGAGGTCATATCCCTTTTTGTCTACAAATCTAAAAAAGTTTTTGTCTCAAGCTTGACTTTAAAACATAGTTACTCTTAACATCATAATGCTACTTAAAATTTCACTAAAATGTTTACATATATTAAGAACACATACTGCAATGATGGTCTGAAACAGAGATAGAATGTACCAACATACAGACCATCTAAATAGGGTAAAAATAATCAATTTTAAAAACGACTGCACGCACATGACATTACCAGTCTGAATAGCACCTCAACTTACTAGGGCAATGGACCTGTGTTGCAGTGCACAGCTACACACAATAATGCACAACCATGTGTTGTGGTGCATTGTGTTGGGAAAAAAGTTCAGGTTGTGTTTTTATTGTGCTGGGGTGTCTTGGTGCTTCTTTAACCTCCCTGGCGGTATGATTCTGTCAAGAATTTAGTGCTGAAAGCGGTACAATTATTTTTCATGGAAATTTGGCGTTTTTTATTGTAGGCATGCAATTCTTATGAATAACTCACTTAAATCTGTCCGAACCAGAGTCTAGTAGACATCCCGGGTATGATAAAGTTTGAAACACAAAATCATAAATTATAATATAATAAAAATATATATAAAAATGATTCAATAATGTAATCAAATCAAAAACTCTGAAATTTGCTCAGTTGCAGAATAGTCGCTGTCATGAAATTTATTGTTTAATGATAAATTGTGATTCTAATTTTTTATCTGTGTTTTCTAGCTGGTCTAAAACCACTTTTGACATAAAGGGACACTTTTTGGTTGCTATGGACAATCTCAGTTTCCAGGCAGAAAAAAAATCTTTTTATTATATAAAATGACATGCAGGGCACTGGGCAGACCACTAGGTACAAAGGGGATGTGTATTTTTTGTATACAGTACTGTAATCTGTAAGATTACAGTACTGTATGTGTATTATGTTTTTAAACTTTTTTGAATTTGGCGCCGATCTCCGCTCCCGTGCGTTGGAACGTCACAGGGAACGGAGATCAGTGGCACTCGGGCACTGTGTGAATCGAGCGAGCGGACAGCTCGCTCACACAGCGGGGAGACGTCGCAGGATCCAGGGGAAAAGGTAAGTAACTTCCCCCTGTATCCTGCAACGCTAGCCCGAGGTATCCTGCAACGCTGGCTCGGGGTTACCGCTCCTGGTAGAAAAAACTCAACCCGAGCCAGACTCGGGATTACCGCCAGGGAGGTCAAAGGGTTAGTTCACCGTTACCAGAAAACTGCCTATAGAAAAAAAAAAACTTTGACTAATGTTGAATAATGCCCTTGCTGTAGGCCATTTAAGTTCCTCATGAAGCCTGGCTAAAAAACTCACAGATATGGCATGTCCCCATCCTGTCTTGTTTCTAGGATGTTGCTAAGACACACCCAGCCATTACTGCTTGCCGCCATCCTTACAGGAGTGAGCTCTCAAACCTCCACACATGCGGTTCTCTGTCTCGTTCATCACAGCTGAGCCCAAAATCAGAGAGCGAGAGCTTCTGTGATGATGGGGGCAAACTGTAATCAATTGAAATGTCCTGGCAACATCCTAGCAACAAGGCATGGGGGGGGGGGGGTGCCACCTCTGGAAACCTTTTGGACCATATGGATATAATGTCTTCTCATTTATTTGCCAACTATTGATTATACATGAAGGACCGAAAGTGGCAGACTGGAGAGACTTCTTGATGTTATATGGACATAGAGTTAAATAGAAATTCACTATACTGATATATTACTGAGTTCTGTTCTAAACACAACTCTAATCTGATATTTATAAGCTTTTGACAACTGCTTAGCTGCTATGTTTAAGATTTTCCTGAGCTTTTTAATAACAGTTTAAAAAATAGGCAATAGTAGCGGTGGCCGGTCCATAAGGCTGCCCTACCCCAATCTCCGTGCGTCGCCTCCTAATCTCCATGCATGATTAGAGCCTAAGGCTGTACTTAGCTTCAAAAAGGCTTGGCCCACCCACTTGTGACATTAACGAATCAATATTCCCTATTGTCTTCCGGCTTCTCCTCCAATCAGGACAGGAGGCAGATCTTAACCACTTCCCTACCGCCCACTGTCATATGACGCCCACAAGGTGGATCTCCCATCCTGGGTGGGCGTCATATGACGTCCTCCCATTCCCGACCGCCTGGGGGGCGCGCGCGCGGCCGGCGGCGTCGCTCGGGACCCGATGCGGGTGCCCGGCGGCCGCGATGTCCGCCGGGCACCCGCGATTGCCCGTTAAAACAACGGGACCATGCGGGACCGTGGAGCTGTGTGTGTAAACACACAGCTCCATGTTCTGTCAGCGGAGAGGAGACCGATCATGTGATCCCAGTACGGAGGAACACTGATCGGTCTTCTCCCCTTGTCCCCTCCCCCCACAGTTAGAATCACTCCTATAGGGAACACATTTACCCCTGCAGCGCCCCCTAGTGTTAACCCCTTCCCTGCCAGTCACATTTACACAGTAATCACTGCAATTTTTTTAGCAACGATCGCTGTGTAAATGTGATGGTCCCAAAAATGTGTCAAAAGTGTCCGAAGTGTCCGCCGCAATGTCGCAGTCACGAAAAAAAATCGCAGATCGCCGCCATTACTAGTAAAAAAAAAAATACCAAAAATATGTAGAAGAATACGTATCGGCCTTTTTTTTACCAAAAATATGTACGTATCGGCCTAAACTGAAAAAAAATTGTTGTTTTTTTTTTAAATGGGATATTTATTATAGCAAAAAGTAAAAAATATTGTGTTTTTTTTCTAAATTGTCGCTCTTCTTTTGTTTATAGCGCAAAAAATAAAAAACGCAGAGGTGATCAAATACCACCAAAAGAAAGCTCTATTTGTGGGAAAAAAAGGACGTAAATTTTGTTTGGGTGTAACGTTGCACGACCGCGCAATTGTTAGTTAAAGCGACGCAGTGCCGAATCGCAAAAAGTGCTCTGGTAAGGAAGGGTGTAAAATGGCCCGGTGCTGAAGTGGTTAAGACTGGATTAGCCAGGAGGAGAAGCTGGGGAAGCCGTGACCTGGCGGGGGGTTTGTTTGCTGATTTTTGCTTTGACTTTTCAGAATAATTTTATTTGTATGTTGTTTATATTTATTAGAAACAGATTTTGATTCCTGTACAGATGGAATTCTTTGCAGACCTTAAAAAGTATAGCATGTAAACTGCCTGCTCCATCAGAATACTTAGGGCTCAAGTAATATTTTATGGGTGGGAAACAACTATTTATTAAAATAACAAGGTACTGATCATCTTGTTAGTAGAACTGAGTAACAGAAATAATGTCATACTTCTAAAGGTTAGTGATCTCACAGAAGCACATTTATTTTATATTTTGATTGACAAGATTTCATTTTGTCAAGCTGCTAGTGTTTTTGTATGTGAACATAGTAATTAAATGATTGTAAACTGTACAATGTTTAGTAAAGTCATGCTGAAGCTATACACCCCCAAATGTGTATTTTTTCTGAGAAGAGGAAAACAATCTCACCTCCACCAACTGTAGACAATTTTGCCAAACACAAAGAAAAAATAATCCTTCTGCCCCATCCCTACTACCTGCTCCCAACATCAGCTGCCTAATTTTCTTGGGTTAACATGTTGCTTTCTGAAGCTGGCCATGAATGGATCAAAATTCAGCCAGTTCTTTAAGGATTGAAGCGGCCTATGTGTGGCCGCTCCTGCTCAGGGGGGTATCTAATGTGATGGGGGGCCTCTGATCATTTATGTGCATCATCCCAGGCTTAGTTTTCCCATTCATACTGTAAGTAACATTTAAGAGTTAGACTGGGGTGCCTTGAGATTTTGAATACTTTTAAAGGGTGCCACGACTGGTAAAAAATCTTTGGTTTTTGAGTTTAGTTCCACTTTATGGAACCTATCATGGGTTTCTGACTATATGCTTAATATCAGTTATATTTTTGCATGCCATGACATTATCAATAGTGGTTTTAGAAAGCACTAGCACGTCGGTGTTTTGGGGTTTAAATATACTTTAGCTTAGGACTTATTAGAGTGTCTGATGCTCAACATCGAAGGTCGTGGTTAAAGTATGCAGAGCCATGAGCCAGTAGGAGCTTTCCTCCCTGTGACTACCATACCAGTCATGATGATGATGCAATTCAGACAAATACTAAAGCTGCACAGCCCCTAAATATTTTCAATGATCTTAAAGAAAGTCTCTTGTGAGAAAACATGGGGGTGCCATTATTGACTTTTCCTGATTTGCATACTAGTTCTTGGTAGGGATGAGGTTTAGATTCATGGAATTCACCTGGAATTAGACATGTGCATTCGTTTTCGTCCGAATGATTTTCGTCCGAATTTCAGGTATTTTCGTTATCGTTTTAACAAACGATAATGAAAGTGCAGAATCCGAAAAACGAAAGATCCGACATAAACAAATGCTTTATTTTCGTTGTAACAACAGTTCGATATAGATAGGAGATTCAACGCTGACAATAACAATCTGTGTCCATTGAACATGTGGTCGAATGTGCCTAAACTTAACTCTATTAGTCCAAGATTATTCTACATAGAGAGAAAAGATTCGACGCAGAAAGGAAAGATTCGACGTAGAAAGGAAAGATTCGACGTAGAAAGGAAAAATTCGACGTAGAGAGGAAAGATTGCTGCTGGAATTGGGTGGAATTGCAGCTAAACTATACAGTCATACAGTTTAGCTGCTCCGTCGAATCTTCTTTGAACATTCGACAGACACCATAAGCCTTCAATGACAGATTCGACCTTAATTCATTTGAATTTTCAGACGAATGCAATTTTTAACGAAAAACGAAATAAATAAAAACGAATTTCGGGAGTAACTAAAAAAAATTATTTTTCAGACGAAAACGAAATTCCGAAACGAAATATTTCAGTGTGCACATGTCTACCTGGAATATATATATATTTTAACCATAATGCCTTTTTTTTAACCATAATTACCTTTGAACCATGACCAACAAGTGAGCTTTGGCTAAGCCAGACATTTCACTATAAAAGGAGGAGACACAAGGCAGCCATAGTATCAGTGTATTTAATAAATTGGGAAAAATCTGTATTACTCCTGGTTGATGATTTTACAGTTGCTTTAGCACAGACATATTATAAAATAACGGTTGCTACGTCCTTTTAAATGTCTAGGTATATGGGTTTCTTCTAATATAAGGGAATATATAAACTATAACTTAGTCCCTGTACTGGATACATTTAAGATGAAGAGTAAAGTATGGACCGGTGGTAGGGCGTACAAATTCAATAAAAAAATTTTGGGCTTCACAGTTACTTTATGTGTTACACAATTCACCGATCTGCATGCCACTTAAATGGTTTAAAAAAATAGATTCCCCGTTTCAAACATTGTTATGGTAAGAGAAAAAATGCTAGAATTAAGCTGAATACACTACAACTCTCTAGACAAGGGGAGTCTAGCTGTTCCAAATGCTAAAATTTATTTTTTAGCAGCACAACTCCAACAAGTTGCTCAATGGATACTCCTGATCAGATCATCAAAATATCATCTGTTAGCGCAATTAGAATTGGGTAACTTTGTTTGTGCATCACGGGGATTTCACCCTGGGGCTCATATATAATATTTGGCAGGAAATGAGACGTATTATGCAATATAGCTATATTTCAGTCTAGTCCCCATAATGGGGAAATAAAAACTATAAGAAAATAGGTAGATTAAAAGTGTTTGGAGTATGGAGAGAAAAGGGGATAGAATATATTGCACAGCTTTATACAGATAATATATTAAAAACATTTCAAGATTTGCAGAAAAAATACTTACTGCCCTCTTATACTTTTTATCAATATTTACAATTATGCCATGCGTTACTGAGTCAATTTAAAGATAAAAAAAAACAAGATACAAAATATGCCACTCATGGATGTTCTTGAAAAGATACAGGTTAAGAGGGGTCAAATTTTCACTCTCTATGGCCGCCTGACTGAGCAATCAAAGACGGCGAATAGTTTTTTAGCCAGAAGGGGGTGGGAAAAAGACCTTGGAAAAATTACAGATGAAACATTGCATTGTATTCTGGAACATGTACAATCTGTATCAGTATCTCCACAGTAATGCTTAACCCAATTATATATAATATATAGAGCTTATAGGACACCAGCTAAATGATATAAATCGGGAAGGTGGGATACGTCGGAATGCCCAAGATGGTCAAGAGTATCTGCTGACCTAATGCATATTCTTTGGAACTGCCCTAAACTGTTCAGGTATTGGCAGAATGTGGTAGAAACCATCAATCAGGCATATTAAACTCAGGTACAAATAGATCCAAGAATATGTTTATTAAGCCAATTAGATATAGAAATATACACCACAGTAATTTGGATACCCATTAATAGGATGCTATATATAGCATGAAAATTGATAGCAATGAAATGGATATGCCCTAAGAGCCCTACATTTGAGGAATGGCAGATAAAGGTAAATGATGCATTGTTAAAGGAATGGCAGATGTATAAGAAAAGGGGTTTAGCAAATAAATTCATGGAAATGTGGGAACCATGGCTGACGCTACCAGGTTTGATACCATTTATTTTGTGATCAGATGGAAGCATAAGGGTTAACATACTATTTACTAGTTACTGAGCAGTTAAGGAATGTTAGCTCAAGAAGGAAGGATTGGTGTGGGGGGTTCATAGAGGGGAGGGGTGGAGGAAAGGGAGAAAAAATTTATATTAGGGTTTTTTTTTTTTTTTCTGCTGCCTTTTGTTGTACTGAATGTAATATTTTATTGTTGTATGTGTTCAGGAACTTTTCTTTTTATGTGTGTTTCACAATGTGATTGTAATGGAGAAAAATGTTAATGAACAGAGATTTAAAAAAGAAAAGGGTGGGCCAACTCAATATTGAACCCTACGGACTAAGACTGGGATGGGATGCCATTAAAGTTCATGTGCGTGTAAAGACAGACGTCCCAATACTTTTTTGTAATATAGTGTATGTGAACCATGAAATAATGTGATAAATAAATTCAATAAAAGTGAATTATAGAGCTTCTGCTGTTGAAAATGGGAGGGGAGAAATGCATCCAGTGATTACATTTCTGGCTGTTGGAACGCACCCTGAGTTTGCGTTTCCAGTATAGTTTACATTCTCATTGTACACTTGTAAGTGTAGTTTGTTTTAAATTTTTAAATAAACGGTATCACACAATGGAGATCTCTTCTATGATTTTTATGCAAAAAAGGGGTAATTTAAGGGGTATTTGACTCTCCTGACAATTTGGGGCCTCAAGAAATGAGATGAGAGAGGCTGTCAGTACATCAGGACTGATCAATTTTCAGATATACATGGTGTACATCTTGCGGTTATGCGTTTCTTGATCATCCGATCGAGGGCGAATACTGCTGTGCAAAATGTAAGCACATTGTTTCCCTGGAAGCCCAGGTTCTGAATCTAGGGAAGCAACTGTCAACACAGAAGTCCCTCAATACTAAAGGAGAGTTGGGATCGTACCAGGTAAGTGCCGGCAGGGGCCAGCACAGAGGCGGGTGGAGATAAAGTGGGGCAGGCACCAAAGCAGAGTAGATGGGTGACAGTCAGGAAGGATAGAGGGGAAAGAGTCAGGGAGGCAGGTCCTAGACTGGAACATCCCTATAAGTACGACCCATGGAGTGACATTGGTGAAAAAAGTCAGGGACCAGCACTGCTGGGGCTGAGATACTCCCCTAGCTGCCAGGGGAATATCTCCTCCAGTGAGGGTGGGTGTAAAGCCAAGGGAAAGGAAAGACAGATTCTGGTGGTAGGGGACTCAATTCTTAGAAGGATAGAGAGGGCAATCTGTCACAAAGACCTGTAACGCCAAATTGTATGTTGTCTATCGGGCGCCTGGCTACGGTACATCACGGATTTGGTGGACAGATTGCTGGGAGGGGCTGGGTAAGACCCGGCTGCCATGGTGCACATTGACACCAATGACAAAGTCAGAGGAAGATGCAGTGTCCTAAAAAATTATTTTAGGGGCTTGGGAGCTAAATTTAGGAAAAGGACCTCTGACGTAGTATTCTTTGAAATACTGCCGGTACCTTGATCCACACCAGAAAGGCAGAGGGAGATTAGGGAAGTAAATAAGTGGCTGAGGAGCTGGTGTATAATTGGGAGATTAGGGAAGTAATTTTCGGGGGAAAGGTGTCCAATAAGGCCTCCCTGAGATGTCTCATCCTCTGCTCCCTCTGCGACGGCAAGATAAGGTCCGCAACCTTACCCTTGTACCGCGGATCTGGGTAAGACCCGGCTGCCATGGTGCACATTGACACCAATGACAAAGTCAGAGGAAGATGCAGTGTCCAACAAAAAATTATTTTACTGCTCACCATCCTCGGGCTTGGGAGCTAAATTTAGGAAAAGGACCTCTGACGTAGGCCCTCCTGGAGCATGTACCCAACACTGTGCTCAAAGAGTTCGGGGGACTCCTCAGGAGGACATGGTGGGTCTAGGGAAGGGGTGGCTGATGATGCTCTGTCAGTACCCTGAGCCTGGGTGAGAGAGGATGAGGAGGATGAGGAGGGCTTGGTCATCCATTCTACCAAGCCTTCAGCATGATGCGGCTCCACATGTCCAGCTGCCGAAAACAAAGACGCGCGTGTCCCATGGCCACGTGCTGATGACGATGCACGACCACGTCCACGTCCACGGCCACGTCCACTAGAAACAGAGCCTGCCTGCCCTGTGTTCTTGGCTCTGCACGCTCTGCCTCCCCTTGGCGGTCTTCCAGCCATTGTAGTCGGTAGTCCTGTGGGTGCTGCTGAGAAGAAAATATAGGAGCTCTGTGTGATGCCACTAACACACTAGAAGTCCTATGGGTGCTTCTGCAAAGAAAATAGAGGAGCTCTGTGTGATGCCACTAACACACTAGAAGTCCTGTGGGTGCTTATGCAAAGAAAATAGAGGAGCTCTGTGTGATGCCACTAACACACTAGAAGTCCTGTGGGTGCTTCTGCAAAGAAAATAGAGGAGCTCTGTGTGATGCCACTAAACACACTAGAAGTCCTATGGGTGCTTCTGCAAAGAAAATAGAGGAGCTCTGTGTGATGCCACTAACACACTAGAAGTCCTGTGGGTGCTTCTGCAAAGAAAATAGAGGAGCTCTGTGTGGTGCCACTAACACACTAGAAGTCCTGTGGGTGCTTATGCAAAGAAATATAGGAGCTCTGTGTGATGCCACTAACACACTAGAAGTCCTATGGGTGCTTCTGCAAAAAAAATAGAGGAGCTCTGTGTGATGCCACTAACACACTAGAAGTCCTGTGGGTGCTTATGCAAAGAATATATAGGAGCTCTGTGTGATGCCACTAACACACTAGAAGTCCTATGGGTGCTTCTGCAAAGAAAATAGAGGAGCTCTTTGTGTGATGCACTAACACACTAGAAGTCCTGTGGGTGCTTCTGCAAAGAAAATAGAGGAGCTCTGTGTGGTGCCACTAACACACTAGAAGTCCTGTGGGTGCTTATGCAAAGAATATATAGGAGCTCTGTGTGATGCCACTAACACACTAGAAGTCCTATGGGTGCTTCTGGAACAAAGAAAATAGAGGAGCTCTGTGTGATGCCACTAACACACTAGAAGTCCTGTGGGTGCTTCTGCAAAGAAAATAGAGGAGCTCTGTGTGGTGCCACTAACACACTAGAAGTCCTGTGGGTGCTTATGCAAAGAATATATAGGAGCTCTGTGTGATGCCACTAACACACTAGAAGTCCTATGGGTGCTTCTGCAAACAAAATAGAGGAGCTCTGTGTGATGCCACTAACACACTAGAAGTCCTGTGGGTGCTGCTGAGAAGAATATATAGGAGCTCTGTGTGATGCCACTAACACACTAGAAGTCCTATGGGTGCCTCTGCAAAGAAAATAGAGGAGCTCTGTGTGATGCCACTAACACACTAGAAGTCCTGTGGGTGCTTCTGCAAAGAAAAAATAGAGCTCTGTGTGTGTAAGTCCTGTGGTGCTTACTAACACACTTCAAGTCCTAGGTGTGGGTGCTTATGGGAACAAAATAGAGGAGCTCTGTGTGTGTAATGGGACTAACACACTTCAAGTCCTATAGGTGCTTCTGGGAACAAAATATAGCTCTGTGTGTGTAATGGGACTAACACACTTCAAGTCCTATAGGTGCTTCTGGGAACAAAATATAGGTGCTCTCTGTGTGTGTAATGGGACTAACACACTTCAAGTGGGACTAACACACTTCCTATAGGTGCTTCTGGGAACAAAATATAGCTCTTTGTGTGTAATGGGACTAACTTCAACACTTCAAGTCCTTATAGGTGCTTCTGGGAACAAAATATAGCTCTGTGTGTGTAATGGGACTAACACACTTCAAGTCCTATAGGTGCTCTCTCTTTGTGTGTAATGGGACTAAACAAAGTCCTATAGTGCTTCTGGAAGAAAATAGCTCTTTGTGTGTAATGGGACTAACACACTTCAAAGTAAGTCCTATAGGTGCTTCTGGGAACAAAATATAGCTCTGTGTGTGTAATGGGACTAACACACTTCAAGTCCTATAGGTGCTTCTGGGAACAAAATATAGCTCTGTGTGTGTAATGGGACTAAAGTGGCTGAGGAGCTGGTGTATAAAGGAGGGGTTTGGGTTCCTGGAGAACTGGTGCAAATTCTCAGTCAGTTACCAGCTCTAGAGAAGAGACAGACTGCACCTAGGGGCAGATCTGCCGGGAGTTGGCAAAAAAGTTAGAGGGGCTTTTAAACTAGGCGACAGGGGGGGGGGTCCAGAGGTAGAGATAGTCAACGCGGAACATATTCCAGAGGGTAGTATTGGGGGCATTAGTGGTAGGTTGACTCAAGCACCTAAACCAGAGGTAAGTATAGTAACAAGCCCTATTTTCAACCCCAGAGCACCCAATAAGGAGATAGTATGCGACTAGTCTAAACTACGTGGCATGTTCACCAATGCCAGGAGTCTGGCGGACAACATGGGAGAACTAAAGCTACTGTTGTACGAGGTGGATTTAGATTTTGTAGGAATTACAGAAACATTGTTTGACAGCTCTCATGATTGGCTGGCAACCATTCAAGGGTATTCCCTATATCGCAGGGATAGAGAGGGTAAAAACTCAGCCTGCCTTATTATCTAGACTGTCATTGGATCCGATATTGGAATATTCCCTGAACTCAGCCTGCCTTTTTACCTGGACACCAGAACCACACTATCTGTCTGCTAAACTGCAAGTAGGGGGCAACCAAGTACCGGTAGGCCTGCTTGTCTTAAGGGAAAGGAGGCTATAGGTGAAGCACACAGTAGCTAGCTATAGTGTATGATCACCTACATTGAGGTATATGTGACATTCATGACAGAAATAGACTTGAAAAACAACATTAATAAGTCACCGGGACCAGAATAGCTTGCACCCGAGGGTCCTTAAGGAACTCAGTCGAGTAATTGCCAGACCATTGTTCCTAATTTTTACGAACAGTCTACTGACTGGAATGCTACCAGCTGATTGGAGAAAAGCCAATGTAGCACCAATATTTAAGAAAGGGCCAAGATACATCCCTGGGAATTACAGACCAGTTAGCCTAACATCAATTGTATGCAAGCTCTTGGAGGGGATGATAAGGGACTAAATACAAGATTTTAGTAATGACAACAGTATCATTAGCAGTAATCAGCATGGATTCATGAAGAATCGTTCTTGCCAAACCAATCTATTAACCTTCTATGAGGAGGTGAGTTGCCATCTAGATAAATGAAAGGCGTGGTGTATCTGGATTTTACAAAAGCATTTGATACAGTTCCCCAGAAACGTTTACTGTACAAAGTAAGATTTGTTGGCATGGACCCTAGGGTACATGGATTGAAAAATGGCTACAGGGACGAGTTCAGAGGTTAGTGATAAATGGGGAGTACTCGGAATGGTCCGGTGGAAAGTGGGGTCCCCAAGGGTTCTGTCCTGGGACCAAGCCTATTTAATTTATTTATAAACGACCTGGAGGATAGGATAAACAGTTCAATCTCTGTATTTACGGACAATGCTAAACTAAGCAGGATGTGGAAACCTTGCAAGAAGATTTGAAAAAAAAGTATGGGGTGGGCAACTACATGGCAAATGAGGTTTAACCGCTTCCCGACCGCCTCCTGCACATTTACGTCGGCAGAATGGCACGGCTGGGCAAAAGCACGTACAGGTATGTCCCCTTTAATTGCCCAGCCGTGGGTCGCGCGCGCGCCGCCGGCGGCATGCTCGCGACCCGATCGGGAGCTCCGTGACCACGGCCGCGGGACCAGCGGACCCGATCGCCGCTGGTGTCCCGCGATCGGGTCACAGAGCTGAAGAACTGGGAGTGGTCTGTGTAAACAAACCTCTCCCCGCGCTTCCTACACTGCCTGTCACTGATCGGCTGTTCCCTGTCAGTGACGTCAGACGTAAAGCCACGCCCCCTACTGTAAAAAAAAAACACACACGTCACAGACCTAACCCCTCCCCGCCCCATAGTGGTTAACTCTTTCACTGCCAGTGTCATTTATACAGGAATCAATGCATTTAAATAGCATTGATTGCTGTATAAATGACAATGGTCCCAAAAATGTGTCAAAAATGTCCGATGTGTCCGCCATAATGTCGCAGACACAATAAAAATCGCTGATCGCCGCCATTACTAGTAAAAAAAAAATATTAATAAAAATGCTATAAAACTATCCCCTATATTGTAAACGCTATAACTTTTGCGCAAACCAATCAATAATCGCTAATTGCATTTTTTTTACCAAAAATATGTAGAAGAATACGTATCAGCCTAAACTGAGGAAAAAAAAATATTTTATATATTTTTTGGGGATATTTATTATAGCAAAAAGTAAAAAATATAGCGTTTTTTTCAAAATTGTCACTCTATTTTTGTTTATAGCGCAAAAAATAAAAAACGCAGGGGCGATCAAATACCACCAAAAGAAAGCTCTATTTGTGGGAAAAAAAGGACGTAAATTTTGTTTGGGAGCCACGTCGCATGACCGCGCAATTGTCAGTTAAAGCGACGCAGTGCCGAATCGCAAAAAGGGGCCTGGTCCTTTGGCTGCAAATTGGTCCAGGGCTGAAGTGGTTAATGTAGAAAAATGTTAAATAATGCATTTGGGTGGCAAAATAATGAATGCAATCTACTCACTAGGGGGAGAACCTCTGGGGGAATCTAGGATGGAAAAAGACCTGGGGGTTATAGTAGATGCAGGCTCAGCATTGGCATGCATTAAAAAGGGGATTAACTTTAGACATAAAACGATAATTCTCCCACTCTACAAGACGCTGGTCTGGCCACACCTGGAGTATGCTGTCCAGTTCTGGGCACCAGTCCTCAGGAAGAATGTGCTGGAACTGGAGAGAGTCCAGAGAAGGGCAAAAAAAGAATAAAGGGACTGGAGGACCTTAGTTGTGAGGAAAAGTTACGAGCACTGAACTTGTTCTCTTTGGAGAGGAGACGCTTGAGAGGGGATATGATTTAGATGAACAAATACAGTACTGATGACCCCACAATAGGGATAAAACTTTTCCGCGAAAGGGAATTTAATAAGACACGTGGCCATTCACTAAAATTAGAAGAAAAGCAGTTTAACCTTAAACTGCATATAGGGTTCTTTACTGTAAGAGCGGGTAGGATGGGGAATTCTCTTCCACAGGCAGTGGTTTCAGTGGGGAGTATTGATCATTTAACTACTTGCCTACCAGCCACGAACACCTCCTTACTGACCAAGCCATTTTTCAGCTTTCAGCGCTGTCGCATTTTGAATGACAAATGCGCGGTCATGCAACGCTGTACCCAAATAAAATTTTTATCATTTTTTCCCCACAGATAGAGCTTTATTTTGGTGGTATTTGATCACCTCTGCGTTTTTTATTTCTTGCGCTATAAACAAAAGAAGAGGGACAAGTTTGAAAAAACATAATATTTTTTACTATTTATTATAATAAATATCCAATTTTTTTTTTTTTTTTTAAACAAATTTTTTCCTCAGTTTAGGCCAATACGTATTCTTCTACATATTTTTGGTAAAAAAAATCGCAATAAGCGTATATTGATTGGTTTGCGCAAAAGTTATAGCGTCTACAAAATAGGGGATAGATTTATAGCATTTTTATTATTATTTTTTTTTTACTAGTAATGGCGGCGATTTGCGATTTTTATCGTGACTGCGACATTGCGGCGGACACTTCGGACACTTTTGACTCATTTTTGGGACCATTCACATTTATACAGCGATCCGTGCTATAAAAATGCATTGATTACTGTATAAATGTGACTGGCAGGGAAGGGGTTAACGCTAGGGGGCGCTGCAGGGGTTAATGTGTACCCTATCTTGGTGATTCTTACTGTGGGGGGAGGGGACTGACTGGGGAGGAGACCGATCGGTGTCCCTATGTACAAGGGACACACCATCGGTCTCCTCTCCTCTGACAGGACGTGGATCTGTGTGTTTACACACACCGATCCACGTCCTGCTCGATTACCAGGCAATCGCGGGTGCCTGGCGGTCATCGCGACCGCCGGGCACGCGCACCGAGGCCCCAGCTACGCGGCTGGCGCGCGCGCGCCCCCCCCGGCGGGCGCCCGCCCCCCCGGGGCCAAATTGTAGACGACGTCATATGACGGCGTCCCGCCACAGTAGCTGAACCGTCCCGCCGTCATTTGACAGTGGGCGGTCAGCTAGTGGTTAAAAAAAAAAATACTGAACGACCACAACATACAGGGATATACAATGTAATACTGACATTTAATCACACACATAGGTTGGACTTGATGGACTTGTGTCTTTTTTCAACCTCGCCTACTATGTAACTATGAAGTGGTGTGACATCCAGACAGATATATCTGATAGTAAATTAGTGATAAGTGAGGAGACTGAAGGAGTGAGCTGAGGGATAGAGAAATATATTTGTGTGTCGTCAGTGTAGAGGTGGTATTGGAAGCCATCAGCTGACTCAGGGAGGAGGTGTAGATTGAAAAACTGAGAGGTCCAAGAACAGAACCTTGGGCGACCCCATCAGAGAAAGGAAGAGGAGTGGAGAAAGTAGGTAGAGAACCAGCGAAGAGTACAGTCACAGAGACCAAAGGCATTGAGTTTTTTGAGGGGGTGGTCAACCGTATCAAAGGCAGCAGACGGGTCCAGGAGTAGGAGTACAGAATAGTGTCCATTGGTTTTGGCTGTTAGTAGATCGTTTGTTAGTATTAAGCCTCATACACACGATCGGACCGTGGACCAACTTTCCCGTGGATTTTTGTCCAAAGGGCGTTGGCCCTCAAGTTGGTATTGCATACACACGGTCGGACTTTTGAGTCAACCAACACGAACGTAGTGACGTTACAACGTACTGACGACGCTTCAAAAGAGGACGATCAATTCTCTCGCGTCACTCTTCGGGCTCCGTCTGCTAACTTCGAGCTAGCAGACGTTTGGTCAGTGCTGATTCGAGTCGTTTTCGGTCCGTGTTCTTTTCCGACCGTTTTGGCCAGCCATGTTGCGCGATCCTAGGAGAGAGCGTGCTGTTTATGGGCTTGGAGTAATTGCTGTGACTCGAGCCCAGTCTAGAAATAGGCGCAGTACTGGGATAAGAAGTGTTTGGGCCAAAACTTGGCTACTTAATCGTGACCAATTCAGCCATATGCCGTTACTGCGTGAGCTACAGGAGAACAATCCGAATGATTTCCGCAATTATCTCAGAATGACAGACTCCTGCTTTCAGCAATTATTGTCCTTGCTGTCCCCCTATATTGCGAAGCAGGACACATGCATGCGGGCTGCAATACAAGCAGAGCAAAGGCTCATAGCCACTTTGCGCTATTTGGCGACAGGGAGGAGTCTCCAGGATATTAAATTTACAACAGGTATCTCTCCCCAGGCTCTGGGAGTCATTATCCCTGACACATGTTGTGCCATCATTCAAGTCTTGCAGAAGGACTATATTCGTGTAAGTATTTTTGCTTTAATATCACCGTCATGTTTTGTAATGCATTTTATTTTTTTTGGCCATTCCATCCTCCACAATTTTGGAATATGGTGTGATTGAATGTCCTCTTTGTCCTCATGCATGCCTAACCTTTTTGTGGCCTACATGCATATTTTCCTCCCCTAACCTCCCCAGCATGCTACCCTGGGCCCATGCACACGTAGTCTACTACTTAACACTGTATTTATTATGCTTCCTTCATTACCCTAAACACCGCCTAAAATGTGTCCCAATATTATTCCTGCCCTTAAAAGAGTCTCTTATTTAGTTTGAAACACCCCCCCCCTCCCCCCACACCCCCCAACCTCCAAAAAATTACAAATAAAATATAATAAAATATTTGAAAATGCAGAGTCAACCAATACAACTACTCTATCTGCAGATTTTGCGAAACACATACACTGTGTACCTTATTTTTTGACTTAAGATTGTTGCCTAAATGTAGTGAAATGGCCTGCCTGATTAGCTTCAAAATCGACAAATTATACTTTTATCATGATTATTTTCTCATTATGAATAGCTCCCAATGTCCCTGTACTGTGCCAACTTCCTTGCTTTTTAACTTCATCTTAACAAATACTCATAATTAATTATCCTTTTTATTATTTTGTACGATGTATGTCAAAATGTGTATAGATTTTGTCAATGTGCATTCATATTTTTGTTTTATTCTACTTCTTACCTGTTCACTGGCCTGATAATCTTGTCAAGATGGATGGTTTACCCAAATTAAACTTCAATTTTAATGCCTTTAGTTCTCCTGGAAGTGTTGAGGTTTACTTGTCCAAAACAGATACCCATTCAACTCCCCCTTCCTAAGCTTTTTTTAATGTGCCACCAGAGGGGGTGAGGGACCATATAATTGTACCTTTTTATTTTGTTCTTGAAATGCACTTTTAAATGTTAGAATATTATTTTGGCCCACAATGTTTGTGTCAAATATGGTTGCAATTTAATGTACTCCGGTATTAATTTTTTCTTTATTTGTTTGACTCCACAGTTTCCGAAAAACAGCCAGGAATGGCAGGATGTTGCTGCGCAGTTTGCCAATTTATGGGATTTCCCCAACTGCGGAGGTGCCATTGATGGCAAACATGTAAGGATAGTGCCACCACCAAATTCCGGATCCTATTTTTTTAATTATAAAGGTTTTTGTAGCATTGTCCTCCTTGCTGTGGTGTCAGCAAAATATGATTTTTTATATGTAGATGTTGGTATTAATGGTCTTCACTCAGATGGAGGTGTTATGATGAATACTGAATTTTATGACCGGCTGCAGAGAGGAACCTTAAATTTGCCACGTGCTCAGGACAATGTGGAGGGCCTCAATTTTGTTTTTGTGGCAGATGATGCATTTTCTTTGGGGCAACATATTCTTAAACCCTTCCCAATGCGGAATCTGACCCCAGAGCAACGAATTTTTAACTACAGGCTCTCTCGTGCCCGAAGGGTAGTAGAAAATGCCTTTGGCATAATGTCCAGCAGATTCCGGATCTTTTTAACTGCCATAAACTTGGCTGAATATAAATTAAATCATGTGGTGTTATGCTGCTGCATCCTCCACAATTTTCTATGGAGGAATGCTTCCAGCTACATTGCCTTAGGGGCAATGGATGAACCAGCTGAAGAGTCCGTGATGCCAGCACTTGAAAGTGCACGTGCTGGTTTTGGCCTCTAGAATGGGCGTGTTGTCCACCAACAATACACCGACTACTTTGTTGGTCGAGGGGCAGTGCAGTGGCAGCAAAATGTTTTGGATAATTAGTTACTATTGTAATAAACCAATAAAATATTCTTTAATTTGAAAGACTGTTGTCTGTTTCTTATATGTTTGCAACTAGCCATGATCTTTGTCCTTTTTGCCACTAGTTTGAACCAACCTGATGTGCAACATGAGGTATCCATCTCAATTCTAGCTAACTTTTAGATTGTGCTGTATTTCGCCTACACACATTTTAGAGTACATGGTCAATGCAACTACAACCACTTAACAAATATACTGATCTTGAGCATTGAAATAAGAAGTCACACATTGGTTTTCTTTCAACTTTTTTTATTCTGTGCACATTCACATGTGCCTTTTCATCTTTTTTTTTTTTTTGGATTTTTTTTTTTGGAACATCCAAAATATATAATTTATTTTTTTTTTGATTATTTTTTTTGAACATCAAAAATGTTTTTTTTTTTGATTTTTTTGATTTTTTTTTGGAACATCCAAAATATATAATATTTGTTTATTTTTTTGATTATTTTTTTTGAACATCAAAAATTTTTTATTTTTTTTTGGATTGTTTTTTGGAACATCCAAAATATATATATATATATATATTTTTTTTTTTGGATTTTTTTGGAACATCCAAAATATATATATATATATATATTTTTTTTTTTAATTCAAGTTTTGTAAAAATATAAAAACAATTAAAACAAATAAACTTTGCAAGGATGATGATGCACAATCAAGTCAACATCATGCAGCAGCAAATGAAGAACTAGATATGATTTAAAAGTTACATTTTTTCAATTTAATTTATTCTGGCCAAAATATCAATCATATCCTTCATTTGCTGCTGCATGATGTTCAGTCGATTGCGCATGGCATCAATTTCCCCGTTCCACCCCATTAATTGGCCGATGAGCCTCTGCGCACTGTCCTGAGTGAACGGTTGTTGCTCCAAAACCAGCACATCATCTAAAAAATGTAAGAAAAAAAAATGTATTAATAAAGGTGTGGCCAGACATAGATTATGTGCAACAGTGGTGAAACAGTGGTGTCAGACACTCACCTGGTGACATGTCTGACACCTCTTCTTCCACAACATCCTCCGGATTGCTGGGACTAATTTCCCAAACAGGCTGGTGAGGATGGGGGTCCTGGCGAGGATGGGGGTCCTGGCGAGGATGGGGGTCCTGGCGAGGGTGGGGGTCCTGGCGAGGATGGGGGTCCTGGCGAGGGTGGTGGTCCTGGCGACGATGTTGGGCCCGGTGAGGGTGGTGGCCCTGGTGAGGGTGGTGGCTCCGGTGAGGGTGGGGGTCTGGCTGAGATGGGGCGTCCCTGGGATTTGGGTGCCTGAGTCTTTGCTCCCCTATGAGAATGAAACAAAAGGTATACTTTTAGCGCACAGACAGTAAACATTTCTTTGCGGTGGTGTACAATTGTCTGTTTATCAAGAGATCAAAGTTCAAGACATGATGAAATTTTCCCTTTTACTAAAACTGAAAGAATTAACCTTTCTTGACCGAATTTCTGTGATGTCGCACACTAGTGCTCCTGAATCCAGCTGTGTAAAAAGCTGTTGAATGCCCTCTCCTTACATTCCAATTTACTATATTTTGCAATTCATTTCAAGGTCAAAGACAGGTAAATTATAATGTTTTACAAATTAGCTCAATATGCCAAATTCTCATGACCAAAACAGTGCAAACTACACATATGCAGTGTGTGTAATGTTAAATTAGTATTTTGACCAAGTATCACAAATGCGTTTGTTCAGGGTGTTCATAATTTCTAATGGCCTGATTTCGGAATGTTTATATTCGTAATCCTTAACATTCGTAAATACGACCATTCTGAAATATCAACATTTGCCATTCGGAACATCCAGAACTAATGACAGTTTCCAAGTATCGTTGGTTCTGGATGTTCGGAATTATCAAATGTTGAGATTTCAGAATGGACGTATTAACGAAAAGAAACATTCGTAAATACGACCATTCGGAAATATCAACATTTGACATTCGGAACATCCAGAATAGGGATGGGCCCGGTGCTCGATGCGAACCCACGTTCGCATCGAGCACCGGGCGTTCGCTCGCTCGGCGAGCCCAGAACTATTTGGGCCGTTCGCATCACATTCGTGTGATGCGAGCGGCCCCGCAATGCATTGCGGCCGGCGCGGCCGGCGCAGTGCATTGCTGGCTGATGATTGGCCAAGCATGCACTGTGACCCCGCATGCTTGGCCAATCACAGCGCCGGAAACTCGGAGAGCAATAATTGGCTACAGGCAGGACGCCTGTAGCCAATTAAAGCTCAGGGGCTTTAGTACACGCCCCACCATTTAAAAGGCCGCCACGCCGTCGGCGCCGGTCACATGAGTTCCGGCTTTGGGAGAGATCAGTCTGCTGATTCTGTCTTTGCTTGATTCATTGCTCCAGAAAGATTTTCTCTTCTTTGCTAAACCATTGGCTAGTTCTTTGCTAAACCATTGCTACCTAAGTCATTGATCATTCATTGCTGCTGATTGTGTTTTTAGCTGCTGCTGGGGATTAGTCTGGTGCGTGCTTACTGTTAGTACAGTATTGCAGTAGTACCAACCGCAGTGCTGTTAGCACAGCATTGCACCCCAAAGGCACCCATAGGACTTCTAGTGTGTTAGTGGCAGCAAACAGAGCTCCTATATTTTCTTCTCAGCAGCACCCATAGGACTTCTAGTGTGTTAGTGGCATCACACAGAGCTCCCATATTTTCTTCCCAGAAGCACCCATAGGACTTCTAGTGTGTTAGTGGCATCACACAGAGCTCTTATATTTTCTTCCCAGAAGCACCCATAGGACTTCTAGTGTGTTAGTGGCATCACACAGAGCTCCCATATTTTCTTCCCAGAAGCACCCATAGGACTTCTAGTGTGTTAGTGACATCACACAGAGCTCCCATATTTTCTTCCCAGAAGCACCCATAGAACTTCTAGTGTGTTAGTGGCATCACACAGAGCTCCCATATTTTCTTCCCAGAAGCACCCATAGGACTTCTAGTGTGTTAGTGGCATCACACAGAGCTCCCATATTTTCTTCCCAGAAGCACCCATAAGACTTCTAGTGTGTTAGTGGCATCACACAGAGCTCCCATATTTTCTTCCCAGAAGCACCCATAGGACTTCTAGTGTGTTAGTGGCATCACACAGAGCTCCCATATTTTCTTCCCAGAAGCACACATAGGACTTCTAGTGTGTTAGTGGCATCACACAGAGCTCCCATATTTTCTTCCCAGAAGCACCCATAGGACTTCTAGTGTGTTAGTGGCATCACACAGAACTCCCATATTTTCTTCCCAAAAGCACCCATAGGACTTCTAGTGTGTTAGTGGCATCACACAGAGCTCCCATATTTTCTTCCCAGAAGCACCCATAGGACTTCTAGTGTGTTAGTGGCATCACACAGAGCTCCCATATTTTCTTCCCAGAAGCACCCATAGGACTTCTAGTGTGTTAGTGGCATCACACAGAGCTCCCATATTTTCTTCCCAGAAGCACCCATAGGACTTCTAGTGTGTTAGTGGCATCACACAGAGCTCCCATATTTTCTTCCCAGAAGCACCCATAGGACTTCTAGTGTGTTAGTGGCATCACACAGAGCTCCCATATTTTCTTCCCAGAAGCACCCATAGGACTTCTATTGTGTTATTGGCATCACAGAGAGCTCTTATATTTTCTTCCCAGAAGCACCCATAGGACTTCTAGTGTGTTAGTGGCATCACACAGAGCTCCCATATTTTCTTCCCAGAAGCACCCATAGGACTTCTAGTGTGTTAGTGGCATCACACAGAGCTCCCATATTTTCTTCCCAGAAGCACCCATATGACTTCTAGTGTGTTAGTGGCATCACACAGAGCTCCCATATTTTCTTCCCAGAAGCACCCATAGGACTTCTAGTGTGTTAGTGGCATCACACCAAGCTCTTATATTTTCTTCCCAGAAGCACCCATATGACTTCTAGTGTGTTAGTGGCATCACACAGAGCTCCCATATTTTCTTCCCAGAAGCACCCATAGGACTTCTAGTGTGTTAGTGGCATCACACAGAGCTCCCATATTTTCTTCCCAGAAGCACCCATAGGACTTCTAGTGTGTTAGTGGCATCACACAGAGCTCCCATATTTTCTTCCCAGAAGCACCCATAGGACTTCTAGTGTGTTAGTGGCATCACACAGAGCTCCCATATTTTCTTCCCAGAAGCACCCATAGGACTTCTAGTGTGTTCGTGGCATCACACAGAGCTCCTATATTTTCTTCCCAGAAGCACCCATAGGACTTCTAGTGTGTTAGTGGCATCACACAGAGCTCCCATATTTTCTTCCCAGAAGCACCCATAGGACTTCTAGTGTGTTAGTGGCATCACACAGAGCTCCCATATTTTCTTCCCAGAAGCACCCATAGGACTTCTAGTGTGTTAGTGGCATCACACAGAGCTCTTATATTTTCTTCCCAGAAGCACCCATAGGACTTCTAATGTGTTAGTGGCATTACACAGAGCTCCCATATTTTCTTCCCAGAAGCACCCATAGGACTTCTAGTGTGTTAGCGGCATCACACAGAGCTCCTATATTTTCTTCCCAGAAGCACCCATAGGACTTCTAGTGTGTTAGCGGCATCACACAGAGCTCCCATATTTTCTTCCCAGAAGTACCCATAGGACTTCTAGTGTGTTAGCGGCATCACACAGAGCTCCCATATTTTCTTCCCAGAAGCACCCATAGGACTTCTAGTGTGTTAGTGGCATCACACAGAGCTCCCATATTTTCTTCCCAGAAGCACCCATAGGACTTCTAGTGTGTTAGTGGCATCACACAGAGCTCCTATATTTTCATCCCAGAAGCACCCATAGGACTTCTAGTGTGTTAGTGGAATCACACAGAGATCCCATATTTTCTTCCCAGAAGCACCCATAGGACTTCTAGTGTGTTAGTGGCATCACACAGAGCTCCCATATTTTCTTCCCAGAAGCACCCATAGGACTTCTAGTGTGTTAGTGGCATCACACAGAGCTCCCATATTTTCTTCCCAGAAGCACCCATAGGACTTCTAGTGTGTTAGTGGCATTACACAGAGCTCCCATATTTTCTTCCCAGAAGCACCCATAGGACTTCTAGTGTGTTAGTGGCATCACACAGAGCTCCCATATTTTCTTCCCAGAAGCACCCATAGGACTTCTAGTGTGTTAGTGGCATCACACAGAGCTCTTATATTTTCTTCCCAGAAGCACCCATAGGACTTCTAGTGTGTTAGTGGCATCACACAGAGCTCCCATATTTTCTTCCCAGAAGCACCCATAGGACTTCTAGTGTGTTAGTGGCATCACACAGAGCTCCCATATTTTCTTCCCAGAAGCACCCATAGGACTTCTAGTGTGTTAGTGGCATCACTCAGAGCTCCCATATTTTCTTCCCAGAAGCACCCATAGGACTTCTAGTGTGTTAGTGGCATCACACAGAGCTCCTATATTTTCTTCCCAGAAGCACCCATAGGACTTCTAGTGTGTTAGTGGCATCACACAGAGCTCCCATATTTTCTTCTCAGCAGCACCCATAGGACTTCGAGTGTGTTAGTGGCATCACACAGAGCTCCTATATTTTCTTCTCAGCAGCACCCATAGGACTTCTAGTGTGTTAGTGGCATCACACAGAGCTCCTATATTTTCTTCCCAGAAGCACCCATAGGACTTCTAGTGTGTTAGTGGCATCACACAGAGCTCCTATGTTTTCTTCCCAGAAGCACCCATAGGACTTCTAGTGTGTTAGTGGCATCACACAGAGCTCCTATATTTACTTCCCAGAAGCACCCATAGGACTTCTAGTGTGTTAGTGGCATCACACAGAGCTCCTATATTTTCTTCTCAGCAGCACCCATAGGACTTCTAGTGTGTTAGTGGCATCACACAGAGCTCCTATATTTTCTTCCCAAAAGCACCCATAGGACTTCGAGTGTGTTAGTGGCATCACACAGAGCTCCTATATTTTCTTCTCAGCAGCACCCATAGGACTTCTAGTGTGTTAGTGGCATCACACAGAGCTCCTATATTTTCTTCCCAGAAGCACCCATAGGACTTCTAGTGTGTTAGTGGCATCACACAGAGCTCCTATATTTTCTTCCCAGAAGCACCCATAGGACTTCTAGTGTGTTATTGGCATCACACAGAGCTCCTATATTTTCTTCTCAGCAGCACCCATAGGACTTCTAGTGTGTTAGTGGCATCACACAGAGCTCCTATATTTTCTTCCCAGAAGCACCCATAGGACTTCTAGTGTGTTAGTGGCAGCACACAGAGCTCCTATATTTTCTTCTCAGCAGCACCCATTTTTTATACTATATACACTACCGACTACAATGGCTGGAAGACCGCCAAGGAGAGGCAGAGCGTGCCGAGGCAAGAACACAGGGCAGGCAGGCTCTGTTTCTAGAGACAACAGTGCTAGCCGTGGACGTGGTCGTGCATCGTCATCAGCACGTGGCCATGGGACACGCTTGTCTTTGTTTTCGGCAGCTGGACATGTGGAGCCGCATCATGCCGAAGGCTTGGTAGAATAGATGATATACACAAGTGCAGCGCTGAGGTAGATAATCAAGTGTCCCTGATTTTCACATAAGGTCCCACTGAAGTAAGACAGCCTGTGGGAACTGTTGTGAGCCAGGAGTATAATAGTTAACCCTACAGGTGAATAGTCCCAGCTGGATTGTTCCGCTGGTATATACAATAGTTCAAGTGATTGAAAATTTCATTGGATGGTAAAAGTGTAAATCAAACAACAATAATAGGAGTGAAAAGGGTGTTAGAATCCCAATCTCTTGTGGACAGGGTGCAAATCACCCCCAGGTCAAGGGAGGGGCCCCTACTCGGTCTCCTTCAGGGGTCACGGTCTTATATCACACCAGCTAATGGTGTGTAAACCGCAAGTTTTCTGGGGGATGCGATAGAGTTGTAACAGGTAAGGAAATTATGTAGTGCTGACACTTTAAGCAAATCTCACATATACTTCCATACTTAGGGGCATACACTGCTAGTCTATAACCAGCTTGGTTGAACCAAATATTTGATATGTATCTGGTCTAACCGTACATCCAGATCAATTGACCAAACAAAGCAAGAACACGAAATATGGGGGGTAGCCCCTTAAACTGACATGGGTAGTGGCCACCTTCAGTGCATGCCTATATCAGCCATCTATACAAGCAAACAGTATACTCCTAAGGCAAGAAGTCCTGATTGGTGGGGGCACAGTAACACAAAAGTTCAGTTTGCAGTGTCTTCGCTAGATATGGTGAGTCACTGGAGGTATTCAAGGTGTGCAGTTGGTTTGACAAGCTCTAAGTGAAAACGATAAAACGATAAAGATGGGTACTCTTACCAGAGTTGATGGACTCACCCCTCTCGGAGTGAGTCGGCAGGACTTGTACCGGGTACACCGGACAGATAATGGATGTGTTGCGGTATGCTGTGTCCCACTGGGCCGTTCCTCCAGGTTTCAATGCAGTCGCTTACCTGCGGTTTGATGGAAGTGCCTGGTTTAAAAGGGTAGGCCGTGGTAAAACTTCTAAGGGAGATCCTTATCCACAGCAACTCAGGCAGAGAGGAAAACAGAGAGAAAGAGGCAACTCCTCATAGTGTGAAACCAATTTCCCAATTGGCATTTATTGGATAAAAAGTTTTAAAAACATTTGCGCAAAAAGATTAAAATGTGGCTTCGGTAGACATCCAACCCTACATGTTTCGCCTGCTGAAGGCTTCAACTGGGGTATATGTCTACCAGCCACCATGTCTACTATATATATACCTTAGTATTAGACTTCGAAATGACAAACAGCTGATTCATGGCTCCCGGGTCCTCACTTCCGGCATCACTGGCGTGCGTTCCACGCTCAGACTAGGTCTAAAGCCGGGGTGATGTCATCTAAAGGCATCGAGAAGCCAAGCCTCGTTTTCAGATTACTGTGTGGCCTATCAGCAGCAGCTTGCGTTAGTCAGCCAATAGTCGTCTAAGTGTAAGGAGGAGTGGCTAACAGTAATGTGCCAATCCATGAGTCAAACGTCATGAAGGAAAGGGAATCACTAACCTGTGGGCGTTGCTGGGAAATATTAGGGCACCAATCCGATCGCATGTTAGAATGCGCCTGCGCACTAGCACGCAAATCCGGAGAGGCCGGGAAGTCTATACGAATAGACTCGATCATATGTTCAATCGCGCGTGTGCGGGTAGACGGGCATGGTAGTCATAGGAACTCGGATGTAGCCTAGGGGAGGAATGAACACGCCCCTATGGGAGGTATCTGTCAGTTTACGATGGTATAGCCTATTGCGCATGCGCGCTACCACCACAGAAAAAATCCGCAGTTTTAAGATGAACTATAGAAAAAGAGGAGGTGTCTTGTCATAGCCTGACACATCGGACAGGATCGCCAACTCCTTGTCATAATATTAGCATGTTAATGGGGGCATGTATAATAACATCCATGGCTAAAAAGATTTTGTGATTTGAATTGGAACAAAACATAATTCTCATAAAAGTACAAATGGACCCTCATTGATGCTGCTTATGGTTCCAGTCGGCAAAATGATATATGTCGACTCATAAAACTAAAAAGAGGGGTTATGGATATAATCAAGCTCAACGTCAGGTTAAGATAATAATTAGGGAAGAAAAAGAGATGTATGCAGACTAAAGGCTAAAAAACACAGAACCGTGCAGTACATAATCGGCTATGGGGAAATGATTTGTATCATAGTATGTGGGGCCACCAGACTCCAAAATTCTGAAAAGTTCTAATCTCCGTTTACAGAAAGTGAGGATCCAGGGGCCAGTACAATTTGTAACATATTTTCATATTTTCATATTTTTCTTAAAACATACTATACAACCACAATCATACTAAATTTCTTCTGGTATGGTAGACAATCTGAATAGAACATTTTCTACATGTTAATGAGTTGTAACTCTTATAGTAGCGTTATGTGGTTGTTTCAAAATCTAATTGTCTATAAGGTATTCAAATCAGGATTTGTTTATAAATGCATTGATGTCCCATTCTATGTTGAGGCCATACGGCGAATAACTCTTCAGGGAATATATCCAAAAGGTCTCTAATTTGGACACACCCCTAATGTTTGACTCGCCCCTCCAGTTGGGGACAAATCTATCAATAACCTGAAACTTTGTCCCTATCGGGTTCCTGTTGTGATATATCCGATAGTGTTTGGGGACATTGTGGTCAGTACGGCCTTTTTTGATGCCTGCGATATGTTCATTGCACCTTACGGCAAACGTGCGAATAGTTCTACCCACGTATTGTTTGCCGCAAGGGCACGTGATAAGATATACCACATATCGAGTTTGGCATGTCAGGAAATGTTTCATTTTAAATTCTTGTCCAGTGGCACTCGATGTAAACGTTTCGGTTTTCTTCCTTCCATAGACATTGTGTAAACACACATTACATCTACGACAGGGAAAGAAACCCTTCATGTCTTGAAAAAAAGAGGGGACCGTGGGGGGGTCGGATACACTAGGGGCTATCTAGGGGCTATATTGGTAGAATAGATGACCAAGCCCTCCTCATCCTCCTCATCCTCTCTCACCCAGGCTCAGGGTACTGGCAGAGCAGCTGCCAACGCGTACTCAATGGCATCATCAGCCACCCCTTCCCTAGACCCACCATGTCCTCCTGAGGAGTCCCCCGAACTCTTTGAGCACAGTGTTGGGTACATGCTCCAGGAGGATGCCCAACGATTCGAAGGCTCGGATGATGATACCCAGCTTGAGGAAGGCAGCAGTGTGCGCGCAGAGAGAGGGGATGTTGAAGGACAGCAATCTGGCAGTACTGTTCCACCAGCTGCAGCTTACTGCCAGGTTTGCTCTAGTGGTGAAGAGGGAGGGGATGATGAGGTCACTGACTCCACATGGGTGCCTGAAGGGAGAGAGGAGGAGGAGGAGGAGGATGCGGCGTCACATGTCCAACGAGGCAGGATGCCCCCTGGAGGCCAGCTAGAGGCCAGCTAGAGGCCAGCACAGCAACTGTACCACACCGCAGAGCTCCGCCTGTGCAGGGCGCTGCCTCTGCACATTATCACAAAAGTTCTTTGTGTGGGCCTTTTTTTAGACGAGTGCATCAGATCGCACCACTGCTATTTGCAATATTTGTCTCAAGCGTATCTCGCGTGGCCAAAACATCAGCCACTTGGGCACCACAAGCATGAGCAGACATATGTCGACCTGCCATGCAGCTCGTTGGCAAGCACACATAAAAGACCCACACCAAAGAACAAAGCGGACCTCTCCTTGCTCCTCATCAGCTGGGATCTCCATCCCCACTATATCTTCAGTCCTCTCTGAAAGCTGCTCTGAGAGGACTGAAGGTGTAGAATTAGGTGTGTCACAACCAAGTACTTGCAGTACACCGACGTCCGATTGTAGCAGGCAAATTTCCCTGCCCCAGCTGCTGGACCGTCAAAAGAAGTATACTCCCAGCCATCCACATGCCCAGCGGTTGAATGCTAGCTTGGCTAAATTGCTAGCACTTCAACTGCTGCCTTTTCAGTTGGTAGACTCGGCCCCTTCCGTGAGTTTGTTCAATGTGCGGTTCCTCAGTGGCAGGTTCCCAAACGCCACTTTTTCTCACAGAAGGCGATTCCGTCTCTCTACCGGCATGTGGAAGGCAATGTCCATGCCTCGCTGGACAGGGCGGTCATCGGTAAGGTGCATATTACCGCTGACTCATGGTCCAGCAGGCATGGACAGGGACGTTATCTTTCTTTCACGGCCCATTGGGTCACTCTATTGGCAGCTGGGAGGGATGCAGGACAAGGTGCAGTAGTGTTGGAGGTTGTTCCGCCACCACGCCTCCAAAATGCTACTACTGGTTGTGACACACCTCTCTCCTCCACCCCCTCCTCTTCTTCTTCCTCCAGTGCTCTGTCCTCGGAACCAGCGGTGCTCCGTAGGCGTACAAGGGGCTACGCGAGTACGCAGGCAAAAAGATGCCATGCCGTGCTTGCGCTGGTGTGTTTGGGGGACAGGAGCCACACTGGGCCAGAGGTTCTGGCAGCTCTGCAGGGGCAGGCCGAGAGGTGGTTGACGCCACGCCAGCTTAAGCCAGGAATGGTCGTTTCTGACAATGGCACCAACCTCCTCTCCGCCCTGCGACAGGGGCAGCTCACCCATGTGCCCTGTATGGCTCACGTCCTCAACCTGGTGGTGCAGCGGTTCTTGGGCAGGTTCCCAGGCTTACAGGATGTCCTGAGGCAGGCCTGGAAAGTCTGTGTGCATTTCCGCCGATCTTATAATGCCAGTGCTCGGCTGACTGAGCTGCAAAAGGAGCTGAACCTGCCCAAGAACCGCCTAATATGTGACATGCCCACCAGGTGGAACTCAACGTTGGCCATGCTGCAGCGACTGCACACACAGCAGAGGGCCATCAATGAGTACCTTTGCGACTACGGCACCAGGACAGGGTCAGGGGAGCTTGGCTTTTTTTCCCCACGCCAGTGGAGCATGATCAGGGATGCATGCACTGTCCTCTCACCATTTGAGGAGGCCACGAGGATGGTGAGCAGTGACAGTGCATGCATCAGTGACACTGTACCTCTTGTCCACCTGTTGGAGCATACGCTGCGTGGGATAATGGACAGGGCACTTGAGGCAGAACAGAGGCAGGAAGAGGAGGACTTCCTTGCCTCTCAAGGCCCCCTTTATCCAGACAGTGTTCCTTCTGTCCCACCCATCACACAGGAAGAGGATGAGGAGGAGGAGGAGGAGGAGGAGAATTGTGTGAGCATGGAGGTGGAGCCTGGCACTCAGCATCAGCAGCAGCAGTCTTTTAGGGATGATGTACAGTCCCAACAAACCAGTGGACTTGTACGTGACTGGGAGGAGGTGGCTGGCGATCATGTCATCCTCAGTGACCCAGAAGACTCCGGACCGAATGCCTCAGCTAACCTACGCTGCATGGCCTCCCTGATCCTGCAAAGCCTGCGGAAGGATCCTCATGTTCTTCGGATCAAGGAGAGGGACCATTACTGGCTGGCCACTCTCCTTGATCCACGGTACAAGGGTAAGGTTGCGGACCTTATCTTGCCTTTGCAGAGGGAGCAGAGGATGAGACATCTCAGGGAGGCCTTGCAGAAAGGTCTGTGCAACGCGTTCCCAGAAACTGGGAGGTTACAAACTCCTGGTCCTGGACGACGAGTTGCTGAGGCTTTGATCAGTAGCAGAAGAAGCGGTGGGGAAGGTGGACGTCTGACCGATGCGTTCAAACAATTTTTTAGTCCGCAGCCCCAAGGTATGATCGGTTCCAGCAACCATCGCCAGCGTCTGATATACATGGTGCAGGAATACCTAGGGGCAAGGTCAGACTTGGACACCTTTCCCACCGAAAATCCTCTGGCTTACTGGGTCCTGAGGATGGATCACTGGCCAGAGCTTGCACAGTATGCAATTGAGCTACTGGCCTGTCCTGCATCCAGCGTTCTTTCCGAACGCACATTCAGTGCTGCTGGAGGATTTGTCACCGATCATAGGGTGCGCCTGTCCACCGACTCGGTTGATCGACTGACCTTCATAAAAATGAATCAGTCTTGGATCACCACCAGCTACCAGGCACCTGAAGCGGATATAACGGAATAATTTATAATGTCACATCCCTTCAAGACTGCCTATGCTGATGCTCAGTGACTGTCCTGTTATGTTCACTGACTATCCTCTTCCACCTCCTCAATGATCCATGCCACCACACCAGTGCCTAAGGCACAATTTTTCAGCCCCTGTATAACAGGGGCGTGTACTTACAATTTTTTTTAAAAATGCTTCGCAACAGGTGTGACTGCTGTGCTCCAAGTACAGTATCTGTGAGGGGTTGCAGTGTTGTGGCACCAGCACCAGTGCCCAAGGCACTATTTTTCAGCCCCTGTTGGGGCGTGTAATTACAATTTTTAGGCAATGCTTTGCAACAGGTCTCATTGCTGTGCTCAGAGTACAGTATCTGTGAGGGGTTGCAGTGTTGTGGCACCAGCACCAGTGCCTAAGGCACAATTTTTCGGCCCCTGTATAACAGGGGCGTGTAATTACAATTTTTTAAAAAGATGCTTCGCAACAGGTGTGACTGCTGTGCTCCAAGTACAGTATCTGTGAGGGGTTGCAGTGTTGTGGCACCAGCACCAGTGCCTAAGGCACAATTTTTCAGCCCCTGTTGGGGCGTGTAATTACAATTTTTACGCAATGCTTTGCAACAGGTCTCATTGCTGTGCTCAGAGTACAGTATCTGTGAGGGGTTGCAGTGTTGTGGCACCAGCACCAGTGCCTAAGGCACAATTTTTCGGCCCCTGTATAACAGGGGCGTGTAATTACAATTTTTTAAAAAGATGCTTCGCAACAGGTGTGACTGCTGTGCTCCAAGTACAGTATCTGTGAGGGGTTGCAGTGTTGTGGCACCAGCACCAGTGCCTAAGGCACAATTTTTCAGCCCCTGTTGGGGCGTGTAATTACAATTTTTACGCAATGCTTTGCAACAGGTCTCATTGCTGTGCTCAGAGTACAGTATCTGTGAGGGATGGCAGTGTTGTGGCACCAGCACCAATGCCTAAGGCACAATTTTTCAGCCCCTGTTTAACAGGGGCGTGTAATTACAAATCTTGATCTAATAGTTCACAGCAGGGCCCATTCCTGCGCCCACCAAGAGTAACTATGAGGGCCTACAGTCTTGTGGCAACACCGTCCACCACCACCACCGCCAAAGGCCCAATTTTTCTGCCCTGTTCAACAGGTGCATGCAATTCCAAATCTTGATCTAATAACTCACAGCAGGGCCCATTCCTGCACCCACCAAGAGTAACTGTGAGGGCTTACAGTCTTGTGGCAACACCGTCCACCACCACCACCACCAAAGGCCCAATTTTTCTGCCCTGTTCAACAGGTGCATGCAATTACAAATCTTGATCTAATAACTCACAGCAGGGCCCATTCCTGCACCCACCAAGAGTAACTGTGAGGGCTTACAGTCTTGTGGCAACACCGTCCACCACCACCACCACCACCACCATCAAAGGCCCAATTTTTCTGCCCGGTTCAACAGGTGCATGCAAGTACAAATCTTGATCTATTAACTCACAGCAGGGCCCATTCCTGTGCCCACCAGTCTTGTGGCTACACCAACATCTAATAGGGCAAATTTCTGCAGAGTATATACTGCAGGCACCTACTTTCAAACATCCAACTTGCAAACGGAAAGAGAAAACAGGAAGTGAGAGGAAATCTACCCCTAGGAAGGGAAATTCTATCCTGTTAGGTTTAATTTGGGAAAAAGGTATCTCCTCTCTACTGATGCTTTATCACCAATCCTTGTTTCAATTAAAACCCCACTTTTCCAAAAACATTTGTCATTGGGACGGAAAGTGAGGTGACATGTTCTGAACAGATGTGCAAAGACAGCAAATGTTACAGGGGTGATAACCCCTCCCTATGTTCTCCAAAAAGCTTAAAAAATTTATTTTTTTGGGATGGAGCTACACTTCATAATGTACCTGTTCAGATTCTACTTAAGAACAAACCTACAGTCCGTGTCTTGTTTGCACCACCTATATAGTGCTGTTCAGAGTATATAGGGTTGTAGGTATAGGGTTTTTTTTTGGGTGCGGGGTCCCCCTTAATATCCATACAAGACCCAAAGGGGCTGGGGTGGGGGGGGGGAGTGATGGGGTAGCCATGCCATTTTTCTCAAGGATTTTCAGCCATATGGCGGCCAGGACAAGACATGACATTAAAGCCGCAAGTGGTTTTAAATGGCTTCTTTTTTTCCTTTACAAATGTCATTTTGTGCAGGACAGTTCTAAACACGGGAAACACATGCCACTTCACAGGCATACTTTAGACACCCCCCAGGTACCATATTTAAAGGAAAATTTTACTTTTTTTTTCACTTTATGCTTTATTAAAATGACTGCTCCCGAAAAAACGTTAGTTTTTAAAAGTTCTTTTTGCATTGATATATGTCCCCTGGGGCAGGACCCGGGTCCCCAAACCTGTTTTATGACATTAACATGCATATTGGCCGTTGTAATTAGCAATTTTGATTTCGAACGTTCGCATCCATTATAATGAATAGGGTTCGAAAATTCGCGCGAACTTTCGGTCCGTTCGAAGGTTCTGGTGCGAACCGAACCCGGGGGTGTTCGGCTCATCCCTAATCCAGAACTAACGACAGTTTCCAAGTATCGTTGGTTCTGGATGTTCAGAATTATCAAATGTTGAGATTTCAGAATGGACGTATTTACGAAAAGAAACATTCGTAAATACGACCATTCTGAAATATCAACATTTGACATTCGGAACATCCAGAACTAACGACAGTTTCCAAGTATCGTTGGTTCTGGATGTTCAGAATTATCAAATGTTGAGATTTCAGAATGGACGTATTTACGAAAAGAAACATTCGTAAATACGACCATTCTGAAAAATCAACATTTGACATTCGGAACATCCAGAACTAACGACAGTTTCCAAGTATCGTTGGTTCTGGATGTTCAGAATTATCAAATGTTGAGATTTCAGAATGGACGTATTTACGAAAAGAAACATTCGTAAATACGACCATTCTGAAATATCAACATTTGACATTCGGAACATCCAGAACTAACGACAGTTTCCAAGTATCGTTGGTTCTGGATGTTCAGAATTATCAAATGTTGAGATTTCAGAATGGACGTATTTACGAAAAGAAACATTCGTAAATACGACCATTCTGAAATATCAACATTTGACATTCGGAACATCCAGAACTAACGACAGTTTCCAAGTATCGTTGGTTCTGGATGTTCAGAATTATCAAATGTTGAGATTTCAGAATGGACGTATTTACGAAAAGAAACATTCATAAATACGACCATTCTGAAACATCAACATTTGACATTCGGGAACATCCAGAACTAACGAAATTACAAAATATACACAAAAAATGCAAAGATGAAAAAAAACAAAAAAAACATGGAATTAAATCAAAAATATACTGTCAGTGCACATATTCATCAACAACCACGTATTAAATATCAAAACATCGCATTTACAAAACAGCTACCGTACGAACGATGACATACATATACGAACGGCATAGACTTATGTACGACAGGTACTTACTGTTTTTGAGCGTCTTTTTTATTTGCAGAAACTGGACCCCGAACTTCTCCTCCAGCCTCTTCACGACTTTGGTGAGGATTCTATCCTTCACCATGTTGGGATGCAGGTATGGCCCATGCTTGCCATCGTAGTCGTCCTTGACCAAAATCCGCACCATCTCCACCATTTCTTCAAATGCCATATTGGTGGCCTTAAACCTCCTCCTCGCGTGTTGTTCTCCCGCCATATTTACTCCGACTACGCAACGAGGGGATAAGGGGCGGGGAATATTCGAGAAAAGGAACGTCGGGGGCGGGCGACGTAAGCGGTGGTTCACGCATGCGTAATGGTATATCCATGCTTAACACGCGGCCTGTAGAAATTTCCGAACGGAAGATACGAAGGAATACACTACATACACGATCTAAATGTTGAAGCCCTGAAATTCTCTTTTTACAAAGTCTTTTCTCTTTTTACGAAGTCTTTGTATGTAAATGAAAGAAGCTAAATATTTATGAATGAATATATTCGGGACATGAAGAAAGTAAATAATTAAATTAAAGTTGATGGGACACAAATGTTAATTAGTAATAACGATGCTTTGCTGAATTTGTATGGTCAAGGCCTGACGTCATGACACTTGGAGGGCGGAGGGTTCACGCATACGCCGTGTATAAAGCACGAACGTGTGGTGCAATGTACCGTTGTGGCGGGAGACGAACAAAAGCCGACGCTAAACGACGCAAGCCGACGCAATACGACGCAATACGAAGGTAGACACGGACGAAAGGTACATTTTATTAATTTCTCTTTACCGCTGGTACTTTTAAATGATTGTCTTTTGCTTTGAAGATGTAATTTAGCACTCGGACTGTTGTTAAATATTGTAAACATGCGCAAACACCCACCTTGAAACACACACCTGCAGGTTACCTGCACTGAGCCGTATAGAGTTTGGTTATTACTAGGCTTGTACAATTCGTTTCGTAACGAATCGAAGTTCGGACGAATTTTGCAACTTTCCGACAATCGAATGCATCAGAATGTCTAAATCAAAGGAACGGGGTGGACTACAGCAGCAGCACTTTCTGACATCTACTACCACTTTATGAGCCTGAATATTACTTCCAAAATGTGAGTGTTTTTAATTAAAAGTTTTTTACGGTATCATACTATGCAAGTTCTCTTTTCTCAAATATGACCGAATGCTATTGGAGATTTTGACGACCGCATCCCTCCTGCCCGTTTACGCGCATACTCCCAGGAATACACTCCCAGGAATACATCCGTGGAATAGGGACCTGGTAACCCTCCACACACAAAGCTTGTCACGACTTATGAGGCGTACGTCTCATTTAGTCCGTGACTTCTGGTAAGCCTCCTTCTCAATAAATGCTGAAGCCGACCAGACAGGATCACCATCACCGCACTTAGAAATATATACTGTGTCACTCACAGGACTATAGACTGTGTCACCCACCGGACTATACCACTGTATCAATATATATATACAGCTTGGCGATCATCTTTTCACCCCTATTCACTTGTTATTTATTTGTTCGTTTCCAAATATTTAAATGGTTTTATGTTTTTTATATTCACTATATTAACATTTTTCACCATTTTTTGAATTTTACTGAATTTTATCAGTCACATGATCACTTTCACAAATTTTTTTTCACATTTTATTCAGTTTTATTACTGTCTCTTTATATAATTTTATATATATTTATTTCATTTACCGATTATTTATATTTATGCTCTAATCACAACTTACCTGTATGCAAATATTGTGTAGGAGTGACTTTTATGTACACTACTTTTTGAGCGCAACATACAAACCTTTTTAAATCAAAGGAACGCATTTCCAAATATACAAAGTAAATTATATCATTTCTAACGAATGAATTCGATATGATTTGAGATTCTGTATAATGAATATTGTATACTATTAATAATAACTAGTTTTTTAAAAACGTATTAACTTTAATTAACGAATATAACCTACCGAAATTAGCTATTTTGAAGATAACAATGTACAAAAACTATTTTTTATTTTGTTTTGCACAAGTCTAGTAATTACATGTGGCTTTGCTGCACTATAAAGTACAGATAATCTGCAGGAAAGTCACAGGTGCACGTGGCACATCATAGTGAAAGCAGCCTTAGGACACAATCGGACCCTCCATTCACCTCTATGTCCCTTTACCCCTGCTTACCTTCAATCAGATACGCAAAAAAAATAAGGGGAAACGTCCCCTCCTGACAGATTGAATTGGAGGGCCCATAGAGTAGCATGGGCTGTGTCCATATCCATTCGCCATATGTGGGGCAGATCCAAACCTGTCATCTGCCCATTACAATTATTTTGGCCCACGACCAGTTACCAAGTCGCTTCGATGGTCCTCGCTCTTTAAAAGGTTGGGCACCCCTGGCTTAAATAAAGGCCCATATTGTGAGCAGCTTCTGAACTATACGCCACCCATTATGGTTTGTTTTTTACTGTTTTGCAGCAATCAAAATGATGAAATCCAAATTGAATTCCCCCGAATTCATTGCTCAATTTATCGAGAAGTATAGGGAGCTCATCTGTCTGTGGCAAGTGAAAAATAAAGAATACATTGACAAAAACAAAAGGATGGCAGCAATGTTACAACTTGTGGACTTGGCGAAAACCGTATACCCCAGAGCAACCTACTCTATGGTAAGGAACAAAATTGGTGCCCTCAGAAGTGTCCACAAAAGGGAACTCAAGAAGATTGAGGAATCCAAACGATCTGGAGCAGGAACTGAAGAGGTCTACGTTCCGAAGCTCTGGTACTTCAATAGCCTCGAGTTTTTAAAAGACCAAACGGTCCCACGAAAATCCCTGTCAACTTTACCCTCTGCATCAGCTGACGTCAGTGATACTGAGCAGGATCCTACACAGGATGAAGAAGAGGAGGAGCTCAGCTTGACCCAGGTATAGCATTGTTTAAAATCTTGCCATCTCTCTCTCTCTCTCTCTCTCTCTCTCTCTCTGTGTATATATATTTTAGATATGTTGCTAATTAGATGCTAGTATGCCTAATAATTAGTTGTGTTAAAAAAAAAAGTTACATATCAATGGACAAGTAGTGGCCATAAAGTTTTTCAACAAGACTGAGAAATGATGGAGTCAAATTGATAGTCTTTAATAATTGGACACATTCAAAATTAGAAAAGTAAAGAGATGGAAGGTTTGTGATTGATGACCACAAATTAAAATCATGTTGTTTTTTCACAAAGGAGGAACTTCTGAGCCAAGAAGAGGCTGGGCCCAGCAGCCAACCAAGCACAGAGTGCAGAATCCCTCTCCTGCACCCTCCCAAGAAAAGAGCCAGGAAGAGCCACCACCTGGATGAGGCCACAGCTGACTTCCTGGCTAGGGCTACATCAGTCATAACGACAGCACCCGATAGTGCTGAAGGGTTTGGCTGTTTTACAGCCAATAGACATGTGCAATTCGTTTCGTTTTTTTCGTTTTGCGTTTTTTTTCGTTATTTTCGTTCGTTCGTTTTCGTACGAATGAACGAATCATTCGAATCGTACGAATACGAATAACGAATCGTAACGAATCGTTCGAATCGTACGAATCCGAATAACGAATCATTTGAATCCGAAAAACAACGAAAATCAAAAAAAAACTAATTAGAAACAACAAATGTACTAATGAAGAAAATCCGAAAAAACGAAAACAAACGAAAAAATTTGTAACTTTTTTTTTTGTTGAATTGGTAATTTTCCGTGTCCCTTACAATGGTGCTGCTAAACGTGCTTCGAATGGATTGAACAAAAAAATTAGTACATTCGTAACTTTTTTTTTCGATTCGTAACTTTTTTTTCGATTCGTAACTTTTTTTTTCAATTCGTAACTTTTTTTTTTTTTTTTTTTTTTTTTTTTTCGATTTGTAATTTTCCGTGTCTCTATTGAACAAAAAAATTCGTACATTCGTAACTTTTTTTTCGATTCGTAACTTTTTTTTTTTCGATTCGTAACTTTTTTTTTCGATTCGTAAATTATTAAAATGTAATAATAGCATACACATTACATCAAATTATGAATTATGCTCTGATTACGAATCTACGAATGTTACGAATGTACGAATAAATACAAAAGTGTCCGAAAATGAAACTAACGAAAAAACGAATCAACGAAAAAATAACTCTTACGAATGTACGAATCGTTACGAATACGAACACCGACGACTTACGAATGTACGAATCGTTACGAATCCGAACACCGACGACTTACGAATGTACGAATCGTTACGAATCGTCGGAAACGAAAAAAAACGAAACGAAAAAAAACAAATTTTTTTCGGAAACGAAAAAAACGAAACGAAAATAAACGAATTTTTTGGTTGTGCACATGTCTAACAGCCAATAGGCTGCGAGAAATCGACCCAGACCAAAGGGAGCTATGTGAAGGGATCATCGTACAGCTATTCAGCAAGTCCAGGAAACGAGAGCTCACCTCAAACTCGCACGTCTGCAAATTGGAACACACAACTTTACCTCCTCCACAGCAACCCTACCCACCTCAGCAACCCTACCCACCTCAGCAACCCTACCCACCTCAGCAAGCACAGCCACCTCAGCAGCATGGTGGTCAGTGGCAAAATCAGCCGCAGGATGCCCAACAAGGCCAGTGGTCTGGGGAGTTTAGGGGCTACTAATTTTGCCTTTTTTTTGTGGTTTAAAGTATGATTTAATAGGCTATATTTTTTTGTTGGTTTTGGGTGTACTATTTTCTGTTTATATTTTTTATTTTTTTGCTCAAATTTTGTGGACAGAAAATATGTCTATATTAATTTACTTAATTTTTTTATGTTGTGAATTAACAATAAATAATATGTTCAAAATATGTTTAACGTTTGTTATTGATAATCATTAGAACACAAATCCTATGTAAAATATGTATGTTCGTTCTTTGTAGGTATCACCAACAAATCCGATGCAATCTAAAAACATTAAAAATGCAAAGAATGTGCACTGAATTTAGCAAATTCTGAATTTCACACATCACGAATGTGCTATCTAGTTAACGAACGCTAGGTTTACAAGACCGACCTCTTCATGCTGGTCCTTCCTCCCGAGCATGCGTGTTTGCACTTTGGACAAAAGTCCGATGGTTTTGTGTACACACGGTCAGACTTTGGTCCATCGGACTTTTGTTGGCAGAAAGTTGGTCCGTTCGCACAGCCAACAAAAGTCCGATGAAACCTGGAAAAAGTTGGTCCGATGGAGCGTACACACGGTCGGATGTTGGTCCAAACTAGCTAATTTGCATGTTGGTTGTCAAAAAGTCCAATCGTGTGTACGGGCCTTTAGGAGAGCAGTTTCCGTGGAGTGTTGAGGACAAAATCCAGACTGAAGGGGATCAAGAGGGCTATTATCAGCAAGGTGGTCGCTCAGTCGGATTTAGACCAGACAATCAAAGAGTTTGGATAAAAAGGGGAGCAGGAGATAGGGCATAGGTTGTTAAGATTGGATGGGTCCAGTGAGGGCTTTTTAGGTATGGGGCTGACAAATCCATTTTTTAGAGAGTTGGGGAAGATGCCAGAAAAGAGGGAGAGATTGAAGATGTGGGTTAGAGAGTGTAGAATTGAGCCAGAGGGTAAACGTAGCATTTGAGAGGGAACAGGATGCAGAGGGCAGGTGGTAAGATGGACGTTAGCAAGTAGTTTAGCAACTTTGTCTACAGTAGTGGGGTTGAAAGAGGGAGGTAATTTTGGCATGAAGTGTAAAGCATTGAGGATATCTGAACAGACATATCTTCGCAAATTGTATATATCTTCTGTTTGAAGTGACTGGGCAGTAAGTGAGTTGGTGGGTGGAGGCAGTGGAGGACGAAGTAGAAGAGTTGAAGGGGAAGGGATGATAAGGTGTTAATGAGAGAGATAAAATAGGTCTGGTTGGCAGTGACAAGGCAGGAATTGTATTTTTGAAGTGCAGATTTATTTTTCATCTTACACCACAGGCTCTAAAGGGCACGGCTGTGTTTTTTCAGACTTCTAGTGTGAAAACCGGGTTCCTCAAAGGTGGGACTTTAATGGACCATGAACAGTAATGATTGTAATAAAATTACTGTGGGTGCTTCTGCAAAGAAATAGAGGAGCTCTGTGTGATGCCACTAACACACTAGAAGTCCTGTAGGTGCTTCTGAGAAGAATATATAGGAGCTCTGTGTGATGCGACTAACACACTAGAAGTCCTATGGGTGCTTCTGCGAAGAAAATAGAGCTCTGTGTGATGGGACTAACACACTTCAAGTCCTATAGGTGCTTCTGGGAAGAAAATAAAGGTCTGTGTGATGGGACTAACACACTTCAAGTCCTATAGGTGCTTCTGGGAACAAAATATAGCTCTGTGTGTGTGATGGGACTAACACACTTCAAGTCCTATAGGTGCTTCTGGGAACAAAATATAGCTCTGTGTGTGTGATGGGACTAACACACTTCAAGTCCTATAGGTGCTTCTGGGAAGAAAATAAAGGTCTGTGTGTGTGATGGGACTAAACACACTTCAAGTCCTATAGGTGCTTCTGGGAACAAAATATAGCTCTGTGTGTGTGATGGGACTAACACACTTCAAGTCCTATAGGTGCTTCTGGGAACAAAATATAGCTCTGTGTGTGTGATGGGACTAACACACTTCAAGTCCTATAGGTGCTTCTGGGAACAAAATATATGATCTCTGTGTGATGGGACTAACACACTTCAAGTCCTATAGGTGCTTCTGGAAGAAAATATATGATCTCTGTGTGATGGGACTAACACACTTCAAGTCCTATAGGTGCTTCTGGGAAGAAAATAAAGGTCTGTGTGATGGGACTAACACACTTCAAGTGTCCTATAGGTGCTTCTGGGAACAAAATATAGCTCTGTGTGTGTGATGGGACTAACACACTTCAAGTCCTATAGGTGCTTCAGGGAACAAAATATAGCTCTGTGTGTGTGATGGGACTTAACACACTTCAAGTCCTATAGGTGCTTCTGGGAACAAAATATAGCAAAATATAGCTCTGTGTGTGTGATGGGACTAAACAACTTCAAGTCCTATAGGTGCTTCTGGAACAAAATATAGCTCTGTGTGTGTGATGGGACTAACACCTTTCAAGTCCTATAGGTGCTTCTGGGAACAAAATATAGCTCTGTGTGTGTGATGGGACTAAACACACTTCAAGTCCCTATAGGTGCTATTCTGGGAACAAAATATAGCTCTGTGTGTGTGATGGGACTAACACACTTCAAGTCCTATAGGTGCTTCTGGGAAGAAAATAAAGTCTGTGTGTGTGATGGGACTAACACACTTCAAGTCCTATAGGTGCTTCTGGGAACAAAATGTCTACAGTAGTGCGGTTGAAAGAGGGAGGTAAGTTTTGGCATAGGAAGTGTAAAGCATTGAGGATATCTGAACAGACATATCTTCGCAAATTGTATATATCTTCTGTTTGAAGTGACTGGGCAGTAAGTGAGTTGGTGGGTGGAGGCAGTGGAGGACGAAGTAGAAGAGTTGAAGGGGAAGGGATGATAAGGTGTTAATGAGAGAGATAAAATAGGTCTGGTTGGCAGTGACAAGGCAGGAATTGTATTTTTGAAGTGCAGATTTATTTTTCATCTTACACCACAGGCTCTGGCCAGTGGAGGACGAAGTAGAAGAGTTGAAGGGGAAGGGATGATAAGGTGTTAATGAGAGTGTGAAAACCGGGTTCCTCAAAGGTGGGACTTTAATGGACCATGAACAGTAATGATTGTAATAAAATTACAAATGTATTATTGCCAAATTGTTATTACACAGTACAAAAAAATATGGAGATAAAAACAAACACATGGTGAAATGGTCAACAAAGGACAGACAACTGGAAAAACCCAAATCAACTGTCAGGTAGACAGAGGAAATCCAACGCGTCCCTGAAGTCTTCTTCAGGGAAATGGGCTGAAGATTTCCAGATGTGTACATTAAATCCCATGTTGGCCCCGCTCTCTTTGACAGCTATATAACAGCTGTCAATGAGAAGAAGCGTGACTTAGTGGGAGCCTCCCACGGAGGCGGAACTGTTTCCACTTTTTTTTTTATTTCGGTCCGTCGGGCGGCATGGATTTACATCGTGGGACAACTACATTTTTACATTTTTTACTAAAGGACTTGTCCCAAGCTTTCACATTTTTTTTACCATTTTTGACACTTTTTTTGTGAAATGGTAGGGGTGCAATGTACCCCGTTACCAATTCGCATGGGGGGTGGGATCTGGGAGTCCCCTTGTTAAAGGGGGCTTCCAGATTCAGATAAGCCCCCCACCCACAGACCCCCACAACCACTGGGCAAGGGATGTGTGGATGACGCCCTTGTCCCCATCAACATGGGGACAAGGTGCTTTGGGGTCAGACCCCAAAGCATCCTCCCCATGTTTTTTTTATTTTTTGGTTAATTTTTTCAGTTTTATCTATATTACCGGGATTCGAAAATTCATTACAGCCGCAATCAGTTTTAAATGACTTTTTTCCTTTAGAAATGTCACTTTGCTGTGGTACTGTTCTAAACACGGGAAAACTGCATCACTTTACAAGCATACTATAGACACCCCCAGGCACGATATTTAAAGGAATATTTCATTTTTATTGTTTCACTTTAAGCATTAATAAAATCACTGCTCCCGAAAAAACAACCGTTTTTCTTGCAAAACTTTTTTTTGGCATTGATACATGTCCCCTGGGGCAGGACCCAGGTCCCCAAACACTTTTTATGACAATACCATGCATATAAGCCTTTAAAATTATCACTTTTGATTTCTCCTATAGACTTTTAACCACTTAAGCCCCACCTCCTGTACATATACATCGGCATTTTGAAGAGGGATATCTCGGCAACGACAGCAGGTGCTGCCACAACCGAGATATCCATCTTTACAGGAGGCGGTTCTGTTTACGATAATGGTGGTCTCTGCAGCAGGTTCACCGCAAGATCACCGTTATCGGCGGCGGGAGAGGTGCCACCCCCTCCCGCCGCTCTCCCGCACCCTCCGCCGCTTACCGGAGCCGTCGGTAGCGGCGGAAGCGATCGGGTCCTGCACACTGCTGGGTATGGAGACGAATGAGGCTAAGATGGCCCCCACTCGTCTCTATACCATAGGAGGGCGGAGGCGACGTCAAAACGTCACTTCCGCCCACACGTCTTAAAGGAAAAATTTCAATGTCATTTTTTCAAATTACATATTTTTTTTTCTAATGCATTTAAGTCCAAATATGAGATCTGAGGACTTTTTGACCCCAGATCTCATATTTAAGAGGACCTGTCATGCTTTTTTCTATTACAAGGGATGTTTACATTCCTTGTAATGGGAATAAAAGTGATCCATTTTTTTTTTTTAAAACAGTGCAAAAATAAATAAAATCAAGTAAAATAAATAAGAATTTTTTTTTTTTAAAAAGACCCCGTCCCGACGAGCTTGCGCGCAGAAGCATATGAAAACGGTAGTCAAACCACACATGTGAGGTATCGCTGCGATCGGTAGAGCGAGAACAATAATTATAGCCATAGGCCTCCTCTGTAGCTCAAAACATGCAACCTGTAGAATTTTTTAAATGTAGCTTATGGAGATTTTTAAGGGTAAAAGTTTGATGCCATTCCACAAGCGGGCGCAATTTTGAAGCATGACATGTTGGTACTTAGTACTTAGTACGTAGCATTTACTCGGCGTAACATTGGGCTAATTTTACTGTTGTCTTATTTTTTTTATTCAAAAAAGTGATTTTTTTTCCAAAAAAAGTGCGCTTGTAAGACCGCTGCGCAAATACGGTGTGAAAAAAAGTATTGCAATGACCACCATTTTATTCTCTAGGGTGTTAAAAAAAAATATATATAATGTTTGGGGGTTCTAAGTAATTTTCTAGCAAATAAAATGTTTTAAACATGTAAACACAGAGTCTGAAAAACAGGCTTGGTCCTTAAGTGGTTGTTCCGTGGCTTTCGAATTTTCTGCGAACAGGGCTATTCGAACAGCCAATGTTCGAGTCAAACGCATGTTCCACCCGAACATAAAGCTCATCCCTAGTCAAGGGTATTGCCTTTAGAGTGAGTAGAAGCATGTATCCATTGCTTCAGGTCAAAGAATGAGGTTAGACTGATAAGTTTGAAAGTAGCAGGAGTGTTAGTATTAGTAGAGAGGTTGAAGTCCCAGAGAATGATAGTGGGGATTTCAGAAGAGAGAAAGTAGGGTAGAGAAGTCATCAAGAAAGATTGATACTGGTCCAGGTGGCCGGTAGATCACAGCTATCCTTAGAGGAATTGTGCAGAAGAGACAAATGCCTCAAATGAGGAGAATGACAGAGAGGGAGGTGGGTGAAGTACCTGAAATGTGTGGCTACTGTGTGACCCACCCCTTCCTGTCCAGGCCACACCCCTTGCTGTTTTTTTTTTTCCTTTCCCTTTTTCCGTGCGGGTACTTATTGTTGACACTTTATCCCCTAGGGCATCTATGGAAGAGTCCTCAGGGCCTCCGAATAGCTCCAGGCCACACCCGTTGCTGTTTAAGACCCGCCCTGACATTTTTGAGTGGGGACACTACTGTAGTTCTGAGGGCCTGGGGGGGGGGAGAAATGGATTATTTTAATTTGCATAGATTTCCTCTCACTTCCTGTTTGGCTATGGGGCAGTAAGTGTAGGGAAATCTCTGTAATGGGACAGGGATGGTAAAAAATAAACTAACAGGGGCTATAACCCTCCCTTACTCTATCCAAAATGAAAAAGTGTTGCCTATAGTTCTACTTTAAGCACAAATTTTGGATAATTTTATGAAGAGGACTAAGAAGATACAACCATGCCAATGGTGCAGAAGAAAACATATAGCACAGTGAGGAAGGTTTGTGGTCCAGGATGATAGGACAGTCAAAATTAGAAGTGACGTCCCCCCCTCCCCAACAGTTGTGGAATGCCAGCCGCCCGCATACCGGAAGCAGTGCAGCCGTTTGATTTGCCTCTCAGCCCAATCTGCCCCATAAGACTGGTAATACACTAACAGTGTAGCGCAAGCTGGCGGGGACCTTTTCCATGCTGCCTCCCTGCAAAGTGCTGCCCTAGGCTTGGGCCTTGTCAGCCTAGGCCAGGATACAGCGTTGGCTATAATACAAAAAACATAAGACAAGAAACAGCCTTCATTCTTGAATTTTTGTGCTGTCTGTGCTGCAGTTTGTGAGAAGCCATGTGGGGGACACAGCAAACATGTGGAAGAAGGTCCTTTGGTCACAGTGGTGTAACTAGAAACTTCAGGGCCCCGGTGCAAGAAATCATGGACCTCCAACCAGGGCCCTTACCACTGATCACAGGGGGAGCAGGACCTGGATAGGAGGGGGAATAAATCCCCTCCATTTTCCTCCTGCAGCCACTTAAGGCCTATCAGAAGGAGAGGACAAGAAGCAGACTTTTAGTGGCTGCAGGAGAAAAATTGAGGGGATTTGAGGGAATTGAGGGAGACATGTGCGCTATTGCAATTGTGACCCCTGTAGTTACGCCCCTGGGATGAGTGGCAGAAGTGGTGGTGGGGATGGGATTAGTGGCAGCAGTGGTGGTTGGGGAGAGATAGGATCAGTGGCATTGTTGTGGGGGTGGGATGAGGGGCAGTGGTGAGGGAGAGATGGAATAAGTGGCAGTGGTGAGGGAGAGATGGGATGAGTGGCAGTGGTGAGGGAGAGATGGGATGAGTGGCAGTATTGAGGGAGAGATGGGATGAGTGACAGCGGTGGGGGGGATGGGATGAGTGGCAGCAGTGGTGGTTGGGTGGGGATGGGATCAGTAGTGGCGGTGGTGGTGGGGGGGATGGGATGAGTGGCAAGGGTTGTGGTTGGGGAGGGTGGGATCAGTGGTAGGGGGGATTGAATGGGATGAGTGGCAGAGGTGGTGGGGGGAATGGGATCAGTGGCAAGGGTGATGGTTGGAGGGGGATGGGATGGGATGAGTGGCAGCGGTGGGGGACATTGGATGAAATGAGTGGCAGCGGTGGTGGGAGGATGGGATCCGTGGCAAGGGTGGTGGGATGGGATGAGTGGTGGGGAGGGGAATGGTATCAGTGACAAGGATGGTGGTTGCGGGATGGGATCAGTGGCAGTAGTGGTCATGGTGGGGTGGATCAGTGGCAGTAGTGGTTATGGTGGTGTGGGGGGGTATCAGTGGTGGTGGTGTGGGAGAGGGGGATATCAGTGGCAGTAGTGGTGGTGGTGTGGGGGGGGTATCAGTGGTGGTGGTGTGGGGGGAGGGGGTATCAGTGGCAGCAGTGGTGGTGGTGTGGGGGGTATCAGTGGCAGTAGTGGTGGTGGTGTGGGGAGTAGCAGTGGTGGTGGTGTGGGGGGAGGGGTATCAGTGGCAGTAGTGGTGGTGGTGTGGGGGCGTATCAGTGGTGGTGTGGGGGGGAGGGTATCAGTGACAGCAGTGGTGGTGGTGGTGTGGGGGGAAGGGGTATCAGTGGTGGTGGTGTGGGGGAGGGGGTATCAGTGGCAGCAGTAGTGGTGGTGTGGGGGGTATCAGTTGCAGTAGTGGTGGTGGTGTGGTGGGTGTTGATATTGAGGGATGGGTGCCACTCACTTGCAGATCACTTGGTTCCCTCTCCTTGCTTGGTCTGGCTTGGGCGAGCAGAGATGATGGGCGGGGCCTGTGAGTGAAGGCAGAGCCGGAGAAGATGAGCGGAGCGGGCAGGGACTGTGCCTGTGAGTGCAGGCAGTGACAGAGAAGATGGGCGGGGATTGTGAGTGAAGGCGGAGCGGGCGGGGAAAAAAGAAGATGGGCGGGGACTTTGCGGGCGGAGAGGATGGGTGGAGCGGGCGGGGACTGTGCCGTGAGTGCAGGAGCAGAGGATGGGCGGAGAGGATGGGCAGGGACTGTGCAGTGTGCCCGTGAAAGCGGGCGGGGTGGATGGGCGGAGCAGCCGGAGATGATGGGTGGAGCGTACTGGGACTACACATGAATGACTATCTCCCGGGCGGCGGCCGCGGGCCCCCATACAGTGGCGGAACTGAAGGGCCCAGTCACAAATGCGACTGGTGCGACCCTGATAATTCCACCACTGTCTGGTCAGCTGAGACCAAAATCAAATTTTTTGGCCTAAAAGCAAATGCTATTTGTGGCGGAAAACTAACACTGCGCATTACCCTGAACATGCTGTTCACAGACGCTCTCCGTCCAATCTGACAGAGCTTGAGATATTTTGCAAAGAAGAATGAGCAAAAATGTCGCTTTCTAGATGTGCAAAGCTGGTAGAGACATCCCAAAAAGACTTGCAGCTGTAATTCCAGCGAAAGGTGGTTCTACAAAGTATTGACTTAGGGGGGCGCCATACAAATGCACCCCCACACTTTTCACATATTTATTGGTAATAAATGTTGAAAACTATTTATCATTTTACTTTCACTTCACAATTATGTGCTACTTTTTGTTGGTCTATCATATAAAATCCCAATAAAATACATTTATGTTTTTGGGCGTAACATGACACGTGACAAAATGAGGGAAGGGGAGAGTATTAATACTTTTTCAAGGCACTGTATGTTTGCCCATATAGTGTAGGTGTGATGGCCAGTTGTCCTCAAGCTTTTGGCTATATAGTGTATTTAAAGGTTTTGGTGGCAACCATTAAATTAGGATTGTTCATTTTTTGTCTTTCAATAGAAAAGAAAAGAGTTCAGACATCAACAACACACTCCATCCGGTCACTTAGTTTATTATACAAAGTCAGCTCTACATTAGTCAACAAACACTTTTAAAAACCACAGTTAAGAATCAATCTGAATCCAAACACTTTTCATATGCCACATTATCGTGAACATATGCTTTTCACAATGGCTGTGCTTAGTGGGTGAACCATCACAGTTCTTTGTGCTATTACACATTTTTGGAAAAGCAAATTAGCATTTTTATAATAATATACTTATGTCCTGTTAACGCCACTGTGATAAACATATCAATGCCATATAAAAATGATTTTCTAATCAAACCATCATGTGCATGGAAGACACAAAATAACCTCTTAACTATATTGTTAAGCTATTTAGGGATTGGTTTGAATGGCTGTGAAAAATAGCACGTAGTTGATGTTTATAATTCCTAACCAATCATTTGATAATATTATACCTTAGAATTTCAATCCTCATTTTAACAATGTGTCGGGTGTGTCTCTGCAACAGCATTATTAGGATATGTATAAAATGATCAAGCTAAATTTACGTTTTCTCAGCTTAAAGTCTGGGTAGTTCCCGAAAGCCATTGAAACTATCACATTCGGTTTCCTTTCTAATGAAATTAACATCTAAAATCATTTAAATTCTTAACTAAAAATGTATACATATGTTAACTAGTTTAGTATTTGTAGAGGATATTTTTCTATCAAAGTTGTTAAGGTGTTTGCTCCACAAGCTTAAAGAGAACCTGCCATGAGAAAAATACTTGCACTGCCATCCCCGGTCCCTATCTGAAATTACAGTACAGTCATGTTGATGTTTTGATGACACTAGTTTAGTGTTTCTCAACCAGAGTGCTATCTAGGTTACTCCAGGATGCCCCGTTTCCCCTAAATCAGCATCATGGGTTGCCATGGTGTGGATAGGCCAGCCACCAGCACCATACATCCTAAGATGGCCTAGGGTCAGGGCACCTGGCATCATTCATTGCCATGGTGAGGGCGGCCGGCTCGCCCCCACCATGGTAACAAATGATCCTGTCCAGGGCAAGTGTCATGCAGCGCTGCCCCCAGCATTCAAGAGAAGATGGATGTCTACCTCCTCCAGACCTTTTCCATCTCCTGCCTGATTGTGGGGCTCTGTGAATATGGCAAATTGTGACCAGGGGTTCTGTGAGGGAGGGCTTCTTGATGGGAAGACTATGTGTTTGTGGGGCACTTTGACTGGGGGAACCCTGATGTGATAGTGGGATCCTAATGTGAAGGGGAGGCTTTGATGTAATGGGAGGGGACCCTGATGTGATGGGGGCTCCCATGTATAGGGGTGACTCTGATGTTATGTGGGGCCTCTGAGGTGAAGAGGGGACCTTGAGGTGAAGGGTGAGACCTCCGATGTGATGGGGGACTTCTGATGTGACAGAAAGTCACTTTTGTAAAGAGGGATTCTGATGTGATGGGAGGGACCTCTGATGTGAATGGGGGCTTCTGTTGTGAAGTTAATTTAATCAAGACGCTTGTGTGCATCATCCCAGGCTCAGGTATTCCATTGATAAGTAACCTTTATGCCGTGTACACATGATCAGACTTTGACGGACTAGGTCCGAAGGTTTTTCCGATGGACTTTCGGCGGAGTTCCGACGGACTTTCCGAATGAACGGACTTGGCCACACACAATCACACCAAAGTCCGACGGATTTGAACGTGATGACGTACGACCGGACTAGAATAAGGAAGTTCATAGCCAGTAGCCAATAGCTGCCCTAGCGTTGGTTTTAGTCCGTCGGACTAGCACACAGATGACCGGATTTTTCGTCCTGACTCGAGTCTGTCGGAAAGATTTGAAACATGTTTTATTTCTAGGTCCATCTGACTTTTGGGAAAAAAAAGTCTGCTGGAGCCCACACACGATCGAATTGTCCGACAGATTCCGGTCCGCCGGACCTAGTCTGCCGGAAAGGCCGATGTGTGTACGCGGCATTACAGTTTAAGGGTGGTGCCACAAAAAAAAAGTTGAGAAACACTGCACTAGTTAGTGACTCAAAAAAGATAAATCTGAAGTTGATTCACGAAGCTTAGGGATTAGCATGAAAAACTGAAAATTAACATCTTCAGAAGGCAGCTTAGGAATGGCACCTCAATGGCAGGTTTCTGTTAAGACATTATGCTGGTGGAAGCAAAATATAGTAAAACACTGTGCATTTGTTATATTTTACATTTATATCATAACCGTATCAATAATAGGGAAACAGGAACTATCATGTTCTGCTTATTTTATTAACATTAAAAAATAGGGAGACTAAAAAGTGCCATTTGTTTGACTCTAACTGTACAAACACGTGTTCCAGACCAGATCTGGCTAAATTGGTAGCAGTTTTGTGGTTGGAATTGCTGGCCATGCCAGCCATACCAATTGCTGGTCAGTTTACTGTGGCTCCGTTCCCTTGTAGTGTCTTATAGAGCCATCCCTACATGCACCCTTCCGGCACATAAAGAGATTGCCAGGTGGCAAGCCACCCCCCTGCCCCTTAATCCTTCCTGCATTGTACCATCTGAACTCAGGGTGTGTACTACCCTACCCAGAAGTTCAGGGACGTGGCACTCTGAAACCTGAGCCAACAGTGGTGTACAGGTAGCTTGGTAAGTGTGTTTAGAAGGTTGTTATCAACGCATTAACTTAAAATGGTTGTAAAGTCAGACGTTTTTTTTTTTTATCCTAATGCATTCTATGCATTTAGAAAAAAACATTCTGTGTGCGCCCCCCCCCCCCTCCTTAGCCCCCCTAATACTTACCTGAGCTCCATCTCAATCCAGAGATGTTACACAAGAGACATGGCTCTCTGGGACTTTCCCTCCAGATTGGCTGAGACACAGCAGTGGGTGCCATTGGCTCTGGCTGCTGTCAATAAAAGTCAGTGATGCAATGAGGAGAGAGTGGGCGGACCGGGCCGAGCCACGGCTCAATGTCTGAATGGACTCACAGAGCAGAGGATCGGCTCGGGAGCCCCTATAGCAAGCTGCTTGCTATGGGGGCACTCGGCAGAAGGGAGGGGCTGGTGAGGGATACAAGAAAAGGAGGATCTGGGCTGCTCTGTGCAAAACTACTGCACAGGGCAGGTAATTTTGACATGTTTGTTATTTTTAACCCCAAAAAATAGTACCACTTTACACATTTTATAAAGTAATATATATTACTATAAGATTAGATGCATTTACTTTCTACTAAGAATATATATTTTTTTTAATTTAAAGTGCAATTAAGTTATATACTAATACTTATATGTATGTCTTATAAATAAAATTAATTTTAGAACTGAATTAGGCATGTTAGGCAAAATAAATAACACATCTGATTGGTATTTGTTTTGTATGTTTCTTTTTTCCTTTCTTCTTTGTGACCATATAACCAATCCCAAGTGTTCTTCTTTAGCTGCTTGTCTCACAAGCATGATTTTCTTTTGGTGAATACTCTGTTGCGTTGGAGCCTAAAATATGAACACACATGTCATTAATGCACTATTAAGTTGATTTAAAAATCTTAAATGCATTGTGGCCCATTAACACTTTACGTTTTAATAGCCATACTGTAGCATAGACAATTAAAGCGTTTGTTACCCCAAGACTTCATATTCCTTATATGTGCCTGGTGTACCATGTACTTGTATGTGAAAATATACTCTTCTCTTTCTATTACTTCCTTTATGTGAAATCCCTGGTATTCAAGCTAGTCCTCTTGCTTACCTATTAATAACTGAACACACTAAGCAGCAGAGCATACCGTGATCAGTTCTCTAACTACCTAAATTCAGGGAGCTTTCACCCCCCTCCTGCCCAGGCCATTTTTCAGCGCTGTCGCACTTTGAATGACAATTGCACAGCCATGCAACACTATACCCAAATACATTTTAAATAATTTTCTTCACACAAACAGAGCTTTCTTCTGGTGGTATTTTTTATTTTTTTACAAAAAAAAAAGACAGACAATTTTGAAAAAAAAAAAACGTTTTCTTTGTTTCTGTCGTAAATTTTGTAAATAAGTATTTTTTCTCCTTCACTGATGTGCGCTGATGAGGTGACACTGATGGGCACTGATAGGCTGCACTGATGGGCACTGATGAGGTGGCACTTATGGGCACTGATGAGATACCACTTATGGGCACTGATTAGGTGGCACTGATGAGGAGGCACTATTATGCCTCACTGATGGGCACTGATAGGTGGCACTGATATGCTGCACTGATGAGCACTGATAGATGGCACTGATAGGTGGCACTGATGGGCACTGATGGGTGGCACTGGTGGACACTAATAGGCAGCACTGATAGGTGGCACTGATGGGCACTGATGGACACTAATGGGCGACACTGATGGGCACTGATGGGCAGCACTGATGGGCACTTATGGGAATTGATGGGAAGCACCGATGAGCAGGGACTGGCGGGCACTAAAAGGCAGCAATAACTGGCTCCAGTAATGGGCAGTTATTTGTGTCACTGATGGGCACTGATTTGTGACACTGATGGGCACTCATGGGCACTGATTGGTGGCCCTCATGCGCATTTATTGGTGGCACTGATAAGCATTGATCGGTGGCACTTCTGGGATTTTACTGTAATCAGGGCACTGATGATCAGTGCCCTGATTGCATGCCCTGCTCTCCCCTGCAATGAGATGCCTCTGATCATCTCTCTTCGCTGTAAACTCAATGAGAGCCGATTATGTCCTAGCCACACGGAGCTGCCATGACGGTGGACGGGCGGCAAGTGGCTACCTATGCTGGGAACTCAGTGTACTCTCCTACAATAATCAGACTCATCCTGCTGCACAGCCATTCACTGGAAAGCTCAGTGTGCTACTGCTTCTCCTCCCCCAGCTCTTATGCAGCTGAGAGCAGAGGGAATGTGATCAGTTATAACAAAGGGAAAAAAAGGTATTTATATATATATTTTTATATCTATACAAAAATGTTTTGCCTTTCATTTCTATTTTAAACTGAATGAGTTGTTTTACAAGGTGATCATTTACAATCACTTTAATTCTTTAACTGGATTTTAATCTGCTGGAAACTGACATAGTTACATATTTACACAAAAGACATAAGCCCATAAGTCCAACCTATGTGTGTGATTTAATTTCAGTATTACATTGTATATCCCTGTATGTTGTGGTCGTTTAAGTGCCTAATAGTTTTTTTTAAATTACTTCTAATCTTTATCATAAAAAAAATTAAAGCAGACCCTGCATGAAAAAAGGAGAGGTGACCTTTAATGACAACCCCCAATCCCCAAAATACAGCAGTGCATTCAGTATAAGGAAGTTCACCATTCACAGGTAATTACCTCTCCTAGGTTCAGCTGTCTCCACAATCGAGGAGGGTGTAGGCTCTGTTTGCAAAAGGAGTGATAGGAAAAATAAATAGCTGGATAGCCGCACTCCAAAAAATTCACCATTATTGTATAAAAATGGATATCAAAGCATCACAAATGGTTACAGACTAACTGTACTACTGACGCGTTTCACACCAGGCACGGTGCTTAGTCATAGCATTCATTATAGCAAATAAAGTGTTATAACTAACTTTGTAAAATGAAGCCTGGATTGCTAATAAAGAACATTCCCTCCTTTTATACAGATTGTTTTTGGCATTTCAAGCTTACCTTCTGTTGCAGTGAACGTATTTATTCTTGATGTAGTTGGCTCTGCTTCTTTAACACTGGAAAAAAGAAAATTATAATTTTGAAAAAAAAATAATTACATACTGGTTCAATGATCCTCTCTATGAATACCTGTTACTGATATCCTAAAAACTCATCAACCGTAACAAAGAATAGAACACCATTGCTAATAAAAAACACAACCAGTATTTTTGTGAGGACTGCTGAAAATGTTTAGTAAATTCGGGGAAATCTGGAATTGTACTGTAGGTTGTAAAACATGAGGGGACTGGAGTAGACAGAATCCAGAGCAGCTAAGCATGGCAAGCATTCAGCTTCTATCTTTTATTTTCAGAACTTAAATTAACAAACTGAAGATAGAAGCTGAGTGGTTGCCATCCATGTGCATCCACGCCAAATGTTCTCTGCTCCAGTTTTGAGAAATTCCCCCCATTGATTCTCTATTGGATTCATAGGGGTTGATTTACTAAAGACAAATTGATTTTGCACTTTGCAAAGTGCAGCTGCTCCAGAGCTTAGTAAATGTGGTAAAGCTTTGCTTTGCAATGAATACCCAATCACACGTAAGGAATAATAAAAATAAAAAAATGCATTTTTGCCTGTACATGATTGAATAAGGGAAGTCAGCAGAACTTCTGCTCATTTACTAAGCCCTTGAACAACTGCTCGTGCAGAGCACACAGTCTGTTTGCCTCTAGTAAATTACCCCATAATGTCGTTTAGAGGAGCCTAAGTTTTTTTAGTGCTTGAAAGAGGGTGCCACAGTTGTCTGTTGGCTGCAGAGGGTGGAAACTCTTTTATGCCATACATTAGGGGCTAGTTCAGATGAGGAATTCTTATTTTCTTGGAAAACATCTTTAGCCATTTTAAACCAACATTTCTTATTATGTTAATGGAAATCAGGGCTGAGTTAATGGAATCTTGTGTTAATGATAATTAGCACTGGCATATTTCCACAGTTCCCAGAGTTGCAATAACTCTATGAGGGGAGACCCCTGATGTAAGTAAAGGTCAATAAACTTCTCCCCAAAGTCAGAAATAATGTGTAAAAGAACATAAGAAGAGGCATTATTTCTGCATGACCACAGTGACAGCATTTTCAGGGTTGTGTACCATAAAGAGTTAGTCCAACCAAAACGAATATTTCAGTTTTTGATATAGGTAAACCATCTTATAGGCCCTTATTTTTCTAGAGACTCTACAGGTAAGGTCTCTGTGCTTGAGTTCCAGTGTTTATACCAGTGATGGTGAACCTTGGCATCCCAGATGTTTTGGAAACTACATTTACCATGATGTTCATGCACTCTGCAGTGTAGTTGAGCATCATGGGAAATGTAGTTCCAAAACATCTGGGGTGCCAAGGTTCATTATCACTGGTCAATACCCATATGTGGCCATTATGATGGGCTCAGACTTTTCTTTTTTTATATTAGGGGAAACTGTGACAGGTGCTAGAATACACAAAGGTAGGTGAGGTCCCCCATATGTCCCAGGTAAACAGGAACAGTCATAAAATATGACAAGGAGACCTTGTTAATATAGAACTAAAATCAAGCCAGGGCTGACTCAGCTCACCAATGTCTTCCTAACTAAACCATCATTTTGGGTTGGATCATTAGGTTAATCCATTTTAGGTGTGCAGCTCTATTTCGTACTTACTGACAGTCCTGTTGCTCAAGCAAGTGTTTATATGTGGCAATTTCCTGCTCGAGAAGATTTTTTTGATCCATAAGAATTTTATACTCTATAATTTGTCGCTCTAGTTCACTTCTGATGTGGGCGATCTCCGACTCCACATTGTTAATCATTGTCTGGAGTTGGTCAAGTTCCGAACTGTAGTTGGCTTCTGTTTCTGTCAGTGTGTCTTGAAGAGCTGAATTCTGTGAAGAGATATCAAATAATAAGGTCTTTTTGTATGGTATTCAAAGCAATGTAGCTTACAAAATTGTGTTTGTAGAATTGACATCTAGTTCAGGTGAAGGTATGCTTACTAGTAACGGTTTTGTATTGTCATAATGTAATGTTTATACATAAATTAAAGTGGACCTAAACTCTGGAACCTGTGCCAAAACAATGCAAACAGAATTCAAAGCCTGTTTGTAGGCTCTTTGAAGCTGATCTTTTCCCCATTACTGAATTATTATGCAGGCACTGTGTTTCTGTGTGGGGCTAGCCTTCTTTGTAGAGGCAGAGCTTTGCTTACTCTTGTTAGAGCTGGTATAACTGGTGGAGGAATATCCGAGAGGCAGCAGGGGAGGTTCTCAAAGCACAGGTCTACAGAATGAATGACGCAAAAGCAGAAAGATGCATGCCGTGCTGATTTGTTTCCAGCCAGCATCACATTCATGACATTCCACTCCAAATCTTATGCAACTAGCAGACATAGGCAGCAGTACCTTAGATCTCACACTTCTCACTACTTGCTATTTTTCCGGAGGAATTGAAGACAACATGTTCATTTTTAGCATATTACTTAATAACAACATTCCAAGATGTTCTATATAACATAGTAAATCTTTTTTTTTTAAGTTTAAGGGCAGTTTTAGAAGTTACAACTGTTTCCTCTTATGCTGACCGCCGACATTAAAGAGCAATCTGATATACGGCACTGATCTGATCACCAATATATCACCCCATGCTTATTTTAATTTACATGGTAGAGGGAAGTACAACAAGACAGTCATGGCTCTACTTTATCCTAGGGTAAAAACTTGTAATAATGATCAACAGAAAATAAATGATATGGCTAATTACTGTTTTCCTTAAAAATAAATTGCCCAGGTTGTATAGTGCAGCATGGCACCTCTAGACAGAGTGAGTGACAATTGTCTAACCTCAGTAGTTGTCCTAGCCCATAACTCCCAACTGTCCCTCATTTGAAGGGACCGTCTCTCTTTTAAGACCAAATCCCTCTGCCCCATATGCAGGCTCGGTTGTCCCTATTTTTGGTCTGAAGTGTTCACTTCTTTCCAAAATTGAATATTTTACTACAAAAAGTGTCACGCTGTACTAAACTTTGTATCCAACCTCTGAATTACTGAATTTATTATCTTGAAAAGCCAATTTAAAGGACCAATAGAGGTAAAAAAAAAAGCACTTGTGTGGTTTAGCCAATCATTTTTACTGCATATTAGATCTTGCCTACATACTGTGGCTGAAAGGTGTCCCTCTTTATCGTTTTAGAAAGTTGGGAGGTGTGCTATCCCATTAAAAGCAAATGCATTTTTTTTCATTAAAGACCCCCCCCCCCCCCCTCCCCCAGGCTAATGTGTTATGAAGATTAGCCCATTTAAGGAGAGAATATAATTTATTTATTTTATTTCTTAATGATGAGCTGTGAATGAAGACAAAATACCAACTTCTTGCAACCATTTACAATCCAAAAAATAAACAAGAAAGTTATGCTTATATTGTTTAAAGAAAACATAAAGGCAAAACTTTTATCAGATATTGATAGATTAAATTCCCTGTGATTTTACTGAGGTCTGTGCCACATTAAAATTATTTTCCTTCAATTCCTATGCAGGAGACACAAGAAGAGGAAATCATGTCATGGAAAATTCCCTCTTAGATAATTGTCACCAAACCAGGTGACCCAATTGCAAGACTTGGAAGCAGATAAATACAATGATTTATGAAATACTACAAGCTTCCCTTGTGTCTGAGTACTGTATTTTACTTACAGCACATACTTGGTGGAGTTGAGCATATAGTTCTTGGCTTTTTGCCTTCTTGGGTTTTTTAAGAGGCTTCATACTGTAAATGTGTTGTCAGTTGCTCTTATTATAAAGCCAGGTATAATTAAGTCTTATCCTTTAGCGTAAAAAGGACATTTGAAACAAAGTGAAAAGAAAACACAGAAAAAAAACAGGAAAAAGGAAAAATACAAAAGTTAACCAAGAAATTTAGGCAACCAAAGCGGACAATAGAAAAACAGAGGCTGAAGAAAGCTGCTGATAGAGCCAATAAAAAAAAAACAGATAAAAAAGAAAGAAATACATAAAAGAATAAAAGTAAGGAGGGATAGAAGTCAAATGGTGGGGTATCACATATAATATCAATTGTTAGGTGAAATGGAGAGTCAGTACAAAAACAAGGGAACTGAAAGATTAAAATATGATTTCAGCCAACACTACATCACCCTAATACACATTAAAGTACCAAGTGGCAACACTTACCATGTTCAACTGACTCTGCAGATCAATTTCCAGGTTCTGTATATTGCGCTTCAAGTCAATTATCTCAATCTGCACTGATTGAATGCTTTCTGATCCTGACTGGACTTGACAACTTAGTTCTTCAGTCTATAAAATTATAAAATACAAAAGACCATCATAGCATTCATTTTTGTATATGGTTTTATTTACCGTACATTTTTATTACAAAGCTTCATAATTACATAATGAGAATATAATACTGAAAAATGTAAATGTTTCGTTACCCTTGCAAGAAACATGGCTTCAACATCTCTAAGGTTCCTGTCCATTAGGTTTTCGTACTCTTCTCGAATATCAGACAAAACGCTATTCAGATCTATAGATGGAGCAGCATCTAATTCCACACTGACTCTGGCGCCCAGTTGACCACGGAGAGAGTTCACCTCCTGGATAAGATGATCACATGAAAAATTTTATTAGGAGCTGAAAGAATAGTGCCATAAACACATCATTAGAAAGAATGCGCATCTTCAGTTTCACAAGTATTTTTTTGAGGGGAACGTCAAACTGGGCATAATAATTCCAAGATATAAAATGAGTCATCTGGTAATGTATTTGGTTTTAATTCTTTTTAATTTAATTTTAAAATATTTTTAATTGAGTCATAGATATTGTCATTTTATATAATAAATTGATTTTTTTCTGCCTGGAAACTGGAGATTGTCCATAGCAACCAAAAAGTGTCCCTTTATGTCAAAAGTGGGTTTAGACCAGCTAGAAAACAGCGATAATAAATTAGAATCAGAATTCATTATCAAACACTAAATTTAATGACAGCGACTATTCTGCAACTGAGCAAATGTCAGTGTTTTTGATTTGATTACATTATTGAATAATTTTTATATCTATTTTTATTACAGGGGGTCCCCTACTTACAAACATCCGACTTACAAACGACTACTACTTACAAACGGAAGGAGACAACAGGAAATCCACCCCTAGGAAGGGAAATTCACTCCTGTAAGAGTTAATATGGGAAAAAGGTGTCTCCACTGATGCTTTATCACCAGTCCATGTTTCCCTAACAACCCAAAATTTTCAAAATCCAATTGTCATTGGGACAGAAGGTGAGGTGAAATCTTCTGAACAGGGGCACAGACAGCAAAACAAATGTTACAGGGGTGATAACCCTTCTCTATGTTATCTAAAAAACGTAAAAATAGATTTTTTGGCTGGAGCTACACTTAAAAGATGTACCTGTTCCGACTTACAAACAGATTCAACTTAAGAACAAACCTACAGTCCCTATCTTGTTTGTAACCCGGGGACCCCCTGTATATTGTAATTTATGATTTTTTGTTTCAAACTTTATCATACCCGGGATGTCTTCTAGACTCTGGTTTGGACAGATTTAAGTGAGTTATTCATAAGAATTGCAGCCTACAATATAAAAACGCCAAATTTCCATGCAAAATAATTGTACGCTTTTGGTACAAAATTCCAGACCTAATCATACCGCCAGGGAGGTTAAGTTAATCAATTTGTTTCATCATATTCATTATATTAGAATGATTCATTTTCATAATCCGTTTTATATACTTGGATTCATTTCATATCTTTGTTGTTGCGAATCCAATAGTATTTTAGAAGATTGGCTATATTCCTTTTAACGTGTTAATTTGTTATTTCGGGAGATTACTTATGAATTCTCTTAAGGTTGGATGGAGGCGGATCCATCAGAATCTCTGAATCATAACATAACAAATGGAACTAAATTAATTTCGGATTGATTCGTTATGTTATGATTTGGAGATTCTAATGGATCCACCTCCATATCCAACTCAAACACAATAAGTAGGAATCATTACATTTTATACCTTACTGTATTTAATGCAATATGTTTCCATTTCATATGTAGTGCATTTTCTATAAAAATGAAAAATGTTATTGAACTAAAAAAAGAACAAATAGATTTGAATCAATTCGGATCATTCTTTATGTCGTTACGTTATTTCGGATCCTTCAAACATTACTAAAAGACCTAAACTATTGCATCATGTCATCATGAATGAATACGAATAAATGAGTTGTTTCATTGTAATTTATTTTGGATTAATTTACATTCGTTGCTATTGTGATTTGGAGATTCATATACATCTGGATCTCCAAATAACAAAAATTTCAACCGAATTTCGATTTGTAACGAAATGAATCACACATGTCTAAGATTAATGTCTACCAGCAGATGGAACCTACTGTACTTATCCACTGGTTTGAACATTTGGAGAACAGAGTGTTTCTTGGTTTTAATCAGTTGAGAAAAATCCAGCACACAACCAGATCTTAGAAACTGTGTTTTATATTTACAGTATTTGTACTTACCTCCTCATGGTTCTTCTTCATTTCTCTGACTTCTTCTTGGAGTTCTTGAACATTCGTTCCTAGTTCCGGGTTTTCTTTATTTAGTTCCACCAAGACTCTTTGAAGTCCTTGTAGATCAGCTTCCACATTGTTCCTTAGTCTGAGTTCAATTTCATATCTTTAGAGTAAAAATGAATAACTGTTATAACAACTGCAGAAGAGGCTAGGAACACATTCAAGGGAAGAAGATGTGTGAAGTTTGTATTTGGACTAAATTCTAAATTCTCAGGTATTCTGAGAAGCTGCACCTAGGTAAGTCAGATTGGGTTCAACAATCTTATTCACCCTCTACCACAGGTAATTTATCTTAAATCTAGTTTAGTTACCAATTTAGTCAAGTTACTAGCTGGTTTAAACTATGTGGAGGCTCATATCTATTCTAGTGACCTTAAAGTTGTATTAAACCCTCAGCATTTTTTAGTTGAACACATTTCATAGTTTCATAGTTGAGCAACATTGAGCACAATAGAATAAACATTTACTGCTAAACTATTTGTTAAAATTCTTACAGTTGCAATTTACAACTTTCAATGTTGCTGGCTCCTGCTCTGTCAGTGCTTCTTCCCTAAGCTTCTAGTTTTTGAAGGAAAGAGTTACCAATGCCATCAGGCTGTTAGCTTGTAGAAATCAGGGGGAAGTAGGAGCAGTGGGGTTCCTAGTCAACCTAGGCTATGAGGCTATGCGTTTCTATTGATGCACACAATTTAGAGAGCCAAAGCTCTATGCCCTACATGCAAAGGTGGCTCCATAGTATTCTGCAAGAGAAAGGATCACAGCTGAAACTGGAACATACAGTAGGAAAGGATTAAAAGATAAAGAAGCTTCATAGTCAGTACTTTATTAAATCAGCCACTAAAAGTGCTTAAAAAAAATTAGGGTTTCATGTCACTTTAGTATTTCATAACCCAAAGTCGAAAAATTTGCAACCTCAAGCAAAGACAAGCTGTTTAGGCTACAGGGGTATTTTTTCAAAAAACTAATTTCCTCCAACTGCGTCTTTCTCAACCAGGGTCCAGTGGAACACTAGGGTTAGTCCAGAGATTGGTGAGGATTTCTTGAGCAGTGGAGGACTAATCTCTTTTCAAGAAGTGCCTGCATAGTTCTTGCACCAACATTATCAGGCAGACTGTAGCCACCCTTCTTACCTGTCAACTTAGTATCTATGGACAATGGTGATTTTTCTTGCTGTTATTAAAGGGTATTCTTCCCCTGGACAACAATTGGAAGGACAACCTTTTACACCGACCACTAACATAAGAGGGCATTCTTTTCACTCAAAACCAGTGTAAGGAGACGCTTCTCCCACTGATCTTCAATGTACAGTAAGAGGGCCCTCCTTCTCTGACCACAAATGTAAGGGCCTCTTTTCTACAACAAAATTATTAAGAAGAGAAATGTTAGAAGGTATTTCTCCACTGAGAATGTAAAGAAAGTACTGCAATTTGTGTTGCCTGCTTTACATTTCTGGTTATTATTATTTGTTTCATTACATTCTTATTATTGAAAATGATTTTGTTATATAGAGCAGGAGAGTGTTAACAAATGAGATAACAGTTATGCCACATTTAAATTATTTATTTTATTACTATATCTACAATGTACTATTTAATATACTATAAGTACCTTAGTAATACTAGGTAATAGTTTTTAACAGGGTTTCCAGATTGGTAGAAAGATACACTAGCCACACAAAAATTCTTGTAGCTCACAAAATATTGTCACACTCTATACAGGATCATCTGATTCCACCTGTCTTGTTTTTTTAATCACTTTGTTCTGACTGATATTACATGCTTACTTGTTGCTAAAGTCATCAATTGCCCATTTAGTATTGTCAATTTGCAGATCAATGCTGGACTTCTCAATAGTGGCTGAAAAGATCTGTATAAAAAACAGAAATGATCATGTTGGGTTGGTTAACAATTGGCGAAAAAGAACGCCTAACTGTCACACATTTTGCATGTCAACGAGTGTGTAAACGTATTGTGGGAAAAATGAATGTCATGTCAGGATATGGTAGATAAAAAGTTTACATAAATTTAGATTTTGTTACCTTTTTCTGGAGCTCGTCAATTGTTTTGAGAAACTGGCTAGAGTCAGGCAAAGCACTGGGGGCATTGCTCTCATACCACGCAGATATTTTCTTCTCCAATTCCTTATTTTCCTGCTCCAAGGTGCGAACATTCTCTAGATAAGATGCAAGTCGATCATTCAGATGCTGCATGGTTTCCCTTTCATTGATTCTGAACAGACTATTGCTTTTTGAACTTCCATAATCTCCGGAGTGGGCTCCACCACTTTGCATATCATAGGATTGTCCACGTGAATGGGTGATTTCTTTAAACCGTAGATTTCCTTGACTACTAGAAGCCCTGTGGTGGTTGTCAAAGGTTTCACCATGATAGGAATTGTAAGATCCTCCACGTGTTGGACTGTTTACTCTAGCGTGACGAGATATCTTGGACTGTCCATAGAGGTTTTTGTAGGCTCCTCCTAAAGACAGACAATTGTCCTCATGGCTGGCTTTGTGGGTGAATGATCCAAAGTGGGTATTATTGAATCCACCACCATGCTTGAAGCTTCCATATTTGAACTTAGAAGTTGCTGGAGAATAGTTCATCATATTGTGTCTAATGGCTTTAGCAAGGATGGGATCAAAGTGTTACAGCTGTGTGTATGTTATACAAATGTAGCCAGTTTATAGAATCCTTTTTATATTAAGTAAAAGGGTGTTGTGAATTGTTAGAAATGTTTATAGGATTTTTTTTTTACAAGCATCTGATTCCTTTGTCCCTTGTTGTACATTTCATATAGAATGTTGTTTGAACTTCATGTGATTTGTCATATAGTCTGAAACATAAACTTATTGGAAGGCGTAGAAGGTTATTATATATTTATTGAACTCCTTGTTCACAGGTTTAAGGCATGTGACAGCAATGATGAAATATAAATGCTGTGCAATAATTTCTAGAGTTGCCTAGTCATTTGAACTGGTCATCTCATTCTGGCATTTAGGTCCCTTTCATACTTGTGTGACTTTTCCTGTGACTTTGGACATCAGAGTCGCATCACAAGTCGTACCCCATGATTCCCAATGATAACCATTCCCATCTGTGCGACTTCAAGTTGCACCGACTTCAAAGTAGTCCCAGTACTACTTTGGTCCATCTTTAATGCGAGTTGAGGTCCATAGACCTCAAGTTTACACAGGCATTCCTTGAAATCACAGCAAAATTGCGGCACAATAACGTCATAGTCACGGCCACAAAATCTTGCGACCTTCAAGTCACGGCAGTGTGAAAGGGGCCTTAGGCTGTTTCAAATATGATTTTGCTACAGGAGAACTGTGGCCAGGCTATGGACATTAAACTATTTACTACATAACTAGCAGTAAACAAGCATTAAAACAAGCTCTCATTGACATTTGTTTTTTGTTTACAAACTATTTTATTTGGTACAAAAGGTAGTACAAAAAGCTTTGACATATGCCATAGAGTTATAATACAGATATTTTACACAAAAGATAAAACAAGAAAAACTTTTTGATCTATGAGGAACATAGTTTGTTTTAGTATTTTGACTTTATATTATTGTATATTATGCTTATTGTAAATATATAACTCTGCTAATGCTTTTCTGATATATGTTCATAATATTGTTATTCAGCGTTGAAAAAGAGATTGGAAAAATTAAGCCATGGTTCCCATTTTTTTTTATAAAAATGATTAGTATTCTGTAGTGTGTGGAATATTTTTTTCCATAAGATTGATGTTATTAATTCTGGTTTTCAGGTGTGTTAATGGAACTAATGATGATTTCCAGTGATATGCTATTAACCAGTGTATTGCTACACATATTGTATGGATCAGTCTCATATTATGGAGTCCAGTTATAGAGGAAAATAATAGGCAGTTGTGGAGCGTTAGGTTAATAGTATTATCCGAGATTTTGGAAGCAAATGTTTCTAATTGTTTCCATATATATGTGATTTTCTCACAATTCCAAAAAATCTGTGAGAATGAACCTGTAGAGTTGCAACCTCTGAAGCATGTCTGGGGAGTTGTGAGGAAAATGGCATTAATTTTAACTGGAGTATAATATCATCTTGTGAATAATTTGATTGCAGTCTCTTTTATTGTGATTGATCTGGTGCACTTATGTAGATTATTGATGCAATTGTCCCAGTTTTCCATTGTAAATGTGAATTCACATTCTTATTAAGTTAGAGTATATTTCTGAGATTAGTCCTGTTCTTCTTGGTGATTTTAGACAAATGCTTTTAAAGAATGATGGAGGTTGTGCGTTTGTTGTTTGAAAGTATGTGTTAAAAAAGTGTCTAATTTTTTTTTTTTTTTTTTATTAAACTCAGCATTGGGAATCTGAAGTTTAGATTTTAGTGAGGAAAATGAGGCAAAATTGTTGTTATTATAAAATTAGAGAGGGATGTTAGGTTGTTATTTATCCACCATGAGAAGTCTCCAGTATTATGTGTATTAAGGGGTAATTTTGGATCTCCAACAAAAGATGCATGTAGAGGAGTATTAGATATCAGTTTGTATTTTTTGTTATGTAGATTACATAATTGGTATGAATATGCTACTAATTGGTTGAGAGTGTCTAAAGTATGAATTGAAATCTTATTTCCCCATAATATACTAGAGATAGAGTATGGTAGGATTGAGTCTTTCTCAAATCGAACCCATGGAACCATGGGTTTAGGAATATGCCATTGTGCCAGTTGTGACCATCTGGCAGCTAAATAGTATGACCAGAAATCTGGAAGGCCAAGTCCTCCATTCTTTTGTGATTTATATAGGACTAATTTTGATAAGCGGGGATGAAAATCTAACCATATAAACTTAATCTCAGTTTGAAATTTAGTGATGATAAACTTATTTAGTATAATTGGGAGTGCCCTGAATAGATACAATAGCTTTGGTAGAATTGTAATTTTAATTGCTGTGATTCTGCCTAAAAATTATATTTTGAAAGATTTCCATATTTTAAGCATCGTTCTTAATTTCATCATCATAGATAAGTAGTTTTTTGAGGTTAGGTCATTAATATTTGGGGTGAGAAAGATGCCCAAATATGGGAGAGACTCCAGTGACCAGGTGAAATTAAATGAGGAAAGTAAGGAGTCTAAATGAGATGGTGGGATGTTTATTGGCATACCAATTGATTTGGAGACATTCACTGTTAGGCCTGATAGTGATGCAAATATTTTGAGAGTATGTAGTAGGTTTGGTAAGGCTATATTAGGTTGTGTGAGGAACAAAATCATATTGTCTGAATACATGCTCAATTTATAGGTATTATTATTAGTTATAACCTTTTATGTCTGGTTGTAATAATATTGCTGTGGCTAAGGGTTCAATCGCCAAAGCGAATAGTAAGGTCGATAGGGGACATCCCTGATGTGTACCCCTGCCCAATTTGAAAAAGTCTGAATTACAACCTGGTAGTCTTATCCTAGTAGATGGGTTATGATAAAGAGCTTGAAAGGCATGGAAAAATTTGCCTGTGAATCCATATCTTTTTAGTATTATATCGAGGAAATTCCAGGATGCACTGTCAAATGCTTTATTAATATTGAGGCTAAGTAATAGGACTAATCTAGAGTTAGTATTTGCATCTTGAATTATGTTTGTTACTAGTCTAATATTGTCTGTAATTTGTCTACCAGGTATGAAACCTGATTGATAAGGGGAAATCAGGGAGGGGATTATTGATGCTAATCTGTTGGCTAACAGTCTGCTAAATATTTTAATGTCATTATTAATTACCAAGATTGGCCTGTAATTTTGGGGCAATGTATGATCTTTCTTAGGTTTTGGGATGAGTGACATATTTGCGAGTAACATTTCTTAAGGGAATTGATCTCCTTTAAGAATTTTATTGTATAATTTGGTTAAATTTGGTATTAGAAGATAGTGATATTGTTTATAGTAAAAAGAGGAAAACCCGTCTGGACCAGAAGCCGATTTCTTTTTAAGGGATTTAACTATTAGGAGTAGTTCTTCTGTGCATGGTGTATTTCATTTGTCTATTTGTGTTTTGGGTTAGCTTTGGAATTGGAAGCTTATCCAACCAAGATAGTGCTGAAGAAGGAATGGATGAGGTAGGTGCTGAGAGGAGATTTGAATAGAATTTTTTAAATATACAGGGGGTCCCCGACTTACGAACATCCGAGTTGCAAACAACTCCTACTTACGAACGGGGCCCGAGTGATGTCACTGCCGGCCGTCTTCCCTGTTCCTCCATTCCTCCTGCAAAGCCTCGTCATCCTGCCTGCCCATCTACAGGCCTGGTATGGTCCGGTGGCCTGCCAGGCCGCTAAAACTGCCCATCGTGGCCACGGCCTTGTCCGGCCTAGTGCGGCCTAGTGAAGCCTCCATGATCCCCAGTCTTTCCTGAGCCGCTGCCCCACGGAGGTGCACCGCGGCTGGCCTGCCTGGACTCGGATCGCAGGCACCGCTGCTTTCACCATCCATCCCTGCTGTGCCATCAGATGAGCTGCCCGGCAGTACTGTAATATGCCCATGTGCTTGATACAGTGTACTGTAATGTGTCCTCCGAGGGGACACATTATGCTGTCTCCTGTCCATGCCGCCAATGTAACACAGTGAGAGGGGAGAGCTGTGCTCTTCCCCTCTCAGCTGTGACAGGAAATCTAGCACAGTGCTAGGACTCCTGTTTTGGAGGTGACAGGGTCAATAAAGAGAACCTGTCACCTCCAATTGCTATCACACAGGGAATTGTTTTCTCCTGTGTGATAGCAATAAAGTTAAGTGAAAAAAAATTGATAAAAAAAATAAGAAATAATAATAATTAAATTATTAAAATAAAAAAGTAAAGAATAAGAAAAATAATATCAAAAATAAGAAAATTATACAAAAATAAAAAAAATTGAATGACAAGCTACAAATAAAAATAAAAATAAAAGTGATAAAAAAGTTAAAAAATAAAAAAATAAAAAAAATCGACATAACATAAATAATATGTTAAACCAAACACCTGTCTACGTTGTATTTATTTATTTATAGAGCCACTGAAGTTTTTACTGCTGTCTGTATCCTCATTAGATGGATTTAATCTCATTGCGTGTCTCTGAGACTGGATTTGCACTTAAAAAAGGTACTGTTCCAACTTACAAACACATTCGACTTAAGAACAAACCTACAGTCCCTATCTTGTTCGTAACCCGGGGACCCCCTGTAGACAGAATTTCTTGGGGATGAGTGATCAATTGATTCGTATTGTTTTTGAGTTTATAAACATGGGTTTTATTGATTGATTTAGTTTGGGGGCAAACATTTTAGAATAAGCATTGCTAGATAGGAACATTTTTGCTTTTAACCAGCAGAGAGCCCTTTCTGCTTTAAATGTGAGTAATTTGTTTCTTTTTTGAGAAATTATTTTGTAGGTGTTCGGGTCATGTGAATTTGTATGATCTTTATATAGGATATGTAGCTCTTTTGTGAGAGAATACATTTTTGTCCCATTTTTTTTTTATGACATTGTTCTGCCTGTTTAATGAGGTGTACTCCCATTACAGCTCCGTGGGCAAGCCATAGCATAGTTGGGGAGATATTTGGAGTTGAATTTAGTGCAAAATAGTCTTTTATTTCTGATGCAATTTCATTTTGGTGTGTGGAGCCTGTTAATAATAATTCATTTATTCTCCATGAATAAGGGGTTGGAGTGAGGCCTATGAATTGAGTGCTAAGAGTGATGATATGGTGGTCTGACCAGGAACACGGGTGTATTGAGGCATCATAGGAGTTGGCCTCAATACACTTGTGAATACACTCAATTATAGCAAAATATGTAATCTATACGTGAATATGAATCATGTGGGTGTGCTTCATTTGGTGCATATACATTCGCAATCGTTATTTCTCTACCTGCTAGGGTACCATTGATTATGATAAACCTACTATCTTCATCCTTGTAAACCTGTTGAACCTCTATTGGAAAATATTGATGAAAAAAGATTGCCACTCCTTTAGTTTTGGAGGAGGTTGAGGTATAAAATGACTGATTAAAATTACTGATTAAAAATCAAGTAATGGAACACATTGTTGGGAATAAGTATAGGAAAAAAGATACAAAAAAGGGGGATAAAAATAAAAACAAATGGAAATGAGGAGGAAACAAGGGGAGTTACTTACTATGCATATTAGATAGCACCATCCCCAACTTGTGAACACATTTGGGGATTATAAAAAAGGAAGAAAGGTGATAAAATTGGACTATAATAAGGAATGTGTCTCTATTTCTTCATTGAGTCCCCCTGGTGAGAGAGTATTCAATGAGTATATCCAGTAGGTCTCCTGCTGACATAAGCGTTTAAAGCATTCCGCAGCAGAAAGACCTCTAGGGATGGCCTCGATGACTCAGACTCTGAGGCCCATAGTGGATTTGCGATGTTCCTTGAGAAAATGCAGAGGGACACTGTGTTTGTCCCGTCCCTTCTCAATGAAACACCTGTGTTCGCCAAATCATTGGCGCAAGGTGCGTATGGTCCTCTCAGTCAAGTATATGCCAGACCATTGTTCCTTATTTTTACTAACGGTCTACTGACTGGAATAGTACCAGCCGATTGGAGAAAAGCCAATGTAGCACAATATTTAAAAAGGGCTTAAAATACATCCCTGGGAATTACAGACCAGTTAGCCTAACATCAATAGTATGTAAACTCTTGTAGGGGATGATAAGGGACTATATACAAGATTTTAGTAATGAAAATGGTATCATTAGCAGTAATCAGCATGGATTCATGAAGAATCGTTCTTGCCAAACCAATCTATTAACCTTCTATGAGGAGGTGAGTTGCTATCTAGATAAGGAAGGCCCGTAGACGTTGTGTATCTGGATTTTGCAAAAGCATTTGACACAGTTCCCCATAAACGTTTACTGTACAAAATAAAGTCCGATGGCATGGACCATAGTGTGAGTAGATGGATTGAAAACTGGCTACAAGGGCGAGTTCAGAGGGGTGGTGATAAATGGGGAGTACTCAGAATGGTCAGGGGTGGGTAGTGGGGTCCCCCAGGGTTCTGTGCTGGGACCAATCCTGTTTAATTTGCTCATAAACGACCTGGAGGATGGGGTAAACAGTTCAATCTCTGTATTTGCGGATGATACTAAGCTAAGCAGGGCAATAACTTCTCTGCAGGATGTGGAAACTTTGCAAAAAGATCTGAACATATTAATGAGGTGGGCAACTACTTGGCAAATGAGGTTCAATGTAGAAAAATGTAAAATAATGCATAATGCATGCATAATGTGGTGTATTGTCTAACCTGCCCTTGTGGACTCTTCTATGTGGGCAGGACCATACGCACCTTGCGCCAACAATTTGGCTAACATTGGCGTTTCATTGAGAATGGATGGGACAAACACAGTATCCATCTGCATTTTCTCAAGGAACATCGCAAAACAAAATCCAATATGGTCCTCAGAGTCTGGGTCACCGAGGCCATCCCCAGAGGTCTTCCTGCAGCGGAATACTTTAAACGCTTATGTCTGCAGGAGACCTATATGGATTGTATTGATATATTCAATTATATATATATAATATAATTAAATCCATGCGGCACAAAACGTTTAATGTTCATATAAAAAGGGCTACATGACTGTGGTGCTAATGATGACTGATCTTAATGAGAAGACACGTGGCAGCCCTGCTGTTTAAAATTCAAGAGCCAGCAGTGACATTTTGCTGAACAGGAGATTCAGAGCCAGCTTACATCCACCTAGCCAGCCAGTAACCACCTCCAAAAACATGGCAATAAACTCAGGAATGCATCTCCATGGCCTATATTACACAACTTTTCCGACAGGATCATAATCTTATCCCAGACCTGGTAAAAGCTAAATCTTTAAATAACTAATTAATTTTCTGATTATCATGTTACTATGTCTATTAGCAGTAAAAATCAACAAAGTGTTATCAGCATTTAGATAATTACCGGGAAACACCTGAGAATTGGGACCAGCCCATCATAAATGTAAAAGAGCATTCCAGTTTTGTCACACTCTAGATAATTTAATTCATTAGGGATACCTGACATGCAATAAAATGTTTTTACATGGTTAATTGATATTGTAAAAGCCACTTAGGACTGATCTACGCTGATGGCTGGCTTACCTGACCTGCAAGCTATTCTCTTAGAATGAATCTTAAATTCAGTTTCAAAACCTACACACAGTTCATAAAGTCATATATGATGAAGCTATCTTAATAATGATTATACAGCCGTGGCTAAATGTTTTGAGAATGACACAAATATACATTTTCACAAAGTGTACTGTGTAGTATATTATATCTAATATATATATATATGTATACATATATATATATATTATATATATACATATTTATTATATGTAGTGTTTTTATTTAGGCATTCTAAAGACAAGTTTATTCTAGGCAGGCCGCTTTGGTAGCCGTTATCTAATTGCGCATATTAAAAGAGGGTTTGTTGGTCAAAGGACAAATAGCCAGACCAGACTTACTCCACATATGAAAGGGAACAGATAATGATTATCTTAATCTAATCAGTATTCACACATGTCAAAGGGGGAATATGCAAGAATGTAAATTGGGGCAGCTTTATAATTACAACTATTCACAGCGTGGGGTTGTCTCCGGTCACTCTGAAAGACCGGGGCAGATCAAAGCATTTAATGGAAACGCCCAATCAAATTGCTCAGACATTCAGTGTGTGTGTGGGGGATATAACAGGACGTTCAATCTGTTTAGAAGTGTCTGTTCTTACGAAGGCACCCAAGAGTCACATGTCTCCATGGGGCTCTAAATGTTTACTAGCACTGTCGTGATATGAACTCTGTTGGATTTTTGTCATCTGTAAGACTGTTCTGTTTTTGGAAGTCAATAAAATCTCTCTCTGGGAGAATCGGGTTTTGCTGCGGAGACAATACTTTTAATAACTATATTCCATCCACGAGGAACGACGATTATATTAGATCACTACATTGGTGCCGTTCAAGCGACCAGAAGAGCATTTTCAGGACTTAACAGAAGTCGGTGGTGAAAACAATGAAAACAATCCTGTGAGTTGGACAGAAGTCTGATGGAGACCCAAGACCTGTGCTGTGACTCTAACGTCTGGTTGTGACATAAGAGAGTCTGATCTACAAAATCAAACAAGTTTGGAACCCCAGAATTATTCTCTGGAGACTGGAAACGAAGAAAAAGGACTACATCGTGTACCAGAAGACGTGAGCTGGAAGCTGAAGAAGTAATTAATGCGGTGAGTAAAATATTTCTCTTTTTAAATTATTAATAATATAGTAAAAATGCTTACTCAGTGTAAAGCTAGTGTCAGTTCTGATAAAGTTAACAGATGGGTGTTAAAATGTATTAAGCGTCATGGTGGTCCTTATGAAGTGCCAGAAAAATATAAGCAGACATGGACTATGATGAATGAATTTTTAGAAAAAAATGTTTTTGAGAGCAAAATTTCAGAAAGTAAAAGAAAAGGTTGTATTGTACAGGGCTTGTTATCTTGCTGTTTAACAATGGAAAGTTCGTTGAAGGATAAGGTTGAGGAAATTACCCAGTTACAGAGTGCAGTTGATAATAGCAACAAGGTTTGTCAGAGGTTACAAAACCAATCAGAATCTGAGACTGTAAATTCAAAATTGCATGCAGTCACCATTGGGGAAGCTCTGCTTGAGAAGTCTAAACGTTGTAATGAATTATCAGAGGAAAATGAGAGATTGAAATTAAGAATTATGGAATTAGAGAAGAGATCTCAGGAATGTAGATATGCATCGAATCGTGGATTCAGCAATCTGCAGCAAAATGCAAATACAAACATTCTATCAAATGAAACAGAACCTCATATTAAATCTGATAATTCATTGCCAGCTGCACCCACTGTGACCACCACAGTTTATAACAATAATAATAATGCAGGTGAAGTTCAGCTTGTAATGAAGCCTTTGAAACCAAAAGAATTAGATGCAATTCTTAAAGAAATAGGAATGATTCCCTGCCATGATTTAAACAGATTTTTAAAATGGTTTTGTGACTTGCAGAATGTCAGAGATATGTACAATCTCAACCCATCTGATTTAGACAGAGTTATGCAACATTCTATAGGAAATAGTCTTTGGGTGAGAATTAAGCAGATCTGTACTCAGCCAATGAGGACAAGGGACATATTGATGGAATTGTTATGTGTTTTGTATGGTGTACGTTCTGATGTTACTGTTCATGGGAAGATCAAACAAATGAAAAGTGAATCTCCCTACGAACTGTCAGGAAGAATAAAATCTATTATGGAAATATTGGTCAGTAATAATCTTGCATTTGAGCATGGTGGCTTGTTACATATGAGTATATTTCTACATGCTTTGCATGAAGATATTAGACAAAATATTTTACTAGTTACCCCAAATCCTCATGATTTAAAAGACGTATTGTTGAAAGCAGACAATTTATGGAGAAAGTCAAATGAGCAAGCTGTCAAGATTGATTTAGCCACATTGTTTAGGACAGATACTGAACATAAAGATCAAAAGATAATGTCTTATGATAACAATCAAAGAGGAGACACCAGGTCAAATATAGGTGATATTAATATGAAAAGCAGAGCTGACCAAAATCATAATAAAAAAGTATCTAAGGCTTGGATACCATTTTCTCAGTTAAAACAGAAATATGACCACTTGAAGATTGAGTACGATAAAATGAAAATGGAACATAACACATTGCTGGGACAGCTAAACAGATTACATTATCCAGATCTGTTTTTGAATACAAGTGACATTTCTCTAACAGTGGGGGTGGTTTAGTTTCAACCTGGGGATGTGTAAATAGTCCTTTTTTTTAACTTCAAAGAATGTTTAAGGATCTTGCTAATTAGTTTTGTTGGAGAGTTTTTTTGTCTTTCAGATATATTGAAGATACTGCATCTGCATAGCATGTGAACTGCAAGCTGAAATTTCTGGCTAGTGGGGGAGAAACACTGAATAAACAATATCATGGACTCTCTCAATATTCATCAAGCAATTTACTTTTTTTTTTTTTGACTTTTTGACTTGGACAATGGACTTTTCCCTATATTTTATTTTTTATTTTTCACCCTTTCCCATTTTTATTCATCAAGCCCTATTTTTTATTTTTATTTTTCACCCTTTTCCATTTTTTTTTTTTTTTTTTTTTTTTTATTTTATTATGTTTTATTTCTTGAACTTTATCTTAAAACCAGAGCGAAACATTTAAACCTAAAATAATTTTCGTGTTACATAACATGTTGCATATTACATATTGCATATTGATCAATATATTTGACATCTAAGGTGAGATGCTGCACAATGGCTTGGCATAGCATAAATTATAGTATGTTGGGTGGTTTTCCTAAATTTATAAGAGGGGTGAGTGAAGTTCATCACTCCAGTCATGATTTGAAACTTTGTTGAATCAGTCATTAATATTATTGACATATGGATGAAAAAAAGACCTAACTTTACTGGCAAGATTTTCCACTGCTGCTTTGTCTGGATAGAAGATCTGATAAACGCTGATGTCAAGCTGATTCTATCTGAAAGTGGGGGATTATATATGGATTATATGGATATATGAATTATAGATTGGTATATAGATTGGTATACCATTCAGGTGGAATTATGGACTGAATGATTCAAGCAACTGCTCTATTAAGGATGGAAATGAGGAGTCGGCCTACAGCAAATTACAAAGTACAGCAATAGCAGTTTTTTTCAGCCTTTTGAACTTGAAAGTGAGAGCTGGTACATGGATGGTTCTTCTTACTATAAAGATGGAAGTAGAATTTCGGGATTTGCTGGTGTTTGTGCAAAAGCATCTTTAAGAAAATGAAAACCTTGAGCCTGGAGAGGAATCCTGGAGTTATGTGGATCGGAGCTCCCAGCACACCAAGTTTACTTTCAATGAGAGATGTGATGAAGTTGAAAATTGAAGAATGAACTGCGACATCCGCTCGTTTTTGTGCAATATTCAAGATCTTGATGTGATATAATAAGGATGTTTACCGAATCCTTTTCCAGTCATGGTCTAAAGCTATATTATCTAATGACTGTTTCATGGGGATATTTTAGAGGCTGGTGAAGAGAGATGTAACCAGTTTCAACTTTATATTTCATATGAGCCATTGTGAAGCATCCAATACCTCAAGTCGGTAATGCTATGTTTGTTGCTTGATTTATGGGTCAGTTCTAGTAGTTAGAACGACCCAAGTGGGGGTATATGTAGTATATTATATCTAATATATATATATATGTATACATATATATATATTATATATATACATATTTATTATATGTAGTGTTTTTATTTAGGCATTCTAAAGACAAGTTTATTCTAGGCAGGCCGCTTTGGTAGCCGTTATCTAATTGCGCATATTAAAAGAGGGTTTGTTGGTCAAAGGACAAATAGCCAGACCAGACTTACTCCACATATGAAAGGGAACAGATAATGATTATCTTAATCTAATCAGTATTCACACATGTCAAAGGGGGAATATGCAAGAATGTAAATTGGGGCAGCTTTATAATTACAACTATTCACAGCGTGGGGTTGTCTCCGGTCACTCTGAAAGACCGGGGCAGATCAAAGCATTTAATGGAAACGCCCAATCAAATTGCTCAGACATTCAGTGTGTGTGTGGGGGATATAACAGGACGTTCAATCTGTTTAGAAGTGTGTGTTCTTACGAAGGCACCCAAGAGTCACATGTCTCCATGGGGCTCTAAATGTTTACTAGCACTGTCGTGATATGAACTCTGTTGGATTTTTGTCATCTGTAAGACTGTTCTGTTTTTGGAAGTCAATAAAATCTCTCTCTGGGAGAATCGGGTTTTGCTGCGGAGACAATACTTTTAATAACTATATTCCATCTACGAGGAACTACTATAATATTAGATCACTACATACTGCTTCAGTGTTTTTAGATCTTTTTGCCAGATGTTAGTATGGTATACTGAATTATAATTACAAGCATTTCATAAGCGTCAAAGGTTTTTATTGACAATTACATTAAGTTTATGCAAAGAGTCAATATTTGCAGTGTTGACCCTTCTTTTTCAAAACCACTGCAATTTGCCCTGGCATGCTGTCAATCAACTTCTGGGCCACATGCTGACTGATGGCAGCCCATTCTTGCATAATCAATGCTTGGAGTTTGTCAGAATTAGTGTGTGTTTTGTTCACCTGCCTCTTGAGGATTAACCACAAGTTCTCAATGGGATTAAGGTCTAGGAACTTTCCTGGCCATGGACCCAAACCTTCAATGTTTTGTTCCCCAAGCCACTTAGTTATCACTTTTGCCTTATGGCAAGTTGTGCCATCATGCTGGAAAATACATTGTTTATCATTGCTGAATGATTGGGAGAAGTTGCTCCGGGAAAATGTTTTTGTAACATTCTTTATTCATGGCTGTGTTCTTAAGAAAAATTGTGAGTGAACCCACTTGCTTGGCTGAGAAGCAACCCCACACATGAATGGTCTCTGGATGCTTTACTGTTGGCATGACACAGGACTGATGGTAGTGCTCACTTTTTCTTTTCCAGGTTTTTTTTTCCAGATGCCCCAAACAATCAGAAAAGGGATTCATCAGAGAAAATTACTTTACCCCAGTCCTCAGCAGTCCACTCCCTGTACCTTTTTCAGAATATCAGTCTGCCCCTGATGTTTTTCCTGGAGAGAAGTGGTTTCTTTGCTGCCCTTCTTGACTCCAGGCCATCCTCCAAAAGTCTTCATCTCACTGTGTGTGCAGATGCACTCACACCTGCCTGCTGCCATTCCTTTGCAAGCTCTGAACTGGTGGAGCCACAATCCCACAGCTGAATCAACTGTAGGAGATGGTTTTGGTGCTTGCTGGACTTTCTTGGTCGCCGTTTTTCACAAATGCAGTGGAAATTTGTTTTTTTTATGGGATTCGGTTAATTTTCATGGCAAAGAGGGACTTTGCAATTAATTTCAATTCATCTGATCACTCTTCATAACATTCTGGCGTACAGCATATGCAAATTACCATCATAAAAACTGAGGCAGTAGACTTCATGAAAATTAATATTTCTGTAATTCTCAAAACTTTTGTCTATGGCTTGTATAGCTGAATGTGGAAGAAGATACTGAACGGTTCAACGGTAAACACTCCTAGACTGTCATATACAAATTTTATCTGAAATCACTGGTGTACTGGTTTTCCCCAAACCATTCTTAGCCACCTTCAATCTAGAAATTGACAACTTTCTGATTGGCTGCTATACAGTAATTACTCATATTTTATTACCAGATAGAATTACTATAACCAGACAATAGAAACAGCAATAAGCACCCAATCCATCTAAAACTATTGCCATAGTTAAAACACACTGCTTGTACAAATAAATGTTGGCTTTAAGAAAAGAGACCTACCCCACATCTGAAAATGTGTAAAAATCCTTTAGCTTGCTTAAAGAGGAAGTAAACCCTGATGGGTTTACTTTCTCTTTGTTTCCCTGCAAAGGTAAAGCATAATGGACTACTATGCATCTCATAGTAGTCCATTATGTGCCACTTACCTGACACAGGAGCCAACAAAGTCACCGCTGTCCCCTTGTGTACGGAGCCTCCATCTTCTTGGGTCTCGCTGCTCCGGCGCTGTCATTCGACAGAGCCGTGATGACGTCACTCCCGTGCATGCGCACGGGAGCCGCCACTCGCGGCATATCGCCGTTAACAGCGACGCGCTCAGTGCGCCTGCGCACCGCTGTTTACAGCACATGCGCCGTAGACAGTGGTGCCTGTCTTTTGGCAAATATCTCCTAAACCATGTAGGTTTAGGAGATATTTATTGGACCTACAGGTAAGCCTTAATCTAGGCTTACCTGTAGGTCAAAGTGGTTTGTAAGGGTTTACAACCACTTTAATGATTCCTTATGTAATATGAAAAGAAAGAAAAAGTGCACTTATGTAAACAAAGTTATTTAAAAGTCAAAGAAACTGCAAACACTCTATGATATTTGTCACAGTGACCAAATATGTGTAAAACGGTGTTGCGCTAATCAGTGTGATATCAAATAATACTAACATAATACAACATAACAAAGTGAATAAATTAATTAAAAAGGATAGTCCTCCAAAAGATTGGTGTGAATAGTCCACATAATATGTGAAAGTCCACAAATAGTGCATATTGACGAATAAAGGCTCTTGTAGTCAGTACACCACCTAGTAGACAGACAGACTTGAACCTCTGCTGTTTCTGGCAATGACTACCAGAGATGCCACCAAAAGAAAACTCTATTTGTGGGAAAAAAGGACATACATTTTTGGGTACAGCGTCGCACAACCGTGCAATTATCAGCTAAAGTAATGCACTGCCATATCGCAAAAAAATTACCCGATCATGAAGGGGGCTAAACCTTCCAAAGCTGCAGTGGTTAAACCATGTCTTTACACTTCCTGTTTGCCAGATTATTGTGCTCTCTTTAGCCAGTATCTCATTTTCATCTTCCCTGCTGCTGCCCATATTTTGCTACCACTAGTTATCGATCCTTGGCTTGTTCCTCGACTACGCTTCTGCTTAATCCCCAACCTGCAACTACTCATTATTGATCTTTAGCTTGTCCCTGGACTATGTTTCTGTTTGATCCTTAACTGCTTATCCGCTACTGGATCCCGACTTTCTCACCTCCTGGTGGGGCGATTCTGAGGTACTAACATGCAGCAAAATCCATCTACATCATCAGGAGCTCTGGTAAACCCTGGTTAGTACTTAGACTCCACACCTCAGATGAGCCTGCCTCATCCGCCAGGGTGTACCTATTCTTCTGGTCAGTGGTAGTCACACAACTGCTAAAGCCTGATCCCTGATCGTGACACAATATGTCCATCTAACTAAAGAGAAGTCATGAAGGAAAAAAGAATTCTGGATGGTCACACTCAAATGCAATAACCTTTATTCCGTATAATAAAAACAGTAAGCATACAATTACACCTCACACCACTGGTGCTTAATCATAGCTGAAGTGACAGACACATATACAGATGTATATATACAGACACAAATAAAAGATATTGATGCCAATTAACCTAACAATTGGAAACACCCGAGTGCATCTGCCCAGGCATCAACAGGTGATTGGATCAACTACACGGAAAACCAACCACCTGTTGAGCTTAAAATGCTAAAAATAGCCACAATGCATTTAAGATCAAAGATGTAAAAAATATAAATGTTGTTAGCAACAACAATCCTTATACAGTGACATATACTACAAAAACAACCTACATATCTGCAACATAACTAGTATGGATAAAAAATCCACATACATCGATATATACAAACAGATACATACTTAAGAAATAATATTTTTTGCAAGGTCCTTGTTATTGTCTTGTTCAAATTATATTAGTATACATATATGTGTACATGTTCACATACAATGGTAAATAGTATATATAAAAAAAAAAAATTGTAAATAAGCTCAAAACCAAAAATGTTGTTAAAGCGGAGTTCCGCCGAAAAAATAATAATTGAAAGTCAGCAGCTTCAAATACTGCAGCTGCTGACTTTTAATATTAGGACACTTACCTGCCCTGGGTGCCCGCGATGTCCTCACTCGAAGCTGATCTGTCCCTCGGCTCTGGGTGGAGATGCCGGCATCTTCGGTAAGGGAATCAGGAAGTTAAGCCTTGTGGCTTCACAGCCTGGTTCCCTACTGCGCATGCGCGAATCGCACTGCACAATCTCACTGGTCCCTGCTGTCTTCTGGGACCTGTGTGTCTCCCAGAAGACAGCAGGGGGGGACGGAGGAGGGGCCGGAAGACATGAGGGGGATACTGTGGCGATCTATGCCCGGAAGTGGGAGCAAATACCTGGATTATACAGGTATCTGCTCCCCCGTGAAAGGTGCCAAATGTGACACCGAAGGGGGGGAGGAATCCAAAAAGTGGACGTTCCATTTTTGGATGGAACTCCACTTTAAAGAAAAATATTAAAAAATAAAACACTATGCCAAAAAAATCGGCATGCAATACTCAAAGGACCATATGTGTGCACATGAACATATCTGGACCACAGCCCTAATTAGATGTCACTAGAAAGAAATATATATATGGAGAACCCATCCGTCAAAGGCAGGAAGACAAAAACCAACCACATTGACCTCTAAACATAAAATTTGTAGTTATCAAGAAGTTTAGAAAAATTACCAAACAAAAAGGAAAAAAGGAAAAAAATGAAGAAGGAGTCTCCTTCTCCACTTAAATTTACAAAATTGTGTGCTTTATGTGATCTTGATGATCTAGTCCAGTGGTCTCCAAACTGCGGCCTGAGGGCCGGATGTGGCCCTTTGCTTGCTTTTATCTGGCCCTTGGGACAATATTATTATGATTCTGCGGGATATGCTGCCCCTGCCTTTCTTTTTCTATACTTTTTATTTTTAATACACTTTTGACATAATATTTATTTTGTTCACCTTTGGCTCACACATATGTATCAATCATGTCCCCGCATTCTGCTCACATGCCTCCTTTTTTGGTTTGCTGTCTCTCAGATACAATTATGTTATAGTATATGTTGCCTGTTATTAAATTTAAATATTGTACATGTATATATTGTGCTTACTGAATGTCTTCCTTTTTAGAAATTGTTTATAAGCTCCTGAAGAAGCGGTCCTCATGCTTGCTCCATTGTTACCCTTGTCCAGCCATGTCTTTCTGTTCGAGTTGTTATGGCTCGCTACATCTGACACCAATTGGAGATATCCAGTCTAGCACTGTAGATTGCTACAGTCTTTTTAAATGTTATTTTTTAAAATTGCATGTATAAATTGTTACAAATAACATTTATTATATTTTTATCATAAGTGCCTAGAAAGTACATTTTTCCTCTTCTCCAATTTACACAGCCATTAATGTCTAAACCTCTGGCAACAAAAGTAAGTACACCTCTAAGTGAAAATGTCCAAATTGAGCCCAATTAGCCATTTTCCCTTACCCGGGGGCATGTGAATTGTTAGTGTTACAATGTCTCAGGTGTGAATGGGGAGCAGGTGTGTTAAATTTGGTGTTATCGCTCTCACTCTCTCATGCTGGTCACTGGAAGTTCAACATGACACCTCATGGCAAAGAACTCTCTGAGGATCTGAAAAAAAAAGAATTGTTGCTCTACATAAAGATGGCCTAGGCTATAAGATTGCTATAAGATTGATATAAGAAGATTGCCAAGACGCTGAAACTGAGCTGCAGCACGGTGGCCAAGACCATACAGCGGTTTAACAGGACAGGTTCCACTCAGAACAGGCCTCACCATGGTTGACCAAAGAAGTGGAGTGCACGTACTCAGCGTCATATCCAGAGGTTGTCTTTGGGAAATAGACATATGAGTGCCGCCAACATTGCTGCAGAGGTTGAAGAGGTGGGGGGTCAGCCTGTCAGTGCTCAGACCATAACTCGCACACTGCATCAAATTGGTCTGCATGGCTGTTGTCCCAGAAGGAAGCCTCTTCTAAAGATGCACATGAAAGCCAGCAAACAGTTTGCTGAAGACAAGCAGACTAAGGACATGGATTGTGTTCAAAAAATTATATAAAAGATATATGCTGTCTTGTGTGTAAAAAATCAACAAAATATATTGTGACCCAACACTGAATATTTTAACATGTGATTCTAACATCACAGTAATGAAAAGCATATAAAGCAAGTGTCCATGTGTGTTCATTCAAATACAGTGCCTTGCAAAAGTATTCACCCCCTTTGGCTTTTTACCTATTTTGTTACAATACAGCTTTCAGTTCAATGTTTTTTTAATCTGAATTATATGCGATGGATCAGAACACAATAGTCTAAATTGGTGAAGTAAAATTAGAAAAATAAAAAAATATATACATCAAACTATTTTTCAGAAATAAAAAACTGATAATTGGCATGCGCATATGTATTCACCCCCTTTGTTATGAAGCCCAAAAAAAACTCCAATTACCTGCAGAAGCCACATAATTAGTGAAATGATGTCCACCTGTGTGCAATCTAAGTGTCACATGATCTGTCATTACATATACACACCTTTTTGAAAGGCCCCAGAGGCTGCAACACCTAAGACCAAGAAACTCTCCAAACAAGTAAGGGACAATGTTGTTGAGAAGTACAAGTCAGGGTTAGGTTATAAAAAAATATCCAAATCTTTGATGATCCCTAGGAGCACCATCAAATCTATCATAACTAAATGGAAAGAACATGGCACAACAGCAAACCTGCCAAAATGTATGGAGGAAGGTGCTCTGGTCTGATGAGACTAGAATTGAACTTTTTGGCCATTATTATTTAGCACAAGATTTTATTTTAGATTATTTAAGGACATGGACTGCTGGAACCATGTCCTGTGATCTGATGAGACCAAGATAAACTTATTTGGTTCAGATGGTGTCAAGCGTGTGTGGCGGCAACCAGGTGAGGAGTACAAAGACAAGTGTGTCTTGCCTACAGTCAGGCATGGTTGTGGGAGTGTCATGGTATGGGGTTGCATGAGTGCTACCAGCACTGGAAAGCTACATTTCATTAAGGGAACCATGAATGCCAACATGTACTGTGATATATTGAAGCAGAGCATGATTCCCTCACTTCAGAGACTGGGCCGCAGGGCAGTATTCCAACATGATAATGACCCCAAACACACCTCCAAGACGACCACTCCCTTTCTAAAGAAGCTGAGGATAAACATGATGGACTGGCCAAGCATGTTTCCAGACCTAAACCCTGGGAAGCATCCTCAAATGGAAGGTGGAGGAGCGCAAGGTCTCTAACGTCCACCAGTTTCATAATGTCGTCATGAGGAGTGGAAGAGGACTCCAGTGGCAACCTGTGAAGCTCTGGTGAACTCCATGCCCAAGAGGGTTAAGGCAGTGCTGGAAAATAATGGTGGCCACACAAAATATTGACACTTTGGGCCAAAATTGGACATTAATAAAATATTTACAAAAATGTGAAGGTTTACTCTCTTTTGTAAGATACTGTATATCAGCCATCATCAAATGGTGGCCCGTGGTCCAAACACGGACCGAGCGATGCTTTTGTTCTGACCGTCAGGCCGCCAGTGTAAAATGCCTCTTCTCCACCGCTATGGGTTGCAGGGACTGCGGGTGTCCCTTCAGCCAATGACATTACATGTGCACCCCACCCCCTGCTGCTCATTATCTCGGCTCCCAGCTCTCACTCCTTGCCGGCCGCGGGGTATGATGCAGTGGCGTAACTAGAACCCTCAGGGCCCCGATGCAAATCATGGAGGGCCCCCCCCCCCCCCCCGACCTCCGGACAAAGCTCTTTACTTCGAGCCCGATGTTGGAACACCAGGGCCCAGTCACAAGTGGGTGGCTGCATATAAAGGAACCGTTTTCTTAATTTTTATATAAAAACACACACACACACACACTATATATATATATGTATATATATATATATATATATATATATATATATATATATATATAAATATATATATATATATAAATGCACATATAAACCAGTGACAGCTGGTGCTCAAAATTTTTAGGGGGGCGCAAGCAAACTGAAAAATTCAGAAATAAAAACATCAATTGCAGCCACTGTACCATCAAACGCCACCACTGTGCCATCAAATGTCGCCACTGTGCCCATCAAATGCTGCCACTGTGCCCATCACTTGCAGCCACTGTACCGTCAAACGCCACCACTGTACCATCAAATGTCGCCACTGTGCCCATCAATTGCAGCCACTGTACCATCAAATGCCACCCCTGTGGCATCAAATGTCGCCACTATGCCCATCAAATGCTGCCACTGTGCCCTTCAAACTCTGCCGCTGTGCCATCAAATGCCGTCAGTGTGCCCATCAAATGCCGCCACTGTGCCCATCAAATGCCGCCACTGTGCCCATTAAATGCGGCCAGTGTGCCAAATGCGGCCAGTGTGCCAAATGCTGCCACTGTGAATCCCCACCGCCCACTCGCACACCCACACACATGCATGCACACCCACACACATGCATGCACACCCACACACATATGCATGCACACCCCCACACATATGCATGCACACCCCCACACACACATGCATGCACACGCCCCCACACACACATGCATGCACTCCCCCCCACACACATGCATGCACTCCTCCCCCCACACAAACATGCATGCACCCCCACACACATGCATGCACACCCCCACACACACATGCATGCACACCCCCCCCCCCACACACACACACACATGAATGCACACCCACACATGCATGCACACCCACACACATGCATGCACACACCCCCCCCCACACACACACATGCATGCACGCCCCCACACACATGCATGCACACACATGCACACACCCCCCCACACACACACACATGCATGCACACCCCCCACACACACACGCATGCACACCCCCACACACATGCACACCCCCCCACACACATGCATGCATGCACACCCCCACACACATGCATGCACACACATACAGTAGATAGTCTTATAAAAAAAAACGGCAGACATTAACCTTCTTTCTGCCGGGTACTGCACTGTAAGGGGAGACAAAGAGCACAGCACAGCACACACTTTCACTTTAGGTATGTGAGGAGCTCCCTGCACCGATTACAGTTTGGCTGACGATCGGGGAGCTCCTCTCAGCCTCCCCTCCTATCAAAGAGTACAGGGGGCCCTCAAAGGCCCCCTGCAGCAAGGGGCCCGGTTGCAATGGCGATCTCGGCGACCCCTATATTTCCGCCAATGGTATGATGCATGCCTCACCCCCTTCAGCAAGACTCTCGCTCCCCTGCAACTTGCTACCTAGGCTGGCTTCCGCTCCCTGCCTGCAAACAAGGTATGTTGGATGTAATATTTACAGGGGCACAATGATGGGCACATTTTCTCTTAAGAGGCACACTAATGGGCACATTTTTTTGTGCCCATCAGAGCTCTTCTTAACATAAAATGTGCCCATCAGCATGCCCCTTATTTTATGTTAAGGGGTACACTGATGGGCATATGTGATGGGGACACCTGATGTAAAGGAGCACTGTGATGGGGATATCTGATGTAAAGGAACACTCTGATGGGAATACCTGATGTAAGGGGGCACTGTGATGGGAACACCTGATGTAAAGGGGTACTCTGATTGGGACACCTGATGTAAAGGAGAACTCTGATGGGGACACCTGATGTAAAGGAGCACTCTGATAGGGACACCTGATGTAAAGGAGCACTCTGATGGGCATACCTGATGTAATGGGGCACTGTGATGGGGACACCTGATGTAAAGGGGCACTCTGATGGAGACACCTGATGTGATGGAACACCTGACCTAAGGCGGCACTCTGACAGGAATACCTGATGTAAAGGGGGCACTCTGACGGGGACACCTGATGTAAGGGGGCACTCTAGCGGGACACCTGATATAAGGGGGCACTCTGACAGGAATACCTGATGTATGGTGGCACTGTGATGGGGGCACCTGATGTAAAGGGACACTCGGATGGGCACACCTAAAGTGATGTGGACACCTGATGTAAATGGGCATTCTGATGGGCACACCTGATGTGATGGGGACACCTGATGCAAAGGGGCACTCTGATGGGGATACCTGATGTAAGGGGGTGCCCTGACAGGCACTGTGATGGGGACACCTGATGTAAAGGGGCACTCTGATGGGCACACCTGATGTGATGGGGACACCTGATGTAAGAGGGCACTCATACAGGAATACCTGATGTAAGGTGGCACTGTGATGGGGACACCTGATGTAAGAGGGCACTCTGACAGGAATACCTGATGTAAGGTGGCACTGTGATGGGGACACCTGATGTATGGTGGCACTGTGATGTGGACACCTGTTGTAAGGTGGCACTGTAATGGGGACACCTCATGTAAAGGGGCACACCGGGTGTAATGGGGACACCTGATTTAAAGGAGCACTCTGATGACGGCACCTAATGTAAGGGGGCATCCTGATGGGGAAAATGATGTAAAGGGGGACACCAGATGTAAGGGGGCCTTCTGAAGAAGAAACCTGATGTAAGGGGGCACTCTGATTGGGACATTTAACAAAAGAGGGTGCGCTGATGGTGGCAACTGATTTATGGGGCTAGTCTGATGGGTGCACCCAATGTAATGAATTACTCTGGTAGGGGCACCTGATGTAAGGGGGAACACTATTGGGGACATTTACATTTACAGAGTATTACCAGAGTGTGTGGAGGAAACAGTAAGAAAAGCACCAGAGAGTGCAGCTTGCGCCAAAAAAGGAAAGAAGGTGAGTACAATCTTTCATTGCACAGACTTGTAATTCGGAACTCGGACAGAAAAAAAATGTAGTGACCGGACTGCCTTGAATTTTTAAGTCACTACCCCTGCTGTATATATTTCTTCCTAGTGACATTACATGTGCACCCCACCCCCTGCTGCTGCCTATCTCGCGGCTCCCGGTCGGACCGCAAGGTAAGGCGTGACGCCACGTGCGCGACTGCCCCTGCTTCTCCTTATCTCGGCTCCCAGCTCTTACTCCTTGCCGGCCGCCGGGTATGATGCATGCCCCACCCTCTTCAGCAAGACTCTCGCTCCCCTGCAACTTGCTACCTATGCTGGCTTCCGCTCCCTGCCTGCAAACAAGGTATGTTGGATGGGGCACAGTGATGGGCACATTTTCTCTTAAGAGGCATTTTGTTGTGCCCATCAGAGTGCCCCTTAACATAAAATGTGCCCATCAGCATGCCCCTTATTTTATGTTAAGGGGTACACTGATGGGCACATGTGATGGGGACACCTGATGTAAAGGAGCCCTGTGATGGGGATACCTGATGTAAAGGAGCACTCTGATGGGATATACCTGATGTAAGGGGGCACTGTGATGGGGACATCTGATGTAAAGGAGCACTCTGATGGGAATTCCTGATGTAAGGGGGCACTGTGATGGGGACACCTGATGTAAAGAAGCACTCTGATGGGGACACCTGATGTAAAGGAGCACTCTGATTGGGATACCTGATGTAATGGGGCACTGTGATGGGGACACCTGATGTGATGGAACACTTGACATAAGGGGGCACTCTGACAGGAATACCTGATGTAAAGGAGGCACTCTGACGGGGACACCTGATGTAAGGGGGCACTCTGGCAGGGACACCTGATGTAAGGGGGCACTCTGATGGTAATACCTGATGTATGGTGGCACTGTGATGGGGATACCTGATTCAAAGTGACACACTGATGAGCACTCCTGAACTGATGTGGACACCTGATGTAAATGGGCACTCTGATGGGCACACCTGATGTGATGGGGACACCTGATGCAAAGGGGCACTCTGATAGGGATACCTGATGTAAGGGGGTGCCCTGACAGGAATACCTGATGTAAGGTGGCACTATGATGGGGACACCTGATTTAAAGGGGCAGTCTGATGGGCACACCTGATGTGATGGGGACACCTGATGTAAGAGGGCACTCTGACAGGAATACCTGATGTAAGGTGGCACTGTGATGTGGACACCTGATGTAAGGTGGCACTGTGATGGGGACACCTCATGTAAAGGGGCACACCTGGTGTGATGGGGACACCTGATTTAAAGGAGCACTCTGATGACGGCACCTAATGTAAGGGGGCACCCTGATAGGGAAAAATTATGTAAGGGGGCACACTGATGGGAGACACCAGATGTAAGGGGGCCTTCTGAACAAGAAACCTGATGTAAGGGGGCACTCTGATGGGGACACTTGACATAAGAGGGTGCGCTGATGGTGGCCACTGATTTATGGGGCTAGTCATATGGGGCACCCAATGTAATGAATTACTCTGAAAGTGGCACGTGATGTAAGGGGAAATATTATTGGGGACATTTACATTTACAGAGTATTACCAGAATGTGTGGAGAAAACAGTAAGAAAAGCACCAGAGAGTGCAGCTTGCGCCAAAAAAAGGAAAGAAGACGCGTACAATCTTTCATGGCACAGACTTGTAATTCGGACCTCGGACTGAAAAGAATTTAGTGACCGGACCGCCTTAAATTTTAAGTTACTACCCCTGCTGTATATATTTCTTCCTAGTGACATCTAATTAGGGCTTTAGTCAAGATCTGGTCATGTGGACACATATAGTCCTTTGAGTATTGAATGCCAATTTTTGTTCAAACAACGTTTTTGTTTTGGACTTAATTATTACTTTTAATCTTTATTTTTTTTTATATACTATTTAACATTGTATGTGCACATGTACACGTATACATATGTATACTAATATATTTTGAACAAGATATTAGAAGGACCTTGCAATAATATAACTTCTTAAATATGTATCTGTTTGTATATATCGATGTATGTGGATTTTTTATTCATACTAGTTATGTTGCAGATAGTTTTTTTTTTGTAATATATGTCACTGTATAAGGATTGTTGTTGCTAAAGTTGTCAACATTTATATTTCCTGTCGCATCATGGCAGCATACACATATGGGTTGTGGCTCCGCCTCCGCCTCCGCAACCTTTTAGGACCGCGTAGCTATTAAACCTTGAGAGGGCCCCCGCCCCAGTATTCTCCTTTTTTTCCTCACCTGACAAGACCGAAAATACAGCACCTCTTACCGCTCTCGCCCCAGCCAGGTTCAAGCCTCTCCTGGGTGGAAGTCCTACCTGTACAGCCTCTAAATGAGCTAAATGGAGGAACCCCCACTCTGATGGTCTCAGGGGTATGTAAACAAAATATCTCTCATACAAACAAGCCTTAAATAGACTTAACAAGCAGCGGCCTCCAGCCTTACCTTTTCTTCATGCACTGGGTGTCTTTGGGGTTGTAAATCAGCCCATCGGTCTGTGTATTGTGCAGGGATTGTAGTAAGTACTGTCATGTTGCATATATATGGCTTTTCCCCAGGTCATGCCTGCTGGGTTCTCTAGTTCTCCTCTCTTTCCTATCTCAGGACGGCCGAGCGTCTCAGCGCGGCGGCGCATGTGCAGACGGTCAGATTCTCGCCCTCTAGCTGGATTTCCAGCTTCCAAGATGGCACCGGGTAGCGCAGATCGCTACTGCGCATGCGCGAGCGTGACGTCATCGCTACGGCGACGGCGACGCCAAATTTAAAAATCAAGCTTTCCTGTGTTTCTCTGTGGCTGCATGTGCACAGAGAAACGCAATTAATTTCGAGAAAAAAACTCTGCTACTATTTTTCTGTGCTGTCCACCTATTACCAGCTGCACACTCTGCAAAATTTGCTTCAGATATAGGGTTAGTTATTTCCTTCTATTTCTAAGATTCTGGCTGCAATCTCTTTGCCTGCTTCCTTGCATATTCATTCCCTGTGTTACAGGATTCACTTTCCATGGAGGCCGCTGCCCCAGCAGACCATCGCCAGCCTAATAGGTAAGAGGGGAAGACGGGTAAATAAGAAGAGGAAAAAGAGAGCATGTCATTAACGCTGTTTAAATGGAACAGCCCTACCAGGTCGCCCAGATCATCGCACTCAAGACGATCAAGAAGCAGACGCTCAAGTCGCAGACAAAGCCGCTCAGATCGTGGCAGAAGCCGCTCAAGGCACAGGCAAGGCAGATCAAGTCGCAGAAGGAGCAGATCAAGATCATACTCCCGACATGGGCGTTCTTACCACAGGAGAACTCCTACGCGCAGACACTCCCCACACGCGCAGAGTCTCCGTCCATCCGCAAAATCCTGCTGGATTTGTGGCGCAATAGCGCTCCCAGAAAAGCCGGCCTGTCGGACATGCTTCAACGAAACAACTAAAGACAGAGAAATGGAATTAAGCCAACCAGCTAGAGAATCGACCCTACAAATCGCAGGGCCCGAAACAAGACGCGATACAAGACACCTCATCCTCCGCTCCTTCCACATCAAAAGTGACAGAACCTCTGTCCGACAGTGAGGATATCGAGACATCTACTGGCTTCGACTTCACTTTGGTCAAACCCTTTATCAAATCAATCAAGGAATCGATCGATTGGGTGGAAGAAAAAGAAACTCCTCATAAAGTGAGGAAATACTTCCCAAACCTCAGGAAAGATCCGGAGACTTTCCCATTCATTGAGGAGCTGGAGGACCTAATCAAGGAGGAGTGGCAAAAGCCGGAGAAAAAAGCCAGTCTTGCCAATTGATTAGCAAAGCTCTATCCTTTAAAAGAGCCCAACGTGAACCCACTGGTATCCCCGCCAGTGGTAGACTCCTCACTGATGAGACTTGCCAGACATGTAACACTTCCAATTGAAAATGCAGTTACTTTCAAAGACGTATTGGATAGAAATAATCTCGATCTCAAAAAAACCTACCTATCCGCAGGGGGAGCATGCAGGCCAGCAGTGGCACTAGCAGCCGTAGGAAGGGCTATTTCCAACTGGTCTTCCAATGCCGAGAAGCTAGTAGCGGAGGGAGTGGAGCAAGAGAGAGTAATCTCTGCCCTCCAGGAGCTATCCCTCGCAGGCGATTTTGTAGCAGAAGCATCTGTAGACATAATCAAATCTACATCAAGGGCAATGCTGAGCTCAATAATGGCCAGAAGGGCACTCTGGCTGAAGCCCTGGTCGGCGGATCCGTCTTCAAAATAAAATTGGTGCAAAATTCCTTTTAATGGGGCGAACCTCTTTGGTGAAAAACTGGACTCGGCCATATCAAAGGTCACTGGGGGAAAATCTGGCCTTATCCCTTCGGATAGAAGGCCAAAACAGCAAAGACCGCCCACCTTCAGAAGGAACCTACCTGACAAATATAGGGAAGCAAAGTCTTACAGTCCCGGCAGAGAGTACAGGAGGAACTGGAAGAACCCCCAGTCTTCTTTTCTCAAGTTCCAAAAGCCCAAGACTCCTGGCACAGGGGATCAGAAATCCTTTTGACGTCATGACCGCTCAACCGGCTGTAGTAGGAGCCAGGCTCATGAAATACAAGCAGGTATGGGCGGAAACAATAACGGATCCATGGACGGTAGCTACCGTCAAACTCGGCCACAAATGGAGATTTCAAAAACGTCCAAGGGACCGGTTCTGTATAACAAAGCTACCGACATCTCAAGAAAGGAGACTACTATTGACCGAATATATTCGAGGCCTAGACCTGAAACAGACGATAGTAAAAGTTCCACTATCCCAGAGGGGAAAAGGGGTTTAATCACCCTTATTCCTGGTGAAGAAAAAAACAGGGGATCTTCGCCCCGTCCTGGATTTAAAAAATCTAAACCGGATGATCCAGGTAGAAACATTCAGGATGGAGAGCCTGCAGTCAATTCCTCAGGCCATAAACATCGGAGACTGGATGCTCTCTATAGATTTACAGGACGCCTATTTACATATTCCCATTCACGCCTCATTTCAAAAGTATCTCCGTTTTGCGGTAGACAGACAACACTTCCAATTCCGAAGCCTCCCATTCGGGATCTCCACTGCTCCAAGGACATTCACAAAGGTCCTCCTTCCAGTGATAGCCCTCTTGAGGGAACAAGGCCTAAGAGTCCACCATTACTTGGACGATATCCTTTTACTTGCAGACAATCAAGAATCCCTCCTTATACACCGATCGATTCTAATATCCACCCTGCAGAAATTCGGGTGGCTGATCAACTGGGGGAAGAGCAACCTAAATCCCACACAGAGGATGGTTTTTCTAGGGGCAGAACTGGATACCCTCCTCAATACCATAGAACTTCCAAAGGAGAAGATTCCCACACTGATTCAGAAGGCAAGAAGGCTGCTTTCGGCCAGATCGATTCCCGCCAGGGAGTGTCTCAGTATACTAGGGTCATTCTCAGCGACCATCCCGATGGTCCAGTGGGCCCAGTGGCACACAAGACCTCTCCAAGTGTAATTTCTAAGACAATGGAACGGCGTATCAATGCTCCAACCAATTGTGCTCCAAGAGGAAGTGAAACAATCACTCTGGTGGTGGACCAGGTCGCACAACCTAAAGAGATGCAAAAACATAGTCCTCCTCTCTCAGGAAATAATCACCTCGGATGCCAGCAGGGAAGGATGGGGAGCACACTATCGGCACCACGCAGTCCAAGGGCGCTGGTCGTTCAGGACACACAATATAATTTTCAACATATTGGAGATGAGAGCGGCATTCAAAGCCCTTCTAGCCTTCAGCCCCTTCCTGAGGGGGAAAGAAGTCCTACTGAAAATGGACAATCGAGTAGCAGTCGCCTACATCAACAGGCAAGGAGGTACCAGAAGTCGCTCAATGTTACAGGAAGTCCGACCAGTCTTCGAGTGGGCGCAGCAGAACCTTTTGGGTCTACGAGCAGCGTACGTGCCAGGAACCCAGAACCAAGTAGCCGACACCTTGAGCCGAAAATTCGTGTCCAACAACGAATGGGCCTTAAGTCACCAAGCCTTCTCCCTGATAACCAAAACCTGGGGAGTACCAGAGATAGACCTAGCGGCAACCCCATCCAACACGAAGTGCCAAAGGTTCCTGGCGAGGGTACCTTTCCCAACAGCAGAAGGTACGGATTGCTTACAACACAGCTGGGATTTCAGCCTAGGCTATGTGTTCCCACCGATACCAATTATTCCGAGGCTGCTACTCAGACTCAAGAACTCGGGGTCCACGGTAATAGCAGTCCTTCCCTTCTGGCCGAGACGCCCATGGTTCACGACTCTCCTCCAGCTGAATACAGCGGACCCACTACCGCTGCCCATGTCAGCGGATCTACTGTCCCAAAGTCAACTCCTCCATCCATGCCCAGGAAGACTACACCTGACAGCATGGAGATTGAAAGGTCTAGATTCATAGCACAGGGCTGCTCACAGGAAGTGATAAACACTCTCCTCCAAGCCAGAAAGGTCACCACCAACAATACTTACAGGAGAATCTGGGAAAATTTCCTCACGGTCGCACAACAACAGTCCTGGGATCCATCATCTCCAACGGTGGCACAGGTCCTAGAATTCCTGCAGCGAGGTCTCGACAAGGGTCTTGGGTCAAATACCCTGAAGGTGCATGTGTCAGCTTTATCTGCCATGACAGGCGTAAGATGGGCAAGAGAGACACTCATCGAGCAGTTCCAGAAGGCCTGCCTGAAACTAAGGCCTCCCAGAAAACCCTCCTTCCCGACCTGGGACCTTTCAGTGGTACTGGATGCCCTGTGCCGCGAACCATTCTTTCCAGTGGAGGGAATATCCTTATGGAATCTAACGCTAAAAACCACCTTCCTCATAGCGATTACATCAGGTAAAAGGGTTTCGGAGATGCACGCTTTGATGGCAAGTGAACCATACTTGACCATCTACCCAGACAAGGTAGTCCTGAAGCCGTCAGACCGATTCATCCCCAAAGTGGCGTCTTCCTTCCATTTCAATCAGGAAATATGCCTTCCCGCTCTAACCACGGAACAGGGGGATCCACATCCACTAGACCTCAAAACCAACATCCTGGCATACCTCTCAATGACCAGTGACCTAAGGAAAACGGAGAATCTCCTAGTCATTCCATATGGCCCTAGGAAGGGTCAAGCAGCAACATCCCGCACTATTGCAGCGTGGCTGGTAAAGACCATCAGTAGAACCTATGCATCTAGTCAAACTCAAGTACCTGAGGGCGTAAGGGCACATTCCACAAGGGCAATGACGACCTCCTGGGCGGCTTTCTGCAAAGTCTCTTCGGAAACAATCTGCAAAGCAGCCACCTGGCCTTCTAAGAGTACCTTTATCTCGCACTACAAAGTGGACTCGGCCAGATTGTCCACGGTAGAATTTGGGAGGACAATTATATGCTCAAATACCTCAATTCCTTGTAAATAAAATATCTTTATGCTCAGACCCACCCAGTTTGGCGAGTTAATCCCCATATATGTATGCTGCCATGATGCGACAGGAAAACGGAAAATTGTATACTCACCTTTCTGTAATTTTCCTTTCCTGTTGCATCACATGGCAGCATACAAATACCCACCCGTCTGAGGTGAGGTATCTAGATACTGAGAATACTGGGGCGGGGGCCCTCTCAAGGTTTAATAGCTACGCGGTCCTATCAGGTTGCGGAGGCGGAGCCACAACCCATATGTGTATGCTGCCATGTGATGCAACAGGAAAGGAAAATTACAGAAAGGTGAGTATACAATTTTCCGTTTTTTACATCTTTGATTTTAAATGCATTGTGGCTATTTTTAGCATTTAGTTGATCCAATCATCTATTGATGCCTGGACAGATGCACTCAGGTATTTCCAATTGTTAGGTTGATTGGCATCAATATCTCTTATTTGTGTCTATATATATATATATATATATACACCTCTATATGTGTCTGTCACTTCAGCTATGATTAAGCAACAGTGGAGGTGTGAAACACTGGTATCTGTGGTTTATTCTAAAATAAGTGTCTACCAGCGCAAATTGAAATAATATTATAATCAAACCATCCAAATTTGTGAAGATGTGTGAATTTGTGTGGTGTGCTGCAGTCAAATAAGGTTCTACTAAAATTAAAACCTGTAAAAAAGTATGATAAAAAAATATATAAAAAATATATATGTGTTCCTGAGGACGCAAGAGTGTTTGCGAAATGCATAGAGGCTGCTAAAATACAGACTACGTCACTTCCGGTTAAACAAAAGGAGGCTTGGGACGCACGCTGACATAGGAGAGACAGGCAATACCCTCAGCTATCTGTACCCATTCGAGCGGCTGGATAAGTTTGGTGCCAACTGATAGGCACTTAAAAATGTGAGTGAACCCATTTGTTTTTACCTTTTTATAAATAAAAGCACAGACATACTGTGCAATGATCGTTGTTCATTTTTTATGAGGTTGGACATTGGTAAATCTGTATATTGGAAACAGCATAGACCTGAGAGGAGTGGAGTGGTTATCCCTACTAATGAACCAAAGGCATTCATTATATTAACATCTGGTGAGTGGCCAATTCTTGTGGTGTCGTCACTATAGTGGTGGATAAAGGAAGCACGGACACAAGAATTAGGAAGACTGAAACACTTTTATGCTGAAGATTGCTTTCTCAGCACCAGCAGAAATTATTACGGACATTTATTGTTGTTTTTTTTGGTTTCGTTTGTTTTGCCTAAATTAATTAGTTTTTTTTGGCACGCAATATTTAATATTGGAAGTCACGGGTGAACAGCAGAAGAAAATATTGATTTTTATTAATTATTATTATCACTAATGTATACAAACTTATAAATTTATTGTGGTATATTTAAATGTATACTTCGTTTGAAGCACTTTAAAAACACATAATACAAGGGGTAGCGCAGTCAACACATATCTGTGGTTTACCATCATTTATTGTATGGAATAAAGGTGATTACATTTGAGTGGGGCCATCCACCCTTCTTTTTTCCTTCATGGTTCTGCTGCAAGCAGGGCTGGCACCCACCCTATGAGCAGAGGCTACAGAGCAGCAGGGACGTTATTTTCCTGGATCAGTGAGCGGTGTGTTTCTTAAGGAGAAGTCATAACCAGCATGTGGCCACCGCTCGTAAAAGAGCTGGAAGAAGAATGCGGAGGCCCGGCAAGAAGAACAAAAGAGACCCCTGAAGACCCCCGAAGCCGGAACAAGACCCCCAGACGGTGGCGGTGACGAAGAAGAAAGCGGGGCTCCTCCGCTAGTGAATGAGCTAGTAAAAGAGCAGAAGATAGCGGAGGAGTCCGGCGAGAAGACCCCCCAAGACAGAAGAAGACCCCCGGAGACCCCCGGAGCTGTGCAATAAAGTATTTTAAAAAATTGTGTTGTTTTTTTTTATTTACACTTTTTTCCTTAGGTGGATGGGTAGGGGTACATAGTACCCCATACTCATTCACATAGGGTGGGGGGTCGGTATCTGGGGGCCCCCTTATTAAAGGGGGCTCTCAGATTCCAATAAGCCCCCCGCAGACCTCGACAACCAACGGCCAGGGTTGTCGGGAAGAGGCCCTTGTCCTCATCAACATGGGGACAAGGTGCTTTGGGGTGGGGGGCCGCAGGGCCCCCCTTTCCCCCGGGCACCCCCCATGTTGAGGGCACGCGGCCTGGTATGGCTCAGGAGGGGGGGCGCTCGCTCGTCCCCACCTCCTTTCCTGACCGGCCGGGCTGCATGCTCAGATAAGGGTCTGATATGGATTCGGGGGACCCCCACGACGTTTTTTCGGCGTAGGGATTCCCCTTTAAATCCATACTAGGTGACGGGGCTAGCGCGGCGGCATTGACTGCCTTCGCTAGTCCCGTCTACCTGGAGTCACGTTCTAAATTAACGGACTTTCCTCCGTGTGTGAGGCAAGTCCGTTAATTTCAAAAGTCCCGCGGACTAGCACACAGACGGCGGGATTGTCCGCCGGACTGCCGAGTCCGGCGGACAATTTTAAGTCAAAACTTAAAACTTAGTCCACCGGACTTTTGGGAACAAAAAGTCCGCCGGAGCCCCACACAATGTCCGTCGGACAATCCCGCGGGAAAGTCTGGCCGTGTGTACGCGGCCATAGTGTAAAATTCCTTAAAAGTATGTAATTAAATATAAAATGAACTTACAAGCATATAAAGGTGATTGCACATTAAGAAAACAAATCCAGCTGGCATAGAGAAGAATTTTCGGGTCACTTCTGGTTACGCAATGACTTTAGCATGTAGCTCTTCCCTGCACGTTTTGTCATATGTGACCTCTTCCAGAGCATCTGTTAGCAGTTGAGCATGTCCTTGAGTGACAACAGGGGAGATGTGGTCATTGTGGCCCCCGATACCACATGTTGGCTGTGACTTCTCTTTAGTTAGAGGGTCATATTGTGTTGGTAAGCCTGCATTTCTGTCCGCTAGGTGGTGGTTACTCTTTTTTTGTGGCACTCACTACAAAAGCTTTTTTGGTGGATTATTAGTCAATTTGCACTATTTGTGGACTTTTACATATTATGTGAACTTTTTACACAAATTTGATTGGGGACTTTACTTTTTAATCCATTTATTTACTTTATTATGTTGAATTATGCTGATATTATTTGATGCCCCACTGATTAACACAACACAATTTTACACATACTCATTGTCTAATAGCTCTAACAATTGACGTTCAATAGACAACTGCTGATTCAATTTGGTTCCTTTGTTCCTTTGGTTCTCTCCTATGCAAACTCATCTTATTTTATTATATGTTATACTGCATAACTGTGTGGCCAAATGCAGCTGTTTTCTTTGAATCTCTGACAAAATCCAATAAAAATGTATTTGCATAAAAAAACTGGCAGAGACAACAGAGGAATACCAAATTTCTGATTAAACCAGGAAACTGTGGGTCCTGTACAATGGAAATAACTCTTTCAATCTATGGGTATGGTATAAAACACTGTAAACATCTTCAAAGTTCTACAACCTAAAAGCCGGAAACTATGATATTTCAATTTTAAAGCTAGACCCACATGAGAGCTCCTTGTATATGCAATTTGACATCTGTTTCTGTGACCCTGGCCTTAAAGTTTTGGCTTCTTCCAGAATAATATATTACTGTTTTTATAGGTTGTCCTAATGTAGGGCCAATCTGAAAGCCCAGTGAAATGTTCTGAAGTTCTCAAGATACAGAAGAACCTTTTGCCTAAATGTAAGTATAAATAGCTCTTGTGTCACTAGAGAGGTCATTTATGAGCATTAACTATTATTTGACTAAGAATATTACTGCTTTGAAATGCATAACTTATGGATGTCATAGAATCTTGGAATCCTCGGATTCAACAGTAGAAGCTATTTTTGTAGTCTCCTGCCTGCAATTACAATCGATTTCCTCTGTGCAGCCAGTCTTTATCATATAATGACTGATGGATATATCAGTAATAAGGCCTAACAGTTTTGTTAGCTGCAAGTAGCTCCATTATTTTTCCAATTTCTTTTACAATCCAAGTTGTCCAGCATATGTTTCAGTTACGGGGTTGTGATTCCCCATATTACCGAACACCGGGGTGCTTACAAAGATCAGCTTTTATTTATATGGGTTACATAGTTACATAGTAGGTGAGGTTTTATCCCTATTGTGGGGTCACCAGTATGATATTTTTATATTGAAATCATATCCCCTCTCAAGCGTCTCTTCTCCAGAGAGAATAAGTTCAGTGTTCGCAACCTTTCCTCATAACTAATATCTTCCAGACCCTTAATTAGCTTTGTTGCCCTTCTTTGTACTTGCTCCATTTCCAGTACATCCTTCCTGAGGACTGGTGCCCAGAACTGGATAGCATACTCCAGGTGCGGCCGGACCAGAGTCTTGTAGAGCAGGAGAATTATTGTTTTATCTCTGGAGTTGATGCCAATATTCTGTTTGCTTTGTTAGCAGCAGCTTGGCATTGCATGCCATTACTGAGCCTATCATCTACTAGGACCCCCAGGTCCTTTTCCATCCTAGATTCCTCCAGAGGTTCTCCCCCCAGTGTATAGATTGCATTTATATTGTTGCCACCCAAATGCATTATTTTACATTTTTCTACATTGAACCTCATTTGCCATGTAGTTGCCCACCCCATTAATTTGTTCAGATCTTCTTGCAAGGTTTCCACATCCTGCAGAGAAGTTATTGCCCTGCTTAGGTTAGTATCATTCGCAAATACAGAGATTGAACTGTTTGCCCCATCCTCCAGGTCATTTATGAACAAATTCAACAGGATTAGCACAGAACCCTGGGGGACCCCACTACCCACCCCTGACGAATCCGAGTACTCCCCATTTATCACCACCCTCTGAAATTGCCCTTGTAGCCAGTTTTCAATCCATGTACTCACCCTATGGTCCATGCCAACGGACCTTATTTTGTACAGTAAACGTTTATGGGGAACTGTGTCAAATGCTTTTGCAAAATCCAGATACACCACGTCTATGGGCCTTCCTTTATCTAACTGGAAACTCACCTCCTCATAGAAGGTTAGTAGATTGGTTTGGCAAGAATGATTCTTAATGAATCCATGCTGATTACTGCTAATTAGGGATGAGCCGAACACCCCCGGGTTCGGTTCGCACCAGAACCTTCGAACCGACCGAAAGTTCGCGCGAATTTTCGAACCCTATACGTTATAATGGACGCGAACGTTCGAAATCAAAAGTGCTAATTATAACGGCCAATATGCATGTTAATGTCATAAAACAGGTTTGGGGACCCGGGTCCTGCCCCAGGGGACATATATCAATGCAAAAAGAACTTTTAAAAACTAACGTTTTTTCGGGAGCAGTCATTTTAATGATGCATAAAGTGAAAAAAAAAAAGTGAAATTTTCCTTTAAATATGGTACCTGGGGGGTGTCTAAAGTATGCCTGTGAAGTGGCATGTGTTTCCTGTGTTTAGAACTGTCCTTGCACAAAATGACATTTGTAAAGGAAAAAAAGAAGCCATTTAAAAACACTTGCGGCTTTAGGTTTGTTCTTAAGTAGAATCTGAACAGGTACATTATGAAGTGTAGCTCCATCCCAAAAAAATCTATTTTTAAGCTTTTTGGAGAACATAGGGAGGGGTTATCACCCCTGTAACATTTGCTGTCTTTGCACATCTGTTCAGAACATGTCACCTAACTTTCCGTCCCAATGACAAATGTTTTTGGAAAAAGTGGGGTTTTAATTGAAACAAGGATTGGTGATAAAGTATCAGTAGAGAGGAGATACCTTTTTCCCAAATTAAATCTAACAGGATAGAATTTCCCTTCCTAGGGGTAGATTTCCTCTCACTTCCTGTTTTCTCTTTCCATTTGCAAGTAGGAGTCGTTTGTAAGTTGGATGTTTGAAAGTAGGGGCCTGGCGTATATACTCTGCAGAAATTTGCCCTATTAGATGTTGGTGTAGCCACAAGACTGGTGGGCACAGGAATGGGCCCTGCTGTGAGTTAATAGATCAAGATTTGTAATTGCATGCACCTGTTGAACAGGGCAGAAAAATTGGGGGTGGTGGTGGTGGTGGTGGACGGTGTTGCCACAAGACTGTAAGCTCTCACAGTTACTCTTGGTGGGCGCAGGAATAGGCCCTGCTGTGAGTTATTAGATCAAGATTTGTAATTGCAAGCACCTGATGAACAGGGCAGAAAAATTGGGCCTTTGGCGGTGGTGGTGGACGGAGTTGCCACAAGACTGAAGGCCCTCATAGTTACTCTTGGTGGGCGCAGGAATGGGCGCAGGAATGGGCCCTGCTGTGAGTTATTAGATCAAGATTTGTAATTGCAAGCACCTGATGAACAGGGCAGAAAAATTGGGCCTTTGGCGGTGGTGGTGGACGGTGTTGCCACAAGACTGTAGGCCCTCATAGTTACTCTTGGTGGGCGCAGGAATGGGCCCTGCTGTGAACTATTAGATCAAGATTTGTAATTACCCGCCCCTGTTATACAGGGGCTGAAAAATTGTGCCTTAGGCACTGGTGCTGGTGCCACAACACTGCAACCCCTCACAGATACTGTACTTGGAGCACAGCAGTCACACGTGTTGCGAAGCATTTTTTAAAAAATTGTAATTACCCGCCCCTGTTAAACAGGGGCTGAAAAATTGTGCCTTAGGCACTGGTGCTGGTGCCACAACACTGCAACCCCTCACAGATACTGTACTTGGAGCACAGCAGTCACACGTGTTGCGAAGCATTTTTTTAAAAAATTGTAAGTACACGCCCCTGTTAAACAGGGGCTGAAAAATTGTGCCTTAGGCACTGGTGCTGGTGCCACAACACTGCAACCCCTCACAGATACTGTACTTGGAGCACAGCAGTCACACGTGTTGCGAAGCATTTTTTTAAAAAATTGTAATTACCCGCCCCTGTTAAACAGGGGCTGAAAAATTGTGCCTTAGGCACTGGTGCTGGTGCCACAACACTGCAACCCCTCACAGATACTGTACTTGGAGCACAGCAGTCACACGTGTTGCGAAGCATTTTTTTTAAAAAATTGTAAGTACACGCCCCTGTTAAACAGGGGCTGAAAAATTTGCCTTAGGCACTGGTGCTGGTGCCACAACACTGCAACCCCTCACAGATACTGTACTTGGAGCACAGCAGTCACACGTGTTGCGAAGCATTTTTTTATAAAAATTGTATGTACACGCCCCTGTTAAACAGGGGCTGAAAAATTGTGCCTTAGGCACTGGTGTGGTGGCATGGATCATTGAGGAGGAGGAAGAGGATAGTCAGTGAACATAAGAGGACAGTCACTCAGCATCAGCATAGGCAGTCTTGAAGGGATGTGATATTAAAAATTATTCGGTTATATCCGCCTCAGGTGCCTGGTAGCTGGTGGTGATCCAAGACTGATTCATTTTGATGAAGGTCAGTCGATCAACCGAGGCGGTGGACAGGCGCACCCTATGATCGGTGACAAATCCTCCAGCAGCACTGAATGTGTGTTCGGAAAGAACGCTGGAGGCAGGACAGGCCAGTAGCTCAATTGCATACTGTGCAAGCTCTGGCCAGTGATCCATCCTCAGGACCCAGTAAGCCAGAGGATTTTCGGTGGGAAAGGTGTCCAAGTCTGACCTTGCCCCAAGGTATTCCTGCACCATGTATATCAGACGCTGGCGATGGTTGCTGGAACCGATCATACCTTGGGGCTGCGGACTAAAAAATTGTCTGAACGCATCGGTCAGACGTCCACCTTCCCCACCGCTCCTTCTGCTACTGACCGAAGCCTCAGCAACTCGTCGCCCAGGACCAGGAGTTTGTAACCTCCCAGTTTCTGGGAACGCGTTGCACAGACCTTTCTGCAAGGCCTCCCTGAGATGTCTCATCCTCTGCTCCCTCTGCGACGGCAAGATAAGGTCCGCAACCTTACCCTTGTACCGCGGATCAAGGAGAGTGGCCAGCCAGTAATGGTCCCTCTCCTTGATCCGAAGAACACGAGGATCCTTCCGCAGGCTTTGCAGGATCAGGGAGGCCATGCAGCGTAGGTTAGCTGAGGCATTCGGTCCGGAGTCTTCTGGGTCACTGAGGATGACATGATCGCCAGCCACCTCCTCCCAGCCACGTACAAGTCCACTGGTTTGTTGGGACTGTACATCATCCCTAAAAGACTGCTGCTGCTGATGCTGAGTGCCAGGCTCCACCTCCATGCTCACACAATCCTCCTCCTCCTCCTCCTCCTCCTCCTCATCCTCTTCCTGTGTGATGGGTGGGACAGAAGGAACACTGTCCGGATAAAGGGGGCCTTGAGAGGCAAGGAAGTCCTCCTCTTCCTGCCTCTGTTCTGCCTCAAGTGCCCTGTCCATTATCCCACGCAGCGTATGCTCCAACAGGTGGACAAGAGGGACAGTGTCACTGATGCATGCACTGTCACTGCTCACCATCCTCGTGGCCTCCTCAAATGGTGAGAGGACAGTGCATGCATCCCTGATCATGCTCCACTGACGTGGGGAAAAAAAACCAAGCTCCCCTGACCCTGTCCTGGTGCCATAGTCGCAAAGGTACTCATTGATGGCCCTCTGCTGCATGTGCAGTCGCTGCAGCATGGCCAACGTTGAGTTCCACCTGGTGGGCATGTCACATATTAGGCGGTTCTTGGGCAGGTTCAGCTCCTTTTGCAGCTCAGTCAGCCGAGCACTGGCATTATACGATCGGCGGAAATGCACACAGACTTTCCTGGCCTGCCTCAGGACATCCTGTAAGCCTGGGAACCTGCCCAAGAACCGCTGCACCACCAGGTTGAGGACGTGAGCCATGCAGGGCACATGGGTGAGCTGCCCCTGTCGCAGGGCGGAGAGGAGGTTGGTGCCATTGTCAGAAACGACCATTCCTGGCTTAAGCTGACGTGGCGTCAACCACCTCTCGGCCTGCCCCTGCAGAGCTGCCAGAACCTCTGGCCCAGTGTGGCTCCTGTCCCCCAAACACACCAGCGCAAGCACGGCATGGCATCTTTTTGCCTGCGTACTTGCGTAGCCCCTTGTACGCCTACGGAGCACCACTGGTTCCAAGGACAGAGCACTGGAGGAAGAAGAAGAGGAGGGGGTGGAGGAGAGAGGTGTGTCACAACCAGTAGCAGTAGTAGCGTTTTGGAGGCGTGGTGGCGGAACAACCTCCAACACTACTGCACCTTGTCCTGCATCCCTCCCAGCTGCCAATAGAGTGACCCAATGGGCCGTGAAAGAAAGGTACCGTCCCTGTCCATGCCTGCTGGACCATGAGTCAGCGGTAATATGCACCTTACCGCTGACCGCCCTGTCCAGCGAGGCATGGACATTGCCCTCCACATGCCGGTAGAGAGACGGAATCGCCTTCCGTGAGAAAAAGTGGCGTTTGGGAACCTGCCACTGAGGAACCGCACATTGAACAAACTCACGGAAGGGGGCCGAGTCCACCAACTGAAAAGGCAGCAGTTGAAGTGCTAGCAATTTAGCCAGGCTAGCATTCAACCGCTGGGCATGTGGATGGCTGGGAGTGTACTTCTTTCTACGGTCCAGCAGCTGGGGCAGGGAAATTTGCCTGCTGCAATCGGACGTCGGTGTACTGCAAGTACTTGGTTGTGACACACCTAATTCTACACCTTCAGTCCTCTCAGAGCAGCTTTCAGAGAGGACTGAAGGTGTAGTGGGGATGGAGATCCCAGCTGAGGAGGAGCAAGGAGAGGTCCGCTTAGTTCTTTGGTGTGGGTCTTTTATGTGTGCCTGCCAACGAGCTGCATGGCAGGTCGCCATATGTCTGGTCATGCTTGTGGTGCCCAAGCGGCTGATGTTTTGGCCACGCGAGATACGCTTGAGACAAATATTGCAAATAGCAGTGGTGCGATCTGATGCACTCGTCTCAAAAAAGGCCCACACCAAAGAACTTTTCTGATAACGTGCAGAGGCAGCGCCCTGCACAGGCGGAGCTCTGCGGTGTTGTACAGTTGCTGTGCTGGCCTCTACCTGGCCTCCAGGGGGCATCCTGCCTCGTTGGACATGTGACGCCGCATCCTCCTCCTCCTCGTCCTCCTCCTCATCCTCTCTCCCTTCAGGCACCCACGTGGAGTCAGTGACCTCATCATCCCCTCCCTCTTCACCACTAGAGCAAACCTGGCAGTAAGCTGCAGCTGGTGGAACAGTACTGCCAGATTCCTCAAGCTGGGTATCATCATCCGAGCCTTCGAATCGTTGGGCATCCTCCTGGAGCATGTACCCAACACTGTGCTCAAAGAGTTCGGGGGACTCCTCAGGAGGACATGGTGGGTCTAGGGAAGGGGTGGCTGATGATGCTCTGCCAGTACCCTGAGCCTGGGTGAGAGAGGATGAGGAGGATGAGGAGGGCTTGGTCATCCATTCTACCAAGCCTTCAGCATGATGCGGCTCCAGATGTCCAGCTGCCGAAAACAAAGACGCGCGTGTCCCATGGCCACGTGCTGCTGATGACGATGCACGACCACGTCCACGGCCACGGCCACGTCCACTAGAAACAGAGCCTGCCTGCCCTGTGTTCTTGGCTCTGCACGCTCTGCCTCCCCTTGGCGGTCTTCCAGCCATTGTAGTCGGTAGTCCTGTGGGTGCTGCTGAGAAGAATATATAGGAGCTCTGTGTGATGCCACTAACACACTAGAAGTCCTATGGGTGCTTCTGCAAAGAAAATAGAGGAGCTCTGTGTGATGCCACTAACACACTAGAAGTCCTGTGGGTGCTGCTGAGAAGAAAATATAGGAGCTCTGTGTGTGATGCCACTAACACACTAGAAGTCCTATGGGTGCTTCTGCAAAGAAAATAGAGGAGCTCTGTGTGATGCCACTAACACACTAGAAGTCCTGTGGGTGCTTCTGCAAAGAAAATAGAGGAGCTCTGTGTGATGCCACTAACACACTAGAAGTCCTGTGGGTGCTGCTGAGAAGAAAATATAGGAGCTCTGTGTGATGCCACTAACACACTAGAAGTCCTATGGGTGCTTCTGCAAAGAAAATAGAGGAGCTCTGTGTGATGCCACTAACACACTAGAAGTCCTATGGGTGCTGCTGAGAAGAAAATATAGGAGCTCTGTGTGATGCCACTAACACACTAGAAGTCCTATGGGTGCTTCTGCAAAGAAAATAGAGGAGCTCTGTGTGATGCCACTAACACACTAGAAGTCCTGTGGGTGCTTCTGCAAAGAAAATAGAGGAGCTCTGTGTGATGCCACTAACACACTAGAAGTCCTATGGGTGCTTCTGCAAAGAAAATAGAGGAGCTCTGTGTGATGCCACTAACACACTAGAAGTCCTGTGGGTGCTGCTGAGAAGAAAATATAGGAGCTCTGTGTGATGCCACTAACACACTAGAAGTCCTATGGGTGCTTCTGCAAAGAAAATAGAGGAGCTCTGTGTTATGCCACTAACACACTAGAAGTCCTGTGGGTGCTTCTGCAAAGAAAATAGAGGAGCTCTGTGTGATGCCACTAACACACTAGAAGTCCTGTGGGTGCTGCTGAGAAGAAAATATAGGAGCTCTGTGTGATGCCACTAACACACTAGAAGTCCTATGGGTGCTTCTGCAAAGAAAATAGAGGAGCTCTGTGTGATGCCACTAACACACTAGAAGTCCTGTGGGTGCTTCTGCAAAGAAAATAGAGGAGCTCTGTGTGATGCCACTAACACACTAGAAGTCCTGTGGGTGCTGCTGAGAAGAAAATATAGGAGCTCTGTGTGATGCCACTAACACACTAGAAGTCCTATGGGTGCTTCTGCAAAGAAAATAGAGGAGCTCTGTGTGATGCCACTAACACACTAGAAGTCCTGTGGGTGCTGCTGAGAAGAAAATATAGGAGCTCTGTGTGATGCCACTAACACACTAGAAGTCCTATGGGTGCTTCTGCAAAGAAAATAGAGGAGCTCTGTGTGATGCCACTAACACACTAGAAGTCCTGTGGGTGCTTCTGCAAAGAAAATAGAGGAGCTCTGTGTGATGGCACTAACACACTAGAAGTCCTGTGGGTGCTGCTGGGAAGAAAATAGAGGAGCTCTGTGTGATGCCACTAACACACTAGAAGTCCTATGGGTGCTTCTGGGAAGAAAATATAGGTCTGTGTGATGGGACTAACACACTTCAAGTCCTATAGGTGCTTCTGGGAACAAAATATAGGATCTCTGTGTGATGGGACTAACACACTTCAAGTCCTATGGGTGCTTCTGGGAAGAAAATATAGGTCTGTGTGATGGGACTAACACACTTCAAGTCCTATAGGTGCTTCTGGGAACAAAATATAGGATCTCTGTGTGATGGGACTAACACACTTCAAGTCCTATAGGTGCTTCTGGGAAGAAAATATAGATCTGTGTGATGGGACTAACACACTTCAAGTCCTATAGGTGCTTCTGGGAACAAAATATATGATCTCTGTGTGATGGGACTAACACACTTCAAGTCCTATAGGTGCTTCTGGGAAGAAAATATAGGTCTGTGTGATGGGACTAACACACTTCAGTCCTATAGGTGCTTCTGGGAACAAAATATATGATCTCTGTGTGATGGGACTAACACACTTCAAGTCCTATAGGTGCTTCTGGGAACAAAATATATGATCTCTGTGTGATGGGACTAACACACTTCAAGTCCTATGGGTGCTTCTGGGAAGAAAATATAGGTCTGTGTGATGGGACTAACACACTTCAAGTCCTATAGGTGCTTCTGGGAACAAAATATAGGATCTCTGTGTGATGGGACTAACACACTTCAAGTCCTATGGGTGCTTCTGGGAAGAAAATATAGGTCTGTGTGATGGGACTAACACACTTCAAGTCCTATAGGTGCTTCTGGGAACAAAATATAGGATCTCTGTGTGATGGGACTAACACACTTCAAGTCCTATGGGTGCTTCTGGGAAGAAAATATAGGTCTGTGTGATGGGACTAACACACTTCAAGTCCTATAGGTGCTTCTGGGAACAAAATATAGGATCTCTGTGTGATGGGACTAACACACTTCAAGTCCTATAGGTGCTTCTGGGAACAAAATATATGATCTCTGTGTGATGGGACTAACACACTTCAAGTCCTATAGGTGCTTCTGGGAAGAAAATATATGATATCTGTGTGATGGGACTAACACACTTCAAGTCCTATAGGTGCTTCTGGGAAGAAAATATAGGTCTGTGTGATGGGACTAACACACTTCAAGTCCTATAGGTGCTTCTGGGAACAAAATATATGATCTCTGTGTGATGGGACTAACACACTTCAAGTCCTATAGGTGCTTCTGGGAAGAAAATATATGATCTCTGTGTGATGGGACTAACACACTTCAAGTCCTATGGGTGCTTCTGGGAAGAAAATATAGGTCTGTGTGATGGGACTAACACACTTCAAGTCCTATAGGTGCTTCTGGGAACAAAATATAGGATCTCTGTGTGATGGGACTAACACACTTCAAGTCCTATGGGTGCTTCTGGGAAGAAAATATAGGTCTGTGTGATGGGACTAACACACTTCAAGTCCTATAGGTGCTTCTGGGAACAAAATATAGGATCTCTGTGTGATGGGACTAACACACTTCAAGTCCTATGGGTGCTTCTGGGAAGAAAATATAGGTCTGTGTGATGGGACTAACACACTTCAAGTCCTATAGGTGCTTCTGGGAACAAAATATAGGATCTCTGTGTGATGGGACTAACACACTTCAAGTCCTATAGGTGCTTCTGGGAACAAAATATATGATCTCTGTGTGATGGGACTAACACACTTCAAGTCCTATAGGTGCTTCTGGGAACAAAATATATGATCTCTGTGTGATGGGACTAACACACTTCAAGTCCTATAGGTGCTTCTGGGAAGAAAATATAGGTCTGTGTGATGGGACTAACACACTTCAAGTCCTATAGGTGCTTCTGGGAACAAAATATATGATCTCTGTGTGATGGGACTAACACACTTCAAGTCCTATGGGTGCTTCTGGGAACAAAATATATGATCTCTGTGTGATGGGACTAACACACTTCAAGTCCTATGGGTGCTTCTGGGAAGAAAATATAGGTCTGTGTGATGGGACTAACACACTTCAAGTCCTATAGGTGCTTCTGGGAACAAAATATAGGATCTCTGTGTGATGGGACTAACACACTTCAAGTCCTATGGGTGCTTCTGGGAAGAAAATATAGGTCTGTGTGATGGGACTAACACACTTCAAGTCCTATAGGTGCTTCTGGGAACAAAATATAGGATCTCTGTGTGATGGGACTAACACACTTCAAGTCCTATGGGTGCTTCTGGGAAGAAAATATAGGTCTGTGTGATGGGACTAACACACTTCAAGTCCTATAGGTGCTTCTGGGAACAAAATATAGGATCTCTGTGTGATGGGACTAACACACTTCAAGTCCTATAGGTGCTTCTGGGAACAAAATATATGATCTCTGTGTGATGGGACTAACACACTTCAAGTCCTATAGGTGCTTCTGGGAAGAAAATATATGATCTCTGTGTGATGGGACTAACACACTTCAAGTCCTATAGGTGCTTCTGGGAAGAAAATATAGGTCTGTGTGATGGGACTAACACACTTCAAGTCCTATAGGTGCTTCTGGGAACAAAATATATGATCTCTGTGTGATGGGACTAACACACTTCAAGTCCTATAGGTGCTTCTGGGAAGAAAATATATGATCTCTGTGTGATGGGACTAACACACTTCAAGTCCTATAGGTGCTTCTGGGAACAAAATATATGATCTCTGTGTGATGGGACTAACACACTTCAAGTCCTATAGGTGCTTCTGGGAAGAAAATATAGGTCTGTGTGATGGGACTAACACACTTCAAGTCCTATAGGTGCTTCTGGGAACAAAATATATGATCTCTGTGTGATGGGACTAACACACTTCAAGTCCTATAGGTGCTTCTGGGAAGAAAATATATGATCTCTGTGTGATGGGACTAACACACTTCAAGTCCTATAGGTGCTTCTGGGAACAAAATATATGATCTCTGTGTGATGGGACTAACACACTTCAAGTCCTATAGGTGCTTCTGGGAAGAAAATATAGGTCTGTGTGATGGGACTAACACACTTCAAGTCCTATAGGTGCTTCTGGGAACAAAATATATGATCTCTGTGTGATGGGACTAACACACTTCAAGTCCTATAGGTGCTTCTGGGAAGAAAATATATGATCTCTGTGTGATGGGACTAACACACTTCAAGTCCTATAGGTGCTTCTGGGAAGAAAATATAGGTCTGTGTGATGGGACTAACACACTTCAAGTCCTATAGGTGCTTCTGGGAACAAAATATATGATCTCTGTGTGATGGGACTAACACACTTCAAGTCCTATAGGTGCTTCTGGGAAGAAAATATATGATCTCTGTGTGATGGGACTAACACACTTCAAGTCCTATAGGTGCTTCTGGGAACAAAATATATGATCTCTGTGTGATGGGACTAACACACTTCAAGTCCTATAGGTGCTTCTGGGAAGAAAATATTGGTCTGTGTGATGGGACTAACACACTTCAAGTCCTATAGGTGCTTCTGGGAACAAAATATATGATCTCTGTGTGATGGGACTAACACACTTCAAGTCCTATAGGTGCTTCTGGGAAGAAAATATAGGAGCTCTGCCTGCCTGCCACGAACACACTACAAGTCCTATAGGTGCTTCTGGGAACAAAATATAGGAGCTCTGCCTGCCTGCCAGGAACACACTACAAGTCCTATAGGTGCTTCTGGGAACAAAATATAGGAGCTCTGCCTGCCTGCCAGGAACACACTACAAGTCCTATAGGTGCTTCTGGGAACAAAATATAGGAGCTCTGCCTGCCTGCCACGAACACACTACAAGTCCTATAGGTGCTTCTTGGAACAAAATATAGGAGCTTTGCCTGCCTGCCAGGAACACACTACAAGTCCTATAGGTGCTTCTGGGAACAAAATATAGGAGCTCTGCCTGCCTGCCACGAACACACTACAAGTCCTATAGGTGCTTCTGGGAACAAAATATAGGAGCTCTGCCTGCCTGCCACGAACACACTACAAGTCCTATAGGTGCTTCTGGGAACAAAATATAGGAGCTCTGCCTGCCTGCCACGAACACACTACAAGCCCCTCTTTCTAAATCAATCTTTGTAAATGAATCTATCTAACTCAATCTCTCTAAGTAAATCTCTCTAACTAACTAAATCCAGCAGAGTGTCACAGATCTATCCTGCTCTATCTACGCCGGAACAGCATGTGACCGGCGCAGACGGCGTGGCGGCCTTTTATAGGGGGGGGGGGGCGTGTACTAAAGCCCCTGAGCTGTAATTGGCTACAGGCGTCCTGCCTGTAGCCAATTATGGCTCTTCGAGTTTCCGGGGCTGTGATTGGCCAAGCATGCGGGGTCACAGTGCATGCTTGGCCAATCATTAGCCAGCAATGCACTGCGCCGGCCGCGCCGGCCGCAATGCATTGCGGGGCCGCGCGCATAACACGAACGTGATGCGAGCGGCCAAAATAGTTCTGGGCTCGCCGAGCGAGCGAACACCCGGTGCTCGATGCGAACATGGGTTCGCATCGAGCACCGGGCCCATCCCTACTGCTAATGATACCGTTTTCATTACTAAAATCTTGTATATAGTCCCTTATCATCCCCTCCAAGAGTTTACATACTATTGATGTTAGGCTAACTGGTCTGTAATTCCCAGGGATGTATTTTGGGCCCTTTTTAAATATATTGTTGCTACATTGGCTTTTCTCCAATCAACTGGTACCATTCCAGTCAGTAGACTGTGAGTAAAAAGTAGGAACAATGGTCTGGCAAATACTTGACCGAGTTCCCTAAGTACCCTCGGGTGCAAGCCATCTGGTCCCGGTGATTTATTATTGTTAACTTTCCCAAGATTCATTTTAATTCTGTCCTCTGTTAACCATGGAGGTGCTGCCTGTGATGTGTCATGAGGCTAAACACTGCAGTTTTGGTTACTGAAGCCCCCCGATTCCCTCGTGAAGACTGAAGAGAAGAATAAATTCAATACCTTCGCCATCTCCCCATCCTTTGTAACCAGATGTCCTTCCTCATTCTTTATGGGACCAATATGGTCTGTCCTCCTTTTTTTACTGTTTACATACTTAAATAATTTCTTGGGATTTTTTTTCTCCTGTGCTATGTGTCTTTCATGTTCTATCTTAGCAGTCCTTATTGCACCCTTACATTTCTTGTTGCATTCTTTATAAAGTCTGAATGCTGATGATGATCCCTCAACCTTTTTGAAGGCCTTCTCCTTTGCTTTTTTTATGCATTTTTACATTGGAGTTAAGCCATCCAGGACTTTTGTTTGCTCTTTTAAATGTATTACCCAATGGGATGCATTGGCTAATGCCCTTATTTAATATGCTCTTAAAGCAAACCGATGGGTTTGCTCCGCGTTCTTTGTTCCTAAGATTTTATCCAAATTTATGCCTTCTAGTAAGGTTCGTAGTTTAGGGAAGTTGGCTCTTTTGAAATTCAGTGTCTTTGTATTCCCCTTATGTTTCCTATTTTTTTGATTTATATGGAAGCCAATTGACCTGTGATCGCTATTCCCTAAATTGCCCCGTATTTCCACATCCGTGATCAGGTTTGTATTGTTGGTAATCAGTAGATCCAGTAACGCTTTATTTCTATTTGGTGCGTCTACCATCTGACCCATAAAATTGTCCTGTAAGACACTTGGAACTGGCGAGCCTTAGATGAATGCGCGGTTCCCTCCACCCAGTCTATGTCTGGATAATTAAAATCCCCCATTATGATAACACTTCCCATCCTTGCTGCTAATCCAAATTGTGATTGGAAATCTGTCTCCCCTTCCTCCCTCAGGTTAGGGGGTCTATAGCATACTCCAAGTATTATTTTCCCCTTAGCTTCATCCCTTGGGAGCTCTACCAATAAGGATTCCACCTCCTCCCTAGCTCCCTTAGTGATGTCATCTCTCACATTCACTTGTACATTATTTTTGATGTATAGGCATACCCCTCCCCCTTTTTTTACCCTCTCTATCCTTGCGATAAAGAGTATACCCTTGAATGTTTGCCAGCCAATCATGAGAGCTGTTGAACCAGGTCTCTGAAATTCCCACAAAATCCAAATCCTCCTCGTACAATAGTATCTCTAGTTCACCCACCTTGTCCGCCAGGCTCCTGGCATTGGTGAACAAGAACATGCCACGTAGTTTAGACCGGTCGCATATTATCCTCTTATTGGGTGTTCGAGATTGCAACTAGGACTTGCTACTATACTTACCTTGGGTTTATATGCTTTAGTCAACCTACCACTAATGCCCCAAATACTACCCTCTGGAATATGTTCCATGCTGACTATCTCTACCTCTGGACCCTGCCCCCATCACCTAGTTTAAAAAACCCTCTAACTTTTCAGCCATCTTCATTCCCAGCTGATCTGCACCCTCCTCATTTAGGTGCAGTCCGTCCCTTCTATAGTACCGATTATCAACTAAGAAGTCGCCCCAGTCCTCCAGGAACCCAAACCCCTCCATACTACACCAGCTCTTCAGCCACTTGTTTACTTCCCTAATCTCCCTCTGCCTTCCTGGTGTGGCTCGATGTACTGGTAGTATTCCTGAGAATACTACCTTCGAGGTCCTTTTCCTCAATTTAGCTCCTAAGTCCCTAAAATTGTTCTTTAGGACCCTCCATCTGTCTCTGACTTTGTCATTGGTGCCAATGTGCACCATGACAGCCGGGTCTTCCCCAGCCCCTCCCAGTAATCTGTCCAACAGATCCGTGATGTGCCAAACCCGAGCGCCTGGTAGATGTCATACTGTGCGGCGCTTCAGGTCTTTGTTACAGATTGGCCTCTCTGTCCTTCTAAGAATTGAGTCCACTATCACCAGAATCTGTCTTTCCTTTCCCTTCGCTTCCCCCCCACTCTCACTGGAGGAGTTTTTCCCCAGCTAGGAGAGTCCCCCAGCTCCAGCAGTGCTGGTCCCTGACTGGTTTCACCAATGTCATTTAACGGAGCATACTTATTGGGATGTCTACCCCTGGATCGGCCTCCCTGGCACTTCCCCCTCTACCCTTCCTGACTGTCACCCATCTACTCTTTGCTAGTGCCTGCACCTCTTTGTCTCCACCCACCTCTGTGCTGGCCCCTGCCGGCACCTGCCGTGTATGTTCCTGACTCTCCTTTAGTATGGAGGGACTTCTCAGTGATGACAGTTGCTTCCCCAGATTCAGAACCTGGGCTTCCAGGGTAACAATGCGCTTACATGTTAAATCTTTTGTTTTACTGTTCTTTTTAACTGATTTGAAAATAATAGATGAAGGTATTTTTTCATTTCTCAGTTTTTCACTAAAAAACATGTTCATTTAAGACTTCCCTCTCCACAAGTTGACAACAACACTGTGCGATTTCACTGCTGAACAAACAATGTTGTCACTGTATTACATGAAATGGTTTAGTTAATTTTTTTTCCTTTAGTTTTAATTCCAGTTTATGTTTTTATATTTTGGATAACATGAAAGCCTTATTAAAGTACAGCTAAAGGCAGCCTATATATTTTTAGTGTAGCTCATGATAGTGCCACATTTTAATAAATATCCTCAAGAAAATTATAAATACCTCAGCATACACCTGCACCATAGTGATGGTGGAAGGAGTTTTGCAGAGCTAGCACTTCATTGCTTTCCACTATGCTAGCATCTGCATCTCCCACAAAGAACTACAGTTCCCATGATCCAGTGGGCATTTGGCAGTGGCATAGGTGGGACATGGGTGTGGCAAAGGCGGAACGAATGTGAGAAGTGCCCAGAGTCTTGGTGTGTCTTAAACGATGATTGACACCCTAGGGCTTCTAAGGAAAGAAAGCAATGCCCCCCAGTGTCTTCAAGGCGAAGCACTGTAGTCCCTTGTATAACGGAAAAAGGGGACAATGGAACTACTTGGAACATGAGGAAGCTGCTCTGTCTCTACAATAAGGGAAGCTGACAACCTGGAGGGAGGGCAGGTAAATTTCTTTATATATTTGCATTTACTCGACAAACAAAGACATATTTTATATTCTACTTAGTTTTACCACATATTGATTTTTAATTTTTGACCTTAGTTCTACTTTAACGTTTTTTGTTTAATTTAAATGTTCCATTTATCCACAATAGAAGGGTACCAACAAAACGTAAACCACAAGATTGCATGAGACAGAAAAAGTAGAATTTATTAAAGAAATAATAATACACAATAAAAAATATAAGAACATTGACATAACCGTCCAGTATCCAATATTATGTCACATAAGTGCCATAGAGCTCCATGTCTGGCAGTATCCCACTGGCCACATAGAAATCACAATGGTCATACTAAAAGGGGTAAACACAAATATTATATAATGCTCAGCATTTTGTGCTGAGCATTGGTATTCAGCTGTGCCAAGTCATAAGGACTCCTATCACAGCATTGTTAAGACAAGGTGAGGATTGAGCATATAGACAAAGAGACTTCCTTGAAATTTTTTTACGGCAGAGTAGCTAAAGTCATTATTGGTGCCTGAAGTGTCAGTGCTATTGTTCTGGTATTCCAGAATGTTTGCCTCTCAACACACTTACAATAATCTAAGTACCCCAAAATGGAGTGTTAAACCTTCTTTGGGATGTTCTACATGTACCCTGTAGCCACTTCTAAGTGCTAATTGCGTGGGAGGCTTTAAAAAAATGATCACTACCTGTCTTTTCGAAGGTGCACATACAAGCTCATATTGAATGCTATCCTACAAACCTTTTGAATACCATGCAAAGCTTTATATAGGGTATTGTACAAAGGCACATCGAATGTGCCATGCCCCACTGCTTTGAGTTTCATTTAATGTCATTAGAACGCGGGGTCTATTGGACCGAGTCTGTGAAACAATATGTAGACTGTATATTCACCATATACTCTAGGTGGGTTATATAAAACCCACATAGTGTCCGGCATTGCTGTCATAGTCATGATCAGCTTTGCTTGAACAATTTAAAATATATATTAGTGGGGGCTTTAGATAGTGACATAACAACAGTCATAGCAGTTTATGAGGACACTGCAGTGACACCCGAAAAAAAGGACTCAGTCGCACCATTCCCCTCACTGGATAAAGTAGCAGCCAGCCATGACATTCCCATGCTCAGTATGCAAATAGGAGTCTCAGGGCATCTAATGCTACAGGTGCACTGATAATGTTCCTTAATTTCCCAGCTCACTATCATCAGGCAGCCAGAGAATGGGGCCTCTAGCTATGAAACTCTTTTTCTTCAGCAACATTTAGGACATAGAGCTGCTCTGCGGATAATGTCCAGGAAGCAAGGAGATAAAAAGGAAATTTGCCATTACAGGCAAAATTGCCTCTGCTTTCAATAGAGTAGCTATTAGGCCATGCACATACATACAGTATATAACCCACAAAACATTTAAAATCTGATACCTATCGAGACACTCAAAGTTTTTATCTCAAGGTATTATCAAGATTCATCTACATTTCTCTAACTGCGTGTTTACTTTGACACTAAACATATGTGTTGCCCTTAGACCAATTGACTGTTTATCACATACAATTTCCATCTTCTGCTACATATGTGGATAGGAAAGGGGACAAAGAGATTATATTTATATATATATATATATATATATATATATATATATATATATATATATATATATATATATATAATATTTGAAAAGCATCTAAAGAAATAACATCAATGCAATGATTAGAAACTATTGCTTAACTCTTTAAAACTGGTCACCCTAATTGTGGTGGTCGGAAGAGTGATGCCCGTCACCACTGTGTCCTGACAATTGATTTCATCCACTCTGGTGACCAGAGGAGTGGTGTTACTCACTCTGGTGACCAGAGGAGTGATTTCCTGCACTTTCGTTACCAGAAGAGTGATGCCCTTCACTTTGGTGACCAGAGGAGTGATGTCCTACATTCTGGTGACCAGAGGAGTGATGTCCTCCACTCTGGTGACCAGAGGAGTGATGTCCTCCACTCTGGTGACCAGAGGAGTGATGTCCTCCACTCTGGTGACCAGAGGAGTGATGTCCTCCACTCTGGTGACCAGAGGAGTGATGTCCTCCACTCTGGAGACCAGAGGAGTGATGTCCTCCACTTCCGTGAGTAGAAGAGTGATGCTTTCCACTGTGGTGTGAGGAATAATGTCCTCCACTCTGGTGGGACAAGTGATGCCCTCCCTTATAGTGACCAGAAAATTGGTGGTCACCATGATGGTGCCCAAACGAGTGGTGTCCTCCATGTTGATGGCCCACTTGATGGTGTCCTGAGTGATGGTGCATCATGCTGTGATGATATCCTGAAAAGTCCAAGGCACACAGAAATGCTGAAGTTATTATATGACACAAAGATGAGTTGTGTACAAGGCTTAGTGACCATATGTCTCATTGATCAAAGATTGTGAAATATGAGCTTTCTGTGTTGATAATAAGATGCAAACTTGCATTAGAACACAAGAATTTATATCTGAATTTGTATCTGACTGTTTCTCTCCTCTCCCTAGATGAGTCACTTTTCACGCCAGCTTCCCTGTAATCCTGAGCACCAGCAGAGATTCACACCTTAGCTTGGAGCAGTACCACTAAGCATAAATTGACTAATTGGGACTGTTTCTCTGATTTAAAAAAAACATAGCTATTACTTCCGAGGTTTTTTTAAATAAATGAAGCTTGGGGTTATTTAGTGTAACTAAGGGCTTTGGATTGACTGGAGAGGGATTAGAACATCTATCAGTTGCTGTCTGTGTCCTCTTTAGGAACTGTTTCTATTTGTCCTATTTACCATTATCATTGAAAGTAAAAGTAAAAGAAAATCCCAAATTTTAGATTGACACTAGGGATGAGCTCACGGTTCGAGTCGAACGTAAGTTTGACTCGAACATCGGGTGTTCGTTTGTTCTAAATATAGGGCATTTGAAGGAAATTCGAGTGCCGCAGAATGCCTTTGGCCAATCATGGCTCAGGGGTACTAATGCAGCGTACACACGGTCGGAGTTTCCGATGGAAACAGTCCGATGGGAGCTTCTCATCGGATTTTCCGACCGTGTGTATGCCCAACAGTCTTATTCTGTCGGAATTTCCGACAGACTTTGAATTGAGAACCTGTTCTCAATTTTTCAGACGGAAAACCTTTCTATCGGATTTTCCGAACGCGTGTATGCAATTCCGACACGCAAAATTCCGACGCATGCTCGGAAACAATTTGACGCATGCTCGGAAGTATTAAACTTCCCATTTATAGTGCTGTCGAACGTGTTTAATGCAGCTGTGTTATTGACCGTCGGAATTTGGTGTGATCGTGTGTAGGCAACACAGCTTGAGCGGAATTCCGTCGGAAAAACCGTCAGAGTTTTTTCCGACGAGAATTCCGATCGTGTGTACGCGGCATAAGTCCACGCCCCACACTATATAAGGCTGATGTGAGGTATAACAGTTGTCACTGTGAAAAGGCTGCAGTCGGCGGGATGGCTCCCATGGAGGCAGGCTTTATTCAATTTTTTTTCTACGGGACAATCGGTGCCGTGATTGAAGAGGGATGGACACCACGTTACACTTTTTTTTTTAAATAAAGGCATTGTCCAAAACTGTCTGCTGTCGTTTTAACTTTTTTGACACTTTGTTGGTGAATGGGTAGGGGTACAATGGTACCCCATACCCATTCACATGGGGGGTGGGATCTGGGGGCCCCCTTGTTAAAGGGGGCTTCCAGATTCCGATAAGCCCCCCGCCTGCAGACCCCCACAACCACCAGGCAAGGGTTGTGGATATGAAGCCCCCAAAGCACCCTCCCCATGTTGAGGGCATGTGGCCTAATATGGTTCAGGAGGGGGGTATGCTCTCGCCCCCCTCCTTTCTTGCGTCCTGCCAGGTTGCATGCTCAGATAAGGGTTTGGTATGGATTGGGGGGGACCCCCACGCCATTTTTTTTTTTTTCATTTTGACGTGGAGTTCCCCTAATATCTATACCAGACCCGAGGGGCCTGATAATGGACTGGGGGGGGGGGGGGGGGCCCACGCCGTTTTTTTCAATGATTTTTTATGTATATTGTCGGGATCCGACAATACCTTACAGCCGCATGCAATTTTATTTCTTTTACATTTAATTTTTCCTTTAGAAATGTAATTTTGCTGCGGTACTGTTATAAACATGGGAAAGAGGCTCTACTTTACAGGCAGCCTAAGGGGACCCACCCCTAGGCACGATGTTTAACTGCTTCCGGACCAGCCGCTGCAGTTTTACTGCGGCAGGCTGGCTCCCCTGCGCAAAATCACATTACTGTACATGATCTTGCGGGGTCTGGATAGCAGGCGCACGCGTGCCGCCGGAGGGTGTGCCGATGCTCGTGGCACAATGACCGCCGGCCACGAGCGATCATGACCAGGAGACACAGAACAGTGACGAGTGTGTTAGCTAGGAACCACGATCTGTCACTTCCTGTAATTAGTCCCTCCCCCTTCAGTTAGAATCACCTCCCAGGTTAACCCCTTCACTGCCCCTAGTGTTAACCCCTTCACTGCCAGTGACATTTTTACAGTAATCAATGCATTTTTAATCGCACTGATCGCTGTATTAATGCCAATGGTTCAAAAAATGTGTCAAAATTGTCTGATGTGTCCACCATAATGTTGCAGTCATGATAACAATCGCAGATTGCCGCCAATACTAGTAAAAAAAAAATAATAAAAATTCTATAAATCTATCCCCTATTTTGTAGACGCTATAACATTTGCGCAAATTAATCAATATACGCTTATTGCGATTTTTTTTTTTAACAAAAATATATAGAAGAATACATATTGGCCTAAACTGAGGAAAAATATATTTTTTTATATAATTGTGGGGGGTATTTATTATAGCAAAAAAAGTAAAAAATAAAGTTTTTTTTTCAAAATTGTCGCTATTTTTTTGTTTATAGCACAAAAAATAAAAACCGCAGAGCCGATCAAATACCACCAAAAGAAAACTCTATTTGTGGGGAAAAAAAAGACGTCAATTTTGTTTGGGTACAACTTCACAGGACTGCGCAATTGTCAGTTACAGCGACGCAGTGCCGAATCGCATAAAGTGCTCTGGTCAGGAAGGGGGCAAATTCTTCCGGAGCTGAAGTGGTTAAAGGAATATTTAATTTCTATTGCTTCACTTTAAGCATTATTAAAATCACTGCTTTTTTTGCATTGATACATGTACCTGGGTCCCCAAACACTTTTTATGGCAATAACTTGCATATACTGTATATACTTGAGTATAAGCCGAGTTTTTCAGCCCAATTTTTAGGCTGAAAACCACCCCTCGGCTTATACTCGAGTGAGCCGTACCTTTGATTACTAAAACAGCGTGTGTCTCCCGCTGTGTTATGCAGCCTGTTCGGCCGTCCATTGTAAAAAAGCCCCGCCTCCTCCTCGTCCATGATAGAGGAACACTGATACAATGCTGGGAAACTGTATCAGTGTTCTGTCTATCACAGACGAGGAGGGGCTTTGTTACAATGGATGGCCGAAAAGACTGCATAACACAGCAAATGACAAACGCTGTTTTAGTAATCAAAGGTACGGCTGCAGATGGGCACAGTGAGACTACAGATGGGCACAATTAGGCTGCAAATGGTCACAGTGAGACTGAAAATGGGCACAGTGAGATTGCAAATGGGCACAATTAGACTGCAAATGGGCACAATTAGACTGCAAATGGGCACACTTAGACTGCAAATGGGCACAGTGAGGCTGCAGATGGGCATTGTTTACCCAGTAGCTGCTGCATTTTCCCACCCTAGGCTTATACTCGAGTCAATATGTTTTCCCATTTTTTATGGTAAAATTAGGTGCCTCGGCTTATATTCAGGTCGGCCTATACTCAAGTATATACGTTAAGCCTTTAAAAAGAACACTTTTGATTTTTCACGTTCGTGCCCCATAGACTTTAAAGGTGTTCACATGTTCGCACAAATGTTTTGTCTGTTCGCATGTTCTGATGCAAACCGAACCGGAGGTGGGGGGGGGGGGGTGTTCAGCTCATCCCTTATTGACAACAGAACGGTACTAGAGGGTAAATCTTACAATGGGGGATACTAGTTTAATGGGAATACTAGATTTGGTGACCCTGGTGACACCCCAGGATTCCCTCACACCTCTCACTTCCTGGTTTGGTTATGGGAAAGGAAGGGAAATTAAATCTCCCCTTTGGGACATATCTATGGCAAAAAATATGGGAAATATAACCCTTACCTTACTCTATCGAAAAAGAAAAAAAAAAAAGCCTTGCCTTTAGTTCTACTTTAATATAGAAAATTTTTACGGTAATAAATTTTGACTAAAATTTCTTGTAACTAATGAAGCTTAGAAAACTATAGAATAAGAGTCCAGCACTGAGGTGATGCTTTTAGTTCACAATATTTTTATCCTAGTGTTTAATGCAATACAACAATTTAGGTCTTACCGTAGACACAATGAGACTAAATATAACAAAAAAAAAACATGTCCTGGTCTATAGAGCCTTCAAGGCCACATTATTGTTTGTGACTAAAATACTGTAATTACTTATTGTGGTATACTAATGGAACCATGTGCAAAACAATTGCAGATGATGAAAATGTTGATATTTTAGCAAAGCAAGACTAATGCCGCGTACACACGACCGGACTTTCCGGCAGACTAGGTCAGACAGGATTGGGCTAGTCCATTCGTTTTCGGGAAAAAAAGTCTGGCAGACCTAGAAATAGAACATGTTTCAAATCTATTTGACAACTTAAATCTGGAAAACCGTTCGTCTGTGTGCTGGTCCGACGGACCAAATACGACGCAAGGGCAGCTATTGGCTACTGACTATTGAACTTCCTTGTTTATTATTATTATACACGATTTAGTTTAGTCACGTTTACGTCATCACGTTCAAAACGAACAGACTTTCGAACGGACTTAGTCCGTTCGTGTGTGTGCAAGTCCGTTCGTTCGTAAAGTCCGTCGGACTTCTGCCAAAAGTCCGTCAGGAAGACCGTCGGACCTAGTCTTCCGGAAAGTCCGGTCGTGTGTACGCGGCATAACTAGTGCTAAACAGTTTGCTGAATTTCCAAAGAAGGCCAGGAAATCTCAGACACACTGGGCATTACCAGAGGAGACAGATTGTTAGTCATGTTTATCAGTCATAATTTTAGTTAGTCTGATTCAATTGTATAAAATGTATCACATTACCGCTGAACTTACCATGTTGACCGTGGGACATGTGATGTTCAGAAACACTGTAAGGGAAACAAAAAAGATAAGTCCAGTTTGTAAAATAATATCTATCTATCTATCTATCTATCTATCTATCTGTCTGTCTGTCTGTCTGTCTGTCGTATAGTTACATTATTATTTGAAAGTATTTGTCTGTCTGCCTGCCTGCCTGTCTGTCTGTCTGTCTGTCTGTCTGTCTGTCTGTCTGTCTGTCTATCGTATAGTTACATTATTATTTGAAAGTATTTGTCTGTCTGCCTGCCTGCCTGTTTATTTATCTATCTATCTATCTATCTATCTATCTATCTATCTATCTATCTATCTATCTATCTATCTATCTATCTATCTATCTATCTATCTATCTATCTATCTATCTATCTATCTATCTATCTATCTATCTATCTATCTATCCATCATCTATCTATCTATCTATCTATCTATCTATCTATCTATCTATCTATCTATCTATCTATCTATCTATCTATCTATCTATCTATCGTATAGTTACATTATTATTTGAAAGTATTTGTCTGTCTGCCTGCCTGCCTGTTTATGTATCTATCTATCTATCTATCTATCTATCTATCTATCTATCTATCTATCTATCTATCTATCTATCTATCTATCTATCTATCTATCTATCGTATAGTTACATTATTATTTAAAAAAGTGTAGTAATAATCCTTTCTAAGCACAGTGAACCCTATTATTTCTTGCTACAACTAAATAATAAGGATCATTTCAGTGAGATTTATATTAAATAACAAATGGTAGCCACCAAGTGTGTATGGGGAGAAGTTGCTTTCCCCAAATTTAACCCTACCCTTTTCCCACAGTGGACACAAGATTGAACACATTTATTACAGTTTTTCTCCATTGTTTTGGCTCATTTCTTGAAACAGAAATGACATTCTCAAAACAACATGGACAAATCTCCAAACCACTTGGCAATTGTTCACAACTGAATTGAATTTCTCATTCATTTCTTCAAATTGCAAATGTCTCAGTACATGTCTCAATGTCTCAGTACATCTTTCAAATGATTAAGTACAAGTAGCCTACATTTAGCACAATTTCCAAGTAAATATATCTTGTTGATCTAAACTGATTATCAATTCTAAGTCTAATGGTCGTTCACTCCAAAACATGTCAGCGTAATTTCATTGTTTAAGTCATCACATGCACAATAGTCTGTTCAATTGTCAAAATTATTCAGGAACATAATACCATGAATACCATATATGAATCTCTTGGAACATTTGATAAAATGATTACAGCAATTGACAGTCAGGTGCAACTACAACTTGACTAACAAAGGAGGAGTTGGAGTTGGTCTCAGATGACCGATCAAACAGTATGTTTAGTTACCTGACAGGTGCTGTCCATGATTGTGAATGCTGCCAAACATGTATATATATAGCTTGACCATGCAGGACCAGTACAATTTCTGAACATGGAGGCACCTAACCAAGTAAATGAACAAGGGCAACTGCCTGCTCGAGGAAGAGGAGGAGGAGTAATGCCCCGTACACACGGTCGGAAATCCCGACCACAAAATCCGTCAGATTTTTTCAGACGGATTTTGTCCGACGATGGTGTTGCATACACACGGTCCGACGAAGTTGTTGGAAAATACAATCATTCTGAACGTGGTGACGTTTGTTGCGTACAACAAAACTACGTAGAGGCTAGTAGCCAATAGCTTTGGTTTGGTAATTTGATCTGAGCATGCGTGGCACTTTGTCCGTCGGAATTACCTACACACGGTCGGAAAAAGTCTGATCGGATTTTGTTGTCGGAAAATTTGAGATCCTGCTCTCAAATTTTTTCCGGCGAAAATTACACACGATCGGATTTTCCGACAACATAATCCGATTGGACTTTTTCCATCGGAATAACATACGGGGCATAACATTTCAGTAAGTCTACTCGTTGATAATTTTTTCCCTCCCCTTTCTGTCAAATACCCCCTGTAGTACCTCTGCATAGGGTACATGTACCCCAGGTTTGGAACCACTGGAATACTGGCCAGTAGAATATTGAACTTGTGTAGAACATAGAACATTCATATGTAACTGTCTGTAACTGCAGTGTATGACTCTTCTGTATGACTGATTTGATGTTTTCTTGTTTTACTCTATTGTAGAGAATAATGGCATTGGAAGGAAACGAGACCTCTCACATACTCGTGTATGTGGATGAGGCTGGCTTCAACCTGGCCAAGGGCCGAAGACGTGGCCGTAATTTTATTGGCCACGGTGGATGTCCCAGGTCAGCGAGGGGGCAATATAACTATGTGTGCTGCCATTTCTGAGAATGGTGTGGCCACTCACATCCCCAGTCTTGGCCCATACAATACACAGGAGCTCCTCATCTTCTTGGACCGCCTTGATTTGGATTTGATCCCTGAAAATGAGAGAGGTCTCATAGGGCGTCACCTACCACGATATATAATTGTATGGGACAATGTGAATTTCCATCGTGGCCCGCTTATCAGGGCCTGGTTCACTGCTCATCCAAGGATGGATATGATGTTCCTACCACCTTACTCTCCTTTCCTCAATCCTATTGAGGAGTTTTTCTCCGCTTGGAGGTGGAGAGTGTATGAGCATCGGGCTCAAGATCAGAGGTCCCTGCTCCATGCAATGGACGCTGCCTGTGAGGATTATACAGGAGATCAGTGTAGGGGATGGTTGCGACATGCACGTCGTTTCTTCCCTCGTTGCATCGCAAGGGAGGATATACGCTGCGATGTTGACGAGAATCTGTGGCCAGACAGCAGAGTGTGGATGGGCAGGAGGGTGAGGACAGTGGCCAGTGAAGAGATGTTACAGTAGTTGTGAAACTCAAGCTTTATTTACAGCATTGTAGGCTAAATTTAATTTTCCTTGGTTTTTGTTTGTGTGTTTATATTTCTGTATATTATGCTGTATACATTTTCTTTTTACTCTGATGTATGGAAGTAAAGTAATTTTTCCATGGCAGTATGAGTGCAATGTGTGATGTCAAACCTTGAAGGCTACTACAGTTTTTCTCCATTGTTTTGGCTCATTTCTTGAAACAGAAATGACATTCTCAAAACAACATGGACAAATCTCCAAACCACTTGGCAATTGTTCACAACTGAATTGAATTTCTCATTCATTTCTTCAAATTGCAAATGTCTCAGTACATGTCTCAATGTCTCAGTACATCTTTCAAATGATTAAGTACAAGTAGCCTACATTTAGCACAATTTCCAAGTAAATATATCTTGTTGATCTAAACTGATTATCAATTCTCAGTCTAATGGTCGTTCACTCCAAAACGTGTCAGCGTAATTTCATTGTTTAAGTCATCACATGCACAATAGTCTGTTCAATTGTCAAAATTATTCAGGAACATAATACCATGAATACCATATATGAATCTCTTGGAACATTTGATAAAATTATTACAGCAATTGACAGTCAAGTGCAACTAGAACTTGACTAACGTAGGAGGAGTTGGAGTTGGTCTCAGATGACCGATCAAACAGTATGTTTAGTTACCTGACAGGTGCTGTCCATGATTGTGAATGCTGCCAAACATGTATATATAGAGCTTGACCATGCAGGACCAGTACAATTTCTGAACATGGAGGCACCTAACCAAGTAAATGAACAAGGGCAACTGCCTGCTCGAGGAAGAGGAGTAATGCCCCGTACACACGGTCGGAAATCCCGACCACAAAATCCGTCAGATTTTTTCTGACGGATTTTGTCCGACGCTGGTGTTGCATACACACGGTCCGACGAAGTTGTTGGAAAATACGATCATTCTGAACGTTGTGACGTTCGTTGCGTACAACAAAACTACGTAGAGGCTAGTAGCCAATAGCTTTGGTTTGGTAATTTGATCTGAGCATGCGTGGCACTTTGTCCGTCGGAATTACCTACACACGGTCGGAAAAAGTCTGATCGGATTTTGTTGTCGGAAAATTAGAGATCCTGCTCTCAAATTTTTTCCGGCGAAAATTACACACGATCGGATTTTCTGACAACATAATCCGATTGGACTTTTTCCATCGGAATAAGATACGGGGCATAACATTTCAGTAAGTCTACTCGTTGATAATTTTTCCCCTCCCCTTTCTGTCAAATACCCCTGTAGTACCTCTGCATAGGGTACATGTACCCCAGGTTTGGAACCACTGGAATACTGGCCAGTAGTATATTGAACTTGTGTAGAACATAGAACATTCCTATGTAACTGTCTGTAACTGTGTCACGTACCGGGTACGGCGGGGAATAGGAGGTGGATCCCCTATGCCAATGGGGCGATAGCAGGGGTTGTATTGGAGGACCGGTTCTAATGTTGCTACTGGTTTTCACCAGAGCCCGCCGCAAGGCGGGATGGACTTGTAGCGGCGGTAGCAACCAGGTCGTGTCTTCTAATAGCAACTCGACCCCACTGACAGCTGAGACAGGCGCGGTACACAAGGATTAGGCAGAGGCAAGGTCAAACGTAGCAAAGGGTCAAGGCAGGTGGCAAAGGTTCGTAGTCGGGGGCAACAGCAAAGGTCTGGATACACAGAAGGAGCAAAACACACAAACGCTTTCACTGGGCACTAAGGCAACACAAGATCTGGCGAGAACAGGAAGGGGAAGTGGGTTTTTAATGGGATTGGGAAAACTGTAATCGGACCAGGCACTAATTGATAGTGCACTGGCCCTTTAACTGGGGGCGGAGTCGCGCGCGCGCGCGCCTGGGGAGTGGGGCCGCGCGCACGCCGAAGACAGCCTGCAGGGGACAGGTGAGAGGAGCGGGATGCGATCCCCGGGCGGACCGAGGATCGCATCCCGGAAACAAAGCAGCGCCTGCGGTCAGGGGAGCTGACCGAGGCGCTGCAGGGCAGAGACCGCCGTGAGCGCTCCGGGGTGGAGGGGATGCCCGGAGCGCTCGGCGTTACAAACTGCAGTGTATGACTCTTCTGTATGACTAATTTGATGTTTTCTTGTTTTACTCTATTGTAGAGAATAATGGCATTGGAAGGAAACAAGACCTCTCACATACTCGTGTTTGTGGATGAGGCTGGCTTCAACCTGGCCAAGGGCCGAAGACGTGGCCGTAATTTTATTGGCCACGGTGGATGTCCCAGGTCAGCGAGGGGGCAAATGTGTGCTGCCATTTCTGAGAATGGTGTGGCCACTCACATCCCCAGTCTTGGCCCATACAATACACAGGAGCTCCTCATCTTCTTGGACCGCCTTCATTTGGATTTGATCCCTGAAAATGAGAGAGGTCTCATAGGGCGTCACCTACCACGATATATAATTGTATGGGACAATGTGAATTTCCATCGTGGCCCGCTTATCAGGGCCTGGTTCACAGCTCACCCAAGGATGGATATGGTGTTCCTACCACCTTACTCTCCTTTCCTCAATCCTATTGAGGAGTTTTTCTCCGCTTGGAGGTGGAGAGTGTATGAGCATCGGGCTCAAGACCAGAGGTCCCTGCTCCATGCAATGCACGCTGCCTTTGAGGATATTACAGGAGATCAGTGTAGGGGATGGTTGCGACATGCACGCCGTTTCTTCCCTAGTTGCATTGCAAGGGAGGATAAACGCTGCGATGTTGACGAGAATCTGTGGCCAGACAGACAGCAGCGTGTGGATGGGCAGGAGGGTGAGGACGGTGGCCAGTGAAGAGATGTTACAGTAGTTGTGAAACTCAAGCTTTATTTACAGCATTGTAGGCTAAATTAAATTTTCCTTGTTTTTTGTTTGTGTGTTTATATTTCTGTATATTATGCTGTATACATTTTCTTTTTACTCTGATGTATGGAAGTAAAGTAATTTTTCCTTGGCAGTATGAGTGCAATGTGTGATGTCAAACCTTGAAGGCTACTCTTACCCTAAGGCTGCATTCACACCTGAGCGTAGCTTTTCAGGCAGAAAATCGCGCGAATTGCGGCTTTTTTGGCGGCGTTTTTTACCGCGATTTGCGGCGTTTTTTACCGCGATTCGCTGCGTTTTTTACCGCGTTTTGCCGCGAATTTTGTGCAGAGCAAAAGGTCACCAATGTAAAAAGATTAAAAACGCCCAAATCTGCCCGATTCGCGCGACAAAAAAGGGTCCGGAACTTGTTTGAGCTTCAGGCGTAGGGCTTCAGGCGTTTTGGAGTGGAGATGTGAACCATCTCCATAGAGAATAATGTATTTTTTCCCCTCTAGCGTTTTGTAGCTTCAGGCTTCAAGCTACAAAACGCTCAGGTGTGAATGCAGCCTAAAATCTTTTCTTTTTTTTCAGTTTTATACACAATTGTATTCAGTTAGCTAGACCAAAACTGTACAGTAACCATTGTCAATGAAGGACTGGGCTAAGACTGAAAGGTTGACATGAGGGATATTTCAATGGTCCTCTGCCATAGAGACAAAACATCTAAACATTTTGACTTGCAGTGCTTACACAATGCCAAAGGGATGAATCATTTTGGGGGCACTGACTATTTGAATGAGAAAGAAATTTATTTTTGACACATAAATGAACTGTTTTGGGAAAGATATGAGCTTTTGAAGGTGAACCGTGGTGTTGTGCAGAACCATCCAGGTTATTTTGGCAAAAGCACCAAAAGAGATGAGAACGTCTGGTCTGTTTCAAGAAATGAGCCAAAGCAATTGAGAAGAATCTTTGCCATTTTGGGTGCACTGACTCTTTATATGGGAAAGGAATATGGTTTTGAAGCATGAGTGATCAGTTTTGGGAGAGATATGAGCTTTTGCACGTCAGTTATAGTGTTGTGCTGAACTGTAAGACTGTTTAGCCAAATGATCTTAGAGTTTTGAGAATGTAATTTCTGTTTCAAGAAATGAGCCAAAACAATAGAGAAAAACTGTATTACCCTAAAATCTTTTCATTTTTTTCAGTTTTATACACAATTGTATTCAGTTAGCTAGACAAAAACTGTACAGTAACCATTGTCAATGAAGGACTGGGCTAAGACTGAAAGGTGGACATGAGGGATATTTCAATGGTCCTCTGCCATAGAGACAAAACATCTAAACATTTTGACTTGCAGTGCTTACACAATGCCAAAGGGATGAAGCATTTTGGGGGCACTGACTATTTGAATGAGAAAGAAATTTATTTTTGACACATGAATGAACTGTTTTGGGAAAGATATGAGCTTTTGAAGGTGAACCATGGTGTTGTGCCGAACCATCCAGGTTATTTTGGCAAAAGCACCAAGAGAGTTGAGAACGTCTGGTCTGTTTCAAGAAATGAGCCAAAGCAATTGAGAAGAATCTTTGCCATTTTGGGTGCACTGACTCTTTATATGGGAAAGGAATATGGTTTTGAAGCATGAGTGAACAGTTTTGGGAGAGATATGAGCTTTTGCACGTGAGTTATAGTGTTGTGCTGAACTGTAAAGCCCCATACACACGGTCGGACTTTTTCATGGATTCTGTCCGATCGGACAATGTTGTTGAAAAATCAGACCATGTGTATGCACCATCGGACAGTGTACGTCGGATTGTCCGACGGACAAAGTCTTATCTCCTGCTGGAAAGATTTGCCGACAACACGGTCCGATCACACCAAATCCGATCGTGTGTACGGTTGTCCGACCGGACAAAGTGCTACGCATGCTCAGATCACATTACAAGACCAAAGCTATTGGCTACTAGCCTCTACGTAGTCCCGTCGTAGGCAACAAACGTCACCACGTTCAGAATGATCGGATTTTCCGACAACTTTGTCTGACCGTGTGTACGCAAAACCAACATCAGACAAAGTATGACGGACATGGTCCGACGGACCTGGTCCTCGGATAATCCGCGCGTGTGTATGGGGCTTAAGACTGTTTAGCCAAATGATCTTAGAGTTTTGAGAATGTAATTTCTGTTTCAAGAAATGAGCCAAAACAATAGAGAAAAACTGTAAGTGGTATTGGTGTCATTGTAAATTGTGTCAAAGTCACACAAAAATTGGTCCAGCAGAAGACTTTACAAGTTCATGGGTGTACCACTTACTTGTCCCTACTGAGTCCGTTAAAGCTCGTAAGGTCTACGTGAATCGTCCTTCACAGTTCTACAATGCCTTCTTACGAGTATGAATGTGCAGAAGAGCATGATACAATACACAATGGCATCCCCTGTATTTTTTGGAACTCATACGGTGGTGATAACATAGTAAGGGTCCCACAAAACCAAACCCCCCTGGGTAGGGAGACCCCAGGCATTTTGGCGTATGGGGCTAAAGAAGTATGTAAAAAAAATAAGAAAAATAACAAAATCTGACAGATTGGCTTTTTGGATATCAGCTTGGTCTCACTCACTTTCTTTGCTAATTTGTTCACTCAGTAATGAACAATAAGTTTAACTTTGCTATGGTCTTCTTTTTCCATTGCTTTCTTAAGGAAGTTTGCATTCCGGCTGTATTTGGGAGCTGTAATATCAGTATTTAACTGATGTGCTTTTATTTAATGTACTTGTTTGCCATACTTACTCAATGTCATGTCCATCCAACAAGCGTTTGTAGGTGGCTATCTCCATCTCCAAATGGGTCTTCTGGTCCATGAGAGTGGTATACTCCTGGTTCTGACGTTCTAGGTCTGACCGAATCTGATTCAGATCAGACTCCAAACCATTGATCAGGCACTGCAATTCAGCAAGTTTGGAGCCAAAGCTAGCTTCCATCTCAGCCAAAGTGCCCTCCAGAGCTGATTTCTGGAATAAAAGTCACATAAACCCTGATTAAAATCAACATTTACTATTTTAAGTACAGACCTCATGATCAACCTAAATTAGCTTATATTTTTTACGGACCATTTATAAATTTCAACAAAGTAGAAATCATGGGTGTTAACTGTTTGGTGTATTGGTATATACTGTGTATATATATATATATATATATATATATATATTACCAAAAGAATATAGAGTTCCCTTTGCACACACATAAACTTTAATGGCATCCCAGTCTTAGTCCATAGGGTGCAATATTGAGTTGGCCCACCCTTTTCAGCTATAACAGCTTCAACTCTTCTGGGAAGGCTGTCCACCAGGTTTAGGAGTGTGTCTATGGGGATGTTTGGCTATTATTACAGAAGCGCATTTCTGAGGTCAAGAAATTATGTGGACGAGAAGGCCTGGCTCGCAGTCTCTGCTCTAATTCATCCCAAAGGTGTTCTATAAGGTTGAGATCAGGACTTTGTGCAGGCCAGTCAAGTTTCTTCACCCCAAGCTCCCTCATCCATGTCTTTATTGGCCTTGTTTGTGCACTGGTGCGCAGTCATGTTGGAACAGGAAGGGGCCATCCCCAAACTGTTCCCACAAAGTTGGGAGCATGAAATTGTCCTAAATATCTTGGTATGCTGATATCTTAAGAGTTCTCTTCACTGGAACTAAGGGGCAAAACCCAATCCCTGAAAAACAGCCCAGCACCATTATCCACCGCCCCCACCCAATGATTTGTACCATTGCACAAAGCAAGGTCCATAAAGACATGGATATGTGAAGGAACTTGACTGGCTTACACAGAGTTCTGACCTCAACACGATAGAACACCTTTGGGATGAATTAGAGTAGAAACTGCGAGCCAGGCTTTCTTGTCCAACATCAGTGCCTGACCTCACAAATGTACTTCTGGAAGAATGGTCAAACATTCCCATAGACACACTCCTAAACCTTGTGGACAGCCTTATCAGAAGAGTTGAAGCTGTTATAGTTGCAAAGGGTGGGCCAACTCAATATTGGACCCTACGGACTTATGCCCCGTACACGCGGTCGGAAATTCCGACCACAAAATCCGTCGGATTTTTTTCCGATGGAGCTCACACACGGTCGGAATTTCCGACAACATGGTCCGATAGGACATTTGCTGTCGGAAAATCCGACCGTGTGTACGGGGCATAAGACCGATGTACCATTAAAGTTCATGTGCGTGTAAAGGTAGGTGCCCCAATACTTTTGGTAATATAGTGGGTATATATATATATATATATTTTTTTTTTTATATATATATATATATATATATATATACAGTATAATATACACCACTGCTGATTTTCTAATGTATGTTTTTTACATTATCTCAAATCACAAAATTATGTTTACTGTTCTATGCTTTCCCAGTTGTAAATTTTTACCATTCTTGAATAATGGCTCGTCATCATTACCTATAAACCTTAAAATTAGCCCTGTAATAATATCCCAGTTATGTAGAAAGTCCAAAGTATCTACAAGGGTTTACAATACTTAAAACATTGTTAGGTAACTAAACCCGTTAAAGCGTAAAAAAACTGAAATACCCTAGTAATTGCATAAATGCCACATAATATGCGTGCCGTAACTGACATGTAAAGAAAGAAGTGAATTTTGTTGAATTGGTACTGAAAGGAAGTTTTATGCGATCAAAACTGTTTCAATCTAACAGAATGCACATCCTACATTGTACATCATCTCAACCCAACTCAGAATAGGGCATTCTCTTTCCCTCCTTTAACCAACAAGCCTTGTTACTTCTGTTTCATTTTTGAAATCCAATGTCAATCCAAGACCTTAATCCACTTTGGTTTTTACTGAGCAAGATGTAGGTTTATGTGCAAAAATGTATACTGTATATTAAAGTACTCCTACTTTTTAAGAACATACCAAGCTCAGTTCACTTTGTAACTCAATTTCCAGGGCCTGCATACAGCGCTTCATCTCAATTAGTTCAGTTTCAATAGACTGCAGCTCTTCTGAACCAGACTCCACTTGCTGAGTTAACTCCTGACTCTAAGGGAATAGAACACACATGCATAAATTATTATAAATCAATGCATGAAACACATTGCATTTTATCTACTGGGAGAGGGGTTAAGAATGGGTGGGGAAATGTTTAAGGATATGATATATGGAGCAGGGAGAAGGTGGTCATAGCTTAGGGAAGAGGATGGGGGACTTGTGGGGCATGTCATACTTTAGTCACAGTATCAGAGGGTCCTTAATGGTGCCAAAAAAGATCATTGGTAATGTTTGGACATGTGCTTTAAAGCACTATTAAACCCAAAAACAAACATTTATTATATTGCAGCTTACCAATTCTTATGCCCCGTACACACGGTCGGATTTTCCGATGGAAAATGTCCTATCGGACCATGTTGTTGGAAATTCCGACCATATGTGGGCTCCATCAGACTTTTTCCATCGGAATTTCCGACGGAAAAAGTTTGAGATCCTGCTCTCAAATTTTCTGACAACAAAGTCCTATGGAACTTTTTCCGATCGTGTGTAGCGAATTCCGACGGACAAAGTGCCACGCATCCTCAGATCACATTACAAGACCAAAGCTATTGGCTACTATCCTCTACGTAGTCCCGTCGTACGCAATTATCGTCACCTCGTTCAGGATGATTGGATTTTCTGACAACTTTGTCCGACCATGTGTATGCAACACCAGTGTCAGACAAAATCCGTCGGAAAAAATCCGGCGGATTTTGTGGTCGGAATTTCCGACCGTGTGTACAGGGCATTAGATGTGATGGATGCATTTGTATTCTTTTTAAGGCTTTATTTTCTTTATTTTCCCCTAGTGATCCAGCCAGTAAGTCTGTTGTTTTACAAACTAACACCCCCCCCCTATACTGACAGTGCTGCTGTCCAAAGATGCCCCTGTGCTACTTTATCCAGAGGGGGGACACCGTAATACAGGAGGTGGATTACTCGTCAGATCATCAGGCAAAAAAGCAGCTGCCACATCTAAAAATTGGTAGGCTTGCAATGTGTTACATTTTATTTTTTGGGTTTAATCCTGCTTTAAAGGGATTGTAAAGCCCCCCCCCCCCCCCTCGTTTTACTTGGAAAGTCCCACGTTTCAAACGTGCTCTTCCTTCGCTCGGTCATCTCAGCTCTTCATTGGATAGATTGATAGCAGCACAGCCATTGGCTAACATTGCTGTCAATCAACTTCAATGACGCAAGGGCCGGGGGGCGGGGCCAAGTCCTGTAGTCGGCGGCTATGGATGCTGAATACAGGTCTCGGGAGCGTGCCCGCAAGGTAACCCCCTTGGGAGAGCGCTTCCCAGAGGGGGTTATCAGAAACAAAGAGGAGCCGAAACAGCCGCCGAGGGACCCTAGAAGATGAGGATCGGGGCCACTGTGTGCAAAACGAGCTGCACAGTGGAGGTAAGTTTGACATGTTTGTTATTAAAAAAAAAAAAAAATATTCGAACATTTAGTGTCACTTTAACTTTAAAGCATAAGTTCACCTTTTGTAACTTGTCACATGTTACATGTTACACCCATATTCAGGGCGTAACATGTAACATTTTACAGATGCACAGGCCCCCTAATCCCTCGTTTTGACAGCAAGCAGGGGATCTTCCTTCACCTTTATTCCAGGTGAATAATAGTGTAAAATTACTGGTGTCCACCCACTAAGCTGGTTGTGAATGGCTGGTGGCCAGTACAGGTTTACAATGGAACTTGACATTGGGTGGTACTATCAAGGACCTGGCTTTAATGGTTGTATTAGAATTTTTGTATGTTTTTGAAAAATTGTGTCTAAATTATGTTATTGTTATTATCTTACATAGGTACATAGACCCCAATAACGCATGATCTAATTTGCTCTAGCAGGGGGAAAAAATTCCTTCCTGATCCCCCCTTGAGGCAATCAGATATCAGATATGGTCCCCTTGATCAACTACCCCTGATGTTACTACCTCTAAATAATAATATTTAGTTATATTTTGTGCGTTTAGGAATGAATCCAGTTCTTTTTTTAAACAATCTACTGAGTTTGCCAAAACCAGTTCTTTAGGGAGTCTGTTCCTCATTTTATCATCGGTAACTGTGAAGAAAAAGCCTTTCTATATGTGATGGTTAAAACTCATTTCCTCCAGAAGTAAAGAGTGCCCCTTGTCCTCTGTGATGACCTGAAAGTGAATAACTCAACACCAAGTTCACTATATGGACCCCTTATGTATTTGTAAATGTTGATCATATCCCCCCTTAATCTCCTCTTCTCAAGAGAGAATAAATTGAGTCCCTTTAATCTATCCTCAAAGCTGAGTTCATCCATGCCTCTTATCAGTTTGGTTGTCCTTCGCTAAACATTCTCCAGTTCCCCGATATCCTTTTTGAGAACCGGTGCCCAAAACTAAGCTTCATATTCCAGATGATGTCTTACTAATAATTTGTACAGGGGCAAAATTATATCTCTCTCTCAATCCAGTGATACCACGCCAGTCATTAACTGCTTAGCGACCGGACACCAACCGGCCACCGTAGATATACTGCGGCAGGACGGCTGCTCTGCACCAGATCATGTACCTAGTACATTATCTGTCCCTTCAAGGTCTGGGGCACGCGCGCATGGTCGGCAACCCGCTCCCACTGTGATTGGACACCGCAGGAGCCAATCAGCGTGTCCGGTGGACGCGATCGGGACGCGGCGATCGTTCAGGAGAAAGGCAAATCGCCATTCTGTGAGAGGGGAATGTGCTGATCCTGTGTTCCTTCTAAGCAGGAACAAAGATCTTCACATTCCCCCAGTCAAAACAATCCCCCCATCCCCACAGTTAGCAATCACTCCCAGGGAACACATTTAACCCTTTAATCATCCCAGATGTTAACCCCTTCCCTGCCAGTGTCATTAGTACAGTAATGCCCCGTACACACGGTCGGAATTTCCAATGGAAAATGTCCTATCGGACCATGTTGTCGGAAAAACCGACCATGCGTGGGCTTCATCGGACTTTTTCTGTCGGAAATTCCGAAGGAAAAAATTTGAGATCCTGTTCTCAAATTTTCCGACAACAAAGTCCGATCAGACTTTTTCCGATCGTGTGTAGCAAATTCCGACGGACAAAGTGCCACGCATGCTCAGATCACATTAGAAGACCAAAGCTATTGGCTACTAGCCTATGTAGTTCCGTCGTACGCAACGAACGTCACCACGTTCAGAATGATCAGATTTTCCAACAACTTTGTCCGACCGTGTGTATGCAACCCCAGTGTCGGACAAAATCCGTCGGAAAAAATCAGACGGATTTTGTGGTCGGAATTTCCGACCGTGTGCATATTTTTTAGCAATGATCACTGTATTAGTGTCACTGGTCCCCAAAAAGTGTCAAAGGTGTCAGTTAGGTGTCCGATTTCGCCACCATTAGTAGTAAAAAAAAAATATATAAATACCATAGTCTGTAGATGCTGTAACTTTTGCGCAAACCAATCAATATACAGATAACTTCTTGTTATTGATTAAAAGCTGTGGCCATAATACTCCAACAAAAGATTATTTGTGTCATATTGTATTTATTATGATGTTTAATGTTTGAAGTTTAGTGTCACTCCACCCTGTCATCCCTACTCAAGTCAGTGTTCACTTCAATCATAAAATTATATGCAAGAAAAAAAAAAGCTTGTTTATTAATTTTCCCTGTGCATGATTGGGTTTTGAAAGTGAATGAAGATTTATTGCTTGTTTATTAAGCTCAAGAAGCATTACTTTAGCGAAGAAGCGTCTTAGTACAGTGTTTCTCGAGTCCTATCTCAAGTCACATGGAACAGGTAAAATCTCTAAAGTTATTATGCCAGGGCCATGGAAGACACTGGTTAACGCATACAAGCTCAATTTGCAAAGATAAAGATTCAACATCAAAGAGCCCAATGGGATTTGATAATTCACATTGACATTCACAGTAAAATTAGATGATATGTCAGATGGTGCATAACAAGCCTTCTGTGTGCAGCAGCCCCCCTGAGCCCCCCTAATACTTACCTGAGCCCCATCTCGATCCAACGATGTTGAATGAGAGACTCAGCTGTCCGAGACAGCCATTGGCTTCCGCTGCTGTCAATCAAAGTCAGTGAGTCAATGAGGAGAGAAAGGGGCAGGGTCGGGCCATGGCTCCATGTCTGAATGGACACACAGAGCTGCGGCTCGGGTGCCCCCAACTCAACAGGAGGGAGGGGCCAGAAGCGCCGAAGAGGGATCCGAGAAGCGGAAGATCTGGGATCTGGGCGGCTCTGTGCAAAACCACAGCACAGAGCAGGTAAGTATGACATGTTTGTTATTTTTAAAGTGTATTTCCATTTTTACAGCCAGATTGGCATAACACCTACTTTCCATTAGAGTCACACTCGTGCAGTTGTGATTGCATCTGATTTTCAGTGCAATTATGTATTACAACTTGGATGCATTTTTTTTTGGTAGGGGAAGGAGACTGGATGCTGGGTCTTAAGGAGCCCTAACAACCTGCAAAAAAATGTCACAAACGGGTGTGGATGCATTTTTGGTGCATTTTCATTGATCTCTATAGGGCCAAAATTGCACTTCAGTCGCAGCAGTTCATGCTGTGCTGCAAAGAAGGGAATAGGCACCATATAGAAAAGGTGTATTTTCATTGTCATGCGATTCTGTGTGACTCAAGTCGCATCTGAAATCACACTAGTGTAAATCAGGCCTTATATTTACATTTTTCACTTCTGGTGGGATAACTCTGGCTCTCCTGCCTGTTAAAACCTATGCTCATTGAAGGACACAGGGAACCTGGGCATATATGTTCTATTGGCATTCCTCCCAAATTCTGCCCACAAAAGAATGCCCATGTATGCCCACATATTTAGTTAAATACACTGGGGCAAGTAGCCCAGCACAAACACTTTTTCCTACACTCATGTAGATGAATTCTTCATAAATTGTTAATGTTTTGGCCTTTAGCTTGATGCATTCATATTCTTACAGTAAAAAACATCAGTTTACCCTTTCAAGGAACAAACTTTCGGTTTCTTTAAGGTTTCTTTCCATGAGATTTTCATATTCCTGTCGAATCTCAGACAAGGCTTCATTTAGATCGATGGATGGAGCAGCATCCAGTTCAATGTTGATTCTGGCACCCAGTTGAGAGAGAAGGGATTCTATTTCCTATAGTGGGTCATGCATGAGATTAAAAGATTCAGAAAATGAAGTAACAACATCTGTATCATTTTATAGTTATACATTTGTATGGTATATTACCGTCTCGCTGTTATTTCTCAGACTGTCCATTTCTTCTTGGAGGCTTTCGACCTGCATCCCCAGTTCTGATGCTTCCCCACTAAGTCCTTCGAGCACTCTTCCCAGACTTTTGACATCCATCTCCACATTACTGGCCAGAGCATCTTCCAAGTTGGATCTTTGAAAAATATTTAAGATGACCAATCAAACATAATAAAAAACAAGTTCACAGAAAATGTCAATGGGTGGACAATAGGGATGAGCTTCGAGTTCGAGTCGACTCTTGCTATCCAGCGATGGTGGTCTCTGCTCCGGGGTCCAGCGATGGCTGATCTCTTCCGACGTCCAGTGCAGCGTGTCCTGTCTCCATGGAGACATTGCGGGAATCCCTAGCTGAGGAGGACGGGGCCACTCCGTCACCTGACCCCACCCCCCTCTGATGTAACGGGAACCTGCAGCTTCCCCAGTGATGTACGGGTAACCCCCCTGATGTAACGCAGTTTTCCATTACATCAGAGGGGGCGGGGTCACCCGTACATCACTGAGGAAGCCCATCAGAGGGGGGGTGGGGTCAGATGACAAGTGGCCACGTCCTCCTCAGCTAAGACCTGGGATTTCCTCAGTGTCTCCATTGAGACAGGACGCGCTGCTCTGGACGTCGGAAGAGATCAGCCATCGCTGGACCCCGGAGAAGAGATCAGCCATCGCTGGATAGCAAGAGGGGATTATCACCGCTGGAATCTTTTTTTTATTTTTTTTATTTTTAATAAAGGACTTTTCCCAACGGTTTCAGTGTGTTTTTTAACTATTTTTTACACTTTCTTTGTGAAATGGTAGGGGTACTTTTGTACCCCCTTACCATTTCAAACAGGGGGGGGGGGCGGTATTTGGGGGTCCCCTTGTTAAATCAGATTCTGATAAGCCCCCTGCCCACAGACCCCCACAACCAATGGCCAGGGTTGTGGGGAAGAGACCCTTCTTCTCATCAACATGGGGACATGGTGCTTTGAGGGGTCACAGACCCCCAAAGCGTCCTCCCAATGTTGGGGGCAGGTGGCATGTGGCCCGGTATGGTTTAGGAGGCGGGGCGCTCTCTAGTCCCCCCCTCTTTTCCTGCGGGCTGACAGGTTGCGTGCTCGGATAAAGGTCTGGTAAGGATTTTGAGGGGGACCCCCACTCCATTTTTTTTAAATTTGGCATGGAGTTCCCCTTAAAATCCATGCCAGACCTGAAAGGTCTGGTATGGATATTTAGGGGGAACCCCACATCATTTTTTTTATTTGACCTGGGGTTCCCCTTAATATTCATACCAGACCTGAAGGGCCTAGTCATTGAATTTCGGGGGAACCCCACGCTTTTTTTTTTTTATCAATGATTTTCATGACTCTTCTTTGTATTACAGGACCCGGCAATTCATTATAGCCGCGAGTGATTTCAAATAGCTTTTTTCCTGCAAAAATTACACTTTGTTCAGGGACAGTTCTATGCACGGGAAACATGCACCCCTTTACATGCATACTATACACACCCCCCAGGTACGAAATTTAAAGGAATATTACACTTTTATTGTTTCACTTTAAGCATTATTAAAATCACTGCTCCTGAAAAAACATCAGTTTTTAAAACTTTTTTTTGCATTGATACATGTCCCCTGGGGCAGGACCCAGGTCCCCAAACACTTTTTATGAAAATAACTTGCATATTAGCTTTTGAAATTAGCACTTTTTATTTTGAACGTTCAAGTCCCATAGACTTTAATAGAGTTCCAAAGTTCACACGAGCTTTAGATCTGTTCGCAGGTTCTGGTGCGAACCGAACAGGGGGGTGTTCGGCTCATCCCAAGTGGACAACGGTGAGATAAGGCACTCATGGCACTCACTGGCTCAATATATCCCAGGCACACCACTGTTGTTGACATCTCCCTCCCTCCCTGAAGTTTAAGTGGGCACTACAGAAGGGAAACATTTTGAACTTAAATGCAGATAATTCATCACTGGAGATCTTGAGAAGCAAATGAGTAAGATACAAATGGAAATTCAACCCACTCCCTTGCAGATGGGTACCATCTGAGTATCTGAATTGGATTGTATCTTTATGCCTGGAGTTTTATACTTTTGTGATTATATGGGAGTTTCTTTCCCCAGTAAATCATTTTTATGGAAAAGGATGGTGTGCCTCCTCTTTTTGTCTGTGTTGCAGATTTTCTATCTGAAGAGAAAAGCAAGGCAAATTCATTGCAGAGTAAACGTTTTCCCTGATGAGAATGGAAGAGCTCTACCACCCACGATTGTTACGATAGACTTGCGGCTTCTATTCACCTTTAGCGCTGATATTTTTATTACTTTAATTAAACATTAAACAATGTCTGGTTTCAGATTAAAGAGTACATTTGAGTCCACATTTAAAATTAACTTTAAATTATCTAGGGAGCAGTGCCTACCAGATCTCTTTCCATACAGACATTGCTGTAATGCACCAATGCACTCAAACCCTTTTGTTGGAAACCCAAGTGTTCTAAAAACTTCTGCTTGTGTTGCAGGAAATAAATTACCAAAGAACAGGGATTTACACAGCACATACTTCAGAAAATACACCTCGGAGGTGTCGAATACAAGGAAGTTATATTTATGAAGGCTATATTGATGTGATACATGTCCTTTTTTCTCACCGCGATAGGTGTTCTCCGCTTGTTTAACTCAAGGAGTTCTCACTTGCTTCCCTTTTGTGATTGGGATTTTCATAATTTCCTGGAAGGGCACCAAGATCAAGAGCTACACTTCTGGATATGTCTTGATTAGGTAAAAGCTGTATCCCTTCTTGCAAGATCTATAGTGTCCTCATAGACATCCTATCTGCCTTGAGATATTCTTGGACGTGTCCGTGCCATATTTTGTCCATTGAATTATGCCCCCTGCTGCGCTTGACTTACTAATGGGATCTTGGGGTGTCCTATAGTTGAGTTTGCCGATTCCATCACCAACATTAAGCTACCCTTTTGCACTAACCCCCTGACGAAGACAATGAAACTTGAAACACGTCGGGATGCACTTCCGCTCCCGGTGTGGTTTTGGGGTGTCTATGGATCTACACATGTGACCAATTTATACAGGGGATTTACATGTTTTTAATCTTTGTACCTGTTTTTAATGTGATGTATAATAAAGTTTTAGAATTTTTCGATGGTGCCTACAAAGTCCCATCCATTATATCTTGCTTTTATATTTACTTATATATAACTGCGTACACTTTATGAGTTTATAGAGCAAGTTGATCTTTTCACATGCTTGCCTAAAAAGTCCCTATGCACCATCGTGTCCACAATATATTAAAATGCTGTGCTCTATTCCCTAAACAAATGCCCACCTCTTCAGCTGTTTATACCATTGTCCACCCCAATTGGTTTGAAGATGACAGGATGCACAGCGCCAGAAATCCACAAACACTTCTTGCCTCCCTCCCCACTCACTCACAACAGTCCTAGCCTCCTCCTATGCAAATAGAAATAACGATATACAAAGTCAATAAATATTCTGTTCTTGCTCCCCCCTGTGGTACACTGCTCTAATTTACAGAGTTCTCGCTCCTTGAGCAGTGTTGTTGGGTAAAACCATCTTTTTTTAACCATTGCTGTAACACATAGCAACTAAATAAAATACCTAAAAAAGCAGCATATTTGGTACTGTAAAGGCAGCCTGACTACATTACAGTATTAAATAGTTCAACTGAGCTTTAAGCCTGTGTACAAATCATACCATTGCCAACACTTACCTGTTGTTGTAATCATCAGCAGCCAGCCTGGCATTATCAGTCTCAAGAAGAATCCTTGCATTTTCCATAGCGAGTTCAGCAATCTATCCAACAAATTTAAAAAATATGTCAAAATACAGTATATATATATTTAATAGTTAAAACATAAAACATATATGATCAGTTTAAGTGTGTTAGACAAACAAGTTAATCTAACCAGTTTATTTTAATAATGTTAATAATCTTACCAGTATGCATTACTATTTTTAAAACCTAATATTAACCCTATTTCTAATTATATGTTGGCCTTCTAGTTTCCAAATAGATTTATTTTATTTAGTGTATGCACATATAGTATGTTCTCTTAAAAACTATGATTCCTGTCATATACTTTAATGACTTTCTTTTTGTAAAATTTGTAATTATTGGAGTGAACTATGAGTTACCTGGTTTTGGAGCTCATCAATGAGTCTGAAGTAATGAGTGCCATCAGGAGGTGTTTTTGGTTGGTGGTTTGCATACCATTCACAAATCTTTCTCTCCAGCTGGGTATTTTCTATTTCAAGAGAGCGAACCTTGTTGAGGTAGGATGACAAGCGCTCATTCAAAAGCTGCATGGTCTCTTTCTCATTAACACCAAATAGGCTATCACTCCAGCCACCATGACCTCCAGGGGTGCTATGATGACCCTCATGTTCATGGCTAACATGTTTTGAGAAAGACACTTCTTTTTTGTGGTGGCTTCCATGATGGGACACATGGTGACCTCCATGATGGGACATGTGGTTGCCTCCATGATGGGACATGTGGTTGCCTCCATGATGGGACATGTGGTGGCCTCCATGGTGGGACATATGAGGACCTCCATGACTTGACATGTGGGAGCCTCCATGGTGGGACATATGGGGACCTCCATGACTTGACATGTGGGAGCCTCCATGGTGGGACATTTGGGAACCTCCATGATGTGATTTGTGATGGCTTCCATGATTTGACATGTGAGAGCCTCCATGATGGGTCATTAGGTGACCTCCATTATGTGACATGTGGGAGCCTCCATGGTGGGACATATGTTGACCTCCATGACTTGACATGTGGGAACCTCCATGGTGAGACATGTGGTGACCTCCTTGATGTGACATGTGGTGACCCCCATGATGTGACTTGTGTGAGCCTCCATGATGTGATATATGGGAGCCTTCATGATGGGACATATGGTGACCTCCATGACTTGACATGTGCGAGCCTCCATGGTGGGAATTGTTGTGATCTCCATGATCTGATGTATGAGATCCTCCATGGTGGGACATGCTAGATCCTCCATGATGTGACATGTGTGACCCTCCATGGTGGGAAGTCAGTAGACCTGAATGATATCCACCAGTATGACCAGTATGGTGGCTTCCCATATGAGATCCAGTGGAAAAATGGCAGTGCTTAGCGTTGTGGCTCATGGTGTCTTCAGAGCTGGATCCCAAGCAGAGCCACAATTATAACTACGAACAACAATATCAAATGTTTTCTTACTCCTGATTCTGCTTTTATAAGACGAGAACTGGGTGGTATAGGTAAATGAGTAATATGTATGGGCATTTTACAAGCATCCAATAGCATTTCCATCTAGCATTATGTTGTCTATTTAATATGCTTTTAATCATTATTAACAGTCTTCCCATATAATTTGTTTGTAAAACTCAACTACAAAGGAATGAACTGACAAAACCTTATTGCTGACCCATACAACAAAGGCAAATATTGAATACATTTAAGGAATGTCAAACAGGCTCAATGTGTAAGCATTTTAACTTGTTTTGTGTGTTGAGTTATTGGTAACACCCCTAAATGACGTATTTATTGTTGTCTGAATAACATATATCTCACAGTATATATCTTACAGTATATCACAAAAATGAGTACACCACTCACATTTGTGTAAATATTTTATTATATCTTTTCGTGTGACAACACTGAAGAAATTACACTTTGCTACAATATAAAGTAGTGAGTGTACAGCTTGTATAACAGTGTAAATTTGCTGTCCCCTCAAAATAACTTAACATACAGCCATTAACCGCTCGCTGTCTGCCCACTGTCAAATGACGGCGGGGCGGCGCAGCTCTTGTTCTGGGCCGTCGGGGGCGCGCAGAGCGGCGATCGTGGCCGCACCGTGTTGCTAGGACACTGATCTGCATCCGCAGCTCTTTAACCATGTGATCGGCTGTGTCCAATCACAGCTGGGCACATGTAAACACGGAGATGCCAGCAATCGGCTCTCCATCGCCTCACACTGACCGAGTGTGAGGAGAGGAGAGCTGATCAGTGGCATCTCCTCACAGGGGACAGTTAGGGAAGTAATCAGGGCACTGATCATGAGTGCCAGGATTACAATATATAAATAAAGTGTAAAAATACAGTGCCTACCAATGCCAGCATACAGTGCCCACCAATACCAGTGATCAGAGCCCACCAGTGGCAGCAATCAGTGCCCACACTGCCCACAAGTGCCACAAATCAGTGCTCATTAGCCATGCCAGTCAGTGCAGGCAATTAGTGCCACCTATCAGTGCTGCCCATCAATGCCCATCACTGCTGTCCATCAATGCCCATCAGTGTCGCCCATCAGTGCCACCCACCAATGCCCATCAGTGCCCATTTGTACCGCCTATCAATGCCGCCTATCCGTGCCCACCAGTGCCGCCTATCAGTGCCTGCCACTGCCGCCTATCAGTGCCCATCAGTACCCCCTAACAGTGCCCACCAGTGCCACCTAACAGTGTCCATCAGTGCCGCCTATCAGTGCTCATCAGTGCCACATATCAGTGCCCATAAGTGCAGCATATTAGTGCCTCCTCATCAGTGCCACCTTATCAGTGCCCATAAGTGCCGCCTCATCAGTGCCCATCAGTTCAGCCTATCAGTGCCAATCGGTGTCGCCTCATCAGCGCACATCACTGCAGGCGAAAAATTACTTAGTTACTTTACTGACAGAAAAAAAGTAAAAAAACTTTTTTTTCCCCAAAACTTGTTTGCAAGTTCGCCTGTATACTGCTGTTCAGAGTATATAGGGTTGTAGGTATAGGGTTTTATTTTGGGTGTGGGGTTCCCCTTAATATCCATACAAGACCCAAAGGGGCTGGTAATGGGCTGGGGTGGGGGGTGATGGGGTAGCAATGCCATTTTTCTCAAAGATTTGCATCCATATTGCCAGGACAAAACATGACATTAAAGCCGCAAGCAGTTTTAAATGGCTTCCTTTTTTCCTTTACAAATGTCATTTTTTGCAAGGACAGTTCTAAACACGGGAAACACATGCCACTTCACAGGAATACTTTAGACACCCCCCAGGTACCATATTTAAAGGAATATTTCACATTTTTTTTCACTTTATGCATCATTAAAATGACTGCTCCCGAAAAAACTTTAGTTTTTAAAACTTATTTTTGCATTGATACCTGTCCCCTGGGGCAGGACCCGGGTCCCCAAACCTTTTTTATGACATTAACATGCATATTGGCCGTTATAATTAGCACTTTAGATTTAGAACGTTTGCGTCCATTGTAACTAATAGGGTTTGAATATTCGCGCAAACTTTCGGTCCGTTCTCAGGTTCTGGTGCGAATGTAACCCGGGGGTGTTCGGCTCATCCATAGGCAAGACACACTTGTCTTTGTACTCCTCACCTGGTTGCCGCCACACACGCTTGACACCATCTGAACCAAATAAGTTTATCTTGGTCTCATCAGACCACAGGACATGGTTCCAGTAATCCGAGTGGAACCTGTCCTGTTAAACCACTGTATAGTCTTGGCCACCATGCTGCAGCTCAGTTCCAGGGTCTTGGCAATTTTCTAATACTGTAGCCTAGGCCATCTTTATGTACAGTAACATTACTGTTACAGTAATTACATAAAAATATCCCATCGTTTGTAGACTCTATAACATTTGTGCAAACCAATCAATATACGCTTATTGGGATTTTTTAACAAAAATATGTAGCAGAATACATATTGGCCTAAATTGAAGAAGAAATCTTTTTTTTGTTTATAGCGCAAAAAATTTAAACCGCAGAGGTGACATCACAAGGGGCGGGCTCTCCGGGTGACGTCATCAGATGGCCATGCCCCATGGCTATATAAGAGATGCCAGACAGTGGGCGACAACACAATGGAGGAAGACAGACACAAAAGAAGAGCGGCCGGAGAAGACAGCAGCAGGAGAAGACAGCACCGGGAGAGGATGGCAGCGGGAGAAGACGGCAGCGGGAGAAGATGGCTCGGGAGAAGAGCTATTTTTTTAACAAATGCTCTCTTTTTTTTACATTTCACAGCTTTTTGGGGTGAATGGGTGGGGGGGGCTCTGGGTGCAAGGTGTTTTGTCTGTCCCTATCAACATTGCCCCCCCCCCAGATCCCGCCCCGTGTGAATTGGTAATGGGTTACAAGTACCCCTACCATTTCACAAAAAAAGTGTCAAAAATTTAAAAAAAGACAATAGTCGGTTTTTGACAATTCCTTTATTAATGTCTTCTTCTTTCCCCACTTCTTCTGGTCTTCTTTTGGTTTTCTTCTTCTTCCTCCATCTTGTTCTTCCCCCACTTCTTCCTCTATCTTCCTCTGCTTCTCACTCCGGTCCTCTGCTTCTTCCTCCGGTCTTCTCCTCCCAGCATCTTCCTCCAGCTTCTTCTTCCCCGCTTCGTCCTCCGGACGATCCGCCTCAATGTGAGTCTCCTGCTGTGTGACCCTTCGGTTCTTGTGACAGCTCTTATATAACTGAGGGCGGGGCCACCCAGTGACCCAACCCCCCTCTGAGGCACGGGTACTTCCCTATGGCAGAGGGGGGTCAGGGTCACCCGGTTACGGATCGTCCGGAGGGCCTGGTATGGAATTTGGGGGGACTCCCACGCATTTTTTTTTTATTTTGGTTCGGGGGTTCCCCTTAATATTCCTACCAGACCCGAAGGGCCTGGTAATGGACTGTGGGGGAATCCCATGCCGTTTTTATCAATGAACTTTTATGTGTATTGCAAGGGACCGACAATACATTACAGCCGCGAGTACTTTTAAATGATTTGTTTTCCTTTAGAAATGTAATTTTGCTCTCGGACTGTTCTAAACACGGGAAAGATGCGCCACTTTACAGGCATACTATAGACACCCCCCAGGTATAAAATTTAAAGGAATATTTCACTTTTATTGTTTCACTTTAAGCATTATTAAAATCACTCCTCCAGAAAAAAACGTCCGGTTTCAGAACTTTTTTTGCATTGATACATGTCCCCTGGGGCAGAATCCAGGTCCTCAAACACTTTTTATGACAATACCATGCATATAAGCCTTTAAAATGATCACTTTTGATTTCTCCCATAGACTTTTAAAGGGTGTTTCGCGGCTTTCGAATTTGCCATGAACACCCTAAATTGTTCGCTATTCGGCAGATGGGTAAACATAAAGCTCATCCCTACTCATCACCATTCACTCCAGTAGAAATATCCAAAGCTATTAAATCCCTTCCCTTGCACAAATCCCCCAGCCCTGATGGATTTGTATACAAATATTATAGACAATTCCATGCTTGCTTGACCCCTTACCTGACTGACACCTTTAACAGCAATATAGAGTATGGATCCTTCCCCCAGAAGTTCTTAGAATCCATTATCATAACCATACCCATACCAGGCAAACCTTCAGCTAACCCTGAAAATTACTATACTATTTCACTCCTTAATTCAGACACCAAATTATACGGGAAAATCTTGGCAAATCATATCTCCCAATTCACACATCTCTTATCCATCCTGACCAGGTAGGGTTTGTCTCTGGATGCCAGACCTCTGATAGCACCAGACTCTCCATCAATCTTATCCAATGGGCAAATCATCACAACGTTCCTGCTCTACTTATCTCTCTAGATAATGAAAAAGCATTTGATAGAGTACATTGGACATATATGACTGAAGTGCTGCGAAGGTTTGGATTCCAGGGACGAATCCTATCAGCTATCACTGTAAGGAAACGTGGGAAGTGTAGAGTTACCGTTTAACATTTAATAGTATTGTAACAAAGATGTTTTTCTGTTTTTCTGTAGAAACTCACTGTAAATTCTGTTTATCTCACACTCACACATTCCCATAACAAGTTTTAGTTCTCATGGCAAGTTGTCTTCTAGTAACGGGTCTGCTTCCCATAACAAGTATGCTGTTTTGTACTTCTGTACCAAAACATACTGGGAACCTTATCAAGGACATACATTGCGTGAGACATTTTTAGAGTAAATATGAAAGAAGGAAGTCTTCTGCTGGTAATTCCTTGTTGAGGGCTGATTCAGGCCATCCAAGGCATACCATTAAGGGCATCCCCGTGGGACAGTTTTTGAGGTTAAAACGGGTATGTAGTGATGAGTCATCTTTTTTGAAAGAAGCCTCTGCTATGAAAAAGCGTTTCATAGAAAGAGGGTATACAGCCCCTGTACTTGATAGGGCGTTCAATATAGCCCTCAATACTGATAGGTGTCATCTGCTTCGTGATAAGGTCAATAATGGAGATGGGAGAAGGCGGGTATCTGACAAATCCATTAAAACTCCGGTGTTCTCCACACCTTACAGTTTAGAGTTTAGTAAAATTAAAGGGATTGTGGAGAAATATTTACCTATTCTCTATAACGATCCTGTCTACGCTCAAATTCTATCTAAGGGTATTAGATCAGTCTCCCGCAGGGCTCCAACCATTGGTGGCATGTTGTCCCCCAGCCTCTATTCGAGCAGTGTTCAACGCCCCAATTGGTTACAGTTTAAGGGATCGTTTCGATGTGGGGGCAATAACTGTCCATGTTGCCCCCACATTTTACGAGGCGATACTATCCTTTCTAGGTCTCTGAATAAGGGTTTTAAAGCTATGGCCTTCATTAACTGTAACACTAAATTTGTTATTTACGTGGTTACGTGTGAACAATGTCGCATACAGTATGTTGGACGCACAACACGAAGACTGAGAGACAGATTATATGACCACCTCTATGACATTTCCAAAAACCACCCCACTAATGTGGCGAGGCACTGGAATCTTTGCCATGATAAAGATGTCAGCGGCTTACGCATTCAGGGGGTTGAAAAAGTCACTTTATCTAAAAGAGGGGGTGATAGGTTTAGTCTGTTGTGCAAGAGGGAGGTTTATTGGATATTCCATCTCCATACGAGGCAGCCTATGGGCCTTAATTTTGAGTGGGACATTTCATTCTTTTATGAGTGAATTCTCCACATATTGACTGCCCATATTTACTAAGCCAATATGTATGGCTCCCATTTCACTGGTTGTCGGTCCGGTGCTGATAGGTTTTTTTTTTCATCTGGTTCTGCTGGGCTCATTTTATTATGTTTCTGCCAGAGTTTATTCACTATTTCCCATTTATTATAATTGCTTTACATTGAGGACAGGCTAATTATTCGATTGAGACTGTTTTTTGAATAGGGCTGTATGCACATATTGCAGCATTTTTCGCTGCAGAGATTATGAATATCAGTATTTTATGTGTTAATTAATATCCTATTAAACATGTTTGCTATTCTTTTGATAATCACACACCTGATATATTATGTTAGGTGTGTGATCAACTAGCTGGGTACTTGCATCAGCTCCCCATACCTGTCGGTATAAGGATATACACATTTAATTCGCCTTAAGCCTTAGAATATCCGGTTTCGATCGTTCATTTGGTCTATTCCTATATTTATTTTTTATCTTTCCTATCTATGCATTGTATCATAGGAGAAGGCCTAAATAGACACATCCAATAATGAGATATTTGCAATCTTACTATTATGCAGCTTTTTTTGGGATGTGTCATTTTTAGGGAATATTTGTGCTTTTCTCTGGCAGTTCTGATATTCAATGAGCCCCATGCATCGGCATGCACACACATTGAGAGTTTGTTTCTTTCTTTTTTCTGTGTGTCTGCCGATGCGTGCGATTTTTTACATACAAAATGAAAAATGTTTTTACATATGTCATTTTTTATTTATTTTTTAGGTTGCACCTGTACCTCTTCACCTAAAGATAAGATTCATCATGTTATTTATCTATTACCATTATGTATGCTTTCAACATGTCAGCTTGATTTAAGTGTTTTAGGTGAAAAAGGTGTTTTCCTTCCATCCATTTAAATGTTACCTTCAGATTTTGGATGCTCACAGGTGCTTCCCTAATTGCTATCTCGTTATACACATATTTTATTCATTTGTTTAATTGCTTGTGTGTGTGTATATATAGCTCTGTATGTATATTCTGCTCATTAGCTATGACTAAGCACCGTGTTCGGTGTGAAACATGTCAGCAGCTGTGCAGTTAGTCTGTACACAAGCCTAGATGCTATGATTTTATTATATCTTTTGAAATAAAGTTGAATAATTTGGAGTGCGGCTATCCAGCTACATCTTTTCTACTAGAGTAAATATGATGTTGAGTCTGAAGGAAGAAATATTATGAATCTTGCAGATCAATATTGAATTGTATAACAAAATGCTTTAATGCTTGAATGTGATTGGTTGTTCAATTGCGTTCTCCCCCTTTTCTGTATTGTATATGCTCTGTGAAACGGGAAGTAAAAGCGTTCTTTTATCAACCACACACGGTGTATGGTGTCTTTTTTGCCTGTCCGGACAGACAAGGGGGGAAAAAGGGCGAGAGTTTTCCATTGACCGTCAAAGTCCAGTTGAGGGAAAGAGGAGCTGATGCAGAGGACAATACAGGAAACCTAACAGATGGTACCAGAATAAGTGGGGTACATTACAGGTAAGCTTTCTTTAAAATTACTTTTTCAAAGTATTTTTTAACAGCTTACTCTGTCAATGTTATAACCCGTCGCATTATAGAACTCAAGGCATAATTGATTGATTTAATTTAATTAGCTTGCCTGAGAAATAGGGACATTAAGCTGGGATGCCAGGAGAATTATAGCACAGCTCACTCGGGTATTAATATAAAAGAACGATCCCAGGTATCAAAATATAGGGGACAAGGATACCTGCTAAAATTGCCCAGTATCCCTCCCATATATTGTATTAATGCCATACCATAGCAGGTTGAAAACCTTGTTTTTAACCAGAAGGACTGGTCATTGAAAACCTCTAAATCATTTTAATGTCATATTTGAAATAATGTTTAGGTGTTTTTGTCAGGACGCTACCCAGAGTATTTAACAAGCCTATTATTTGTGTATAAGGGATCAAATACTTATTTGGTTACTAGAATTCCCGGAGGTTATTACCAGGTTTAATATACATAATAGTTTTGTGTTCCAGGAGGGTCTTTTGATACATGGTGACAACAGGGACGTTGTAACATTTTTCTGGGGTAATACATGGATTGGTGAGGCTAACTTTTGATCAAAACATGCTATGTGAATAATTCCTTTTGCCACTGACATCTTTTGCACAGGGGAAGTCAGGTGCAAAATTTGGATATTTTGGCGTTTTGCCAACAAGGGTTCAAATGCTAATATCTCACCAACCGTAACGGATAGTGGGGAATTGTTTGCAGCATTAGTATTACAGCAATTGAAAGTACTGTTTAAACCTGTTGGCACTTTGCCAAGAAATTTGAAATATAAATAAAAATTGTTTGGTTATAAGAATAATGAAAGTAATAACGTACAAAGCTTGCTTATAATCAGGGGAACCTCTGGCAAAAGGGAGTGTTTTTTGGCATTTTGCCAAGAAATAAAAACTTTTAAATTTCAAGAAGCTTTAACTGTTAAAGGTGTCATAGGTACTATTGAATGTGGAACAGGTGAAACTTTTGTGGCTTGTCCCAAGTCATTAACTGTATGTTCTGCAGCTGATGTGTATAAATAGAGAATAAAATAAGATAAAGTATAAGAATTGTAAACATGGGAAATTTGCCAGGAAAGGGAGGTTCGGAAGGTAAGCCGGATCAGCCCACTCCTTTAGATTTCGTGTCTGGAAACTATGGAACATATTATACTGAACCCTTCTGGAAAAACATATTGACCAGAGCACATGCTCTACAAATTGCGGGGCTAAGTGAGTGCGGAACATGTTCTGCAGAGGAATGGGAAGAAGTCACTAAAATTTGTAGCCAACATAAGCAGTATAATTATCCACCGTTTCCTTATGATAAAGAATATATAACTGAATGTTATAAAATGTGGTGTAAAGCATTGAAAAATTATAAAAAGCAATTCCCTCATCGTTCCTTAGACAAGCCTCCTGAAAAACCAACACTTGCCTCTGCCCCTGTCCAACCCCCTTGTTATGACAAGGGGGATTCAAAGGATTATGTGCGTTTGGCACCAGTACCTCCACCGTATGCTATGATTAAAACGGATAATGACGAAAAGCCAAAAGAAAGACTTTATCCTTCATTATCCTCCCCTAACAAAGATAATTCACCCCAGTCTACTGATGAAGAATGCCCAGCCCTGGAGAGTGATGAGGATGACAACACCAGCACCTCCTCAATCAAAATTCCAGTGGTCACTGACCCTGAGAAAACTGACACAACATCTGCCACACTTGCTTTGCCTCTCATTACCATGGGAACCACGCAAGTCCAAATCCCGCTCCCGTTAGGTACTGTCAGGGAAATTAAAGAAACATGTCCCAAACCTAGAAAACACCCCCGAGCAGCAGTTAATCTCCTAAAGAGATATAGTGAGGGGGCACGTATGTCACAAGAAGTCATAGTAAATGCTGTAGATCCCGAAAGTTCAGCGGATATAAAAATATCAAATTGGTTCAAAGCTAGTAATTTATATGAAGCTGAGGAAAACTGGCCCACATTTTGGAATAATCTCCTGGCAGCATGAAGGAAAGCCTATAAACTAGAAATGCCCATACATGACTTAATCTCATGTAAACAGCAGCCAGGAGAAGATTTTTTTTCTTTTGTGTCCCGGCTTTATAAGATCTATTTGACATGTGATGTAGATAGCCCACAACTTTTTGTCAGCACTGCCATGAACAATGGAGATCCAAAGGTGACCCAGGTAATTAAACTGGTCAATACTGAGTGGGCAACCATGTCCCCCCCACAGTTTGTGGATGATGTAAAGAAAAGGGCCTCCTCTGGATTTTTTAATACCAAAGGAGGACTATTCGCCCAGACCTCAGGGACTCCCACCCCCATGCTCCCAGCCTTTGATAATTCCACGTTGCAAACACAAGAATACCCACATCAAAGCTGTTTTCATTGTGGAGACCCCTCCCATTGGAAAAAATATTGTTCGCAAAATATTGTTCGCACAGAAGAAACACCCAGGGAAATGGACAGGGTAGGTTTCAAAGGACAGGGTGGAGTGTTTCCAGAGGCAGATATCAGTGTAAATTTCCCAATTATCAAACACAGCAATATCCTTCCCCAACACAACAAGGCCTCTCCCTGCAACCCCAACAATACAGCCGCCAAAACCAACACCCGCCTGGCCGCCGAATGCAACAATAATATAGCCATCCTGTAGTCAAGGCGGCCTGGCCCCCCAGAGAACGGCCAGAACCCATAAACACTGTAGAATTAATTCAAATGGATTGGCCAGGGTACAATGATAACAACCCTCGCAATAACCCCTTTCATCAACATCCATAAGCAGATTCCCTCCTTGGTAATGCATTTCTTCTCTTCCCACTGGAAAACACTTCCGCAGGTAGTCCTTAAAGTTGAGGGATGGGTGGTATGTTTTTTAGTGGACACAGGGGCTAGTACGAGTTGTCTTAATGACATCCGTTTTATCACAAAAAAATTGTACCGAAGGCTGCTCTACTCTATGGGAATGAATGGGATAGATGTTACACACAAACCGTTGCCATCCTCACTGACTGCCCCTTATGTCTAAAGGGAAGAGACCTCATGTCTTCATTAGGGGTAACGTTAAATTTGACCTACAAGGGGGAATGACTGCCAAATCAGCAACATGTAACTTGACTATGCCAAAAAGAAAAGATTTGACGTTTTACTTTATGACCATACTTGCAGCATTAAAGACTCACCCGATATGGGAAAAGTCAAAGACAGACATAGGACATGTAAAATGCACTCCTTATGTCTCTACTTTCAAACCAAACATCATACCATTCTTTCAGAAACAATACCACCGTCATGCTGACGAAGTACAGGGTACACCACAGATCACCACATACATCATACAGAAAGGCATTCTAAAACCCATTATCAGTCAATACATTCAGATCAGGTAAAGATTTGAGGGGGGGTGAACAAATGTATTAAGGGTCTGGTATGGATTTTATGGGGGACCCCACGCCATTTTTTTTGGCTGGGGTTCCCTTAAAATCCATCCCAGACCTCAAGGGTCTGGTATGGATTTTGAGGGGGACCCTACGCCATTTTTTTTTTGGCTGGGGTCCCCCTTAATATCCATACCAGACCTGAAGGGCCTGGTTATTGAATTTGGGGGGACCCCTACGCATTTTTTTATCAATCACTTCAATGAATGACAGTTCTCTGTATTACGGATCCGACAATTCATTTGCCGGCAATAGCCGCAAGTGATTTTAAATAGTTTTTTTTTCCTGCAAAAATGACACTGTGCAGGAACATTTCTCTATATTAGATATACTGAATCTCGAAGCATTCGAAGCATTCGAAGCATTCGTTATATCCGCTATTATAATTTCTTTCATATTAGTTGAAATTAGATATTTGTTAGTTGTTGTGTTCGAATTGTTCTCTGTATTACGGGAATCGGCAATTAGCCGCGAGTGATTTTAAATGTCTTTTTTTCCTGCAAAAATTACACATTGTACAGAGAGAGTTCTAAGCACAGGAAACATGACCCCCTTCATAGGCATACTATAGAGTATATAGTATATAGAAGGGGGCATGTTTCCCGTGCTTAGAACTCTCTCTGTACAATGTGTCATTTTTGCAGAAAAGAAAGCTATTTAAAATCACTCGCGGCTAATTGCCGATTCCCGTAATACAGAGAACAATTCGAATACAACTACTAACAAATATCTAATTTCAACTAATATGAAAGAAATTATTATAGCGGATATAACGAATGCTTCGAATGCTTCGAATGCTTCGAGATTCAGTATATCTAATATAGAGAAATGTTCCTGCACAGTGTCATTTTTGCAGGAAAAAAAAACTATTTAAAATCACTTGCGGCTATTGCCGGCAAATGAATTGTCGGATTCGTAATACAGAGAACAGTCATTCATTGAAGTCATTGATAAAAAAATGCGTAGGGGTCCCCCCAAATTCAATAACCAGGCCCTTCAGGTCTGGGATGGATATTAAGGGGAACCCCAGCCAAAAAAAAATGGCGTAGGGTCCCCCTCAAAATCCATACCAGACCCTTGAGGTCTGGGATGGATTTTAAGGGGAACCCCAGCCAAAAAAAATGGCGTGGGGTCCCCCATAAAATCCATACCAGACCCTTATCCGAGCACGCAACCTGGCAGGCCGCAGGAAAGGAGGGGGGGACGAGAGCGGCCCCCCCTCCCGCCTGAACCGTACCAGGCCACATGCCCTCAACATTGGGAGGGTGCTTTGGGGTCCCCCCCAAAGCACCTTGTCCCCATGTTGATGAGGACAAGGGCCTCTTCCCCACAACCCTGGCCGGTGGTTGTGGGGGTCTGCGGGCGGGGGGCTTATCGGAATCTGGAAGCCCCCTTTAACAAGGGGACCCCCAGATCCCGGCCCCCCCCTGTGTGAAATGGTAAGGGGGTACAAAAGTACCCCTACCATTTCACCAAAAAAGGTGACAAAAATGGTAAAAATGACAGGAGACGGTCTTTGACAATTCCTTTATTAAAATCTTCTTTCTTCTTTCTTCTGGTCTTCCTTTCTTCATCTTCTCCTTCCGTCATCTTCTTCCATCTTCTTCCATCTTCTTCTTCCTTCGATTCGCTTCTTCTTCCTCCGGTCTTCTCGTCCGGCATCGGCGTCATCGTCTCTTCTCGCAGGCCACTCCTCGCAATGGGAGGCTCCCGCTCTGTGAGGCTCCACTCCGGCTGACAGGTCATTTATAACGAAGGCACCTGGTGACCCCGCCCCCCCTCTGACGTCATTGGGAAAGCCATAGGGAATTCCACATGACGTCCCCGTGCGTCAGAGGGGGCGGGGTTACCAGGTGCCTTCGTTATAAAAGACCTGTCAGAGGCAGCGAAGCCTCACACAGCGGGAGCCTCCCATTGCGAGGAGCGGCCTGCGAGAAGAGACGCCGATGCCGGACGAGAAGGACGAGAAGACCGGAGGAAGAAGAAGCGGATCGGAGGAAGAAGAAGATGGAAGAAGATGGAAGAAGATGACGGAAGGAGAAGATGAAGAAAGGAAAACCAGAAAAAAGAAGATTTTAATAAAGGAATTGTCAAAGACCGTCTCCTGTCATTTTTACCATTTTTGTCACCTTTTTTGGTGAAATGGTAGGGGTACTTTTGTACCCCCATACCATTTCACACAGGGGTGGGGGCCGGGATCTGGGGGTCCCCTTGTTAAAGGGGGCTTCCAGATTCTGATAAGCCCCCCGCCCGCAGACCCCCACAACCACCGGCCAGGGTTGTGGGGATGAGGCCCTTGTCCTCATCAACATGGGGACAAGGTGCTTTGGGGGTCTCAGACCCCCAAAGCATCCTCCCAATGTTGAGGGCATGTGGCCTGGTACGGTTCAGGCGGGAGGGGGGGCGCTCTCGTCCCCCCTCTTTTCCTGCGGCCTGCCAGGTTGCATGCTCGGATAAGGGTCTGGTATGAATTTTGAGGGGGACCCCACGCCATTTTTTTTGGCTGGGGTTCCCCTTAAAATCCATCCCAGACCTGAAGGGTCTGGTATGGATATTTGGGGGGGGACCCCACGCCATTTTTTTTTTTTTTTTTTTTTTTTGGCTGGGGTCCCCCTTAATATCCATACCAGACCTGAAGGGCCTGGTTATTGAATTTGGGGGGACCCCCACGCTTTTTTTTGACTGTTCTCTGTGTTATGGAGCCGACAATTCATTTGCCGGCAATAGCCGCAAGTGATTTTAAATAGCTTTTTTTCCTGCAAAAATGACACTTTGTGCAGGAACAGTTCTCTATATTAGATATACTGAATCTCGAATTCATTGGAAGCATTCAAAGCATTCGTTATATCCGCTATTATAATTTCTTTTATATTAGTTGAAATTCGATATTTGTAGTTGGATTTACTAACGATTCGTAACTATTCGTAACGATTCGTAACGATTCGTAACTTGAAATTGAAATTCGATATTTGTAGTTGGATTCGAATTGTTCTCTGTGTTATGAGAACCAACAATTCATTAGCCGCGTTAACGATTCGTAACGATTCGTAACGATTCGTAACTTTACTAACGATTCGGAAAAAAAATTACGATTCGTCCGAATTTCGTATTTCGTACGAATTCGAACGGAATTTCGTACACGAATTACGAATTACGAATTTTTTTATATACAAAACGGGACGAAACTAAACAAAACAAATTTTTTGACAGTTCCCATGTCTACTGTACAAGAGACTCAGCCACTACTGTCCCATGCCCCCTCTCACAAAACCCCTTAACCCCCCCAAACCATTCTTACCATAGACTTTCCCCGTGAGCCAAGAAAATGCACCACCTGGACAGTCTTTCTTTTTTCAATTGAAATGACCATCACTGTATTCTTTCTCTATTTTTTGGGTGTTGGCTAAACTCCTCGTGCGGGATGGGGGAGGGTGCTGTTGTAGTGAATGCCAGAGCAGCATACATGGAAAGGAGTCACACTTATCCACAGGCCGACATTTAGCCTATCACCCTAGAGCAGTTACTAAAAACCAATACCACCCAGGAAGTCCCTGTTATAAACACCACTCCCACAGGTTAGCTACTTTTAACATCCTGGACCCTGATGAAAGGATAGGTAACATGTCCCTATATGACATATGTAAATGTGTAAGGGGATCCAACAATCCACAGGTTACTGAATGGATAAATAGCACACACATGGACAGCCCCTGGATAAGGCAAGGTGGATAGCATTCCCTCTTTGAGGGATTGGATGTGTTTAGTGGGATTAAGGTCAAAATTTTAGCCCCCCCAAAGTGGTTCAAGCCCCTCATGTTCCCCATGGATGAATGGTCTGTTGTGGACTATGGTGCCATACCACTGTCCCTTACCCTATGGACAAAAAAACTTCAGGTTGGTGTACTCTTTTGGAAATTATCCCTCTATTGAGGACCACAGGGTCAGACACACTTGTGTCCATGAAACCTGCCCACGGTCAACTTGAATTTGGCATACACAAGAGGGAATTAACCACTTGGTGGGACAAAATGTTTTGCATCCTTCGGGGGGGTAGGCGTATACAATGCCCTCACAAAGGTAAATGGATTTGGGATGTTAATGGACTCATGGATGAATGCCACAGCAATAGATATAGGATTACTTAATGAAGAACTTAGGAAGGTATTATTTGAACAAGAGGTAATTAAACAAAGGCAAAAAAGAATGATGATGGTTCTTACAGGGCTGTGTGACCTAACCGGGGATAAAACCCTATGCTGCACATACATGAACAATCTTACAAAGCCGTCTGAAGATTTAGAAATCCCAGACTATTATGACATTATTAGAGGTCACAATGAAGAAAGGGCAAAATTGCAGGACCAAATGAGACGTATGGGGGACTCATGGAATCCCTTTTCAGGTGTAGGAGGATGGTTCGCTTCTATTTGGGAAAACATTATGAATTTCTTTAAGAAAGTGGTTATGATACTCCTCATGATACTTATTTTAGCTCTGGCCGTTTATGTGACAATCAAATTGGTGTTCTGCCTGATAAGTAAAGTAGCAAAATCAAAGAACCTAGTTGATAAGTCTGAAACAGCCATGACCATGTTCAAGGCAGGATATAGGTGGTACAATGAGTGATCAGCGGAGACTTCTTAAGTCTCCTATGATCAAAGGAGGGATTGTAAGGAAACGTGGGAAGTGTAGAGTTACCCTTTAAGATTTAATAGTATTGTAACAAAGATGTTTTTCTGTTTTTCTGTAGAAACTCACTGTAAATTCTGTTTATCTCACACATTCCCATAACAAGTTTTAGTTCTCATGGCAAGTTGGCTTCTAGTAACGGGTCTGCTTCCCATAACAAGTATGCTGTTTTGTACTTCTGTACCAAAACATACTGGGAACCTTATCAAGGACATACATTGCGTGAGACATTTTTAGAGTAAATATGATGTTGAGTCTGAAGGAAGAAATATTATGAATCTTGCAGATCAATATTGAATTGTATAACAAAATGCTTAATTGCTTGAATGTGATTGGTTGTTCAATTGCGTTCTCCCCCTTTTCTGTATTGTATATGCTCTGTGAAACGGGAAGTAAAAGCATTCTTTTATCAACCACACACGGTGTATGGTGTCTTTTTTGCCTGTCCGGGCAGACAAGGGGGGAAAAAGGGTGAGAGTTTTCCATTGACCGTCAAAGTCCAGTTGAGGGAAAGAGGAGCTGATGCAGAGGACAATACAGGAAACCTAACAATCACCACCTTGTATACTTGCCTCACAGCCAAAGTTTGGACCTTAGGTTTCCTCTCAGCTCCATTTAAAGCGGAAGTAAACCCATCGATTTAACAGTCTAAAAAAAAAAAGGCATGCCGTGAATGCTAACTGCACATTGGCTGTGCTCTCAACCAAACAGTCAAACCATCCAATGGCTGGTGTCATAACGGATCACATGTGCAGCACTGTTTCAGTTGAAGATTAAACAGAGGCAAAGATGGCAGCTTCCTTGGCTGAAAAAGATAGGGGGGTTTACTTCCACTTTAACATCACCAATGGAACAAGACAAGGCTATCCTCTCTCCCCCGTTTTTTTCTCCCTTATTATGGGACCATTACCTGAACATATTTGTACCAACTCTCTAATATCTGGAGTAAAAATTGACAATAACCAACACAAAATTGGCCTCTATGCTGACAACATAATTCTCTTTCTAACAGAGCCCATACATTCACTACCTCCCCTTTGCCAACTACTCGCTTTGCCCCCTTCTCCTTCTAAAAACTAAATCACAGTAAATGTCATATGCTCCCCAGCGGCCTCACACTCGCTACTAAACACCATATTGCAAACACTGCACCTTTCTCGTGGGCTCCCATATCTTCTCTACAATACTTAGGAATACAATTGTCCTCCCCCAGTTCTAGACTATTGCATAATAATTTCACCACACTCATATGCAAAATTGCCCAACTAAGTTCCTCTCTCCGAATTCTATCCCCATCATGGGCAGGACGTATTGCTCTAGTTAAGATGTTCTTACTTCCTCATATATTATATGTGTTCTGGGTAGGGATGAGCCAAACACCCCCCTGTTCGGTTCACACCAGAACCTGTGAACAGACCTAAAGCTCGTGTGAACTTTAGAACCCTATTAAAGTCTATGGGACTCGAACGTTCAAAATCAAAAGTGTTAATTTTAAAGGCTAATATGCAAGTTATTGTCATAAAAAGTGTTTGGGTCCTGCCCCAGGGGACATGTATCAATCAATAAGTTTTAAAAACGGCAGTTTTTTCAGGAGCAGTGACTTTAATAATGCTTAAAGTGAAACAATAAAAGTGTAATATTCCTTTAAATTTCGTACCTGGGGGGTGTGTATAGTATGTCTGTAAAGGGGCGCATGTTTCCCGTGCTTAGAACTGTCCCTGCACAAAGTGTCATTTTTGCAGGAAAAAAAGCTATTTAAAATCACTCGCGGCTATAATGAATTGTCGGCTCCCGTAATACAGAGAACAGTCATTGAAAGTCATTGATAAAAAAAAAAGCATGGGGGTCCCCCCAAATTCAATTACCAGGCCCTTCTGGTCTGGTATGGATATTAAGGGGAACCCAGGGTCAAATTAAAAAAAGAAATTTTGTGGGGTTCCCCCTAAATATCCATACCAAACCCTTCAGGTCTGGCATGGATTTTAAGGGGAACTCCACGCCAAATTAAAAAAAAAATGGCGTGGGGGTCCCCCTCAAAATCCATACCAGACCCTTATCCGAGCACGCAACCTGGCAGGCCACAGGAAAAGAGGGGGGACGAGAGGGCGTCCCCCTCCTGAACCGTACCAGGCCACATGCCCTCAACATTGGGAGGATGCTTTGGGGGTCTGTGACCCCTCAAAGCACCATGTCCCCATGTTGATGAGGAGAAGGGTCTCTTCCCCACAACCCTTGCCGGTGGTTGTGGGGGTCTGCGGGTGGGGGGCTTATCAGAATCTGGAAGCCCCCTTTAACAAGGGGACCCCCAGATCCCGGCCCCCCCCTGTTTGAATTGGTAAGGGGGTACAAAAGTACCCCTACCATTTCACAAAGAAAGTGTAAAAAATAGTTAAAAAAAACACACAGACACCGTTGGGAAAAGTCCTTTATTAAAAAATAAAAAAAATGTAAAAAAGATTCCAGCGGTGGTAATCCACTCTTGCTATCCAGCGACGGGTGGTCTCTGCTCCGGGGTCCAGTGATGGCTGATTTCTTCCGAAGTCCAGCGATGCGCGTCCTGTCTCCACGGAGACACTGAGGGAATTCCGTCTGCAGAGGAGGACCGGGCCACTCCGTCACCTGACCCCGCCCCCCTCTGACACAACGCAAGGGGGAAGCTGATATTCCCCTGTGACGTATGGGTGACCCCGCCCCCCTCTGATGTAACGGAAACCTGCGTTACATCAGAGGGGGCGGGGTCACCCTTACATCACTGGGGAAGCCTGGTGAATGGGTAGGGGTATATCGTACCCCATACTCATTCACATAGGGTGTGAACCTGGGGGCCCCCTTATTAAAGGGGGCTCCCGGATTCCGATAAGCCCCCCCGCCCGCAGACCCCGACAACCAACGGCCAGGGTTGTCAGGAAGAGGCCCTTGTCCTCATCAACATGGGGACAAGGTGCTTTGGGGTGCCCAGAGCACCCCCCATGTTTAGGGCACACGGCCTGGTACGGCTCAGGAGCAGGGGGCGCTCGCTTGTCCCCATCCCCTTTCCTGACCGGCCGGGCTGTGTGCTCGGATAAAGGTCTCATATGGATTTGGGGGGACCCCCACGCCGCTTTTTCGGCGTATGGATTCCACTTTAAATCCATAACAGGCGACGGGGCTAGCGAGGTGTCAATCTCGCCGATCGAGGCGGTGGCATTGACCTCCTTTGCTAGTCCCGTCTACCTGGAGTCACGTTTTAAATGAACGGACTTTACTTAGTGTAAAAGTCCGTGCGTGTGTGGGCAAGTCCACTCATTCGGAAAGTCCGGCTCACCTCCGCTGGATAGTCCGGCCGAAAAGTCAGATTTATTGTCCAATTTTGGTGAGCCTGTGCGAATTATAGCCTCAGTTTCCTGTTCTTAGCTGACAGGAGTGGCACCCAGTGTTGTCTTCTGCTGCTGTTGCCCATCTGCTTCAAGATTTGACATGTTGTGCATTCAGAGATATTATTCTGCACACCTTGGTTGTAATGAGTGGTTATTTGAGTTACTGTTGCCTTTCTATCATCTCTAACCAGTCTGCTCATTCTCCTCTGACATCAACATGGCATTTTCATCCACACAACTGTGGTTGTGTGTGAAAATCCCAGTAGATCAGCAGTTTTTGAAATACTCAGACCAGCCCGTCTGGCACCAAGAACCATGCCACATTCAAAGTCATGTAAATCCCCTTTCTTCCCCATTCTGATGCTTGGTTTGAACTTCAGCAAGTCTTCTTCACCACGTCTAGATGCCTAAATGCATTGAGTTGCTGCCATGTGATTGGCTGATTAGCAATTTGTGTTACCAAGCAATTGAACAGGCGTACCTAATAAAGTGGCCGGTGAGTGTAGATTTACTGTATGTATTCATAACAGATGTAAAAAAAAGGCTTTAATGAATTCAAAATTATATTATTCTTCAAACTATTGGGATACCAAATAAGTGTTGTTTGATTGTTTTATAGTTTTATTGGCAAGGCTGAATCAAGACATGAGAAGACCAGCAATATCATAAACATTTTGGATATGTGTTGCATATTAAACAATATAGGATGTAACTTTCCTTATTTTTCCTCCCCTTATCCAATGTGGACTTCTTATGTTAATGCAGATCAGGAACAAGTAGGGATCTCACCTGCAGGTGTAGAAAGATAAGGTAATGCTAGGATATAGGAAATATTGTGGTAGAAAGGAAACAATAAAAAATGTATTCCTTCCTGATCTCCCAGGAGGCAATTGGATGTTCCCTGGATCAACAATCTCTGGTGTTATTAAGGTTACTATCCAGTTATATATTGTGCATTTAAGAATGCATCCATTTGTTTTTTAAAACAACCTACTGAGCTGGCCAGAACTAATTCTTGAGGGAGTCTATTCCAGATTTTCACAACTCTTAATCCAGGTGCACATGGGCCAAATGTCTGGAGACATTTGCCGGTTCAAAAAAAAAAATGCCAACATTCGGCCCGTTTGGATATCGGTCTGTCCGACTGAAGCTGGCCATTTGGTCAACACCAAAGGCCCAATGTTTCCACACCTGTTACTTCTATTCAGGGGCATAGTGTGGGTTGTCAAAGCCCGGGGTAAGGCAAGTAATTTGCGCCTCCTAACCCGCAGACTTTTAGCACTCCCTGAGTCTCTTACACTAGTACAGTAGTACTGACCTACCTGATTCCTACGCTGGCCACTACACCAACCTACCTGATTGCTACACTGACCTACCTGACCCCTACATTGACCTGCCTACTCCCCACACTGACCTACCAGACCCCTACACTGACCCACATACACTGACCTACCTGCCCCCTACACTAGCCCCTACACTGACCTGCCTACACTGACCTACCTGACCATTATACTGACCTACCTGACCACTACTCTAACCTACCTGACCACTACTCTAACCTACCTGATTGCTACACTCACCTGCCTACTCCCCACACTGACCTACCAGACCCCTACACTGACCCCAACACTGACCTGCCTACACTGACCTACCTGACCACTACACTGAGCTACCCTACCTGACCACTACACTGACCTACCTGCCCCCTACACTAACCTGCCTGTCCCCTACACTAGTCTGCCTGACCATAACACTGACCTACCTGACCACTACACGAACCTACCTGACCCCTACACTGACCTACATACACTGACCTACCTGACCCCTACACTAACCTACCTGGCAACTACACTGACCTGCCTGACCACTACACTGACCTACCTGACAACTACACTGACCTACCTGCCCACTACACTGACCTACCTGACCCCTACTCTGACCTACCTGCCCACTACACTGACCTACCTGCCTACTACACTGACCTACCCGCCTTCTACACTGACATACCTGACCCCTACACTGACCTACCTGCCCACTACACTAACCTACCTGACCCCTACACTGACCTACCTGCTCACTACACTGATATACCTGACTACACTGACCTACCTGCTCAGTACACTGACCTACACTGACCTACATAATTCCTACTTCCTGCACTACTCACACTCCCTCCTCCATCCTCCACACACATAGTTTGATGTAGATCAGTGGATCCATCATCCTTCTTAGCTCTCTATGGCCTCTTCATCCATCTGATCAGAGGTCGCCAGCACCGGGCAGGTAGTATTGTTAAGGAGTCCCTGCCATCCAGCCGCTCCTTGGTGTCCCCTGCTGGGAGGTTAGCTTACAGCCACTGCACATCTCCCATGATCTGCACCAAGCACTGTCCCTCCCCCTCCGCTGCTCTCACACACCGGCCGCACCAGAGGGACAGGCTGGACCAAAGGAGTCCCAGGGCGCTGGGAGTTGGAATATGGTGTTGCAGCGAGGAATGCCCAAATGCCTCATAGGGGCCGGGGGAGGCATTAAGCTGCAGCACAGACCCTTGGGAATAGTTTAGCCCCCCCCCCCCACGCCACTGCTTCTATCCAAAGTCTGCCAAAGAAACACCAGAATCTATCAAAAAAAAATCTATAATCTTGTTCCGAGTGCACTAAAATGTGGCCTCATCATACAGACTGTCTCCCCAAGCTGTTTTCAAAATAACGAAAGAATGCAGGGAAAATCTATTTAAATGTCTTTTTTTTTTTTCTTTATAAAATGCACAGTACAAAAGCACCACTGTACAGGCAGACTAATGCCGCGTACACACGTGCGGGACTTTTCCCGGCGGACTTAGTCCAGCGGACAATCCGCTGGACTTTCCAGCTGGGTCCGCCGGACTTTCCGGGCGTGTGGACTTGCCCACACACGTGCGGACTTGCCCACACACGCACGGACTTCTCCGGCCGATAATCCGCCGGCCAAAGTCCGCGGGAAAATGAACAGTCCATTCACACACACGGAGCAGTCCGTTCATTTCAAACGTAACTTCAGGTACGTAGCTAGCGTAGGCAGTAAATGCCGGCGAGCTAGCTCCGTCACCTGGCATGGATTTAAAGGGAATCCCCACGCCAAAAAAACGGCGTGGGGGTCCCCCCCAAATCCATCTCAGACCCTTATCCGAGCACGCAGCCTGGCAGGCCAGGAAAGGGGTGGGGACGAACAAGTGCCCCCCCCCTCCTGAGCCGTACCAGGCCGCGTGCCCTCAACATGGGGGGTGCCCTTGGGAAAGGGGGGCCGTGCGCCCCCCCCACCCCAAAGCACCTTGTCCCCATGTTGATGAGGACAAGGGCCTCTTCCCGACAATCCTGGCCGTTGGTTGTCGGGGTCTGCGGGCGGGGGCTTATCGGAATCTGGGAGACCCTTTAATAAGGGGGCCCCCAGATACCGGCCCCCCACCCTATGTGAATGAGTATGGGGTACGATGTACCCCTACCCATTCACCTAAGGTGTAAAATGTAAAGTACAAAAACACACACACTTTTGAAAAAATATTTTATTGCACTGCTCCGGGGGTCTTCTTCCGTCTTGGGGGTCTTCTCGCCGGACTTCTCCGCTCTCTTCTGCTCTTTTACCTAGCTCTTTCACGAGCGGAGAAGTCCGGCTACCTTCTTCGTCGTCGCCGCCGTCGTCTGGGGGTCTCGATCCGCCTTCGGGGGTCTTCCGGGGGTCTCTTCTGTTCTTGCGGCAGTCGTCGTCTTCTGCGCCGCCGGCGCTTTCTTCTTCTTGTTCTTCTTCTTGTTCTTCTTCTTGTTCCGATGTTGACACGTCGCTCCCTCTGCCCGGAATGGCAGAGGCGCGCTGCGCTGGGACTTATATAGGGACATGGGGACAGGGTCACATGCTCATGTCACATGGTGACCCCGCCCCCCTGTGATGTCACAGTCCCGGAGGATGCTGGGACTGTGACATCACAAGGGGGCGGGTCACCATGTGACATGAGCATGTGACCCTGTCCCCATGTCCCTATATAAGTCCCAGCGCAGCGCGCCTCTGCCATTCCGGGCAGAGGGAGCGACGTGTCAACATCGGAACAAGAAGAAGAACAAGAAGAAGAAGGCGCCGGCGGCGCAGAAGACGACGACCGCCGCAAGAACAGAAGAGACCCCCGGAAGACCCCGGAAGACCCCCGAAGGCGGATCGAGACCCCCAGACGACGGCGGCGACGACGAAGAAGGTAGCCGGACTTCTACGCTCGTGAAAGAGCTAGGTAAAAGAGCAGAAGAGAGCGGAGGAGTCCGGCAAGAAGACCCCCAAGACGGAAGAAGACCCCCGGAGCAGTGCAATAAAATATTTTTTCAAAAGTGTGTGTGTTTTTGTACTTTACATTTTACACCTTAGGTGAATGGGTAGGGGTACATCGTACCCCATACTCATTCACTTAGGGTGGGGGGCCGGTATCTGGGGGCCCCCTTATTAAAGGGGTCTCCCAGATTCCGATAAGCCCCCGCCCGCAGACCCCGACAACCAACGGCCAGGGTTGTCGGGAAGAGGCCCTTGTCCTCATCAACATGGGGACAAGGTGCTTTGGGGTGGGGGGGGGGCGCACGGCCCCCCTTTCCCCAGGGCACCCGCCATGTTGAGGGCACGCGGCCTGGTACGGCTCAGGAGGGGGGGGGCGCTCGTTCGTCCCCACCCCTTTCCTGGCCTGCCGGGCTGCGTGCTCGGATAAGGGTCTGAGATGGATTTGGGGGGGACCCCCACGCCGTTTTTCGGCGTGGGGATTCCCTTTAAATCCATGCCAGGTGACGGAGCTAGCGCGGCGGCATTTACTGCCTACGCTAGCTACGTACCTAAAGTCACGTGCTAAATGAACGGACTTGCCGATGAGCAGCAAGTCCGTTCATTTTCAAAAGTCCGGCGGACTAGCCTACTAACGGCGGGATTGTCCGCTGGACTGCTAAGTCCAGCGGATAATTTTAAAACCAAACTTAAAACTTTGGTCCGCCGGACTTTGGCGCCAAAAAGTCAGCCGGCGCCCACACACGAGGGGATTATCCGCTGGACTTGAGTCCAGAGGATAATCCCGCGGGATTGTCCCTTCGTGTGTACGCGGCATAAGAGCACTATATTTAAAATCACTGCTATATTTAAAATCACTGCTTCACTGCTTCTTTAAAAACGCTTCTTTAAAAAAAAAAAAAATGTTGTATTGATAAATGTCCCCCAGGGCAGTAGCTGGCCCCCATACCTTTTTATGTCCATTACTCAAAATTGGTACTTTTGAAGTTGGATCGGAAGAATTTCCCCCTTAATTTTCCCCCTGAAAATTGCACGGTCGTGCGACGCTGTACCCAAACAAAATTGATGTCCTTTATTCCTACAAATAGAGCTTTCTTTTGCTGGAATTTGATCACCTCTGTGTTTTTTTATTTTTTGCGCTATAAACAAAAAAATTTAGACAAAAAAAAGCAATATGTTTTACTTTTTGCAATAAAAAAAACATCAACCAAAAATAAAAAAACAAAAACAAATTTCTTCCTCAGTTTAGGCCAATATATAATCTGCTACATATTTTTGGTAAAAAAAATTGCAATAAGTGTATATTGATTGGTTTGGGCAAAAGTTATAGCGGCTACAAAATAGGGAATAGATTTTTGGCATTTATTTTTTTATTTTTTACTAGTAATGGTGGCAATCTGAGATTTTTAACGACTGCGACATTGCAGCTGACAGATCGGACAGTTCTGACACATTTTTGGGACCATTGACATTTATACAGCAATCAGCGCTATAAAAATGCACTAATTGCTGTGTAAATGTCACTGGAAGGAAAGGGGTTAACACTAGGGGGCGATCAAGGGGTTAACTGTGTGTGACTTTCCAGGGGAGGAGCCAGATCGCTGTTCCTACTTAGTAGGAACACACGATCTGTCTCTCCAACACACGATCTGTCTCTCCTCTCCTGACAGAATGGCGATTTGTGTGCTTACACACACACATCTCTGTCCTGGCTCTCGTGCCTTTGATTGTGCGAGGCCATGCGCATTGTGTCTCCCGCCCTGCAGTGGGCATGCACGCCTGCTACTGTTCTTAACCGCTTCCCGGCCCCCTCCTGAACATTTACATCGGCAGAATGGTTCCGGTCGGGAGCTCTGTGACCATGGCCGCGGGACCAGCGGACCCGATCGCCGCTGGTGTCCTGCGATCGGGTCACAGAGCTGAAGAACGGGGAGAGGTCTGTGTAAACAAACCTCTCCCCGCGCTTCCTACACTTCCTGTCACTAATCGGCTGTTCCCTGTCATCGGGAAAGCCAATCAGTGAGGTCAGACGTCAGCCACGCCCCCTAATGTAAAAAAAACACACTTCACAGACCAAAACCCCTCCCCGCCCCCTAGTGGTTAACTCTTTCACTGCCAGTGTAATTTATACGGGAATCAATGCATTTAAATAGCATTGATTGCTGTATAAATAGTGGTCCCAAAAATGTGTCAAAAATGTGTCAAAAATGTCCGATGTGTCCGCCATAATGTCGCAGTCACAATAAAAACCGCTGATCGCCTCCATTACTAGTAAAAAAAAAAAAATATTAATAAAAATGCTATAAAACTATCCCCTATTTTGTAAACGCTATAACTTTTGCGCAAACCAATCAATAATCGCTAATTGCGTTTTTTTTTACCAAAAATATGTAGAAGAATATGTATCGGCCTAAACTGAGGAAAAAAACGTTTTTTTATATATTTTTTGGGGATATTTATTATAGCAAAAAGCTAAAAATATTGAATTTTTTTCAAAATTGTCGCTCTATTTTTGTTTATAGCGCAAAAAATAAAAACTGCAGGGGCAATCAAATACCACCAAAAGAAAGCTCTATTTGTGGGGAAGAAAGGACGCCAATTTTGTTTGGGAGCCAAGTCGCACGACCGCGCAATTGTCAGTTAAAGCGACGCAGTGCCGAATCGCAAAAAGGGGCCTGGTCCTTTGGCTGCAAATTGGTCCGGGGCTGAAGTGGTTAAAGGAGCTGACGTACAGCTACGGCGATTTGGAATTTGCTGACCTGCCACAGTATAAAGACGGTGGCTGCACAGCAAGTGGTTCATAGGGTTCGGAGTTTGGGTCCAAACTTTTGTGATGTTCAAAAGTTCTGGCGTGAACCGGACCAGGGGGTATTCGGCCCAACTCTATTTGTACTGACTAGGCTGACAGCTTTACTGCTACCCATCCTTGATTTAGGAATACTTCATGTGTATGTCAAGTCGACATGTTTTTTCTACTTTTGGATAGAGAGGGGAAGGATAAACCTTTTGACATTATTTTACTAGACAGGAAGTCAGGGGAACTTTATCTGAAAATTGCGTGGCGTGCGACGCTGTACCCAAATAAAATTGATGTCGCTTTCTTTTGCTGGTATTTGATCACCCTTGTGGTTTTTATTTTTTGCGCTATAAACAAAAAAAAGAGCAACAATTAAAAAAACAAAAAAAAAACAATGTTTTTTACTTTCTGCTATAAAACATATCCAATAAAAACATGTAAAAAATCGAATTTCTTCACCAATTTAGGCCAATATGTATTCAGATTTTTGGTAAAAAAAAAATCCCAATAAGCGTATGTTGATTGGTTTGTGCAAAACTTATAGCATCTACAAACGAAGGGATATTTTTATGGAGTTTTTTATTTATTCATTTTTTTACTAGTAATGGCGGCGATTTTTTTTTGCGGGACTGCGACTTTGAAGCGGACAAACCGGACAACTAAATGACACTTTTGACACTTTTTTTTGGACCAGTGACACTAATACAGTGATCAGTGCTAAAAATATGCACTGCTACTGTACTAAGGACACTGGCAGGGAAGGGAATAACACGAGGGGCGATCAAAACATTAAGTGTGTCCCTAGGGGGTGCTTTCTAACTGTGTGGTTTGACTGGGGAAAAAAAGAGATCCGTGTTCCTGCTTAGCAGATAGAACGGCAATCTGCATTGTTTATATTCCTCTTTCGTGAAGGATCGCGAGTGGCCAGCAGACATTGTCTTACCCTCTGGCCAATCAGCACATTTTTTCACATCTTTTCTTGTCTCTGAAATTGCTGGGGCATGATCCTAGTAGTTGCATGCACTTGTTGAATTAATTAACCTTTTTTTTTGGTTAATTCTCCTTTAGGGGGTGTGACAGGGGGCGTGTCCTATGCCTACATAAATATGCTAGTAAGTGTCCCTCATTCCCATCTCAAAATGTTGGTAGGTATGTTAGCCTTGTGTAATCTTGGCCCAGATGTTGGATCCAAGCTAACTCAATTCTTTACATGATCGCGCCTCCGGCTACTGCATAGCTACTGCACGAAGCGACATACAGGTACATTGTTTCGGGCAGCCAGGCCGCCTTGCCGCAATTAATGTGCGGAAGGTGGTCAGGAACCGATTCAACTATTGTCCCAAACAACGCTGCCAGGTGCCATACAGGGAGGTCACTGGTGGCCCCAATCAAAATGTTGCTATGGGCAAAACTGAAATATGTCATAACAATACTTCAGAAAGAATAGATATTAAAGGAAAATACACTATTGTTTCTCTTAAAGGTACCCTGTCAGGCACCCAACATTTAAATACATTTTGAATGATGGGTAGCACTCGAGCAGAGGAAAGATAGACTAAAGGGACTGCCAGTGAGATGGCAGCTCCTCTACCGCAGAAAAAAAAAAACTCTTTGACACCATGATATTACTCCATTATTTCAAAATAAAACAAACACATTTAGTGGATAGAGAATGAGTTCTTTATTGCAGCTTATGCATTATGACATCAAAGTGTAAAGAAGATAATTGCATTCAGAAAGTGTACTATTGGGAATTATGTGTGCAATTACCAGTTGCAGAAAGAGTACTATTAAAAGACTTCACAAAACATCACACAAATCAGAAAACATCCTGAACACTTCTTTTCTTGTCTCTGAAATTGCTGGGGCATGATCCTAGGAGTTGCATGCAGTCGCAGTGATTACAAAACATTGGTTAACATTTTTTTTCCCCAATGTGTAAAAAACTGTTTGCCTTCTAGTAACTATATCTGACAATCACTGGTTCTCACCTACATAGAATGAGCTCAACCAGTTTGCCATGCTTAAAGAACTCCAGGCAAATAGTTAATTTACTGGTGAAAATGTGTTAATTTGACCCTGTCACCACAATGTACATGCAGATCACTTGAAGGCAGCCAGTGAGCACTATTTAAAGTTTCATTAGTGCCTGAGTGGCCACTCGCCTTAGCACAAGTTGGTGGAAGATCCTTAGCCCATAGCTCCCAACTGTCCCTGATTTCGAGGGACTGTCCCTGATTTGGAGCAATGTCCCTCTGTCCCTCGTTCCCCCTCATTTGTCCCTCATTTTGGTCTGATCCTCATAGTTATATATAAAATGCACTTTTTATCTTTCAAAAAGTGTTTCCCAGTGCTAAAACCTTTCATCATTAATTTCATCAATTTTAAAAGCAAATATAAAGGAAAAGTATTGGTAAAAAAAAAAAAAAGCACTTGTTGAATTAATTAACCTTTTTTTTGGTTAATTCTCCTTTAAGGGTGTGTGGCAGGGGGCGTGTCCTATGCCTACATAAATTTGCTAGTAAGTGTCCCTCACTCCCGTCTCAAAAATGTTAGGAGGTATGTTAGCCTTGTGTAATCTTGGCCCCGATGCTGGATCCAAGCTAACTCAATTCTTTAATCAGAGCTTTAGTACATGAAAGGCTGCCCTGAGCACATTGAAGAAGGGGCACATGACAAGGTGGGCTGTAAGGCAGGAAAAGGGTTAAGAATGGGTGGGGAATAGATGAAGGATATGATGTAGGGAGCAGAAAGGTGGTGGTTATAACTAAGGGAGACCTTGAGGAAGAACAGACAGCAAGGAGAGCAATCTGACCCACTCACCCTCTTAGTAACAGTGTGGATATGGCTATGATTAGGACTCGGAGTTCATATGTTTGGGGAATTTAGGTATGGGAAGAGGATGGGGGACTCTTGGGGTGGACGATTCGTGGTATCAAATGTTGGAAATGCTTGGATGGGTGGTTTAAACTTAATAGTCATAAAGATGTATGATTATTTTCATGAATTACTAAGGTTTATTCCAGGTGAACAATGGTGTAAAAAGATTGGTGCATGCCTACCAAGCTGGTTGTGTTAAATTTAAAGTGTTACATTGTGACTTTGCTGGTATCCCTTCTGATTTATTTATTACTAACTACAGTGTGTGTATTTTTTTTTAAATGGCAATGCTAATTTCATATCCCTGATATGTGCCTGTTATACCATGTACTTGTGTGAAAAATTGTCCTGTTCTCTTTGTATTGCATCCCTGGTGTTCCTGCCCGTCCCTCTGATCTCCTGTTAAAAACTGACCACACTAAGCAGGAGAACACTGTGGTCAGTTCTCTAGCTGTGCTGGGAACTCAGCCCCCTATTCTCCAATGATCAGACTGGTCCTGACGCACACTCCCTGAACAGCCTTTCACTGGGAAGCCAAGTGTGATGCTTCTTCTCCTCCTCTAGCTCAAATGCAGCTGAGAACAGAGGGAATATGATCACTTAAAAAAATTGAAAAAAGGTATTTATAGGTTATAGTTCTTTTTTCATATCTATGTATTCGTTATGTTCACTAACACTCAAATATGAAAGGAAATTCCAGTTAGCTATTATTTAAATTTCCGTATTTTGGATTTTCAAATTTCAGAATTTTCAAATTTTTAGGATTTTCAAACTTTCAAATTTTCGAATTTACGAATTTTTGAATTTTTGAGTTTACGAATTTACGAATTTTTGAATTTACAAATTTTCAGACTTTCGGATTTTCGGATTTTCGAATTTCAAATTTACAAATTTTTCAAATTTACAAATTTTCGAATTTACAAATTTACAAATTTACAAATTTACAAATTTACGAATTTGCGAATTTCAATTCTAACGAATGACCCAAAAAAAATAAAAAAATAAAAAATGAAACGAAAATGAACAAATTTGTCAGCAGTACACATGTCTAGTTTGCAGTATGTCTATATGAGGATTGAAATTATATGTATGTACCTTTCATGTGATGTTTTTGTCATCCATGGCACAATAAACGTATTAATTTCCTCAACATTGAATTTTTTTTTTCCCAACCCCTTTCCTAATTACGTCATATAGGGATGGATGTGTGTTACTCATGTACCTCATCTAAAGTCCCAAATTTTCTTTTTTAACTGAATCAGGGATGGAGGCATTATGACTGGCTAATATGTAATTTGCAACCCTCTCCTGTTTCACATTTCACAGATTGACAACTGGCTTGTCTGTATATTAATTATGATACGCCGCTCTGGCAAGGTCGCCTGTCCGCCGTGCTGTAAGCGTGGCGCTGATGCGGGTCATGCTGGGATCAGCTGGGATCATTTAACACGTCACTTGGCACTTGGCTAATGGATCACATCTTTTGCAATCTCAAGGTAAATTACCTTGGGAACTCTTTTACTCTCTCCATGGTGTTTTAAAGCACCTCACAGCTTCAGGGGTCTGTCTTTCACCTCATCGTCTTCACTGATATTCATTTTAGTACTTTTTAGGGCTCCTTTTAGGATTTTAATTCACCAATTTTGTCTTTTATATATCACATATTGATTATATCATTTCATTTTCACCTACATCCACAGTTGTGGAGCCCATACTCACTGCCTCTCAGATTTGTTTGGTATTCCACCATTTGTATATGCTCCTGGCTGCTCCCGGGTGTCTCGGTCGCCTCAGCTCCCTTGCCAGACACCCTCTACGGTCTTGGTCCTCCAGCCTTGTGCACATAGCATATGTGAGTACTTTAAGGCACAATAAGTTTGTCCCTTTATCCATTACATTTTTGTTCCATCATTATGTAATATAGACCCTTGGTTATTTATGTTTTCTCTTTCCAGAGTATCATTGCATCTGCCCCTGCAGAGTTGGTAATACCCAACGAAACGCGCGGGGGCCTAAATTTGATGCATTATGTTTACAGTGATGGCTCATAAGCCCTTAACTTTATTACATTCAAGTTTCTACATCATCATGCAAATAAGGCCAGTTGCTTCTTTGCTACATTGTATACGTGCTACATAACTTACCTTGTTATGTGTTACATGGTTTGCAGCATGTCTATATGAGCATTGAAATTATACGTATGTACCTTTCATGTGATGTTTTTGTCACCCATGGTAAATAAACGTATTTATTTCCCCAACATTGAATATTTTTTTAGTCTTACATATATGCCTCATTTAAAGTCCCAACCCCTTTTCCTAATTGCTGGTTTTCAACTGGAGTCCTTCTGCTTTCAAGTAAATGACAGGCTACATATACTGATCCATAGTCTCTGGCTGCAAGACAGCTGCTTTAACTGTGTATGAGAGTACTTAGACAAAATCCATCTCTATGTGAAATGTACACTGAGATAGATAAACCAAGCCTTTATTATCCACATCTACATAACCCATGTCCAACTTCATGCTTTAGCCATAAAACAGCAATCTGGTGCCATTGACACAAGCCTGTCAACATAGGTGTAAAACAACACATGCAACTCCTTCCGGTAACCACTTTCCAAATGGTTATGAACATTTCTCCTTCAGTTTTACAAGAAGTCGACTAAGTCTGAATTGTGACTGCTGGAGAGCTGAGACAATGGGCAGAAGGAAATAGGCAATGGCATGTCCACCCAACCTACAGTACAAATGTATATCCAACCCAGAAGTCATGACTATGAGTAGCAACTATCCCAGGGCCATTTTAAGATAGAGGGATAGCAAGGGAGCTAGTACCAGTTACACCAGAGGGGGAGCACCTTAGTGGAATTTTAGGGTAATGTATCTCAAATTTGTTCGCAATGCCAGTCACATCCTATGGTTATCTTTATAAAGAAAGTCATTCTGGTCTTTAGGTGTGACCCTGACCAGGATTATATTTAAAACCAAACTTTAGGTGTGGCAGTTTTTCCTGCTTGGACCAATGTAATTATGTACACTATATTGTCAAAAAGTATTGGGGCACCTGCCTTTACACACACATGAAGTTTAATAGCATCCCAGTCTTATTCCGTAGGGTTCAATATTGAGTTGGCCCACCCTTTGCAGCTATAACAGCTTTAACTCTTCTGGGAAGGCTGTCCACAAGGTTAAGGAGTGTGTCTATGGGAATGTTTGACCATTCTTCCAGAAGTGCATTTGTGAGGCCAGGTACTGATGTTGGACGAGAAGGCCTGGCTTGCAGTCTCTGCTCTAATCCATCCCAATGGGGTTCTATCGGGTTGAGGTCAGGACTCTGTGCAGGCCAGTCAAGTTCCTCCACCCCAAACTCGCTCATCCATGTCTTTATGGACCTTGCTTTGTGCACCAGTTCAAATTTGGCGGATTATGGTGTGGGGTTGTTTTTCAGGGGTTGGGCTTGGACCCTTAGTTCCAGTGAAAGGAACACTTAAGGCATCAGGATACCAAGACATTTTGGACAATTTCATGCTTCCAGATTTGTGGGAACAGTTTGGGGATGGCTCCTTCCTGTTCCAACATGACTGAGCACCAGTGCAAAAAGCAACCCATCTAGCTTTTTTTTAACAAAGCTGAGCTCTCATTAATAGAAATACATTTTTGCTACCTAAAATTAAAGTATTACGCTAAATATATTCTGTTTGCAGCTATAATGTAGTTGTTGTGTATCTCTATTGAGAAACTTGTCACATTTATCTAGTGGGATGCCAACTTTACATGAATGTTTAATGGCCCACTGATTTTATGATTGAGCCAAGGAATCCTTGTAGCTTTAATAGCCCTGATCTATTTGTTTATTGCTCAAAAATTTCCATGTGTCATGTTCGTCCACATAGATTAACCATCATTTTAGAACAAAAAAGGTGGACATTGTTTAGCCCAACTTTGATTCATGCAAACTCTGCCCTAAAGCTTCTAACTGTTTTCAATATCAGTGCTATGAAACCTCCAAGAGTCAGGCATCAATAAAGATAAAAGTGTACCAACCAACAGCTGTCATTTTTCTAGTGCTGGTTGAAAATTACAAGCAAGCTGTTGGGTTGCAACGTACAAAGCCTTGACTTTTTCTTTTCTAAAAGAGACAATTTGAGCTTGTCCATCTTTTTTGGATCCTTTACCAGGCCTGAACTGCGCTGAGCAAGTAGGAACGTGGTTCCTTAACTACAAAGTGGATCAAGCAAGCCCACTACACAAATTATCATATACTAGGTGCCATCTTTGCAAAAAATAAAGATAGGAAAGGATAATGAAGAGGAAAGTTGGCTTGCCAGTTCATTTTAGTTTATATGTGTCTGAAAAGGATTTGATGTACTGTATATACTCGAGTATAAGCCGACCCGAATATAAGCCAAGGGTGAGAAATGCACAGCTACTGTAAGTGGAAAAGAGGGTCAACAATGCCCATGTGCAGCCTCACTGTGCCCATTTGCATGCCTCACTGTGCCCATTTGCAGCCATAGGTCCCCCGAACTTCAAACTCGGTAGTCAAGGGTTCCTAGATGCCCCCTAGCTGTAGCCAAAAGGGTCCCGAAATTACATTGCTGCAGATGGACACAGTTGACCAACTTTGGGGCCCCATATCTCGGGGCCACTTAGTGCTAGGAACCCCATTGGTGTACAAAACCAGTGGAACTATCACTACAAAATATTCAAAGATGGGGTTCCTAGCACCAAGTGGCCACGAGATAAGGGGCCCCAAATTCAGTTCGGAAAATGTCAAGCACTTTTCTGCAGCAAAGAATGACACTTTCTCGGAACAGATTTTGGGGCCTCGTATCTCGGGGCCACTTGATGTTAGGAACCCCATCTTTGGATATGTTGTAATGATAGTTCCACTTGGTTTGCACACCTAGCACCAAGTGGCCCCAAGATACGGGGTCCCAAAGTCGGGTCGGAAAATGTCATTCTCTGCTGCAGAAAAGTGCTTGACTCAAGTATAAGCCGAGGGGGGCATTTTCAGCACCAAAAAATGTGCTGAAAAACTCGGCTTATACTCGAGTATATACACTAGTTAAATGGATGATGAATGTCTTGATAAGTTCCGTTGTCTTAATCTTCTGGATTTTGTTTGTCTTTCTGTTCATCATTGGAATTTTGATCTGAAAAAAGAAGGTATTTATTTTCTTTGCTGTTTCAAAAGCAGATGCTTAACAAAGTAGCTTAAGAATCATAAATAAGAGCTGAGCAACATGCAGTTTATAGGCTGTTTTTGCTAAGTCACTCTTACATACCAATGTGCTTTGTTGAGGGAGGATGTCCAGTTACACTGCAAGTTCAAAAGGCATAAATTATTATCATTGTTACATACCACTAATTACATTATACTGCAGTCATAATCCTTGTAACCACTTCACCCCCGGAAGATTTTACCCCCTTCCCGACCAGAGCACTTTTTACAATTTGACACTCCGTCGCTTTAACTAACAATTGCGTGGTCATGCAATGCTGTACCCAGACTAAATTTGCGTCCTTTTTTTCCCCACAAATGGAGCTTTCTTCTGGTTGTATTTGTTTGATCACCTCTGCGTTTTTTTTTTTTTAACTATAAACAAAAAAAAAGCGGCAATTTAAAAAAAAAAAACAATATTTTTTACTTTTTGCTATAATAAATATCCCCAAAAATGCTTTTAAAACACACATTTCTTCACCAGTTTAGGCCAATATATAGTCTTATACATATTTTTGGTAAAAAAAATTGCAATAAGCTTATATTGATGGGTTTGCGCAAAAGTCATAGCCTCCACAAATTATGGGAAAGATTTAAGGCATTTTTATGGCATTTTTAATATTTATTTATTTTTGTTACTAGTAGTGGCGGTGATCTGCGATTTTTAGTGGTACTGCGACATTGTGACATATTTGACACATTTTTGGGACCATTGACATTTATACAGTGATCAGTGCTATAAATATCTAACACACAGGTGCACACAATAAGGCCCAAAATGCACCGCTCAGCGCTATTGATGATTAATCCTCCTAGGTATTTTAGATATCTATATTAAAGCTTATAGTTATTTAATCCTAAATAGCAGCTACTTAAAATAAAACAAATCCCTTAGGAAGAAGTCGTGTATGACGAAACATGTCAGGGGCGTGGCTACACGGACAGTGAACACCAAATTCTTATTGCTGCCGGTCTTGTTGGTTTTCTATTTGCTTTACCGAACCGGACTTCTACTGCTGGGAATTTTTTTCATGAGGAGGACCCATGTCAGGAGCAGGCTTCGGGGAGGTGGTGAGATCTAAAGCAACAGAGTTATTGATTGTGGGTGACCATATTGCACGCTCTGCCAGTTCATCTCTCATCTATGCTTGTTGTGGATATGTGCTGTGATGTGCTGATTTTGCTGATTTTCACTGTATCACATGTGAGTTTAACTTTTGAAGTGTGAGTGTGGCCATTTTTTAAAATAAATTGTTGAAAACTGAGTCACGCTATGTGGAGCACCGTTTATTTTTTATTTCCACATATGGCGAGAGTGATCGTGGATTGATCGTACCTATAACCCAGGTGTGGTTAAATTGCTTATCTGCCGACCACGAGAGTGGAAGGCATCACCATCTGGTGAGTGCGATTTTATGGGGAGAGGGATCACAAGACACGTCGGTGTGGTGGAAGATTAGAGCATTTTCATTGGATGTATTGTGGTGGACTTTTTTCCTTTGAAGATTTATTTTCCAAACACATTTATTTATGGACTTTTATGTGTGTTCACGTTAACACTATTTCACGTGGTGTTATTTACACAGATATTTTCATTCAATTTTCTGTGACGTCACATTTTTTATTTTTTATATTTCTTTATTTATCATCATTTTTTTAAGCGCCGCTTGATTATTTTCAAACACTTTTGCACTACATGTTTGATGTTAATCTGTTTATTCAATTGATATTTTTTGTGAAGGGGCAGCTGTTACACATTATTAGTTTAAAAAGGTGAGGCGCGGTGTTGTCATTCACATGCACCTACACACATATTGCTGGAGGGATTGGCGCGGTGGTGGTAAGATATTGTAGTAGCGCGATTATTGATTGCCAACAAACCAGATATAAATATGTAAAACCAATGATGAAAATAAAAAATGCAAAAAGATGCGATTTTAGAACATCATAGCAGCGCTTATGTCACTATAAATTTCTTATGACATTTAGAAACAATTTCTTGTACACAATAAGTATTAGGATAAGTGAATGAACGAAATAGTCCATAGAAGAGGCTTCAAGTGAGGAAAACACAAGTTTTCTTAGGATGGAGAAAATAAAGTTCATCAATCCATGCACCAAACCCCAGGCTTGTCACCACGTAAAGAGAAACACTCACCTTTGGGGATAAACTCACCAGAAAACTGGTAAAATTAAGCATTCAGAATATATCTTTGTGCTTCCACTTCTCAAGAACATCCACTGGTTATCTGTGTTTATGTGAGGTAAGAGCAGCTCCAAAGATAGCAGGGTCAAGGTTCACATAGCGTAATCCTATTTAGACTTTTTAAAGTAAAAGAAGCATATATGCAAACCGGGGTAGAGCCGGCGACTGCCAGCAACAAGGGAACCCCTGCGTTAACGATAACCCATGCGCCTGGTTACTTCCTAGTTCCTAGTTCCTCACATGTCACTTCCAGGTATTGTGGAGAGCAATCACTGGCGCGTTTCGTCACTTCCGACTTTGTCGAATGACGCCCTTTGATAAAGTCGGAAGTGACGAAACAAAGATATATATTCTGAATCCTTAATTTTACCGGTTTTCTGGTGAGTTTATCCCCAAAGGGGAGTGTTTCTCTTCACGTGGTGACAAGCCTGGGGTTTGGTGCATGGATTGATGAACTTTCTTTTCTCTATCCTAAGAAAACTTGTGGTTTCCTCACTTGAAGCCACTTCTATGGACTATTTCGTTCATTCACTTATCCTAATACTTATTGTGTACAAGAAATTGTTTCTAAATGTCATAAGAAATTTATAGTGACATAAGCGCTGTTATGATGTTCTAAAATCGCATCTTTTTGGATTTTTTATTTTCATCATTGGTTTTACAGTGCCATAAATATGAACTGATTATTGTGTAAATGTCACTGGTAGGGAAGCGGTTAATACTAGGGGGCGATCAAGGGGTTAAATGCTGACTGGGTGAGGAGACATATCATTGTTTCTACTTAGTAGGAACAAACAATATGTCTCCTCTCCCCTGACAGAACAGGGATTTGTGTGTTTACGATCGCGCCCGCCAGCCATGTGCATCGGGTCCCCCGCCGTGCAGCAGCCGCGTGCCCTCTGGTGGCTCTTAAAGGGGAAGACGTACCGGTACAGGGTTTTGCCTAGCCGTGCCATTCTACCAACGTATATTGGCCTGACGGCCGCACTTCCAGAAGTCCTTTAATTGAAGCTTCATATGACAAGTGTTTTTTTTCCCTCGTAGCTAGTTTCCTGCAGTCTATTAGCACCTATTTTTTTTCTATATATTCATTCAATATTTTTTTACTCTCTTAGCTAGTTTCCTGCAGTCTATTAGCACCTATTTCTCTCCTACATAATTTTTTTTACTCTTAGCTAGTTTCCTGCAGTCTATTAGCACCTATTTCTCTCCTATATATATATTTTTTTTTTTTATTAGCCATTGACGTTCATTCAAGACTATGCACATACTTTGGGAATATGCCAGTAACGGTCCTCATGATGTTCTAACACTTTGCTTTTGACATCATTTGTTCTCAACATCAACTTCATTGTTCATTCATGTTTTCTATTATTTTGTGTATGTTGTTGTAACCTTACAATGATTTTGACTGATGTGTCGAGTTTTCTCCGAGTTCAATTGGTGTATCAGATTTTTCTGGCAGTGGATTTGCACCGAACTCTTTACACCAGATTTGAGTGTAAGTACCGTGTATTCTATTCTGGGTTTTCTTTGTAACACCAGCTGAGTACTAATTTTAATTGGTTCACCTGTAACCTAATTATGACACATTAAAGCATTATATAGGTGATTGTGGTGACTAGTTCCAATAATGCATCTACCTCTTTGTCCCCTGCTCCATCTGTCAACCACTTGTCATATGAAGCTTCAATAAAAGGATTTTTGGAAGGGCAGCCGTCCGGAATTATTTCCTTATGTTACACATCATGCGAGCTGGACTAGCACATGACTAGTGTGTGTGGGCATTAACCAGAGACTCACTCACCTGGAGCTGCTTTTCTTGTTTCATTGTATATCGGTCTGAGCCGGTCGGGAAACGGTTAATTTGACAAGAGAAGACACAGTCTTGTGAATGCTGGTATTTAATTGACTCTCACTATGGTTGATTTAGTTAAAGAAGTACTATTATTATACTATTATACAGGTAGAGAAACATCGAGAAAGTTCAGAGCCGAACAACGTATAATTGAAGTCTATAGGACCCGAACTGGAAAAATCAAAAGTGCCCATTTTGAAGGCTTAGATGCAAGTTATTTGGGCATACAAAGGGTAGCTGGGTACTGCCCTGAAGGACGTGTATCAATAAAAAAAAAAACATTTTTAAATGAGCAGTGATTTGCTGATGCTTTTTTTTCCCCCTTTTCCTCTCTCCCGATTGGTCATTTTTTTATGCAGCACCAGTTCTGGAAGAAATATTTGTTTTGTAGGGCATTTTGGAAGATTTTGAACATGGAATGGGCAGGTATGCATCTATTATTATGAAGGTGGAAAGAGATGGGTAGTAAAACTAAGGTGATATTGTGGAATGTAAGATAACTAGGGGATGGAGGAATAGACAAGCAGTTTTTGAAACATTAGAGTTTTATAAACCAGTAATGGTATTTTTGCAGAAGACCCATTTGGAGCGAGAGGACTCAGTGCTTGTTGACAGATCTAGATTTCCTTACCAATTCCACTCCACTTACTCCACATATGCACAGGGTGTTAGTGTTTTGGTCGCTCGCTCCATACGGTTCACATGCAAACAGAACTTTAAAGACCCTGAATGTCATTATATTATGTTATTATATACATATATATACATTATATACATTAAATTATGAAAATGGTTTACTAGTGAATCTGTATGTTCCTCCTTCCTATAAGGAGGAAGTGTTGAAAACTGTGTTTGAAAATATGATACAATGGTCGGCTCTAACAACTTTATTGATGCAAGATTTCAATAATATATTAAATGAGGAGGAGGACAGATTTAACACTTCAAAGGTGAAAGGGAAAGTGAATAAAACAAGGTTTGCTAGACAAATTCAAGAGATGGGCTTAGTGGATGTATGGAGACTTAGATATCCATTGGTGAGAGAATACTCATGCTGCTCAAGCACTTATGGGTCATTATCAAGAATAGATCTGGCCCTCGGAAATTATTACTTTATCCAATGGCTAGATTTAAATCAGTATGGCCCTAGAGGCCTCTCAGATCATTCCCCTCTAGTATTGACTATGGAGATGGGGGGGGGGGGGCAATTATTGCCTCCACCATGGAAAGTTGACCCTCAGTGGTTGTCTTTAATGCCGGGGGGGAACCCAATAGAATCATCACTGTTAGAATTCTTTAAAAAAAATAAGGGCACTGCTTCTCCGTTATTGGCTTGGGACGCTATGAAGGCTTATTTACTAGGTATGATGATTAAAGAAATCTCTAAAATCAAGAGCTCATCAAATAAAATGGGAGGAGGAAGTATTGCAGATGGCGGATCAGGCAGAGCAGGATTTTATCAGGGACCCCACTGAAGATATGCGATTAGCCTAGCAAGAGGCTCAGGAAATATATAGTACCTTATTGTTACCAAAGCAGAAAATAGCAGATCAAGAACAGTACGAAGTAGGGTAACAAGTAGGGCATATGTTGGCAGTAATAGCTCGGGCCCCGGTCCATCAACTATTGCAGCTGTTAAAAACAGAAGGGGGGAGATAGCATATGATACAAACAGTATTCAGAGTATATTTGTTAACTTTTATCCCACACTCTATGAGTACAAGATTACGGAAGCAACGAGTCAAATTAAACAGTTTTTAGATGAACTTTGTATCCCTAAACTTAAACCAGCAGAAAGAGAATTCTTAGATAGTCCTATATCCTTAAAGAGTTAAAACAAGCAGTATCTCAGACTCATAATAATAAACCACCAGGGCAAGATGGACTGCCTATGGAAATTTACAAAAAATATGGACAGATACTACTACCCAAACTTCTGGAAGTATTAAATTAGACCTTTAGAACAGAAAGACCTCCAGATTCAATGCAAGAAACAATAATAACAGTGATTCCAAAACAGGGTAAAGATCCATTAATGCCAGAATCTTACAGACCTATATCTCTCCTAATGTCAGATCATGTAAAGATCTTAGCATGCTTGCAAATATGTTATCTAGCTGCATTAATACTATAATTCATGGTAATTGAATGGGCTTTATTCCTTCAAGAGCAGCATCAACAAATATCTGTAGACTTTTTTAAAATATGCAATTACCTATGAATAAGGTAGGCAAAAGAGCAATACTGTCTGGATGCACAGAAAACTTTTGATATGGTGGAGTGGGAGTATTTATGGGCTGTACTAGCTGCCTTTGGTATAGGTCCCAGCTTTTTAACATGGTTGAGAATGCTGTATAGTGAACCTAAAGCAAGGTTAATAATTAATAACACATTATCCTTCTCCTTTTCACTGTCGAGAGGAACTAGACAAGGCTGCCCCCCGTCTCCCGTCTTTTGTTTGTCATGGCTATAGAGCCTTTGGCTCTTGTTATTAGACAATCAGCTGGAATTATTGGGTTTCACCAAGCAGGTAGTGAGGACAAAATAGCCCTATATGCAGACGATGCCCGTATTTTCTTGGGGGATACCTCAAATTCAATAATAGAACTTATCTGCCTCATTTCTGCATTTGGGCTAATCTCGGGCTTTCAGATTAATTGGGAGAAATCAATATTGCTTCCACTAGATGATCTAAAAGCACCCTTGTCAGATATAGCTTCACAAATTCAAATTAAGCATACAGCAAAATATTTGGGTATAGAGGTATCACGAAATGTAAAGGAGTATATTAATTTGAACCTTAAACCATTATTAATAAAATTTGCTGATAAATGTCGGAGTTAGTGTAAGCTTCCATTGACAGTGATTGGCAGAGCCAATCTTATTAAAATGATATAGACCCTGCAACTGCTTTATGAAAAAAAAGCAGTGGAAAAAACAGCCCCATATTAAACTGACTACATTAGTCAAAAGAGGCATTATTATTGTTATTTTTTAGCATTGCGACTACAGCATTTTGCTGGATGGTCAGAAATACATTCGCTGGGTAGCTAGAGATAACTTGGCGATTAGGGGAGTATAGTTGGCTTCTGCTAGTTTATTGGGGTCTGCTGTTAGGTGAAGGCCTAGATAGGGTATGCTGGATGGTCTGTTATTATCCTTATTTGAAGGGGATGCACTAATATATTTACTGGAAATGAGAAAAGCTTCTTAACAGGTAAATTATATGATAAAACATGGCAGGAAATTAAAAATATTACAAGGATTAAGGTTTATACGCTATATACTCTGTAATGCAATAACTCCAGTTATAGGGGATTAAATAAACTGGAAGGGTTTGATTTATGGAAAACTAAAGGGTTGAGGTATATAGCCCAACTATTTCATAATGATGTGCTAAAAACTAGACATGTTCGATTAGTTTCGTACGAATTCGTAATTCGTACGAATTTTTCGAAATTTGTACGAATTTACGAATCCGTAGTTCAAATTTTTTCGAATACGAATTCCGTACGGAATATGAAATTCTGTTTACGAATTTCGTCGCCAAATTATTCGAATCCGACTACCAAATATCGAATTTCAACTAATATGAAAGAAATTTTTATAGCGGATATAATGAATGATTCGAAAGAATTTGAATGAATTCAAATGATTCGAATGACAAAGTGTCATTTTTGCAGGAAAAATTCCGTTTACGAATTTCAGCTCCAAATTATTCAAATCAAACTACCAATATCGAATTTCAACTAATTCGAAAGAAATTATTATAGCGGATATAACGAATGCTTCGAATGGATTTGAATGAATTTGAATGATTCGAATGACAAAGTGTCATTTTTGCAGGAAAAAAAGCTATTTAAAATCACTGGCGGCTATTGCCGGCTAATGAATTGTCGGCTCCGTAACACAGAGAACAGTCATTCATTGATTAAAAAAAAAAAAAGCATGGGGGGCCCTTCAGGTCTGGTATGGATATTAAGGGGAACCCCAGCCAAAAAAAAAATGGCGTGGGGTCCCCCCTAAATATCCATACCAGACCTTTTGGTCTTTTTCCATTTATATTGCAAAAAATAAAAACCACAGAGGTGATCAAATACCATCAAAATAAAGCTCTATTTGTGGGAAAAAAAGGACGCAAATTTTGTTTGGGTACAGCATTGCATGACCACGCAATTAGCAGTTAAAGCAACGCAGTGCCAAATTGTAAAAAGTGCTCTGGTCAGGAAGGGGGTAAATCCTTCCGGGGCTGAAGTGGTTAATAAATCTACAATCATTTCACTGCTGTCTAAGGGGGAGGTAAAGAAAGGGTTAATTTCACAACTATATGGTGTACTTTATAAAAGCTCCAAGAAATTGTGGATATACCAGCAAGAACCCACGGAATCAGATGATCAGTGGGAGGCTGCATTGTGTGCAGTGCCCAGGGTCTCCTTATCTTCTACACAAAAATTAACCCAAATATTCATCTTGCATAGGACTTATCACACACCAGAAAAGTTATTTAACCACTTCAGCCCTGGAAGGTTTTACCCCAGAGATGACCAGGCCATTTTTGGCGATACGGCACTGCGTTATTTTAACTGACAATTGTGCAGTAATGCGATGCTGTACCCAAAAAAAATGTTTTATATTTATTTGTTTTCCCCCACAAATAGATCTTTCTTATGGTGGTATCTGATCACCTCTGTTGTTTTTATTGTTTGCACTATAAACAAAAAAAGATGAACAATTCTGAAAAAAAAATATAATAATTTACTTTTTGTTATAATACATATCCATTAAAAAAAATAAAAATAATAATTTCTTCATCAGTTTAGGCCAATATGTATTCTTCTACATATTTTTTGGTAGAAAATTCACAATAAGCATATATTGATTGGTTTGTGCAAAAGTTATTGGTTTGTACAAAATAGGGGATAGATTTATGGCATTTTTATTACTAGTAATGGCGGTGATCAGCGATTTTTAGGACCAGATTTTTGGGACCAGTGACATTATTACAGTGATCAGAGCTCAAAATATCCACTGAACACTGTATAAATGACACTGGCAGATAAGGGCTTAACACTAGGGGGCGATCAAGAGGTTAAGTCTGTCCTAGGGAAGTGTTTCTAACTGTGGGGGGAGTGGACTGACAGGGAGTACAGAGAGATTGCTGTTCCTGATCACTAGGAACAGAAGAGTTCCACTGTACTCTCCTGTCAGAATGGGGATCAGCATTGTTTACATTGACTCTCTTTCCCGTGATCAAGTGCGAGCTCCCACGGTGGGCACGCGGGCGCCTGCTGTATCAGATGCACAGTATATGCGTGGAAGGCAGTTGGCAAGTGGTTAAATGGAAGAGTAGAGATACCCCTTTATGTCCTAGGTGTAATTGGGTTCCGGCCAACCCCCTGGCCACTCACCAGCCCCCCTGGTTGCGACCAATAGTCCTCCATGGATACTCTTAGACATGTTCTCTCCCACTGTCCTCTACTTGCTCTCTCATGTGCCTTTCCGTCCAGGATCTTGGATGCAACCAAGCCCATTTAAAAAAAAAATAAGAATGGCCCCGATCCTCCTTTTCTGAGGTCCCCCAGAGAAGCTCCTGGCTCCTCCTCATTATTGGCTACCCCCATAGAGAGCTGCTTTCCATGGGGGCACCCGTGCGGGCACGCTCCCGAGTCCTGCTGCTGCGTCCATTGACACAGACATCAAGGCTCAGCCACGCCCCCGGCTCCCATATCACTGGATTTGATTGACAACAGCGGAAGCCAATGGCTCCTGCTGCTATCAATCTATCCAATGAGGACCTGAGACAGCGGCTGGAGCTACTGGGCACGTGCTAGTCACTGGAACGATCAAATTTAGGTAAGAAAAAGGGGGGCTCTAGGGGGCAGCTGCAGCACAGAAGGTTTTTAACGCATTAAGGTAAAAAACCATGAGACTTTACAACTCCTTTAAGGCACAAAAATGTCAGCCAGAGAAATTTCCTCTGTGTCGGAGAGGTTGTAACCAGAGGGGCACTATGTCCCATCTATGGTGGGAATGCCCGAAGATACAGGGATATTGGCAGGAGGTGTAATTACACAGAAGATTACAGACTTGGAGATTCCCGATGACCCGTGATATTGTCCATTCCATAACACAAATATTACAAAAAACAATACAAGGGTACAGTGTTGCCATACCTAATAAACACATCAAAAGGAGTGATACCAAAAAAAAAGGCTTGACCCAGAAAGACCTACAATAAGAGAATGGTACAAAAGAAGTATATATACAAAATGGAGTACCTGAGTAGCAGGGAAGAGGATCATGCAGGAAGATTTGACAGCATATGGGAAAGCTGGATAGAATTTAGGAAAACTAGGAAATATGCAGAAATTTGGGAGAAATAGGTAAGGGGAAGGGGTAGCGGAGTTGAAAGACGGAGGAGAGGAGGTAGGGGAGGAAGGGAGTGGCACAATTTGGGAAAGGGAGAGGGAGGGGAAGGGGAGGGGAGGAAAATGGGGAAATGGGAGGGTGGTATGTTTATGTTTAACTTGCCAATTTTTATATATGGAAAATCAAATAAAGTTTAACTAAAAATAAAAATGATCATAGATAGACAGAGGTTTTAAAAGAATAATTAGGATACCGGAGACAGAGGTTTATTTTTTTTAAATGTCCAGTGGCAGGACATTTTTAATCAGGGATAATAGACAGAAATATACTAAAGACAAAGCGTGTACAGCGGTGTACAGCGGTGAAAAATTGGGCAGCAGTGGAACAACTTTATTGGACAAGGCTAGGCCCAAATTCACTAGAGACAAAGAACATAGGCAGGGCTTTACTACAAGAATTTTGACACTTTAGAGGATACAGTAGTTTAAAACTGGTAAAATAGTAGGATAAGTTTAATCAGGGATAATAGGCCTAACCAGTGCATACCTAACTTTTATTTTACTATGGGGATAGGGGGTGAAATTAATGTGGGAGATATAACTGGAGGTGGCTTAGGTGCACAGTGATCTTGCACTTGGTTTTATTTTTCTTTCAAATGATGCGACTGTTTGCTCCAAACAAAAAGCAAAATCAAGAACCGATGATCAGTAACAAATTAATGTTATTCTTATGAGCACCCCAAACTATAAAAAAGGCTCTATCAAAAAATCAAGAAACCCCAAAAAGAAATAAAAACACAAAAAATGCTGCCCCTAAAACAAAAGACATTTTTAGAAGGGCCTTTTTTGCTGCAAAACTTCCCATCAACAGACAATGTATATCCAAAATAAAAAAAGTATATCCAAATCCAAAATAAAAAAAACAAACAAATACCACCCAAAAAAGTCCCATTTTTTTTTCAAAGGAAAATCTGGTAGCAAAAAAAGATGTACTATGAAAGGGACAGCAGCTAAAAGTGACCATTGACCTCCACCACAGGATAAAATTAAAGACAAAAAGCCCACAGTAATAGGGAAAAGGCAGAAAGGGGTTAATTTCATAAAGGAATAGCATTTAGAATAAAAGTACAGTTTTCTAACCCCAATTTCTTCCTATGTAGTTTGCCAACTTTTCCTTATCAACCCTACAACAGCTTCCAATACACTGACATTATGGCGGCTTTGTGCCCCCCTCTTCCTTTTATGGCAGGGGGGTGGGCTTATCCAACAGTCACCCCTTTGGTCCTTTTAAACTTCTAAACCTGTTGTAAACCATAGTTCAAAAAGCCAGGCAGTACTTTATGGTTTTAGGAAAACTTTCCTGGGCAAATATGCATACAGGCAGACCCCGGGTTACGAACACTTTAAGGACTGTAGGTTTGTTCATAAGTGGAATTTGTTCGTAAGTCGGAACACTGCTTGTAAGTGTAACTTCTGCCTGTGCAGGGATGTGGGATGTTCCGGCGTCCGCCTGTACAGGGATGTGGGATGTTCTGGGTGCTTCTGGGGCTCTTCTGGCCATGCAGTTAATAAAGTACTGCAGTGTGGAATGTGGCAAGATAGCTGCTCGGAGGTATCCAGGACTAGCATGGAGCACAAGCAGCCTGCATTGAGGCTGTTCGTAAGTAGGAGTCGTTCGTAAGTCGGGTGTTTGTAAGTCAGCGACTGCCTGTATACATTTGCAAGGACCGCATATTTCTAACCAGCAGTATTTACCTCAAACCCATGGTAGTTGCCAATTGCTAATGAAAAGTTTATCTATTAAGTTACCCACAGTCAAAAAGGCTATGGCAGGTGAATGCTTGTATACTTGCATGGGTATCATGAAACATTATTATTCATTTATTTCTGGTTGATTAGCTGGGTTGGAATTTCCAGGGTAATTACATTTGCTTACCAGAGATAAGACGAAATCAAGGTTGGTCCAACCTCTTCTTGCCTTCCAAAATTAAGTATTGGTTTGTTACTGTTATAAGTGGCCTTACTGACCAATAGTGATGCTCAGGACATACAACTTGGCTTGGCCAAGATCTTTTTTTATAGGAAACATCTACATTACCTTAAAGTTCTGCTACTTATATCTTTAAACATACTGATCATTTTGACATATGGCTTTGCCCAAAAGTAATTTCTGCTTAGGCATAAGTCTGTGTTCAATTTAAATTGCATAGGCTTGTAAAAGGTTAAACAACTTACTCTATGCCATTTCCATCCAGTAGAGACTGGTATGTTGTAATCTCCTGTTCCAAATGAGTTTTCTTGTCCATGAGCAGTCGATACTCCTCATTCTGACTTTCAAGCTCACTTAGAATCTGATCCAATTGGCTTTCAACATTATTAATTACTTCCTGTAGCAGAGCAAGCCCTGAGACATAATACATCTGTTTCTCCTGTAAGGTGTCCTCCAGCGTTGATATCTAGAATACAGTTATCATGAGGTCTATATTTAATACACAAGGTGACTGCAGTATAATATTTCACAATCTTGTCACAACTAGTGTGATTAGCATAGATGTTTTATTTGAATATGAATAGCTTTTGCATTAATATAAATATTATTTGGTTTTAAATGCTTTTTTGCAATTAAGTTTTTTTGAGTATTTTAACAGGAAACAAGAGACAATGCCCAGATTATACATTCAAATGGTACATTTATAAAATTGTAAAACAGTAAATGAATGAGGCACAGAGGTACATATTGTCATATTATGATAAGTGATAAGAAGTTTGTGATCTGAACACAGGTGCCTAGTGTACAGGTGATGTACAGTTCAAGGTGGTAGGATGATTGGAATATCAATACCAGGCATTCCCAGTAGCATGGACCTTTAGGATATATTTGTTAAATTCCTTACCAACATAGCACCATGAATCATGAGCTTCCTATTGTACTTCTTACTTACCTATCAGATTTGTATGCAGTATTTTCCAACATTGTACTGACCTACAGTATCGTCAGTGTTGGTCATCTTACTTTAAAAAAGTAATTAGTTAAGTTACAAATTACTTCTCCCAAAAAGTAATTGCATTAGTAACTCAGTTACTACATTGAAAAAGTAATTAGTTACTCAGCAAAGTAACTGTGACTTTTTTTTTTAATATTCTAAAACCATGCCATTTTTTTGGCATAGGGGTTCCCCTTTAAATCCATACCAGGTGACGGGGCTCGCGAGGTGTCAATCTTGTCGATGGAGGCGGCGACATTCGCTAGTCCCGTCTACCTGGTCCCGGGCGGTAGATGTAATTGCGGTAACGCCGCCCAAGTAATGGGAACGGCGTTACCATGAGGGGAAGAGTAATCAGTTAGATTACTCGTTACCCTCTAAAGTAACTGCGTTAAGTAACTCTAACTTTATTTTAACTGAGCTACTTACATCACTGAGTATTGTCATATAAACAATATATTTACCATGTAGTGTTCACTTTCCAGTTCTATCGCCATAGCTTGCAGAGAATGTTTTACATCAATAAATTCAGTATGTACTGACTGCAACTGCTCAAAGCCAGAGATCACTTCTTGGTTTAGCTTCTTACTCTGCAAGGATCAAAAGCCACATTTCACATTTCAGTCAGAGCATATAAACTGTAAAAGGCAATTAAGCAATAAACAGAAGTCCAAATTGACATGCTTCCCATAAGAATCCCTTCATCTGTAAGGCAGTGTCCTAGCAGGTGGGTGACATTTTTATTTGTAATATATCTCCCAATAATTACATTCTTGGCTGTAAAAACCTACAGGCCTTACATGTCCTCCTTGATCCTCTCAGCAACTTCATCTTGGTACACCTGCATTGTATGCCCAGGCCATGGCACAGAAACGGCACTTCTGAAAATATGGGATGATGCCCTAGAAGCAGCGGATGACGGAGAATCGTGTCTTCTGGTACTGCTGGATCTTAGCGCGGCGTTCGACACAGTGGACCACAACATTCTTCTCAGCCACCTCAAGGAAGTGGCAGGAGTTACAGATGGAGATCTGCCATGGTTCGCTTCCTTTTTAGGAAACCGGTCGCAGACAGTGAAACTAGGAGCCATCATCTCCTCCGCATGCTTTGCAGACTTATCCCATTCATCCGGGAAAAGGAGAAAGCAGTAGTAGTGGGAACCATCATCAATTCACGTCTCGACTACGCAAACTCCCTCTACATAGGATTACCGGATTACCAGATTGCACGCCTACAAGTCATCCTAAACGCAGCAGCAAGATTAGTCACCGGAAAGAAACCCTGGGAATCCATCTCTCCATCCCTAAGGTCTCTTCATTGGCTCACAGTAAAAGATAATATCACATTCAAGACCCTCTGCCTCACCCACAAATGTACACAAGGAAATGCTCCACAATAACTTTGTGAGAAAATAGAAAAATACATACCGAATTGCAGACTTCGATCGACAAACCAAAACCACCTACTCATCCCCAAAGCCCGCTACAAATCGAAGGGAGAACGAAGATTTCGCAGTACAGGGACCTTGGCTATGGAATGCTCTACCAAACAACATCCGCTTGGAAGAAAACCATCGGGCCTTCAGGAAAAAACTCAAGACCCACCTCTTCTAATATAGCAGGACAACAAGGGCAGACAAGCGCCTTGAGGCGATTCAGTTCGCATTTACAGCGCTATACAAATCATTCATTCATTCATTCATGTGCGGGTACACATCTACCTGTGGTGACATGGATCAATAATGCTTTGCACTCCCTGCATACAGTGGTGTGAAAAAGTGTTTGCCCCCTTCCTCATTTCCTGTTCCTTTGCATGTTTGTCACACTTAAGTGTTTCGGAACATCAAACCAATTTAAACAATAGTCAAGGACAACACAAGTAAACACAAAATGCAATTTGTAAATGAAGGTGTTTATTATTAAAGGTGAAAAAAAATCCAAACCATCATGGCCCTGTGTGAAAAAGTGATTGCCCCCCTTGTTAAAACATACTATAACTGTGGTTGTCCACACCTGAGTTCAATTTCTCTAGCCACACCCAGGCCTGATTATTGCCACACCTGTTCACAATCAAGGCATCACTTAAATAGGAGCTGCTTGACACAGTAAGGTCCACCAGAAGATCCTTAAAAGCTACACATCATGCCGAGACCCAAAGAAATTCAGGAACAATTGAGAAAGAAAGTAATTGAGATCTATCAGTCTGGAAAGGGTTATAAAGCCATTTCCAAAGCTTTGGGAATCCAGCGAACCACAGTGAGAGCCATTATCCACAAATGGCGAAGACATGGAACAGTGGTGAACCTTCCCAGGAGTGGCCGGCCGCCCAAAATTACCCCAAGAGCGCAGCGACGACTCATCCAAGAGGTCACAAAAGACCCCACAACAACGTCCAAGGAACTGCAGGCCTCACTTGCCTCAGTTAAGGTCAGCGTTCATGCCTCCACCATCAGGAAAAGACTGGGCAAAAATGGCCTGCATGGCAGAGTTCCAAGGAGAAAACCACTGCTGAGCAAAAAGAACATCAAAGCTCGTCTCAATTTCTCCACAACACATCTTGATGATCCCCAAGACTTTTGGGACAACATTCTGTGGACCGATGAGACAAAAGTGGAACTCTTTGGAAGGTGTGTGTCCAAGTATATCTGGCGTAGAAGGAACACTGCATTTCAGAAAAAGAACATTATACCAACAGTAAAATATGGTGGTGGCAGTGTGATGGTCTGGGGCTGTTTTGCTGCTTCAGGACCTGGAAGACTTGCCGTGATAAAAGGAACTATGAATTCTGCTGTCTACCAGGAGATCCTGAAGGAGAATGTCCGACCATCCGTTCGTGTACTCAAGCTGAAACGAACTTGGGTTCTGCAGCAGGACAATGATCCTAAACACACCAGCAAGTCCACCACCGAATGGCTGAAGAAAAACAAAATGAAGACTTTGGAGTGGCCTAGCCAAAGTCCTGACCTGAATCCTATTGAGATGTTGTGGTATGACCTTAAAAAGGCCGTTCATGCTCGAAAACCCTCTAATGTAACTGAATTAGGACAATTCTGCAAAGATGAGTGGGCCAAAATTCCTCCAGGACGCTGTAAAAGCCTCATTGCACGTTATCGCAAACGCTTGGTTGCAGTTGTTGCTGCTAAGGGTGGCCCAACCAGTTATTAGGTTTAGGGGGCAATCACTTTTTCACACAGGGCCATGATGGTTTGGATTTTTTTTCACCTTTAATAATAAACACCTTCATTTACAAATTGCATTTTGTGTTTACTTGTGTTGTCCTTGACTATTGTTTAAATTGGTTTGATGTTCCGAAACACTTAAGTGTGACAAACATGCAAAGGAACAGGAAATGAGGAAGGGGGCAAACACTTTTTCACACCACTGTATGTGCATAGGAACATCGACTTGGAGTTGGATTTGGAAAGATAGATTTACAAGGTTGTGTTTCATCTGACCATTAGCAGTGGTGTTCCCAATCATTGACCAAGATGGAAGTCAGAAGTCTCATACCCACTGTGTGAGCTCCTATCAGTGGAATAGTGGCATTATTTTTCCCTAGGCTTCTCTACGGCATGAAGCACTAGCCATTTCCTGCAAATGACTTCCCTTTTACTCCCAGTGTTGACAATAACTAACTTACTGTATGTGTGAGGCTGTGGCTGGTGATACCTCTCTGCTTTCTTAGGTTTTGGCTTTATTGTTACTTTGAGATACCATATGATATTTGGTGTATGATTTGCTGCAACTTCCTATGGTTATGGCATTGTATTAAGTTCTGGCACTTTTGCCCAATTGAAAAAAACACAACATTTAGGTAGAATAATGCCTCGTACACACGTACGGACTTTTGCCGGCGGACCTAGTCCAGCGGACAATCCCGCGGGACTTTCCGGCTAGGTCCGCTGGACTTTCCGAGGGTGTGGACTTGCCCACACACGCACGGACTTCTCCAGCGGATAATCCGCCGGCCAAAAGTCCGCGGGACTTTTGAAAATGAACGGACTTGCCCACACACGGAGCAGTCCGTTCATTTCGAACGTAACTTCAGGTTACGTAGCTAGCGTAGGCAGTAAATGCCGCCGCGCTAGCTCCGCAAGCTGGCATGGATTTAAAGGGAATCCCCACGCCGAAAAAACGGCGTGGGGGTTCCCCCCAAATCCATGTCAGACCCTCATCCGAGCACGCAGCCTGGCAGGCCAGGAAAGGGGTGGGGACGAACGAGCGCCCCCCCCCTCCTGAGCCGTACCAGGCCGCGTGCCCTCAACATGGGGGGTGCCCTGGGGAAAGGGGGGCCGTGCGGCCCCCCCACCCCAAAGCACCTTGTCCCCATGTTGATGAGGACAAGGGCCTCTTCCCGACAACCCTGGCCGTTGGTTGTCGGGGTCTGCGGGAGGGGGCTTATCGGAATCTGGGAACCCCCTTTAATAAGGGGGCCCCCAGATCCCGGCCCCCCCACCCTATGTGAATGAGTATGGGGTACGATGTACCCCTACCCATTCACCTAAGGTGTAAAATGTAAAGTAAAAAAAAAACACCCACACTTTTGAAAAAATAGTTTATTGCACTGCTCCGGGGGTCTTCTTCCGTCTTGGGGGTCTTCTCGCCGGACTCCTCCCCTCTCTTCTGCTCTTTTACCTAGCTCTTTCACGAGGGGAGGAGTCCGGCTACCTTCTTCGTCGTCGCCGCCGTCGTCTGGGGGTCTCGATCCGCCTTCGGGGGTCTTCCGGGGGTCTCTTCTGTTCTTGCGGCGGTCGTCGTCTTCCGCGCCGCCGGCGCCTTCTTCTTCTTGTCCTCCTTCTTGTCCTTCTTGTTCTTCTTCTTCCGATGTTGACCCGACGCTCTCTCTGCCCGGAATGCCTGTGCCGCTCTGCGCTCGGACTTATATAGGGACATGGGCGACAGGGTCACATGCACATGTCACATGGTGACCCCGCCCCCTTGTGTTGTCACAGTCCCGGAGGATGCTGGGACTGTGACATCGCAAGGGGGCGGGGTCACCATGTGACATGAACATGTGACCCTGTCGCCCATGTCCCTATATAAGTCCGAGCTCAGAGCGGCACAGGCATTCCGGGCAGAGAGAGCGTCGGGTCAACATCGGAAGAAGAAGAAGAAGAACAAGAAGGACAAGAAGGAGGACAAGAAGAAGAAGGCGCCGGCGGCGCGGAAGACGACGACCGCCGCAAGAACAGAAGAGACCCCCGGAAGACCCCCGAAGGCGGATCGAGACCCCCAGACGACGGCGGCGACGACGAAGAAGGTAGCCGGACTCCTCCCCTCGTGAAAGAGCTAGGTAAAAGAGCAGAAGAGAGGGGAGGAGTCCGGCGAGAAGACCCCCAAGACGGAAGAAGACCCCCGAAGGCGGATCGAGACCCCCAGACGGCGGCGACGACGAAGAAGGTAGCCGGACTTCCCCCGCTCGGTAAAAGAGCTTGGTAAATGGCGGGGGAGTCCGGCGAGAAGACCCCCAAGACGGAAGAAGACCCCCGGAGCAGTGCAATAAACTATTTTTTCAAAAGTGTGGGTGTTTTTTTTTACTTTACATTTTACACCTTAGGTGAATGGGTAGGGGTACATCGTACCCCATACTCATTCACATAGGGTGGGGGGCCGGGATCTGGGGGCCCCCTTATTAAAGGGGGTTCCCAGATTCCGATAAGCCCCCGCCCGCAGACCCCGACAACCAACGGCCAGGGTTGTCGGGAAGAGGCCCTTGTCCTCGTCAACATGGGGACAAGGTGCTTTGGGGTGGGGGGGCCGCACGGCCCCCCTTTCCCCAGGGCACCCCCCATGTTGAGGGCACGCGGCCTGGTACGGCTCGTTCGTCCCCACCCCTTTCCTGGCCTGCCAGGCTGCGTGCTCGGATGAGGGTCTGACATGGATTTGGGGGGAACCCCCACGCCGTTTTTTCGGCGTGGGGAGTCCCTTTAAATCCATGCCAGGTCACGGAGCTAGCGCGGCGGCATTTACTGCCTACGCTAGCTACGTAACCTGAAGTCACGTGCTAAATGAACGGACTTGCCGATGAGCGGCAAGTCCGTTCATTTCAAAAGTCCCGCGGACTTGCCCACTAACGGCGGGATTATCCGCTGGACTGCCAAGTCCAGCGGATAATTTGAAAACAAAACTTCAAACTTTAGTCCGCCGTACTTTGGCGCCAAAAAGTCCGCCGGCGCCCACACACGAGGGGATTATCCGCTGGACTTCAGTCCAGAGGATAATCCCGCGGGATTGTCCCTTCGTGTGTACGCGGCATTATATTACCGAAAGAAGATCCTCAAATGTGGTGATGAGCAGTAGTAGCCAATCCACTGTCCTGTACTTGTATCATATCTATCTGCAAACATTTAAATTCCATCCACTATTAAACTGTCAGTGAATTTTTTTGCAATTTTGACATGCATGGATTTCTTTAGTCTGGCATATTTTAGTTATCTTTTCCCAGTTAGGCCCCTTTCACACCAGAGCGTTTTTCAGGCGGTACAGCGCTAAAAATAGCGCCTGTTCACCGCCTGAAAAAATCCGGCCCCTTTAACTCCAGTGTGAAAGCCGGCGGGCTTTCACACTGGAGCGGTGCGCTAGCAGGACGGCAAAAAAAGTCCTGCTAGCAGCATCTTTGGAGCGGTATAGGAGCGGTGTGTTCACCGCTCCTATACCGCTCCTTCCCATTGATTTGAATGGGAAACCGCGGTAAAACTGCGGCAATACCGCCGCAAAGCGCCGCTACGGCGGCGCTCTGCGGGGGTGTTTAACCCTTTTTCGGCCGCTCGCGGGGGGTAAAACCGCACCGCGAGCGGCCGAATACCGCGGTTAAAACGACGGTAAAGCAGCGCTAAATATAGCGCTGCTTTACCGTCACCGCGGCTCCCCGCCCCAGTGTGAAAGGGGCCTTAGTGTACTTTCAAATACTACATAACTTGCTGGCAATACTGGTCAAATTGAAAAAGTCCAAAAGGTTTGTGCTTATGTTATGACAAGGAAGCTTCTTATTCAGGCATATTCTTTAGAGTTGTGGGTATAGAAGTATTATACTTCGGCTCAGCACTTCAGCAAATGCACAAAGCTAAAATCTACAACAGACTACTGCAACAAACTAAACAGACTACAGGTGTCCTGATTCCCTATAGAACATCTCTCATCCAGTCTGCTTCTCAATCTCACCACTCTGTATCATTATAAAGTGTCCCCCCACTTAAGTCACACTCCCATATCACCTCTCTCACCCTTCTGCTTCTCCTAATGTCTGGAGATATTTCTCCAAATCCTGGACCGCCATTATTTACCTTTGACCAACATACCCAGCACCCCCTATCCTCTGCCAGAAGCTGGAATCTACACAATCTAATTTCTATTCCTCTTCTGCCTAGAACCAGCCTCCTCTTTTCCTGTGCTTTTTGGAATGCCCGCTCGGTTTGCAACAAAACTTACCACCATCCATGACCTATTTATCACAAACTCCTTCAACCTACTTGCAATTATGGAGACATCTGACTTTCCTTCTCCTGCTGCCCTCTGCCATGGTGGCCTCATGTGGACTCACACTCCCAGGTCTAGTGGATGCAAAGGAGGTGGTTTTGAAATCCTCCTATCCCCTCAAAGTACTTTTCAGGTTCTTCATCCACCTCCTCTCTGTCCCTCTCCTCATTTAAAACTCACTGTATTTGTCTATTCTCCAGTTTCATTGAGAATTGCTGTGATCTATCGGCCACCGGTATCATGCTTCCTTGATGACTTCTCTGCCTGGCTACCTTACTTTCTCTCTTCTGAAATCCCAACAATCATTCTTGGTGACTTCAACATCCCTGTTAATCTTAACACTCCCGCTACTTCAAAATTTCTGAACCTAACCTCCTATTTTGACCTGAAACAATAGACAAACGCTTCTACTCACTCTGTTGGCAACTGCCTTGACCTCATATTCTCCTACCTATGCACTCCATGCAAACTCTCCAACATTCCTTTTCCTCTCTCTGATCACCACCTTATTAGTTTCACTCTCTCCTTGTCGTCCTCCTCTTTGCCTTCCAACTACCAAACAATTACCCATAGAAACCTTCGCCATCTTAACCCTTCTCTTCTTTTTTCTGCTACAGATTGTCTCTATGCCAAAATCTCATCCTTTTCCTGCCCCAACCTGGCCACTTCTATCTACAACAGTTCACTATCATCCACCCTGGATACCTTGGCCCCCCTCACTATGCACAAAATCAGGCCCAGACCGCTACAACCCTGGCAGACAGACATTACCAAAAGGGGAACCCCTACGCTGAAAAAACGGTGTGGGGGTTCCCCCAAGATCCATACCAGACCCTTATTCGAGCACGCAGCCTGGCCGGTCAGGAAAGGGGGTGGGGACGAGCGAGCGCCCCCCTCGTGAACTGTACCAGGCCACATGCCCTCAACATGGGGGGTGGGTGCTGTGGGGAAGGAGGGCACATGGGGTGGGGGCCGGGATCTGGGGGGCCCCTTATTAAAGGTTTTCAATATCTGGTGGATCGGTCAGCAGATAGCATATAGGAGCCTTACCCGCACTGCTAGTGTACTAAGGGTTTTGTTTGCAGCCATCCCCATTTGCTGCATACATAAATGAATGGACCTCAATGAGAATATTTATTTATATATTCTTTTGGATTAATTATATTGTATTGTATTACATTTTTTCACTGCTGTGCTACGCATTGTTTGTCTGGAGTGCGTGTACACACACCATATATATATATTTTTGGATAGGATTTCATTTATCAAATAATTGTTTGCACATCACTAGACATGTGCAATTCGTTTAGTTTTTTTTTCGTTTTTCTTTTTTTTTCGTTATTTTCGTTCGTTCGTTTTCGTACGAATGAACGAATCATTCGAATCGTACGAATCAGAATAACGAATCGTAACGAATCGTTCGAATCGTACGAATCCGAATAACGAATCATTCGAATCCGAAAAACAACGAAAATCCGAAAAAAAACAAATTAGAAACAACGAATGTACTAATGAAGAAAATCCGAAAAACGAAAACGAACGGAAAAATTCGTACATTCGTAACTTTTTTTTTGTTGAATTGCTCATTTTCCGTGTCCCTTACAATGGTGCTGTTAAACGTGCTTCGAATGGATTGAACAAAAAAATTTGTACATTCGTAACTTTTTTTTCGATTCGTAACTTTTTTTTCGATTCGTAACTTTTTTTTTTCGATTTGTAACTTTTTTTTTTTTTTTTTTTTTCGATTTGTAATTTTCCGTGTCTCTATTGAACCAAAAAATTTGTACATTCGTAACTTTTTTTTCGATTCGTAACTTTTTTTTTTGATTCGTAACTTTTTTTTCAATTCGTAACTTTTTTTTTTTTTTTTTTTTCGATTTGTAATTGTCCGTGTCTCTATTGAACAAAAAAAATCGTACATTCGTAACTTTTTTTTTTCGATTCGTAACTTTTTTTTTTTTTTTTCGATTTGTAATTTTCCGTGTCTCTATTGAACAAAAAAATTCGTACATTCGTAACTTTTTTTTCGATTCGTAACTTTATTTTTTCGATTTGTAACTTTTTTTTTTCGATTCGTAAATTATTAAAATGTAATAATAGCATACACATTACATCAAATTATGAATTATGCTCCGATTACGAATGTTACGAATGTTACGAATGTATGAATAAATACGAATGCGTCCGAAAATTAAACTAACGAAAAAACGAATCAACGAAAAAATAACTCTTACGAATGTACGAATCGTTACGAATACGAACAACGACGACTTACGAATGTACGAATCGTTACAAATCGACGGAAACAAAAAAAATGAAACGAAAAAAAAACGATTTTTTTTCGGAAACGAAAAAAACGAAACGAAAATAAACGAATTTTTTTGTTGTGCACATGTCTACACATCACATGCGTGTATGCACTTTACATCTGAGTCACTATTTTACATTGAGGCAGTGTAAAGGGTTTTTGAGCACTGCATTTAAGTTAAGCCACATATTGCATTTATGCGATTTTGCATTATCTTTCCATTGGGATCTTTATAACGTTGGCATTTGCACTTTATTGTTGATTGCACTTTTTTTGCACATATATATGAGATTGCGTTTACTTATTTTATTCTCATTTATTGATTTATTGCACTTTATTGCACGGATTTGCACATCTATATTGTGATTTTATCTATCTATTAGCGCACTAATTTAAAAATATTCCCTTATTAAAGGGGGCTCCTGGATTCCGATAAGCCCCCCGCCCGCAGACCCCGACAACCAACGGCCAGGGTTGTCGGGAAGAGGCCCTTGTCCTCATCAACATGGGGACAAGGTGCTTTGGGGGGGGGGGGCCGCAGGGTGCCCCCTTCCACAAAGCACCCACCCATGTTGAGGGCATGTGGCCTGGTACGGTTCAGGAGGGGGTGCGCTCGTTCGTCCCCACCCCCTTTCCTGACCGGCCGGGCTGCGTGCTCGGATAAGGGTCTGGTATGGATTTTTTTGGCGTAGGGGTTCCCCTTAATATCCATACCAGACCTAAGGGCCTGGTATGCTCTTGGAGGGGAACCCATGCCGGTTTTTTAATTAAAATTTGGCGTGGAGTTCTCCCTCAAGATTCATACCAAACACAGTGCCTGGTATTGGCGGGGATCCAAGTCGGATCCCCGCACCAGCGTGAACCCGGCCTCAATGCTTGTCGCTCATTGGGAAAGGAAAAAATATATAAATTTTTCCTTTCCCGATGCGAGCCAGCTCGGCGCTGGCTCCTGCAACGGGGCTCGCAGGGTGTCAATCTCACCGATAAAAGCGGCGAGATTGACACAATATCACGGTCACCTACTGTATCTAAGTCTGTGGGAAATTCCCGACAGAAAAATTCCGACCATGTGTATGCGGCATTACTCTTGGACCTCTCCGTTGTCTTTGATACAGTTGATCATCCCCCCCTCAAAAAAAACTCAATTTGCTTGGTATCCATGGCTTTGCTCTCTCGAATCTTACCTATCTCACTGCACCTTCAGTGTCACTTACAACTCTACTTCCTCCTCTCCAACACCTCTTACCATTGGGGGTCCCCCAAGGTTCTGTCCTTGGACCTCTACTATTCTTGATCTACCCATTCTCCCTGGGTCAGCTGATAGCCTCCCATGGATTCCACTACCATTTATATGCTGATGACACTCAAATCTATCTCTCTACCCCTCAGCTCACCCCATCAGTCTCCTCACACATCACTGATTTACTAACAGACATATCAGCCTGGATGTCAAACCATTCCTCAAACTGAATCTATCTAAAACCGAGTTCATAATATTTCCTCCCCCACGTGCCCCTTCCCCTGACTTCTCTGTCAAGATCAATGGCACAACTATCAGTCCGTCCCCACATGCCAGGGTGCTAGGGGTAACCCTAGACTCTGAACTGTCCTTTCAGGCCCACATCCAATCCCTGTCCAAATCATGCCTCCACAACATCTCTAGAATACGCCCGTTTTTAACCAATGACATCACCAAGCTTCTAATTCACTCCCTGGTCATCTCTCGCCTCGACTACTGCAACTCACTCCTCATTGGACTACCTTTACATATACTATTCCCCCTTCAGTCCATAATGAATGCTGATGCAAGACTCATCCACCTTACCAACCGTTCAGTGTCCTCCACCCCTCTCTGCCAATCCCTGCACTGGCTTCCACTCACCCAACAAATAAAATTCAAAGTACTAACTATAATTTACAAAGCCGTCCCCAGCTACATCACTAACTTAGTCTCAAAATGCCAACCAAGCCACTCTCTTCGGTCCTCCCAAGACATCCTGCTCTCTAGCTCCCTTGTCACCTCCTCCCATGCTCGCCTACAGGATTTCTCCAGAGCTTCTCCCATCCTTTGGAACTCCCTACCCAATCTTTCCGACTGTCCTCTAATCTATACATCTTTAGACGATCCCTGAAAACCCTTCCCTTTAAAGAAGCTTATCCTGCTTCTAACTAATACACGGTTTTACTTTCTCCATCAGCTCATCCCCCACAGCTATTACCTTTTGTATCAATTGACCCTCCCTCCTAGATTGTAAGCTCTATTGAGCAGGGCCCTCCGATTCCTCTTGTACCAAATTGTAATGTGACTGTAATGTCTGCCTTCATTTTGTTAAGTGCTTCGCAAACTGTTGGCGCTACATAAATCCTGTATAATAATATAGAAAGCAACAGTTACTCAGAAGCCCATGATATTATTTCCACCAAAATCATTTCAGACACAATGAAGACTTCAACCTCCCAGTAAACTTTAATGCAAAGTAGACCTAGATAGTGTGTTCTCAACCAGAGGGTTTCTTGGGTCAAAATATATTCTATTAAATAAACGTTTAAAATTATTGTATTTTAAGACATAAAGTATAGAGAGTTACCCGTTGCTGAAAACGTTTTCCAAGTTCCCTCAGGTTGTTCTCTGTTAGTTTTTCATATTCTTCTCGAATACCAGACAATGCTTTGTTGAGATCAGCAGATGGAGAAGCTTCTACCTCAACACTGACTCTAATCCCAAGCTGAGATGTTAAAGAGTTTATCTCCTATTTAGACAAGAGAAGATCAGAGAAGGTTAAAACTTATAACCAAAAATGTGCATGTTTCCAGTCAGCTTTTCTTTGGGCGTGTCCAGAAATCAACAAGTGTAGTTCATACGTCACCTGTTCACTGTCCCTCCTCATCTTCAACATCTCTTGCTGAAGTTTGTCAACTTCAGATTCCATTTTAACTGACTGGTCATTAAACCCTTCCAAAATACTATGCAGCTCAACCACATCAGCATCAATACTGCTTCTCGAAATTAGCTCCATCTCATACCTTTAACAAAATATAAAAAGGGCCTTCATGAAACAACAGTTTAAAGAAGGAGGGTTTAAATTTACATTTACAAAACTTCCATTTTAGTTTTCAGTTAAATTCAAATGATTCAATCACCACTGGGTTCTTAAATCTCTAGGTATATAACAAATTAGGTATTATGTGCAACGGTTTAAAAGAAGCTCAACTATATTAGCATTTTTTTTTTTACTGATGAGTAAATGTATCCTGGTTTGCTGTTCTGGTGATCCATTCATAGAGAAGACAATATGGTAATCTGTCATCAATTAAGTTAAAGGTTCATTGGACCTCCTACCAGTTAACCTCTGCAAATTATCATCTAAGTCTTACACCCATACTCACTGTTCTCAAGCCCCCAAACCAATGGGCTAATAGAAGGTATTTTAATATATAAGTTCAGCAAAGAAATGTCTGTAGGGCACCTTAATGTTTGCTCCACGCTACTCCTGCATGTCATTAATAAACTGCAGGCCATGGTGTACCGTCTGTGTGATCTTTGGGATATTCTGTGCATAACGCTGCAGGGAACACTCTGTGATAGGAAGACAATTTTGTCCCATGACTTTGACAGGTCATGTGACTGAGCTCTCCTTCTCATGGTACTTTTTCCCCTATTAGTTAAATGTTTGCTTGCTTTAGAGATTCACAGCAAAGGAAGTGGAAGGCATGTTTGTAAAGTATTCAGTTGCCCTGGACATTTTTTTTAAGCAAGTGGTTTGGATGGGATAAGGCCATACTACTGCTTTATACTGTACATCAGCCCTACATTTTTAACGTTCTCCTAAAATAGAATGGAACTGGTAAGAACTCAGTTTCTATGTGACTAGAGAAAATCGTTTTTCCCATCAAATCAGTCATACACAATGAACATTGTCTTGCCGTAAATTTACTTGATTTAGGCGTTTATGGTTTTAGCAGATTGATCTACTTATCAGTAACCTTTATCATTTAGTCTAACCATATGTCTGTATGTTGAAATTCTAATTTAATTTTAATGCTGTCTTTTTTATTACTGTTTAATTATTACCTTTATAGCACCAACTTACTTGTTATTGTAGTCATCAATAGCCAGTCTAGCATTGTCAATATTCCTGATTAGATCCACATTGTTTGTAAAGACCGTAGAGATCTGTAAGACATAAGCTTATATGATTCATGCAGTTAATGCACATTTTTCAATACAGATAAGGCTATCTATGCGCAGTTTATTTAAAAGCAAAATTATATGACCAAATTACAGGTACATTAGTTATCATATATGCCTCGTATCAAGTTTTATGGATAGCCATATGTTAAATCAGCAGATTTCAATTTTTCTGTATGGTGCTAAATTTGTCACTTCAACAATGTAGCTCTTTAGTGATGATCCAATCATAGCTGGTGGAAAACAGCTTAGATTATATAGACTATGTGATTAATTAATAATGTAAAGGATCTGCATCATATGGTTCAAAAGCATCTTATAGGTTTTTTCTAGGAGCCTAACCAATTAGCAGAGAAGAGTTGAGTAACCAGCCACTGTACTCTTTAGTCATTAATCAACACCAATTCCACCTTTATCGGATAAGATACAAACTGTCACCTTATATAAATGCATAAGAAGAGAGGAAAAATGTGGTGCTGCCTGAATCTGATGTGCAGTGCTCAAGAGAAACAAACTATATACGTATAAAAAAATAATAATAATAACCCATATAAATGTAAAAAGATAAGTGTAGTATCTCTAAATCATAAAATGTGCATATGAAATCTCCTAGTGCAAATTACTCAAAAGTGCACAGTAATGTATAAATTGTGCTATATGCGCAAACATAAGTAGAACCACTGTCATAAATGGAGACTGCATCAAATATATCAGAAAATTGTATCAAAAAAAGGAAAGTACATAATTTCACATGCAAGTAAATAGTCCACAATATATGAAACTAATGAATACAAAGTAAAAGTGCTCAGCATGCTTAAAGTGGGGTTCCAGTCAAAAAAAAAAAAGGGGCTTAAAAAATCATAAAAAAAATAAAAAAAAAATAATTGGAAAAAAAAAAATTTTTTTTACTCACCTCCAAATGCCTGTTGCTATGGGGTCCCTCGTAGTCTGCCACCTTCAGTGCCCGGGCTAAACGTCACTTCCCCCTCGGCGCCGCACAGTCATCTGGGACCTGTCACGTGTCCCAGATGACTGAGCGTCAAATCACGGCGCACGGTGCCGCTCGCGCATGCGCAGTGGGTGCCCGGCTGTGAAGCCACAGCCGGGTTCCCACATTAGGAATGCCGGCGCCACGAGCGGCTCGTGGAACGAGGGGGGGTCTCGTTCCCCCGCATCGCTGGACCCTGGGACAGGTAAGTGTCCGATTTTTAAAAGTCAGCAGCTGCAGTATTTGTAGCTGCTGACTTTTAAATTTTTTTTTTTTTTTTTCCCCAGGACGGAGCTCCACTTTAATGTGCATAAATGTCCATATATGATAACCGGAAACCAATCAAAACATCAAAAAAGGAAATGTTCTAAAAAAAGAAAAAAAAATACAAAACAAAAATCACAGCTCATGGATCCAGAAAGATGATTACACCTTTGATTGTACTCTAGACAGGAACCACACTTCTGTTGCCTAACAAGATTTAAACACATTTTATGAATCGTGATATACTTTTGCTTGCTTGTATCACTACCATTAAATAGTTTCATGGGAGATTAAAACAAAGGTCAGCGACAGATTTTTTTTTTTTTATTATTCATGTTCCCACAATGTTACCCCATGTTCATAGTTATTGCATCTTTAGGATCATTCGTTTAACCATTTCACTACCGGGCACTTTCGCCCCTTCCTGCCCAGGACAATTTTCAGCTTTCAGCAATGTCAAATTGCGCGGTCATGCTACACTGTACCCAAAGTAAATTTTTATAATTTTCTTTCCACAAATAGAGCTTTATTTTGGTGATATTTGATCACCACTGGGGTTTTTATTTTTTGCTAAACAAACTAAAAAAAGACCAAAACATTTGGAAAAAAAAAGTTTTTCTTTGTTTCAGTTATACAATTTTGTTTTCTCCTTCACTGACGGGCACTGATAAGGCGGCACTGATATGCACTGATGAGGCAGCACTACTGGGCACTGATGAGTTGGCACTGATGGGCACTGATGAGGAGGCACTGATATGTAGAATTGATGGGCACTGTTGGCGGCACTGATATGCAGCACTGATGAGCACCAATAGGCAGCACTGATATGCAGCACTGATGGGCACTGATAGGCAGCACTTATGGGCACTTATAATATACAGTGGTGTGAAAAAGTGTTTGCCCCCTTCCTCATTTCCTGTTCCTTTGCATGTTTGTCACACTTAAGTGTTTCGGAACATCAAACCAATTTAAACAATAGTCAAGGACAACACAAGTAAACACAAAATGCAATTTGTAAATGAAGGTGTTTATTATTAAAGGTGAAAAAAATCCAAACCATCATGGCCCTGTGTGAAAAAGTGATTGCCCCCCTTGTTAAAACATACTATAACTGTGGTTGTCCACACCTGAGTTCAATTTCTCTAGCCACACCCAGGCCTGATTATTGCCACACCTGTTCACAATCAAGGCATCACTTAAATAGGAGCTGCTTGACACAGTAAGGTCCACCAGAAGATCCTTAAAAGCTACACATCATGCCGAGACCCAAAGAAATTCAGGAACAATTGAGAAAGAAAGTAATTGAGATCTATCAGTCTGGAAAGGGTTATAAAGCCATTTCCAAAGCTTTGGGAATCCAGCGAACCACAGTGAGAGCCATTATCCACAAATGGCGAAGACATGGAACAGTGGTGAACCTTCCCAGGAGTGGCCGGCCGCCCAAAATTACCCCAAGAGCGCAGCGACGACTCATCCAAGAGGTCACAAAAGACCCCACAACAACGTCCAAGGAACTGCAGGCCTCACTTGCCTCAGTTAAGGTCAGCGTTCATGCCTCCGCCATCAGGAAAAGACTGGGCAAAAATGGCCTGCATGGCAGAGTTCCAAGGAGAAAACCACTGCTGAGCAAAAAGAACATCAAAGCTCGTCTCAATTTCTCCACAACACATCTTGATGATCCCCAAGACTTTTGGGACAACATTCTGTGGACCGATGAGACAAAAGTGGAACTCTTTGGAAGGTGTGTGTCCAAGTATATCTGGCGTAGAAGGAACACTGCATTTCAGAAAAAGAACATTATACCAACAGTAAAATATGGTGGTGGTAGTGTGATGGTCTGGGGCTGTTTTGCTGCTTCAGGACCTGGAAGACTTGCCGTGATAAAAGGAACTATGAATTCTGCTGTCTACCAAGAGATCCTGAAGGAGAATGTCCGACCATCTGTTCGTGTACTCAAGCTGAAACGAACTTGGGTTCTGCAGCAGGACAATGATCCTAAACACACCAGCAAGTCCACCACCGAATGGCTGAAGAAAAACAAAATGAAGACTTTGGAGTGGCCTAGCCAGAGTCCTGACCTGAATCCTATTGAGATGTTGTGGTATGACCTTAAAAAGGCCGTTCATGCTCGAAAACCCTCTAATGTAACTGAATTAGGACAATTCTGCAAAGATGAGTGGGCCAAAATTCCTCCAGGACGCTGTAAAAGCCTCATTGCACGTTATTGCAAACGCTTGGTTGCAGTTGTTGCTGCTAAGGGTGGCCCAACCAGTTATTAGGTTTAGGGGGCAATCACTTTTTCACACAGGGCCATGATGGTTTGGATTTTTTTTCACCTTTAATAATAAACACCTTCATTTACAAATTGCATTTTGTGTTTACTTGTGTTGTCCTTGACTATTGTTTAAATTGGTTTGATGTTCCGAAACACTTAAGTGTGACAAACATGCAAAGGAACAGGAAATGAGGAAGGGGGCAAACACTTTTTCACACCACTGTAATAGGACACCCAGTCAGGATAACAGAACCACCGCCGGCCATCATTCTGCTATAGGCCGGGCGGGAAGTGGTTAATATAAGTGATGGTGACATTAACCACTAGCCGACCAGCTCACGCAGATAAACTGTGGCAGGTCGGCTCTCCTGCGCAAATCGCTGTACCTGTACTTGATGTCCGCCGGCGACCCGCGATCGAGGTAAGGAGAGGTGCCTACGTAAAAAAGGCGATTCCCCATCCTGCCAGATGACATGACTGTTCCCAGTGATTCGGAACAGTGATCTCTGTCATGTCCCAGGTAACCCACCTCCCCTACAGTTGGAAAACATCCAGGGAACACAGTTACCCCCTTTATCGCCCCCTAGAGTTAATCCCTTCCCTGCCAGTGTAATTTTTACATTGATCAGTGCATTTTTATAGCACTGATCGATGTAATAATGTCACTGGTCCCCAAAAAGTGTCATTTTGGATCAGATTTGTCTGCCGCAATGTCGCAGTCCTGCTAAAAATCGTAGATTGCCACCATTACTAGTAAAAACAATAAAAGAAAAAATAAAAGTCCCTAAATCTATCCCATAGTTTGTAGACGCAATACCTTTTGTGCAAACCAATCAATATATACGCCTATTGTGATTTTTTTTTTTTTACCAAAAATATGTAGAAGAATATATATCGATCAAAAACTGATAATACATTTTTTTTTTGATATTTTTTTGCAAAAAAGTAAAAACAATTGTCGCTCTTTGTTTATAGCACACAAAATAAAAACCGCAGAGGTGATAAAAAAAAGACATCAATTTTATTTGGGTACAGTGTTGCACGGCCGTGCAGATGTCAGTTAAAGCAATGCAGTGCCGTATCGCAAAAAATGGCCTAGTCATTAACTACTTCGACTCGGCCACTGCATATAAACGGCCGGGTGGTCCTTTCCTCGTTCTGAGTGAACGTTCAGGAACGTCCCTCAGAACGAGTGCTCTCTGATCACAGGATCCAGCTGAGCAGAGATTGGGATATGGGCGCTGTGATTGGCCCACCCAATCACCTGACGGCTGTGTCCAATCACAGCCATCAGAATGTAAACAGACACGTGTCTCTGTGACAGTTCACCCCGCCAAGCTCAGTGAGAGCTCAGTGCGGGGGGAGGGGGAATCTGCAGATCTGTGACAGCTCTCTGTGTGAGGATGATTTTACACAGAGAGCTGTTACAGATCACCATACAAATGTACACCAAGCCCCACTGTCCCAATAAAAATTATGTCAGTCCCCCATCACTGCCAACACCAAATAAACACTGATTTGGGTTATTTTTACCAAAGAAATGTAGCAGCATCATTTTTGGTCAAAATGTATAAAGAGAAATTACTTATTTGCAAAATTTTATAACAGAAACTAAGAAAAATGCATTTTTTTGGAAAATTTTCATTTTTTTTTATTTGTAGCATAAAAAAATAAAAATCCCAACGCTAATTAAATACCACCAAAAAAAAGCTCTATTTGTGTGAAAAGAAGGATACAAATTTAATTTGGGTACAGTGTTGTATGACCGCGCAATTGTCATTCAAAGTGTGACAGCGCTGAAAGCTGAAAATTGGTCTGGGAAGGAAGGGGGTGAAAGTGCCCAGTATTGATGTGGTTAAGGGGCAAAGGCTTCCCGGTGTTCTGTCGGATTGTGTCCCCCATTGGATACTGTCTGCTGTGTACTGCGCATGTGCAGTACACAGGACAAGCAGATTCCGAAAATAGCCAAAGATGAACGGCGCCTGCGCCGTGAGTCCAGGTTCAAGCCCCACCATCCAAGTGGACATAGAGTTAGAATAAAAAAGAGCCGAGCGCAGCGAGGCCGTGCCCGAAGCATGGCGAGTGAAGCGAGCCCGTGAGGGGCCCTCTAACTTTGTGTAGCCCTATGTCCACTTGGATGGTGGGGCTTGCACCTCGATTTACAGCTGAAGTGGTTAACAGGAATGTATTATCTTCATACCACTAATGTTATATTTTAAATAGAACATTTCAAAGAGCCTAACTAGGGAGCAATCCCATAATCTTCCTAAGTAGTGTGCCTGAGCTATTTTACATTAAGATCCTTTCTTAATTTTAGCCTCTAGGAAAGACTCCTTTGAGACCTCAATGTCACTGCAACTTCACAAACAGACTCTTCCAGATATGGGGGTACTTGATTAACTAAAAGTAAATAGATTGTTCACATTTCTATGGAAGTTGTGCTTATCCAATCACATGCAGGTTAAATGCAGTTTCTTGTGGGTATTTTTGCCACAGTGGAATTTCAACACATCTCATAAGTAGGGTTGAGCGAACCTGAACTGTAAAGTTCGGGTCTGTACCGGACTTTTGGGTGTCCGGGACCCGGACCCGAACCCGAACTATTGCCTGTGGGTTCGGGTCCGGTGTTCGACGCTGTATTGGCGCCTTTTTAACAGCTTTAGGGCAGCCAATGGATGATCGTTTCACTAGTGTGCCCTAGATGCCATCACAGCGATGCCTACTAATGGCATGGCTGTGATTGGCCAATGCAGCATGTGACCCAGTCTCTATAAATAGTACACACACAGCACACAGTGTCATTCTGTTAGACAGACACTGTTATGCCCCATACACACGGTCGGATTTTCCGATGGATTTTGTCCTATCGGACAATGTTGTCGGAAATTCCGACCGTGTGTAGGCACCATCGGACAGTTTCCATCGGATTGTCTGACGGACAAAGTTCTATCTCCTGCTGGATAGATTTTCCGACAACAAAGTCCGATCACACCAATTCCGATCGTGTGTAGCGAATTCCGACGGACAAAGTGCCACGCATGCTCAGATCACAAGACCAAAGCTATTGGCTACTAGCCTCTACGTAGTCCCGTCGTAGGCAACAAACGTCACCACGTTCAGAATGATCGGATTTTCCGACAACTTTGTCCGACCGTGTGTATGCAACACCAGTGTCGGACTAAATCCGTCGGACCAAATCCGATGGATTTGGTGGTCGGATTATGGAGTATCGAGTACTCCACCAACATGGCCAGTGCCGATGACGCCGTTCTCAGCGTTACTATCCCAGTTCTATGCCTCCTTGAAAAAACTCTTAAGGCGATGATGGAAGAGGATGTGGCACAGGATGAGGAGGAGGAGGAGGAGGAAGAGGGTTCATTTCCAAGGCTTTCAGGGCAGTCATTTACAAGTGGCTACGAGGGTGGGTTCCTGCACCAACAAGCGCCAGGTACACAATTGTCTGGCAGCAAGGGCACAGTTCTGGAGGATGACGAGGTGGAGGAGGAGATGGAGGAGGAGGAGGAACCATGTTCACAGCAGGGTGGCACCCAGACCAGCTCATGTCCATCACTGGTGCGTGGCTGGGGGGATACAGAGGACACAGACGATACACCTCCCACAAAGGACAGCTTTTCCTTGCCTCTGGGCAGCCTGGCACACATGAGCGATTACATGCTGCAGTGTCTCCGCAACGACCGCCGAGTTGCCCACATTTTAACTGGTGCTGATTATTGGGTGGCCACCCTGCTGGATCCCCGTTACAAGGACAACGTGCCGTCCTTAATTACCTCACTGGAGCGTGATCGCAAGATGCGTGAGTACAAGCGCACGCTGGTAGACGCGCTGCTGGTGGCATTCCCACTTGGAAGCGGGGGTACGGTGGAAGCACAAGGCGAAGGCAGAAGAGGAGGAAGAGGTTGCCAACACAGCCGGGGCACCGCCAGCACCTCGCAAGGCAGGGTTAGCATAGCCGGAATGTGGAAAAGCTTTGTCGGCACGCCACAACAACCAGCACCACCAGCTGAGATGGAACGTCTTAGCAGGAGGCAGCATTTCACCAACATGGTGGAACAGTATGTGTGCACACGCGTACACGTACTGCATGACAGGTCTGCCCCCTTCAACTTCTGGGTCTCCAAATTGGGCACATGGCCTGAGCTTGCCCTTTACGCCTTGGAGGTGCTGGCCTGCCCTGCCGCCAGTGTATTATCTGAACGTGTATTTAGCACGGCAGGGGGCGTTATCACAGACAAGCGCAGCCGCCTGTCCAGAGCCAATGTGGACAAGCTCACGTTCATTAAAATGAACCAGGCATGGATCCCACAGGACTTGTCCGTACCTTGTGCAGAATAGACACATATACCGGTGTTCTGACGAAAACTGTCTTGCTATCGGATAGTGTCCGGCCACTTACTGCGCAGGTGCAGTGCATGCGCAGTACGGAGGACAAGGAGATTCACAAAATCTCCAAAGATGAACGTCGCCTGCGCAGTGAGTGCAGGTTCAAGCCCGACCATCCAAGTGGACATACGGTAGCACATAGTAACAGGGCCCCTCACGGGCTCGCTTGGCTAGGCTTCAACCTCGGATGATGTGGCTTGAACCTGGAGTCACCGCCCATCGTCTTCGGAGAGTTTTAAAATCCCCTTGTCCTACGTACTGAGCAAGCGCAGTACAGGGCGGACACTATGCGACGGGGGACAGAATTCGACACATCATTCACCACTAGCCTTACCCAGCCATTGTTGTATTTTTGAACCAGTGTTGGCTACCTTGTCCTCCTCCACCGCCGCTTCCACCTACACCGCCACATCCACCGCCACCTCAACCTCCTACTCCATTTGAATTTCGTCCTCCTAGGTCAAGATTATAATTTTTTCTTTTTTTTTTCATTTCCAAGTATTTTATTTTCCCACTATCTTATCCATTAAATTGAATAATTTTTTCCAGAAAGTGCGTATTCTGGGGTATTCCCACCATATGTGCAGCATCGTGCCGTTGAGTTTCTGAGGTTCTTAATGACTTCCTGTACCTCTTCTGCTGAGAAGGGGACCTCCAGAATTTTTTTTTATTTTTTATTTTTTTTATGTTATTTTAAGTTATTTCCCTATCCACATTTGTTTGCAGATCACTTGCCATGCTCTTAACAACATTTTGTTGCCATTTGCAGCCCTCTAGCCCTTCCCATGACCTTTTTACAGCCATTTTAGTGTTCAAAAGTCCGGGTCCCCATTGACTTCAATGGGGTTCGGAGTTCGGGGTCAAGTTCGGGTCAAGTTCGGTCCCGAACCCGGACTTTTTTCCGAAGTTCGGCCGAACCCGCCGAACTCGAACATCCAGGTGTCCGCTCAACTCTACTCATAAGCTCTGGGGAGTTTACTTGCAGAGTGCAACTTCCTTTGCAAAGTAAACTGCCTATTTGCCTTAAGCAAATCAACCCCATGGAGTGATTTAGCACAGGAGAAATATTTCATCAAACTTTGTAAAGAAACAGAAATTACAGCTTGCTGTTAGCAAATGTTTAACGTCAACTTATGGAATAAGGAGGTAAAAATGTAACATCATTTTTTTCATAAACTAATTGCAAAACTATCGTAATATATAATAACTATATTTATAAATATTGTAGCATGTATTCATATCTCAGGCCCTTTTTCGGGGTAAGGGATATAAATCCTGGAAGGTTTTCTCACTTCTCTAAAAATTCTTTATGCCATGTACCCCTCATGGCATTCTTATCCATAACTTGTTTTAATTAAAAATAACTGTATTTATTTGTATTACTATTGCTCATATGCTCTACTGAAATTTCTATATAAAGAAAATAAAATAAAGTGTATATCGTAGCATATTTGTTCTAAAATAGGTATAAAAGTATTAGGTGATTATACTGTACCTTTTTTTGGAGATCCTGAATTTCCTCAAAATACTGGCTGCGGTCTGCAGGCATGCTGGGAGCATTGTTTTCATACCATTTTGCTATCTTCTTCTCAAAACTTTCATTTTGCTGTTCCAGAAAATTAACCTTTTCCAGATAGCAAGACAGCCTTTCATTTAGATGTCTCATGGTCTTTGTTTGATTGAATTCAAATGGATTATCATTTTTATGCTTATCATAGACCCTAGAGTTTCTTAAATGATTATTACGACCAGGTACATTATATCCATGGCTCACAGATGAAGGCTTCGAGACTGGGATAGCTTTACATCTGTATGATGTTTTCCAGTTACCACTATGCAGAAAAACATTGGGGCTTCCAAGAGAGAATGCTTTGGGGTCCACTTTATGGTACATATAAGATCTTCTATGATGTGACTCATGGAGACCTCCATAACAAAAAAATTGTGATTGTCTGGTAGTTTTAGAGCATCCTCCATGACTGGATCTGGTAAAACATCCATGGCGTGAGTGTCTTGACATTTGAAGCACAGGATAACCCATGTGAGATATATTCTTGTGGGACCTAGCTGAAGAATAGCTCTGTTTCTCTCCTTTGTTCATGATAGATTGTAGGAGTGAGTCCAGCCAAGTTACAGAATCCAGACAAGCCTATGAATAAAATACAAAAGCTTCAGTGTAATATTTTTTATAACAAGTTCAGCAAGCGTCTGAGAATGTTGACTAACCTTTATAGGAATTTTATTAGCATCCAATTCCTTTTCAATTTATTTTTAATCTTTCTAGTTGTCAAACTCAACTAGTTTAGATGAAACAATTTTGAGAAAATTCAAATAAATAAATAGTAAAGGATCTAATAATATAAGACATGCTGCTAATTGAATGTAAGGTGCCATTGGCAATCTTAATTGTATCTTACTTGTATTTTAAGGTGCTATTTTTAAAATGCAATGGCCTAATGTGAGATTAATAATTATATGAATAGTTATAAAGAAGTAATATTTAAAACAGACTAGGTCTTTTGGAAAACACAATAGGGCACAATAAAAAAAAAGACATTGTTTCTATGAGGTTCGGTGTGCCTCCTTCTTACTACAAATGGTGAATCGGTAGCTTTCTGAGAACTTAAAATGTATGTCAAGACAAAAATGTTTTTCCTAGTTTTGGATAAAGTGGGGAAGGATTATGGTCATGTATTCTCATTTCCTGTCCTGTTTACAACATTTTACCAGGTAGGAAGTGAGGAGGACTCACCAACAGCAACTTATCCAGAAATATGACTGTTGTGTTAGTAGAGGGGGAAGGCTAGAATCATTTATTCAATATCATTTTTCTGTCTGTGTCATTGTTTAAGACATCCCCTCATTTCCTGTGTGGTGAAACAGCTATCAGAGGTTCAGAAAGTGAGGAAACATCTCTCTAATGTATAGTTCTGTACAGTGGATCAGAGAGGACAAAATCATCATAGCATGGCCAATCACTGCATCTCTCTTTGGTCCTGTAAGAAAGCAAATATGAACAAAATATTATTCTAAGAAACAAAACATGGATGCTTAAAGTTTGTTTAAGAGGTCTCATTTTTGTGGAAATTCAAGGAAGTTTTTAGTGTGGTATTTTTCTTAAATTGAAGGATCAAAGAGAAACTTGTTATTCAATGATGTCATCAACAGCCCACCTTCCATCTGTAAAGGGATGCAGATGAAAATATTGTAGGAAAAAGGATAAGTATATTAGGCACTTTTTTTGACAGTTCAGGTTTTTTAGGAGTTGGTCTAGAGACAATGACCATGTTCCAAGTTGTTAAAAAAAATATATCTTATTGTTTTTTTTTTTTTCTTACCTTTAAAGCGGAAGTAAACCCATTGATTTAACAGTCTAAAAAAAAAAAGGCATGCCGTGAATGCTAACTGCACATTGGCTGTGCTCTCAACCAAACAGTCAAACCATCCAATGGCTGGTGTCATAACGGATCACATGTGCAGCACTGTGGCAGTTGAAGATTAAACAGAGGCAAAGATGGCAGCTTCCTTGACTGAAAACGATAGGGGGGTTTACATCAACATTAAACAGTAGGATTCATTGGATACCAGTAGCCATTAAGAGGAAAATATAACCTTCAGGCAGCTTTTGTTTATGCGTTTGCTTTTTAAGGAGCAGGCTTTTTTGATTAGATATCCCTGAGGATACCCAGAGAATACTATGTGAGTAGAAAAAAAAAAAAGAGAAAAAGATATATACATATATATATATATATATATATATATATATATATATATATATATATATATATACACAAACAAAAATCTCTTCTGCTCTCTTAGATGTGGTGGATAAGGTCAATATGACAAATATTCTAGTTTTCACGGATAGTTTTCACAGGTCACTTGGTGCGCCCTAGGCCTTGCAGTCCTCTTTCGACATCGGAAACACTAAATGGCAAAAGCAAAAAGGGCGCACAAGCCTATTGCATCACCAATGGCACCATTTATTATAATAAAAGTGACAAACCATTTTAGTCACAAACATTGATATGTATTAAGCTTATGGAAAAAAATAGAAGGAACCTCATCCATAACTTCAGCCTGTGGCTTGGGATAGGTGACACCCAATAATGTGAATCTGACACTGATGCATTTCGAGGGTAAATACTCTTCCTCAGAGCTGATTCAATCTGGTTTGGTAACCATGACTACATTAGCACTCAACATATCCAGTTTGAAGGGATTGCCCTTTTTTAATTATTGAATAGGATCACTAGGTAGGGAGCAATAATGTTTAAACATTTTTCATAAAAAAAAAAAAGAGATGACTAACCATCTGAGTATAGGTTTAGGACTAGTTGTGGTTTCTCAATTGCAGCCTTGATGCTTGTAGATGGGAAGGGCTTAAATATTCCAAAGGAAGACACTAAAAAGGGATCTAGTTTGGATATTTTATTTTGTTTTGAAGCTTTCTGGATAAGGTTGACTTTGACAACAGGCTTAAATGCTCACCAGATTACATGGGATCTGAGACTGAGTAGGTATTAAGAGAAAAGTATTCAGTAGTATTCACTAGCTTTTATGTAGAGATTAATAATTAATTAATTAACCAGTTAACAACCGGCCCATAGCCGAATGACGGCTACAGGGTGGTTTGTTAACTCTGGGAGGGCGTACATGGACATGGGGCGCGCATCTGAGAACTTCCGTGACCGCTGATCGCGGCCGTTTACCACGTGATCGCGCCGTCAAATGACGACGCGATCACATGTCAACAAACCGGCGTGATTTCCGGTTCCTCCCTCCCCTCTCTGTCCAGTGTGAGTGGAGAGGGGAGAGATTGGTGACAGCAGTGCTGTGGGCTGCATGTGTAGTGCCCACAGCCTGCTCAGGGAGACCATCCCTGCTCACCGATCCCAGCCATACTCTGCATACCCAGCCATGCTCTGCATACCCAGCCATACTCTGCATACCCGTCCATACTCTGCATGCTCTGCATACCCGTCCATACTCTGCATACCCATCCATACTCTGCATACCCAGCCATGCTCTGCATACCCAGCCATGCTCTGCATACCCGTCCATACTCTGCATACCCATCCATACTCTGCATGCTCTGCATACCCGTCCATACTCTGCATACCCATCCATACTCTGTATGCTCTGCATACCCATCCATACTCTGCATACCCAGCCATACTCTGCATGCTCTGCATACCCGCCCATACTCTGCATACCCACCCATACTCTGCATACCCGCTCATACTCTGCATACCCGCTCATACTCTGCATGCTCTGCATACCCGTCCATACTCTGCATGCTCTGCATACCCGTCCATACTCTGCATACCCGTCCATACTCTGCATACCCGTCCATACTCTGCATACCCATCCATACTCTGCATACCCATCCATACTCTGCATACCCATCCATACTCTGCATGCTCTGCATACCCGTCCATACTCTGCATGCTCTGCATACCCGTCCATACTCTGCATACCCGTCCATACTCTGCATACCCAGCCATACTTTGCATGCTCTGCATACCTGTCCATACTCTGAATACCCGGCCATACTCTGCATACCCGTCCATACTCTGCATACCCGTCCATACTCTGCATACCCGTCCATACTCTGCATACCCAGCCATACCCTGCATACCTAGCCATACCCTGCATACCCAGCCATACTCTGCCTTCCCAGCCATCCATACTCTGCATACCCATCTATCCATACTCTGCATACCCATCCATCCATCCTCATCCATACTCGGCATACTCATCCATCCATCCTCAGCAATACTCATCCATCCATCCATGCTCAGCCATCCCATCCACCCCCATCCATAATTAGCCATACCCAGCCATACCCAGCCATACTCAATCGTACTCAGTCATACCCAGCCATAGCCAGCCATCCCATCTATACCCATCTATACTCAGCCGTACTTATCCATACTCATTAATGCTCAGCCATCCCCATCCACAGCTCATCTATCCCCATTCATGCCACTACAGTGCCTCACAAAAGTGTAATAGGTAGTCAAATTAGATTTGAAACTTATGTCCCTAGAACACCTGACGGCGCTCCCTGCATGTTGGTCCTCTGTATGTGGCCACACTGTGGAAAAGTCTCATACATGTGGTATCGCTGTACTCAGTAGGAGTAGGAGAATCTATTTTAGGGTGTAATTTTTGCCATGTACATGTTATGTGTTCGAAATATTGTGTAAATTGACAATGTTGTGTAAAGAAAAAATGTGGTTTCATTTTATTTACACATTTTCCAAAAAAATGACATGTTCAAAAGACTCGATATGCCTCATAGATTATACATTGGGTTGTTATCTTTCCAAAATGGGGTAATTTTTGGGGCGTTTCCATTGTCCTGGTTCTCCAGGGCCTTCAAAAGTGTAAGAGGTAGTCAAAAAATTATATGTGTAATTTATGCTCCAAGAATGCCTGATGGCACTCCCTGCATGTTGGGCATCTGTATGTGGCCACGCTGTGCAAAAGTCTCCCACATGTGGTATCGCCATACTCAGGAGGAGTAGTAGAATGTGTTTTGGGGGGTAATTTGTGCTATGCATATGCTGTGTGTGAGAAATAACCTGACAATATAACAATTTTGTGAAAAAAAAAAAGAAAAGAAAATCTTGATTTTGCAAAGAATTGTGGGAAAAATTTACAACTTCAAAAAACTCACCATGCATCTTACTAAATACCTTGGAATGTCTACTTTCCAAAAAGGGGTCATTTAGGGAGGTATTTGTACTTTCCTGGCTTGTTAGGGTCTCAAGAAATGAGATAGGCCGTCAGTACTTCAGGTGTGATCAATTTTCAGAGATTGGCACCATAGCTTGTGGACTCTATAACTTTCACAAAGACCAAATAATATACACCGATTTAGGTTATTTTTACCAAAGATATGTAGGGGTATAAATTTTGGCCAATATATATGAAGAAAAATGACTAATTTGCTAAATATTATAACACAAACGAAGAAAAATACATTTTTTTACAGAATTTTCTGTCTTTTTTCTTTTATAGCGCAAAAAAAAAAAAAAAAACAGCGGTGATTAAATACCACCAAAATCTCTATTTGTGTGAAAAAAAGGACAAAAAATTCAAATAGGTACAGTGTTGTATGACTGAGTAATTGTCATTCAAAGTGTGAGAGCACCGAAATCTGAAAATTGGTCTGGTTATTAAGGGGGTTTAAGTGCCCAATGGTCAAGTGGTTAATTAATAGACAATAATCCTAGTTGTGAGTAAAGAGACATTTAAGATCCATGAAGAACATTAAGGTTTGGTAATGAAGGAGGAACAAGAGATTATGGCTGGGTTGTGATCTGACCAGGATGTGGCTAGGATAGAGGTTTTTGTGATTTCTGTAAGGTATTGCCTTTGAACAAAGATGTAATCAATTCTGATATGTATTTGATAGGGAGCTGAGTAGTAAGTCTTGGGTATAGAGGTGCATGTCTCTCCATACATCTAATAGACTGTGATGGTCTAAGACATGGGTGTCAAACTCAATTTCATTGCCGGCCTCATCAGCATTATGGTTGCTCTCAAATGACCAGTTGTGTCCGTAAGACTAGATGTCCAGACCCCCCCTTAAATCAGATGTCAAGAGTCATCCACCCTCCTTTACATCACAGTGCAACCTTGTGCTGCAGCCAGGAAGAAGCGATGGTAGCAGAGTTGGAAAACAGAAAGTGCATGTTCTGGAGGAGGACCAGAGGAGGGCTGGAATCAGATGTTGGAGTCTGATGAATGCTGATACCTGGGGAGACAGAGATGAGGTGGTGTTGCAGCTGCACACAGAGGTGCATGATCTGTAGGAGGAGATCAGATATCCTCTCTGCTGTCTACTGCTGAGACTGGGGGAAGAGAGGAACCTCTCCGCAGCTGCATGGAAAAGTACAGGATCTGGCAGAGGAGTTCTGTTCTTCTCTCTGCTGCTGACTGCAAACTGGAGGTGTAGATGAGGGGGGTGCCACGGCTACAGGAGAGGTGCAAGAAGCCACATGAAATGGCCTGGTATTCCAGATTGGGCCCACAGGCCTTGTGTTTGACACATTTCATCTAGGAGGTCAAGGAGTATAGAAAGTGGGGCTTTCTTGGGGGATGTACAGCTTATAAGCGAGTTGCCAAGTGAAATTCCCTCAGAAAAAGGTAAATCCCTTCTGGTGCCTTTGTAAGGTAGAACATATATGGAGAGAAAGAGGAGTTGTTTTGAATTATGCCTCGTACACACGCTCTGACTTTCCGGCAGGATTGTCCGCCGGACCTATTCCAGTGGACAAACCGCCGGACCTTCCAGCGGGGCTTCGCCGGACTTTCCTAGCTGTGGACTTGCCCACACACGCCCGGACTTCTCTGGCGGACAATCCGCGGGAAAAAGTCTGCAGGACTTTTGAACGGACTTGCCCACACACGGAGGAAAGGCCGTTCATTTAGAACGTAACTGCAGGTGGCATGGATTTAAAGGGAATCCCTACGCCGAAAAAACGGCGTGGGGGTCCCCCCCCAAATCCATCTCAGACCCTTATCCGAGCACGCGCAGCCCGGCCGGCCAGGAAAGGGGTGGGAACGAGCGAGCGCCCCCCTCCTTAACCGTACCAGGCCGCGTGCCCTCAACATGGGGGGTGCCCTGTGGAAAGGGGGGCCGTGCGGCCCCCCCACCCCAAAGCACCTTGTCCCCATGTTGATGAGGACAAGGGCCTCTTCTCGACAACCCTGGCCGTTGGTTGTCAGGGTCTGCGGGCGGGGGGCTTATCGGAATCCGGGAGCCCCCTTTAATAAGGGGGCCCCCAGATCCCGGCCCCCACCCTATGTGAATGAGTATGGGGTACGATGTACCCCTACCCATTCACCTAAGGTGTAAAGTATAAATTAAAAAAAACACACAATTTTTTAAAAATATTTTATTGCACTGCTCCGGGGGTCTTCTTCCGTCTTGGGGGGTCTTCTCGCCGGACTCCTCCGCTATTTTACCTAGCTCTTTTACCGAGCGGAAGAGCCTCTTCCTTCTTCGCCGTCGTCTGGGGGTCTCGATCCGCCTTCGGGGGTCTTCCGGGGTCTCTTCTGTTCTTGCCAATGTCGTCGCTTTCTGCGTTTTTTCGGCGTGGGGATTCCCTTTAAATCAATGCCAGGTGACGGGGCTAGCGCGGCGGCATTCACTGCCTTCGCTAGCCCCGTCTACCAGAAGTCACCTTCTAAATGAACGGACTTTCCGATGATCGGCAAGTCCGTTCATTTCCAAAAGTCCGGCGGACTAGCATACAGACCTCGGGATTGTCCGCCGGACTGCCGAGTCCAGCGGACAATTTTAAAACAAAACTTAAAACTTAGTCCGCCGGACTTTTGGCGGCAAAAAGTCAGCCGGCGCCCACACACGGGCGGATTGTCAGGGCGACTTCAGTCCGGCGGACATTCCCGCGGGAAAGTCTGCTCGTGTGTACGAGGTATTAGGTTCATAGTGAGAGAGGATTGCTATGGCAGCATCTTAAAGCATCCATGGATCACAAGATTTCAAACTGAAGGGTCTAAAATTAGTTTATTACAGTAAACAATGAGGCCTTTTTGAAATGGTTATAAGAATGCCTCTTTGTTTCGTGGGGTTGTTAGCCTGAAACATTTAGAAGACGTGGAGGATTAAGACTTTAGGGGAAGGTGGTGGAGGCAAAAAGGGGTTTCCTGAAGATATTTAAATGAATTAGCCCTCTTAGTAAGCAAGTTGAAGCCATAGTTTATGTTTTCATATAACAGGGAGGAACCCAGTGATAGAGAATTAAAAATGATGTTTCTCTATGTAAACAAAACCTCTGATGCTTATAAAAAAATTGAGACATCAATTGATGTGTCAGAAAATTAAAACAAAATGAATGCGCATCAATCATTTTTTTCATTATGAGTATTTATACTTTCAGTAGCCTAGCCTAAACATTTCAAAAGAAAGTGTAGCTCTGTCACACAGTAAATTACAAATACACTTAGTGGTAAAATATTCCTAAAATGTTACTGTTGTTTAATCTTGCCTAGTTTTTAAGAGCAAAGAGCTGATCAAAATATTTAATTGTAACTTCAAAATTTGGAATGTGTTTGGTATGTTTTGTATGGTCTTCCTGACCATATATTTAACAGCAGGAAAAGTGTCCATTAATGCCCAGCCATCTGCAACAGACGGAGGTTGTATGCTCAGGACATGCTCAGGGTGTGTTCCCATTTTACTAACAGAGCTGTTCCCCGACTCACAGTCAGGGCTTCGGATCCAAAGCCAGCGGGACATACTTCTGATCATGTGACTGCTGTAAGATCCAATTGCAGTGGTCAAGTGACTGGGAAGGAGCTCTGCCTCCCGGCATTAAAGCCCATCTAAAAGGCCACCTGCAACAATTGAAAAGGGGTTAATGAAGTATTCAGATCATCTTACATTATTGATCTACCCAATAACAGAATACTTACTTTTATAACTGGTGTAAACAGCACATTATGTGTGTGTAGCGCTGGCTTCTGACGAGCAGGCACTATTGTTTTTTGGAAATTTAAATTGCCTGAAGCCACAGTTGGGTTTCAGGATAATTCTTTAAAATTTTCTGGTTTAAGTACCAGTCTAGCTGGGTTGCACTGGGTTCTCCTTGACCGTAGGTGTTGCTGTCACCGTCGGCAAGAGTAGAAAGCAGTCTAGCTGGATGCATTAAGTGCCACTTATCTCTCGGAACCAGCCCAGTGGGAGTGTTCTCCTGCTGTGCTTCTGGAAGGGGGTCTTTAAGGTACTGAGATCACGTGCTTTGGGGTTCCGGTCCAGAAGATATCTTTTGCCTGTTGGTCCTGGTCCTCCCGACCAGCCCTCATAGCCCTCCTGGCATGGGGTGCGGATCCATGCAATTCTAAGTCTCAGGGCTGGATAGCCCGAGGCGAAGCAACTGCAGGAACAGGCCTGAATGGATATCGGGGCCTAATGATTCAAGAGTGGTCCTGTGCCGTCTCATCTAAGGAGAGGCCCAGCAACTGGAGTAGCTTCCAGGGGAGGATTCTTCAGGAGAAGGCCATGCGCAAGGCTCGTTTCTCTGAAGGGGCCTAGAGGTTCAGTTGAAGGACACTTTATGGATCTACCCTCATACGGTATCACCGGACCGGCTGAGAGATACTGGTACCATATGATAGCTCTCTAAATTTGTTTGTGTCCCTCAGTTACACTCAAGTCTGTGGCAGAGACTTTTTTTCCTCAAGTAGTCTACATTCAAGTCTGTGGCAGAGACTGTACCGAGTATCCTACCGGCTGCTAGGCCTAGTGAGAGAGACCTATCCGGGGGTGCTGAATCCAGTTGTGAAACAGTTAAATCTCTGGATTCCGCTTATATCTTCACCCGGCAATCTAAGTACCTGAACTCACCCCTAAACCCTCTACCTTATCAAGAGACTGTGTTCCATTTTTCTGAATAAAACCCTAAAAGAGGATTCATTGTCAGTCTCAACCTTTACTCCGGGGTACTTTCCACGGGATCCCCAAGACAGAGCGACAACAGGTAAGGTAACGGTAAGCCCAAAAATAACTAGCAGCTCCTTCGGGGGTAAGTGCTACATGTGTTTAACTGAATCTGTGTTAAAAAATAATATTTATAAAAACAAAGCACTTGTGTGAGAGGGCCATAATAAAAGCAGGTTTTTACTGTACTATTATCCACTTGACCATTGGGCACTTAAACCCCCTTCCTAACCAGACCAATTTTCAGCTTTCGGTTCTCTCACACTATGAATGACAATTACTTAGTCATGCAACACTGTACCCATGTGAAATGTTTGTCCTGTTTTCCACACAAATAGAGCTTTTTTTTGGTGGTATTTAATCACCGCTGGGTTTTTTTTTTTTTTTTGCGTTATAAATCAAAAAAGACTGAAAATTCGGTAAAAATAATTTTTTTGTTTTTGTTAACATTTATTGTAGAGTATTGGCAGAGTATTGGCCAGTATTGGCAGAGTATTGATGAGTATTGGCGAGTATTGGCAGAGTATTGCATAGTATTGCATGGTATTGGCAGAGTATTGGCGAGTATTGGCAGAGTATTACATAGTATTGCAGAGTATTGCATAGTATTGCGTGGTAGTGCAGAGTATTGCAGGGTATTGCAGAGTATTGCATAGTATGGGCATTGAGCAGCGCTGTGGGCTGGATCTGTAGTGCCCACAGCGCTGCAAACGATCTCTCCCTCTCTCCTCTCACACTGTACCGATCGGTACAGAGAGGGGAGGGAGGAACCGGCCTCACAGAGAGGGGAGGGAGGAACAAGTGATGCTCTGAGGGGAGGGAGTTTGTTTACAAGTGATGCGCTGTCATTTGATGGAGCGATCACGTGGTAAACGGCCGCTATCAGTGGCCATTTACTGTGATGAGTGATGCTATGGCCCGGTCGGCATGTGGTTAAGCACTTACCGCCCACTTTATTAGGTACACCCTGCTAGTACCGGGTTGGACCCCCTTTTGCTTTTAGAACTGCCTTAATTCTTTGTGGCATAAATTTAACAAGTTGTTGGAAACATTCCTCAGAGATTTTGGTCCATATTGACATGATAGTGTAGCTATGGTGTTGCAGCTAGTAACAAACAATCCGCCAAATCATCCCACTGCCAGACTTCTTACATCCTTTCCAAAGACAATGAACATTCTTTTGCAAGCTTTGTTTTTGTAGTTTTATTGGGGGGTGCAACTTGGATAGGGATAGGAATATGGGATGCCCATAGGATAAGTCTTTGCCATCATATTTAAGGATTTTAGTACACTTTGAATAAAGTTAGAGCCAGAAGATATAATGTGCATATAGGATTTAGTATTAATTTCCTTCTGCATCTTCATGCAGACTGGTGCTCCTCATGCTGCTAGCCCCCCGCAGACTATTCCATCTAATGCCACGTACACACGAGTGGACTTTTCAACGGACTAGGTTCAATGTACTTTCGACGGATTTCCGATGAACTTTCCGAATGAACGGACTTGGCCACATACAATCACACTAAAGTCCGACGGATTCAAACGACGTACGACTGGACTAGAATAAGGAAGTTCGTAGCCAATAGCTGCCCTAGCGTCGTTGTTTGTCCGTCGGACTAGCACACAGACAAGCGGATTTTTCGATAGGAACTGGGTCCGGCAGAGTTCCGGCGGAAAAATTTGAAGCATGTTCTATTTCTAAAGTCTGTCGGATTTTTCGACAGCAAAAGTCTGATGGAGCCCACACACGATCGAATTGTCCGATGGATTTGTTCTGTTGGACCTTTGCTGTCGAAAAGTCCGGTCATGTGTGTACCTAGCATTATAGTTCTCTTACCATCCGACCGTGTGGTGGCAGAGACATCACTAATAACCGTGTAAAAGCTATTTTCTTAGATCTCTTTCACCTCCTGCCCATAACTTGTTTCCTTCTGTACACTTGGTTCTTCCTGCACGAACTTGAAGTTACTATTTGGAATATGACACATCCTCTTCTATTGAATAGTAGGGGCCCACTCTGAATAATCCTCCATTCTGTGGCTCTTGTTGCTCGCTGCCACTATGCCTGAGGCCTGCAGAACCTCTCCCCGGAAGGCCGAGTGGGTTAAAAAACATATCTTGTAGGAAATATGGCTACTGTTCCCAGCCAGTATATATAGTTTTTTTAATAGTTTTTATCATATATTTTGTCTATGAGTCACCATAAATCCTGCACTATGATGATTACTTTTTTCTGTTGTTGGTGATTTGAGTGATATCATGGCCTATACAGGTGCATCTCCAAAAATTTTAATATCGTCAAAAAGTAAAATGATTTCAGTAATTAAATTTTTTAAATTGTCCATGTACAGTACAGTATGCACTATACCAATACTTGGTCGGGGCTCCTTTAGCATGAATTACTGCATCAATGCAGCATGCCATGGCGGCGATCAGCTGTGGCACTGCTGAGGTGTTATGGAAGCCCAGGTTGCTTTGCTAGGGGCCTTCAGCTCAGGTGCTCTAGAATTTCCTGGTAGAGGGCTGCGCTGACTTTGGACTTGAAAAAACACAGTGGACCTCATCACAGACTGTTGAAAATTTTGCATTTCATTTGGAAATCAAGGTCCCAGAGTCATCTGCTGGTATTGATCCATTGTGTTTTATCATGTCCAAAGTCAGCACAACCCTCTACCAGGAAATGCTAGAGCACTTCATACGTCCCTCTGCTGACCAGATTTATGGAGATGCTGATTTCATTTTAAGCAGCACTTGGTACCCGTCCACACTGCCAAAAGTACCATTACCTGGTTTAATTATCATGGTATCACTGCTTGATTGGCCAGCAAACTCGCCTGACCTAAACACCGTAGAGAATATGTGGGGTAGCGTCAAGAGGAAGATGAGAGACACCAGACCCAACAATGCAGACAAGCTGAAGGCCACCTGGGCTTCCATAACACCTCAGCAGTGCCACAAGCTGATCGCTTTCATGCCACGCCGCAATGATGCAGTAATTCATGCAAAAGGATCCTTGACCAAGTATTGAGTGAATACTATACTGTACATGGTCATACTTTTCATGAAGCCAACATTTCTGTATTAAAAATTATTTTTTATTGGTCTTTTTTATTGGTCTTATGTAATATTAAAATTTTCTGAGATACTGAATTTAGTGTTTTCACTAGCTGTAAGCCATAATCATCAACATTAAAAAAAAAAGAAATGTTTCAAATATATGACTGTATCTGTAATGCATCTATATAAAATATATGAGTTTCACTTTTTGATTTGAATTACTAATAAAAATTAACTTTTTGATGGTATTATCATTTTTTGAGATGCACCTGTATATTTGGAGAGAGATGCACCTTTACAGTCCATACTCAATACTGAAGGGATGGAGTATTCTCGAGAAGGCGTTACATTACTAATAGACATATGCAATTAGTTTCAGGCTGAATATAAATTCAGATGCATCTTTGGTTATTAGGAGATTCGAATGTATCAAAATCTCTGAATAAAATAGTAACGGATTCAGTTGAAATTCATTCAATTTTGTTTAGTTTATTATTTTCCTAACTCCAAATCCATACCAGGACAAAAGAGTACCTGGTGGATTTAGTAGTGCAGTGCTCCATAGAGGAGAGTATCAGTCCAGGCAGCAGGCAGGGATGTGGTCGGCGACAGCAAAAGCAATCGTCCTGGCAGCTGTCCATAGTTAGTACAGGCAGAGGTGCTGTCAGCACAGCCAAAGCATTGGTCTAGGTAGCAGGCAGAGATGTGGTCAGCAGCAGTAAAAGGAATCGTCCAGGCAGAAACACTGTCCATAGTCAGTAGATCAGCAGGCAGAGATATGGTCAACATAGCCAAAGTATTGGTCCAGGCAGCAGGAAGAAACTTGGTCCATAAAGTCCCGGGTCATTACAGGCAGCAATATGGTCAGCCCAGTAAAAGTATTGGTCCAGGCAGCAAGAAGGACCATCATGCTTAGGACCAGGGGGACAGGGGTAGAGGCTTCTCCCACCAAAATCTCTTTAAAGCCTCCAGACTCCAGACCCTGTTCTGGGAACACAGAATCTCTATTCAGAACGCTATTCTTAAGCCCTTCACATATGTGTGACCCCTGCGTACTAAAGTACAAGGGCAAAAGATCTGTTAAAGTGGCAGGCGAAGGGTTTAACATGGGTTTAAAATGGCAGGCATAGGCCCCTGCCCCAAAGCACCAACCCTCCCATGTTGAGGGGACCTGGCCTGGTATGGTTCAGGGGGGGGGGGCGCTCGCTCGCCCCCCCCCCCTTACCTGACCTTTCAGGCTGCATGCCTGGATAAGGGTCTGGTATGGATCCTCTTTGGGGGGGCATGCCGTTTTTTTCTTTCTTTTTTTTTACCTGCACTTTTTTTGTTATTGTTCAGCTGTCAGCGGGGAAACCCATTGACAATTGATGACTCATTGGTTGTTAAGGACGCCACAGCCAGCTTCTTGGCCCACTCCTTAACAACCAGCTTACACTGTGCAGCGCTCAGTGCATTGCAGGGTATTCAGCGGGGCGAACACCCTGCAAATTCGGGTGTTCTGCAAATGACCGAACAGGCAAATGTTTGGCCCAAACTCATGCTCAGGCCCAATCGTTCACTCAACACTAGTGAAGAATAGCTGGTTGCTAGGGAGTGAGTCGGGAAGCCAGCCACCGCATCCTTAACAACTGATGGCTCATCAGCTGTCAGTGGGCTTCCCCGCTGAGAGCTGAAATGTAAACAAAGAATGCTAACAATAGAAAATTCAGAAAAAAAACACCTTGCCCCCCTCACCCCAATTCATACCAGACCCTTATGGATTAAAAAAAAAAAAAAAAACGGGCGTGAGATTTCCCCCAAAATTCATACCAAGCCCATATCCAAGCATGCAGCCTTGCAGGTCAGGAAAGGGAGGGGACGAGCAAACAGCCCCTCCCCTTCCTGAACCATACCTCTGCCCCCCGCCCAAAAGCACCCTGTCCCCATGTTAATGGGGACAAGGGCCTCTTTCCAACAACTCTGGGCAGTGTTTTTGGGGGTCTCTTTTTGGGTCCGGCACTGTGGCGGGCATTGTGATTTACTATGGACAAGGGCCTGGTATGGATTGGGGGGGACCCCATGCTGTTGTTTTTTTTTTTCTATTACCGGCATTCTTTTGTTTATATTTCAGCTCTCAGCCTGAAAGCCTGCTGACAGCTGAAGAGTAATCGGTTGTTAAGGACGCGGCTGCCGGCTTCCCGTCTTGCTCCTTAACAACCAGTTATTCTTGCTGATTAGCTGATAAAGTGGCTTACACACTCACCTGACAATGACCATAAAGTGCTGGACATGTAAATGGTGTGGATATAAAGTAAGCTTTTACGTTAGAATGTGCATAGTATATTTTCTTGTTATGCACAGTACCACCCGGTGTTGACACCATTTTTATGCTCACCTTTAAAATGGATATTTTTTAATAATTATACAACAAAAGGTTGGATTGTAACAGTATAGTATATTCTGTGCATTATATGGTACCTTAAAAATCCCATATATGTAAGAAATTGTTTTGGTTATGAATTATTTGATGGGTGGTAGTGCCAGACAATCCTGGCATAAAGCATATACATGAATTTCGACTTGGTATTGGCAATTTTCTGTACAGCAGAGTTCAGACTGATGGAGAGAGAAGCAGAACAAGGAGCCAAGCAAAGTTGTGTTGCAGTGCTCCTGTTTTTACAAGGGACATGATAATAGAAGGAGAGAGCAGAGCAGTCTGCTGCTTCTCCTTTTACTGTCCGATCACAGGCTAGGGGAGCGACAAGACCTATAGGTTTAACTAAATAGCAGAGAAAAATCAGGTATCTTGCCCTGCCAGATAGGGCTGGGCTGTTGGGCATAGCTGTGTAAATTTCAGAAATGGATAGACATTGCTGGCCAAACAACCAGTATTTACAGTATGTTTTGCGTCTGTGTATTTAGCCATTCGTCTTTAGTTTTAAAAAGTTGTGGGATTTTCTTAGTTCTTACATTTCTATTAAGAATATTTATACATCAGATGGAACTTTATAAGAGCGTATCCCCCCCAAAAATCTTTAAAATGTGCCATTTGTGGTTGGGTTCTGTAAACCTACATTACCTTTAGGAAGAATGAGTGTTCTTCTGTATGTATGTATGTATGCTTGAATTGTTTGTGTTTTTAACAATTACCAGTTTTTATAACCAAATTATTTCCCCATGTTATGGCATGGCACCTGCTATGTCGACTGTTTGTAATATAATACGGAAAATAAAAATAAAAATACACATCTTAAAAAAAAAAGATATATCTGCATAGTCAGAAGTCAGAGTTTATTTAAAGAAATACAGTATATTAGGGAAAATAAATAAACTATGAAGAGAATTAATACATTATAGTTTGACAACACAGTCCAAGAGCCAACATCATTTTTGACGCACAAACTCAACAAAGTCAACTGGCGTCAGTAATCACATATACTGTGATGGTTTTGGGATATTAGGTTACATTATAGCTTCTTATTTTCAGGGTTATTTCAACCTTGAGGCCTGATGAAAAATTCATCTTAGGCATCACCTTACCAGGGAAGGCAGACATGAAATTAACACCACACCTCCTGGCCCACAATGCCCTGCTGCCTCCATATTCAAACACAAGAATAAAATTAAAAAAAATAGGACACTGGATTCAGATTTTTTTAGGAGATCACTGAAATTGTCTCATTGGCTCTGGTTTAGCAGCGCTCCACAAAACAGGGACCATCATCAGGAGAAAGGGATAGAACCTACATAGAGTTGAGAAGCCACACACATACAATCCAATGAGAGTACCAAACAAACGTCCAAGAGTCCAAGGTAATTTATTGCTAGAATTGATTCATAGCAGAATAGAGCTCTATCATGCAATGAATCAATTTTATCATTAAATTACCTTGGACTCTTGGACGTTTGTTTGGCACTCTCACTGGATTGTATCTGCTGCCTCCATATGTCCACTCCTATCCTAGACCACTTTAAACACTGTCCATATAAGGATTTAAAAAAAAATAAAAAATACTTTCCTATAATTCATAATGGAGGAGTCAGCAACATTATGAGCTAGGGGTGGCATTTCCCTACAAAGAGTCCTACTTACTATTACTGAAAATTTCTGCCGCTTAAATAATTAAATTATTGCCAATTTATACATGTGACATGTATAAAATCTAACGATTGTTATGGCAAACATCACAAGGGGGCACTATTTACATCTGGAGGGAAAGAGATTCAACCTCCACATACGGAAAAGGCTTCTTCACAGTCAGAGCTGTGAAAATGTGGAATAGATTCCCTTCAGAACTAGTTCTGGCCATCCTAAGTGCACAGATTATAATTGGATATTAACATTTATAGGTAGCTACACCAGAGATTTTTGATCTAGGGTATATCCATTTACCTTCTAGGGGATCAGGAAGGAATTTATTTCCCCCCTGCTAGAACAAATTGGACCATGCATTATAGGGTTTTTATGCCTTCATATGGATCAACTGTGGGTATAGAATTGTGTATATGGATGTTATCTAATAATTTATTAAAAACATTTTTTCTGTTGGTTGATCTAGATAGATTGTTGTTTTTCAACTTGACTGTGTAACATGCATTGTGGCCTAATTGACCTAATTGAATAAGGTTAAGATCTCAGCCAATGCAATAGTACGCATAGAACTAATTTTCAGGGTCTCCAAATTCAGTTATCAATTGGAAGCCTGGTGGTGGAAATCCAGTATTTCCAAGTCACAACATTAAACCAACTAAAAGCATAGTTTTTTTTTATAAAACTTGCTAATAATATTCAAGGTATAGATTTAAAAAATTGATAATTGTTTTGCATTAAACTGTGAATTTCCCTCCAGTCCCCACAGTAGAGAGCAGGTTTGCTCTACATCCTAAGTCAGCATGGACCTTTTAATAGCAGGAAGTAGGGGGAAACTATTCACAGTTTGTGCCTAAAGGTACACCTATACTTTAACTAGAAATGTTAATAGCTGGAAAGACCTGCATTGTGATATTAAAAGTATGTCCAAAATCAGCAGAATATATTCCTAGGAAGAAATAAGTAATTGCTAAATGTTTATCTCCCCTAAAACCATGTTATGAATCACATTCTACATTCCCCCATTAAATAACTACAGTATATAAAGGAAATAAGATAGATGTTACATATAAGAAAGAAACATTTTTTGTATCTTCTAAGGTCTTCATGTTTTTCCGAAACAGTTCCGATATAGATGTTAACATTTGGCTTCATGGTGATGCTCAGTGGTGTGATGGACCACTTTGTGGTGAGAACCTGTAAATTATGAAAATAAAGAGAGGATTTAGAGCCATACATACAAAAACAATGGTTTCTCTCTTTTTGTCCTGATAACCAGTGTCACAGGTAAGGGGTATTTCAAAATGTTATGATTGCCACCCCAACAGGAGTAGTGGAAAAATCTATTCTGGTGGCAATTTTAGCAGATTTCCACACCAGCTTTTATCTTATTTATAGTATAGGAAATTAAAGTGGAAGTTAATCCAAAACCCATAACTAGCCACCAAACTAACCACAAAAAAAACAAAAATCTAAGGCTAAACCTAATCACAGCCACATTATAAACCTACTCTATCTAACCCTGTAAAGAAAAAAATCATTATACTTACCTTTTCTGAAGCCAAACCTGTCCAGGCTCTAACGGCGGCTGGTGTGTACAGAGAAAAAGCCAGCAATGGCTGTGAAATGCCTGGAAAGTGACATCACCCATAGAGTTACTATGGGGCTTCCATTGTCGGGTGGCTCTCTAACATGGACTGGACTGGAGCGGCTGCAGAATAGGTAAGTATATTGATCTCTTCTTTACAAGGCTAGATAGAGTAGGGTTAGCGTTAGATAGGTCTTGGCTGAACTTCCACTTTAAGGTTAATCTCCTGATGGGTAGCCAGCAATACTAACCTCCCTGCCAACTATCCAAGACTAAAAAATATGTTTTGGCTAGGCTTGTACCTAATAGGGTCAACCCCTCCCACCATAACTGCGCTTGATAGAATGTGACATGGCAACTTGTAATTGACTATATGTTTAGAAAAGTTGCCTGCTTCCATCTAAATTTTGACCACAAGTTTTATACCTCTAATTCTCCTGAATTTGATAATGGGGTCTGGAGACATTTCCCTCTCCCCAGACATAAATCCTCCCTCTTTCCTTCTTTCACTTACCCCACTTTTCCTTTTCCTACTTCTACTATTTTCCCCTAGTTTTCTTCTTACATGCCCCGATAGTTGTATGGTTAAAACATTATGGATAGAAGCTTCTCGATGTCAGATACTCTTTTAGTGTATTTTTTCAGTTTTTTACTGAGTAAAGTACTGTATCATTACTTCCACTGGGCAGGGGATGCCTTATTGTTCCATTTACAACATTTCTGATAAAAACTATTGAACAGAAAAGAAGCATCTGCAATTCTAGCAGCTTCATCTGTTTCTGGTTGACCCTAACTGTATTTAAAAAAATATAAAGGACTATTTAAAAAAAGTGCAAAAATGTATAATACAGCAGGCTTAGCAAAAAGGGGCAATCGACTCTAATGCCACGTACACACAATCGGACTTTCCGGCTGACTTAGTCTGGCGTACTTAGTCCCACAGACTAGCACACAGACGGCCGGATTGAGTCAAGTCAAGTCCCATCGTGTGTACGCGGCATTACAAGTAAAGGGAGTATGTATTTTATTAACTGTAGAAAAGCACTTTACTCTGCCCAAAGCAGGATAACAGATCCCTTAGTTTGAAGATGAGAATCTCTTTACTTCACTTTAGAAGATCTTACTATCCTTGAGTAAATTAATAATATAGAAGGTATTTTTTTCTTTATGTTCTTTCTCTTTATATTCTTTTTAATATTCTTTTAATTTGCATATTTTATCTGTTACAGAGAGAACAAGGGATACGACTTTAGAACACGAAGATGGTAAAATCACAATTAAAGAGTATGTAAACCCAACATTTCATATGTTGTACATACAATGTACTTGTATGAAAAAGTATCCTGTTTTCTTTGTACTGCTTCCTTTGCGTGAAATCCTTGGTGTTCCTGCCAGTCCCTCTGCTTTCCTATTAAAAACTGACCACACTAAGCATGAGAACCCAGCATGGTCAGTTCTCTAGCTATGCTGGGAAGTCAGCCTGCTTTCCTCCGATGATCATACTTATCCTTACACAATTACGGGGTACAATGTCAGCCGTTTCGACACTAACTGCCCTGGTGGAACTACTTGCTATAACTTTATGCATATATTGACCAAGTGCACAATGTGGAGGAGAATGCTAAACAATGTGATATGAACCTTGTAAATGTTAGTCCTAACCTGTTAGACTTGAAATATTAAAACTTAAAGAGACCCTGTCAAGACCTGGTATTGGCAAACCAAGGCAACAGCGAATCTGCATTAGGAGCTCATAGAAACCCTTCTTGCTGCAGTGATGTGACTCCAATCAGCAGATATAACTTTTTTGGAATACTATAACAAAATAACCACTTCTAAGAGTGTCACCTCATCACCCCTATGTAATTAGTGTATTTCAGCAAATTAAAGAACTCTAATAAACTTGATACTAAAAGCTGCTACATAATTACCAATGACATCAGTATTATTATGCATACTATGGTATGCATTGGCTTTTAATGCCAATCTAATGAGATTTTTGCAATTTTGTATCATATATATCACAGCTTACCATGTTTTCCGCTTGACATCTGATAGTCTGAAACGCTAAAAAACAAAGGACAAAATGAATTCAATATTATAAAAATAAGTTCCTCACAATGTTAATACTTTAATAAATAAGATCATTTTTTAGCATCTTGAAAATTCTATTAAATTTTAATTTATGGCATCATACTTTTGAAAAAAATGTAATAAAAAGTAAGTTTGAACATCCCCCGTTAAGGCTTTATTTAACCAAAGTGTCAATAATTAATTGCTCAGTTAAGGAGTCATTGTATATGTGCAAATATGGTGAAATCTTGAAGATTAAATGACCTATAGTTGGACATTTTATAAACTTATGATTACTTTCCTTTTTTCTAAGAATACCTCTCTGCATCTCCCAAATACTGATCATCATGCTGCTTTATTGTATACTGACAGAGTACAAAGTAATATATACAATTATATTCCATTTTCCACATTTTGTTACCCTTGAGAAAGGACCTTAAAATGTTATATTTTGTATTTCTATTTAAAAAGAATATGAATGGCCAGAGAGATTAAAGCTTACTTGAGTTAAAAAAAATGTATACAGGAATATTTGTATGAAACAAATATATCACAGAGTGGTGTTTTTTTTTTCTTCCATTTATACAAGATAGAAGATACCGCTCTACCCTCTTTGTGGTAACTATACATCCGTTATGTGTGTGTTCAAATAGAATTTACTGTATATGGCACATAAGAAGAGGTAACTGTTGTATATGTATAATGTATGAGCAAGTCTATAGTGTTACTTATTCCCTGATGGCACCTCAAACTGGAATGGTCCAAGCTATTACATGCCACTTTGAACTTCTGAGACCAAGTGCCTTGGGCATGTTTCCCATGTGCTTTCAAAAGCTTCTATCACTCTATCCTCTGGCATTTGCCCATGGGTATGGAATTGTTAGAAGCTTCCATATGCAGAGGAACAACATGTGGTGGATACCTCTAAGTGTATAAGTGATGAAGTGATATTCAATTAAATACAAATGGTATGAACTTACTGGATGTCATGTCCTTCCAGGAGGCGTTTATAGGTAGCAATTTCCATCTCCAGGTGGGTCTTCTGGTCCATCAAGATCTTATATTCATAGTTCTGACGTTCCAGGTCAGATCTGATTTGGCCAAGCTGGCACTCAACATTATCGATCATAGCTTGTAACTGAGCAATTTGGGAAGAGTAGGTAGCTTGTGTCTCTGCCAAGGTGTTTTCCAGAGCTGATGTCTATTACAAAAGTTATAACAATATTAAAATGAAATGGAATTTAAGGATGAAGGCTTAGAATCCAAATAACATTTAAATAATAATGGCTGTATGATCTTACCATGCTCAGCTGGCTCTGCAGTTCAATCTCTAGGGTCTGCACAGTACGCCTAAGCTCAATGACCTCAGTTTGTACAGACTGAAGTTGCTCAGAACCAGAAATTACTTGACGATTCAACTCTTCACTCTGAGAGCAACAAAATAAGCAGAATTACTACTTTGTCTAGACAACTAGTGCAGCATGGTCTCTTCAACTTACACACTTGCCTGTGTAATTCCTTTTTCCCTCCTCCACCTCCAAGTACATACTCTTGTGCCCAATATGTGCCTGTGCTGTCAATTATATAACTTTAATAGTTTCACGAGTTTTGAAAGTTGTGGTGGCGTCATGGGTGGGAATATTTATTACGTTTTAATCCCATACAAACACTCTCTGTAATTAACATATTCATAGGCTGCATGTCAGATTGCATTAGTATATGATTTTAATAAATTGCCCCATACCTAGTATTAAATTATTATGTGTTTAGTTGGTCTATGAAATTTTTAGCAATAGGTTTAAGAAAACTGGAGTGCTAAGCTACTGGAATAATGAACAGACAAGTATATAGCTGCAAGTTTAAACTATATATATATGAAACACATTACCCTTTGTCTAAACATATTTTCTGCATCTCTTAGGTTCCTGTCCATTAGGTTTTCATATTCATCACGGATTTCAGCCAGGGCCTTATTAAGGTCAATAGATGGAGCAGCATTCAGTTCCACATTAATTCTGGCCCCCAACTGAGCACGGAGACAGTTTACTTCCTAAAGGAAAAAGATTTTTTGTGTGATTGATGTTGGAGATGTAATGTGAAGATAAATAGTACAGTCAAAAGAAATATATGTCTTTTTTATAGCAAATTTTAAATAAAGCCAAACTATGGGCAAATAACAAAGACTAAAGATTAATGCAGTAACATATTAATTACAAAATTATTAAATCAGTTTTTTATTCATTACAGAATTATTATATGAGTTTAAGTACCTAAATTTTGATTGATTTCAGACTCTTGTAATACCCTATAGAAGCCATTCTCATCCTTTTTTACCCCAGAGGAACCCTTGAAAGAATTTTAATTTCATTGTTGGTCAGTGCCTCTTGCATTGGTGGTTAGTGGGAAGAATGCCTCCCTTACAGTAGTGGTAAAAATACAACCTCTACAGACAGCTAAAAAAATCATTGATGTTATGCAACTGGCTCTGCCAAGTGGCATTGACCCTATAACTATGCAGGCACCATCAGATGAAAGGTCAGTCAGCCACAGCTGAAGGAACCACTAAAAACCTCTGGAGGAAACCTAGAGTTCCACTGAACCCTGGTTGATAATGGCTACCCTATAGAGTAGAGCTCAAACTAGGAGAGGGGCTGTATTAGTGAGCTGTGGTGTACATATATTAACAAGAAACATATTAAATGGTAAAAAATAAGGACCTCATTAGTTATTCACTGCTTTTTCACTATCCAATCACAGGCTGGAAGCAAGGAGGAAATATATCTTTATTACTCAGCTTACTCTCCTGTCTTTTACAAGTCTCAGGACTAGCTTGACTAAAATGCAATCTTTATATGTATGCATGTATTTCAGTGGTGTATTTAGCCATTTTTCCAGAGTTCAGCTTTAAATAAATGCTTGTTGGCTATCTCAATCTTAGAAAAGTTAGCCAGTGAATTAAGATAGCTTTCAAAAAATATTTTTTGAGAACTCTAAAAGGTAAAATAATGTGTTTTTACTTGGCTCCTTCTACTGGGCCTCCATTCTTCTGTCTTCTGCTATTGGTTGGCCACGAATAACGTAATTCCTACACATGTGCAGGGAAGTTACATCGTCCCAACACTGGGGTCCTACGCCTAGCATCAGTACACTGCATTCTACTTGCACGGTAGTCAATCTTCTAATCAGTGTCCAGCCAAAACACTTTTCTTAGTTTTGGAAGGGGAAGGTAAAGGTTAAAGCCCTTGATAGCTTATTACTACTACTGTCCAAGTCTCAGAGAGATTGATGTCCTTATTAGAATACAAAAAGGCTAGAACCCTTGTCAGATTTTTAGTTCTGTCTGTATCACCGTTGCAGAGTCTTCCTCATTTCCTGTCTCATGAAATCATTGTCAGCAGGACAGTAAATAAGGGGTAACATTTTCTAATGAAGCACCCAATAGCAAGAAAAACCAAACAGAGTTCTAATCTTTCCCCCTACATCCAAACCCAGAAAAAAATAAGGAAAACGGGGCATACAGAGTCTCTTCTGCCATAAAACTCTACCTGCTAACATGTTTACATTCTACTTTAAGTTTAATTCCACTTTAACTAATAGTTAAAGTGGTTTCTTGCCACCCAAGTAATATTGACCTCAGCAGGAAAGAATTACATTATGGGCCCCTACATGTTTCTACATGGAGAAACCCCAATAAAAAGATTTTAATTTTACTAGAAAATCCCCTGTAATGATCACTACCTCATCATGATTCCTCTTCATTTCCTGCAGTTCCTCCTGGAGGCTCTGAACTTGCATTTCCAGGTCACAGTTTTCACGGTTTAGTCCTTCTAGGACTTTGCGCAGAGCATTCACATCAGCCTCAGCATTATTGCTTATATTCAGTTCCATCTCATACCTTGACAAAAGGAAAAATACAAACTTAAGAGTGATAAAATAGTTCCCACAATGTAAAATACTGGGGCATGTACTGAGATATTTTAATATTTAGGGACCCTTTAACCAACAGCAAATGTTCCTTTACCAAGCCGCACTAGAGATGATTTACTAAGGACAAATAGCCTTTTGACTTTACAAGGACATTTTCCCCACAGCTTAGTAAATGTGGTGAGATTGTACTTTAAAAAAACACCCAATCACATGCAAGGACAAAAAGAAAAAAAGGTATTTTTGCTTGCACGGTATTAGATGTTTGAAGTCAGCAGAGCTTCACCTCACTCACAAAGCTCTGAGGATAATCCCCTTGCAAAGTAAATAGTATATGTGCCTTTATTTAAAGCGGTTCTGCACACATTTCATTTAGTAAATCTCTTTGCCTTCCAAATCAGGCAAAGAGTACTAAATGAAGTGTGTTTTTTTTTTTTCCACTTACCTTGTAATCGATGACTTCCTTTTCTCTGTCTCTGCGGGGGTGGGCGGGGTCTCTGCGTCGATCGTCGTCACACCGCACTGTCTCCTGGGATCTGGTGTCATTGATCCCAGGAGTCAGTGCGGGCATCTTCCGAAATCTCGCGAGATTTCGGCCACATCTTCCGAAATCTCGGCAGATGTGCCGACATCTCGCAAGATTTCGGAGAACGTGAGCTGCACTTTGCCGTTACTGCGCACGCGCAAGCTCGGCGCAGTAACGGCGGTGCATGCTGGGCCATCTAAAGTGCCTGTGGGGTTTCACATGCCCACAGGCAAGATGGCCCCCAGCAGAAAAGCATTATATAAATAATTTTATTGGAGGAAAACCGGCTGCGGTCGATTATGAAGATGAAACACGTGAGTCCCCCAATTTACTTCGTAATCCTTGGCATTGTATTCCTCAAAAAAAAAAAAAAAACACAGTGCAGAACCGCTTTAAATTCTGAAATTGAATAGAGTTTATATACCCCCAACCTTAATCTTGGTTTGCGTTTCCTTAAGGCAGTGCACATCTCTTCACCCTAAGCTACTGGCCTACAAATTTAGATGACCTGAATAAATCAAATATGTATAGTAGAATTAAAATATTACTTATCACGGAAGTCATCAGCAGCAAGTCTAGCATTGTCAATCTGCAGGACAATTCTGGCATTCTCCATAGTAGCTGCGGCAATCTGAAAGATATATTATAGAGAGATAACAGAAAGTGGGCATTTGGTGGCAGACACAGTATTCTTCTTTGAGGAAGAAATCAGTAACTTGCTCGTGGAGTCAGAGTTTGACTTATATCATTACTTACATGTGTATTATGACTTGCGAATAATGATATAGAGCCAACTGTTAAACAGCCAAAATGTAGAAGTGCTGCAGTGGTATCAATTGAGCAAAATGCCTTCTAAAATAATTATCTAAATGTATTTGAAACTTGAATGTGATTGGCTGTTACAGTGGTCACGTGATCACAAGCCTCATTCCGCCAGCTCCTGATAATAGAGAGAGACCTGGAGTTGTGTTGACAGCTCAGTCACAGTGCTGGGTGCATGCAATAAGCAGCCAAATACCACAGCCAACATGAACGCATATTTGTAGTATGTGGTTATTAAGGCCCACCATCTGCGGCACATGAGTTCCGTGGTCAGAAAGAGGTTAAAGTGACACTAAACAATATTTTCTTTCTCCAAAAATAATTCAAACATCCACTAGCACTGTCATTTAGTTTTCATGAAATCAGATATCTCTTGCAATTGCTACTTGGGTTTTTGTTTCCACTAGAATTTCCCAGTCTGCCTATCAGTGTACACAGTAATAACCCAAATTACGGTAATAATTGGTCCTCTTGCATTCAACATTCATGATGCAGTATAAACAAATAATTGGGGATTCCAATTATAAGAGATAGACTTCAAATCATGTTTTTGAGAGGAGATGAAAACTACTGTGAAGTCTCCAAGGGGAATAACAAGCTTGTTGGCAACTGAACCCATCAAAACCTGTCCAAACTGATGTCTAGTATGTAAAGTCTCAGAATGAAATAGGGGGAGTTGTATGGAAGTGTAAGTTATGGGATTCAATAGATTTTTTATAAAATAGTAGAAGACATGTTGAATCAATCTACAGCAGGGAATATATACATTAACTTAACTATGCCTAAGATAACAGTAATTACAATGTTATAACTTTTTGCTTTTAGTTGACAATCAGTCAATCAGTCTTGGAATTTACCTGATTCTGGAGGTCTGATATTATCCTGAAATTCTGGCTTGAGTCAGGCAGTGAACTAGGAGCATTGTTTGCATACCATTCACAGATCTTCCTTTCCAGTTGGGCATTCTCCTGTTCTAGAGCACTAACTTTGTCCAGATAGGTAGACAAGCGCTCATTCAGCATTTGCATGGTTTCTTTCTCATTGATGCTGAGCAGACCATCATGTTTCCAACTGCCGTGGCTACTAAAGTGTGAACCATGACTATGGCCTTTGTGATGATTCATAGAGGAATGCTTGGACGATGAAACTGACTTGGAACTTGATCCTCCATGGACACTCATTGATTTGTGATGACCTCCATGATGGGATATGTGACTTCCTCCATGATTCATCTTAAAAGACCCTCCATGACAGGACGCATGAGAGCTTCCATGATGCATTTTAGTAGGGCTTCCATGATGAGATATATGAGAAGAGCTAAGATGAGATTTATGATGTGAAAGGTGTGATCCCCTATGAAAACTTAAATGAGGACCTCCTCCATAATGGGTCAGGTGGGAGCTTCCATGATGGGACATATTTGAAGTTCCATGACTGGTCAGATTTGATCCACCATGGTGGGAGAAGTGGGATCCTCCTGAAAGATGGGATGGATAAGATCCTCCATGATGAGAGAGAAAAGAGCCTCCTTGATGAGAGAGATGGGAGCCTCCATGATGAGAGGGATGGCAACTTCCTTGATGAGAGAGATGAGAGCCTCCATGATGAGAGAGGTGGGAACTTCCATGATGAGAGAGATGGGAACTTCTATGATGAGAGAGATGAGAACCTCCATGATGATGGGACATGCCATGGGATACATGTGCTCCACCGTGATGAGAGGTGTGATGAGATCCCCCATGATGACCTGCCGACAAATGGCCAAACACATTGGCAGAATGACCACTTGTGTGACCACGTTTGATGGTTCCAAAAGAGGAGTAACCGTGCTTAATGCTAGGTCTCATAATGATGATTGAGAGCGATATAGATGGAAATACGACTTACTAGATCTCCGTCTATGAATTCAGTATCAGGCTTTCTGCTTTATCTTTCTATTTATAGTAAAAATATGAGGCGTTGTAGAAATCTGGCTAACCTTTATGTGCTTCTGCTGTCTTGTGCTTCATTGGCTTTATTGATAATAAAGTCTTGGGCTGAACAACCAGAAATAGTTTGTTACGGTGTGTTTGTAAAAGTGTGCTATAGGCAGGTGGAGGGATGGTATGTTTCTTATAAAGCTGTACATCACACATTTCCCACCCACATAAATAAATTGTATAAACTCATAAACTCATAGATGAAAGTACTGCTAAGCCTTGACTTGTGGTAACATCTAAGAAATAAGGATGCAGTTAATATTTTACACTTCTTTTTATGAACAATGACTAAAGCAACACTTTACTGACTAATTGGATTGAGCTCCATTTGATTTACATATCTATAATATAAACATTATACAGAATCATTGAATGCTGACATCAGATAAAGGAGAAGTTGCATTATTATGACTATTTCTTTTTTAATTAATTAATATTTTGTCAGTGTCTGACTGAGATATAATTTATATTTTTTTAGAGACTGACTGAGATCTGTGCTGTTAAACCTAGGCTGTATATAAATATACATACTGTATATATTTACATAGTTAGTTGGGTTGGTAAAACATGCATGTTCATTGATTTTATCCAATAGACAAACTTAAATCTATTAAAAACATTGAAGGCAAAAAAGTTGTGGTCCAATTAGCTCCAATAGGAAAAAAAAAACTTCTTATCACTTAATTCAATCGAATATTTCCTGGATCAACAATCTACAGTGCTATTTTTTATAAATACAAGTAGCCAGATATATTTTGTGCATTTATAAACACCTCTAGCGTTTTTTTTAACAATCTATAAAGTTGACTAGAACTTGTTCCTAGGGAAATTTATTCCACATTTTCACAGCTCTTGCTGTAAGGAGGTATTTCTTTATTAAGAGGTCAAATCTCTTTCTTAAGGAATGGAACTGAACTCCAGATTGATATTTACAGATCTTGTCAGTGACCTTAGGGCTTGTTCACGCTAGAACGTGGTACGGAAAACCTGTGGTCTGTGCATGGTAAGGCTTTGTATAAGAGCAAGTATTTCTCTCTCTCTCACCTATATGCCTATATGGCAGTGTCTCCAAACTGCGGCCCGAGGGCTGGATGTGGTCCTTTAATTGCTTTTATCTGGCCCTTGGGGCATTAGTCCCCCATTGTCAGCAACAGTGAGCCATAGTTCCTGCCACTCTATTCCTCCTACTGACACTAATGGTGGGACACTACTCCTTCCACTAATACCAATGATGGGGCACTATGCCTCCCACTGACACCAATGATGAGCCACTATGCCTTCCACTGACACCAATGATGAGCCACTATGCCTTCCACTGGCACCAATGATGAAGCACTATTCCTCCCACTGGCACCAATGATGGGGTACTATTAACTTCACTGATGCCAATAATGAGACACTATTCCTTCCACTGATACGAATGATGGGGCCCTATTCCTCTCACTAACCCCAATAATGAGACACTATTCCTTCCACTGACACCAATGATGGGGCACTATTCCTGCCACTGCTGACACCAATGATGGGACACGATTCCTGCCACTGACGCCAATAATGAGACTATTCCTCCCACTGACACCAATGATGGGGTACTATTCCTCCCACTGACACCAACATTGGAGCACTGTTCCTTCCCCTAATACCAAAAATGGGGAACTGTTTACTCCCATTGACACTAGGAAATTTTCTACACTCACTGCCCATTGTCCGGCCCCCCTAATGTTTGAAGGACCATAAACTGGCCCTTTGTTTAGAAAGTTTGGAGACCCCTGCTATATGGTATAGTATAAACATATTTTCTATTGATTTTACCAATAACCCTGCTCAGGGGAGTACCTGGAAATCACAGGGCCCCATTACAAAATGTAACCACTTCAGGACTGGCATGTTACAACCCTATCCTGTTCAGGCCAGTTTTCAGTCTTCAATGCATGTAATTATTTTAATGAACACATAACTGCATTATTTTTTTTTTCATCTGCCCCGAGTTTGATGTATGGGACTTTTTTTTTCCACAATCATACTGACCTAGGTGGATGCAGCATCAGTCTGATGCTGCCTCTGTCCCCCCACCGGGTCTAACACTGAGAACCGAGCATCTAACAACGTCGATCGCTCAGTACTCAGGGCAGGAGCAGCCGGCTCAGGCTCTCAGCAGCTCACTGAGAGGCTGAGCTGGGTGCCAGTTCAGGCATGTGGTTGGTTGAGCTAACAAGGGTGCCAGTTCAGGCATGTGGTTGGATCCTGACTCATTGTGCCCAAAGTTATGAGGGATTGATGGTAAGAGATTGAAACAGGACATCTTGCAGTCTAGAAAAGCATGTAACAACATTAAATGTCATTTCAGCAGAAGCAATACCAAAAAGGGACGCTAGATGGCACCTACGCTCTGCAAGTGATTCTTAACAACATTAAATGTCATTTACAACAACACAAATGCAGATAATCAGAATATATCCATCTGATGTCTGAAAATTCTGTTGAAAGGTCTTGACCTCGACCTTACGGACAAGATTATCTTTGCTTGGCAGTACTTTGGTGACTAGACCTAAAGGCCACATGTTCCTTAGTGTCTGGCAATCTCTCATGAGCACAACATCACCAAGTTTAAGGTTAGGTTTTTCTGAGTGCCACTTCCTCCTTAGTTGAAGAGTAGATGTGTATTGCTCCCTCCACCGACTCCAGAAGGTATTGGCAAGAGTTTGAACTTGTCTCCATTGACGTTTGTAGAGGTCCTTCTCACAAAACTCTCCAGCTGGAGTACCTACAAGACCAGTCTTTTGCGTGAGCAACATGGTAGGTGTGAGAACCATAGGATCTTCAGAGTCACTTGAAATTGAAGTTAAGGGTCTGGCGTTAATGATGGCTGTAACCTCTGCCATAAATGTCACTAAACACTCGTGAGTAAGCCTTGCAGTTCCTACTTGTAGGAAGATAGAGTCAAGAATTCTGCGGGCTATGCCTATCATCCTCTCCCACACACCTCCCATGTGAGAAGAGTGAGGTGGATTGAAGATCCACGTGCAGTCTTGCTTACTCAAATACCTTTTTACACTGGGGATGTCCAAGTTGGAAGGAATTTGCAGTTCTTTTACTGCTCCTACAAAGTTAGATCCTCTGTCAGAGCGAATGAGTTTCACTGGGCCTCGGATTGCAATGAAACGTCTAAGAGAATTAATGAAACTTGAAGTGTCCATTGACTCAATCACTTCAATGTGAACAGCTCGTATGGACATGCAAACGAATATGACTGCCCAGCGTTTACTGTTTGAGTGTCCCCCTTTTGTGTACCGGGTGGCAACAGACCAGGGACCAAAGACATCAAGTCCAACATTAGTGAAAGGCGGATCCATGCTAAGCCTGTCAGAAGGTAGATTGGCCATCTTTTGTGTCTGTAACATTCCTCGAAGCTTTCGACAGATAACACACTTGAAGAGGAACTTACTCACACATCTTTTGGCTCCGACTATCCAAAGTCCAGCAGCTCTTAGAGCTCCTTCAGTAAACAGTCGGCCCTGGTGTTTAGTTTGGTCATGGTAGTGTTGAATGAGTAAATAGGCAATATGATGGTGACCAGGGATCACTAAAGGATGTTTCTCTAAGAACTCTAACTTGCCTTCTTTTAAATGGCCTCCTACTCTCAACATGCCATTTTCATCAAGGATTGGATCAAGTTTCTTTAAAACACTGTCTTTAGGAACAGGTTTGTGATTGACAATACAATCAATCTCTTTGGCAAAGACTTCTCTCTGTACAACAGATATTAACCAGTTTTTAGACTGTTCTAGGTCAGTTGCTGAGTAGACTTTCCTACAGTGGTGCCAACTCCTGCAACCGTCATGAGTTGGTGGTTGTTTTTTGTAAGACTGAGCTATGTGGATTAAGCAAGTGATAGCTCTAACTAGTGACCTCCAGGTGGAGAACCTGCTGAAACGGTGGGTTTTAAACTGGTTGAGAGATGTTGTTGTGACTGCAGTAGAAACCTGAGGGCGAATTTCCTGATCCTTTTCTGCATCTATCAGGTCAAACGTGGAGAGGTCATTATTGTTACAGTCAGGACTGCGTAGAAAGGTGGGACCTGTGAACCACGAAGTACTTTCAAGGTGACTGGCCGCTACAGATCTGGTCGCTAGGTCTGCGGGATTATAGTCTGTAGGCACAAAATGCCATTGCTCTGGGCGGGTGGATCTCCTTATTCTCAACACTCTGTTATTGACATAGACATAGAAACGCCTAGTTTCATTATGGATGTAACCCAGAACTACTTTACTGTCTGTGTAGAACTCAGCTTCCTGGATTTCTAGGTTTGTCTCTGTTGCTATTAGTTCCGCTAGCTCTGTAGCCAATACTGCAGCACAAAGTTCCAGCCTGGGTATGGTGTGTTCAGGCAGTGGTGCAAGTTTTGCTTTTCCCATTACAAACCCTATGTGGCTTTGTCCTTTAGTGTCTATGGTTTTCAGGTAAGCTACAGCAGCAATTGCTTTAACAGAAGCATCCGCAAACACACAAAGTCTTTGCATCTGAACATCTGCAGATGACAGAGGTGCATATGGGCGTGGAATTTTAAGATTGGATAGCGCTGTTAGTGAGTCCTTCCACTCTAGCCATAGGTTCTTCCTGTCGGTGGGGAGAGGGTGGTCCCAATCTAGCGACTCACAGGTTAAGTCTCTGAGTAGTGCCTTACCCTGGATGGTGACAGGTGCTGCAAAGCCTAAAGGATCGTATAGGCTGTTTATGGTAGACAGGACGCCTCTACGGGTAAAGGGTTTTTCCTCTGTGTTTACTTGGAAAGTGAAGGTGTCAGATCTTAAGTCCCAAAGCAAACCAAGGCTGCGTTGCATGGGAAGTGAGTCTGTGCCTAGATCTAAGTCCTTTAACTCGTTGGAATGGTCTTGGACAGGAAAGGCTTCTAAAACTTCTCTACTGTTGGAAGCAATCTTGTGGAGCCTTAAGTTGGAACACGCAAGCATTGCCTGAGTTCTTTTGAGGAGACTGATTGCGGCTTCATTTGTGGGTAGTGATTTCAAGCAATCGTCTACATAGAAATCCTTGTCCACAAATTGTCTGACGTCTGACCCATACTCTGACTCTCCCACTCTAGCAGAGTGTCTGAGGCCATATATAGCAACTGCAGGGGAAGGGCTGTTGCCAAATATGTGCACCTTCATGCGATATTCTGTGATGTCTCCAGAGGGGTCGTTGTCCCTGAACCAGAGAAACCTCAGAAAGTTTCGGTGTTCTTCCTTAACAAGAAAGCAATAGAACATTTGTTGTATGTCTGCCATGAATGCGACTGAATCCTTGCGGAAGCGGAGAAGTACTCCCAATAGTCTGTTGTTGAGGTCAGGGCCAGAAAGAAGGACATCATTTAGAGAGACACCTTCATGCTTGGCGCTGGAATCAAACACCACTCTAATCTGCCCTGGCTTCTTAGGGTGATAGACGCCAAATATGGGTAAGTACCAACATTCTTCTGAGTCTTTGAGGTCTGGAGCTACCTCAGCATGGCCATTTTGGAATATTTTGCCCATGAAGGAAAAGAAATGTTCTCTCATCTCTGGTTTCCTTTGCAGATTGTGTCTTAAGGAAGTGAGGCGTTTATATGCTAGTTCCCTGTTGTTAGGCAAACGTTGTCTCTGTGGCCTAAAGGGAAGAGGTGCTACCCAGTTATTACTCACGTCTTTCTCCATACTGCTTTCCATAACCTCTAGGAAGATCCTATCCTCAATGGACATTGCTACCTGGTTGTCTTCCTTTGTTCTCCTGAACACTGAGTGTCCTAAGTCGCTTTGGTCATCGTCATAGGTATTGCTGTCACAGAGAGGACTTAGGAAAGGAAGAGGTACAGGGTTGTTGTGAGGTAGCTCCTTTATGAGGATGCGATTTTGACAGGGTTGGAAAAGAGAAGGACGACCATTCTCGAGGGTACTAGTGAGCAGATTATTAACAGATGCCGGTTTGTGTGCACCTCCCAGGCAAACATCACCTATAATGACCCACCCAAGATCCAGCTTTTGGGCATATGGAGCACTTTTAGGACCGTTGATCAGTTTCCTTACTTTGTGGACTTGCAAGATATCCCTCCCTAGGAGTAAGATTATCTGAGCCTGATCATCAAGTTCTGGTATGAGATGTGCTATGTGCTTCAAGTGAGTCTGGTGAGCTGCTGCGTCTGGTGTGGGAATCTCTGATCTGTTGTCTGGCATCTGGTTGCACTCTATTATGGTCGGCAAGGGTAGGCATGTCTCACCATCCATAGATTCAATTTGTAGGCCGTCAGCTCTTCTCCCCGCCGTTTCCACTGTACCTGCACAAGTCCTAAGGGAGTAGGGGCTGCTGGGGCCTTTAAGGTTTAGAATGTCAAAAAACACAGGTCTGGCTAGTGACTTATTACTCTGATCATCCAAAATGACGTAGAGCTTGACTGCTTTGTCTCTGTGTCCCTTTGGGTAAACTTTCACTAGACAGATTTTAGAGCAAGATCTGCCACCTGTACTTCCTTTGCAGACTTCAGTGCACTGTGAAGTGATTGCTGTGGTATCTGTACTAGAGTCTTTGGTCTCCCTGCCTTGCTCCTTGTCACCATGGACAGGTGGGAAGGTTCTTGGAGTAGGCTTTTGGTGTAAAGCTGTGTGGTGCTCTGTGCTGTCACACTCTGTGCATTTGACACTGACCTTACAGTCCTTGGCGAAGTGTGTAGACGAAGAGCAGCACTTGTAACAGATGTTGTTCTCTTTGAGGAAAGCTTTGCGGTCCTGGATGGTCTTTGTCCTGAAGGCTCTGCATTTCAGAAGAGGATGTGGCATCTTATGTAGAGGGCAGAACTTCGTTGGGTCATTGTCTTGATCCTCTGGCTGAGACTCTGCAAATCTGTGGGAAGAAATGTTAGTTTTGTGCACAGCTACTGGAGCCCTGAGTTGCTTAGGGCCAGCAGAAGTGATGTAAGACAGTGGAAAAATGAAGCTGGGGTCATCTTTCGTTCCTGCTTGTCTGTCTACAAAGTCCACAAACTCACTAAATGGTGGAAAGGGCACATTGTGTTTCCGTTTGTAGTTACAGCCATGAGCAATCCATCTTTCGTGTAACTCATAAGGAAGTTTTTGAGCTAAGGAGTTAATACCTCTAGCAGAGTCAAGATAAGAAAGGCCAGGTAAGTCACCTTCCGCTTTAGCAACTTGTAACTCCATACATAGGTCACTGAATTCTCTGAGTCTTTGGTAACCTCTGCTAGGTATTTTTGGGAAGTCTTCTATCCTTTTAAACAGTGTACTCTCTATAGCCTCTGGTGAGCCATAACATCTATCCAGTCTGTTCCAGATGTTTGTAAGGCCTATCTCAGGGTGGTTTATATTAATGTCTCTGATCCTTTTGGCGTGTTCAGCAGAATCATTGCCAAGCCACTTTACGAGGAGTTCTATCTGTTGTCTGCAAGATAGATCTAGACCTTGGATAACACTCTGGAAAGAGGATCGCCACGCCCTGTAGTGTTGAGGGCGATCACTAAATTTGGCAAGTCCTTGGGTAACTAACTCGCGTTTGGCCAGGAACTTGGCAAAGTCTACAGTAGCCTGATTGGCATTGGGGTAGGCTGCTGGTGTATTGTGGTGCGGTGTAAAGGCATACCTGATAAAAGTCTCTTCTTTAGGCTCTTTGGGCTCAAACTTGCATACGGTTGGCAGTTCGTACCGGCTCGTTGCATACACCTTTGGAGTGAAGACAGGTGTTTGATGGTTGTATGAAGGTTGAGTACCTTGTGGAGTAGAGGGTTTGGTTGGAACTGGAACGTCTGGAACACTGTCAGATTTTTCTTGCCTGTGGCACTGGGGTCCAAGGTCGTCTTGTTGCTGCTTGATTTGGTGTGACTCCCTGACATCATGTTTAATTTCTTGTTGTGGGATGCTGCTTGGGTCACAGTGCTGGTAGACATAATCCGACGTGCGTTGCGATGAGTCTTGGTGGTCTTCCTCTAGGCCTGGTATGCTGCTACCTGCTCTTGGCTCATCGTAGACGGCTGCTTCTAGAGCTTCTGCTTCTGCAATGGCGGCGGCAGCGTCTCGTTCCACTGCCAGCTTCTCCATGTTGGCGTCCAAGATAGCTTGCTGCAGTTTCAGAGATGCCTCTTGCTGAGCTCTTTCGTCTTCCATCCGTATTCTTTCTGCTTCAAGGTGGGCCTTTTCTTTTTTCATCTGCAGTTCTTGGTCTGCGAATGCGGCCCTGGCTCTTGCTGCTTCAGCTTTTGAACGGGCGATAGCTGCTGCATTTGCGACAGATGACCTAGATGAGCTTGCTTGTGATCGTGTTTTGTAAGAGGATGTTCTACTGTGAGACATGGCTGTGGGGAAGAAGCTGTCTTGCTGTATAGAGACCGTTCTAGTGTCGGTACTGCTTGACAGAGCGCGTCTCTGTGTAGCGTGGCTGCTTGCTTTGCCTCCCACAGGCCTGCTTCTTTAAGGCTTCTGACTGTATGGTACTGTGTAGCCCCAGGCTGTACAGACTTCCGAAGTCAGCTTATCTTCCCTTCAGAGGTCAGCTTAAAAATTTCACTGTTCTGTCTCAAGGACATTCAGCTAAACCATTCTTATCCCATAAACATGATACCATATTTCTTCGATCGCAGTTTATTGGAACAAGCTAGATGAAACTACAAATAACAAGAATAAACCTTGATAAGTACAATATCCCATAAATTTAGCATACATTTCAAAGACAAATATATACAGTACAATATGAGACAGTAAAACTCACTTTTTAAGTTCAATGAGGGATTGATGGTAAGAGATTGAAACAGGACATCTTGCAGTCTAGAAAAGCATGATGAATGTGTCTCTTCCTGTGAGACTTTACCCAGAATACTTTGCCTTCCAAGTACTTCCTAGGTTATAAACTTTATTAATAACATATACACAACGGAAGCAATACCAAAAAGGGACGCTAGATGGCACCTACGCTCTGCAAGTGATTCTTATAAAAAGTAACAACATTAAATGTCATTTACAAAAACACAAATGCAGATAATCAGAATATATCCATCTGATGGGCAGAACAGTTGGATCCTGACTCATTGTGCCCAAGCCTGGACAGGCTTTGTGATGTCAGCAGACAACCGACTTCAACCCGCTGTCTGCTGAAAACGGGTCACAAGAGTGCACAAAAAACTGCACTCCTGTAATCCATAGGAGTACAGCCAACATGCTTTGGCTGTTCTTCTCCTTTAAAGCGGTAGTAAAGCCTACTTTGTGATTTTTACCTACTGGTAAGCCTATAATTAAGGATGAGCCGAACACCCCCTGGTTTGGTTTGCACCAGAACATGCTAACAGGCAAAACATTTGGACGAACACGCGAACACTGTTAAAGTCTATGGGACACGAACATGAAAATCAAAAGTGCTAATTTTAAAGGCTTATATGTAAGTTATTGTCATAAAAAGGGTTTGGGGACCTGGGTCCTGCCCCAGTGGACATGTATCAATGCAAAAAAACTTTATAAAAACTCAAGTTTTTTCGGGAGCAGTGATTTTAATAATGCTTAAAGTGAAACAATAAAAATGTAATATTCCTTTAAATATCGTGCCTGGGGCGTGTCTATAGTATGCCTGTAAAGTGGCACAGTTTTCCTGTGTTTACAGTACCACAGCAAAATTACATTTCTAAATAAAAAAAATCATTTAAACTGATCGCAGCTGTAATGAATTGTCGGTTCTCGGCAATATAGATAAAATTCATTAAAAAAATGGCATGCCCCCCCCCCTAGTCCATTACCAGGCCCTTTGGGTCTGGTATGAATATTAAGAGGAACCCCGAACCAAAAAAGTAAAAAAAAAAATTGCATGGGGGTCCCCCCAAAATCCATGCCAGGCCCTTCAGGTCTGGTATGGAATATAAGGGGAACCCTGCGCCAAATTTAAAAAATAAATGGCGTAGGGGGTCCCCCCCAAAATCCATACCAGACCCTTCAGGTCTGGTATGGATTTTAAGGGGAACCCTGCGCCAAAATTTTTAAAAATTGGCGTAGAGGTCCCCCCAAAATCGATACCAGACCCTTATCCGAGCACGCAACCTAGCAGGTCGCAGGAAAAGAGGGGATGAGAGAGCAGCCTCCGCCTCATGAACTGTACCAGGCCACATGCCCTCAACATGGGGAGGATGCTTTGGAGTAGCTCCCCAAAACACCTTGTCCCCATGTTGATGGGGATAAGGGCCTCATCTCCACAACCCTTGCCCCGTGGTTGTGGGGGTCTGTGGGTGGGGGGCTTATCAGAATCTGGAAGCTCCCTTTGTGAATTGGTAACGGGTACATTGTACCCCTACCATTTCACAAAAAAAAGTGTCAAAAATAGTAAAATAGACAAGAGACACTTTGGGACAAGTCCTTTTATTAAAAGATAAAAAAATAAAAATTTCCTGCGATGTAAATCCATCTTACGGCGACGACGAGACAAAAAAAGTTGCAACAGCTCCGCCTCCATCGGAGGCTCCCGCCAAGTGAGGCTTCTTCTCGGTGACAGCTGTTATATAGCTGGGGGCGGGGCCACTCAGTGATGTAAACGTGCGACCCCGCCTTCCTCTGACATCACGTGGTGCCAGAGGGAGGCGGGGTCACCCGTTTACGTCTTATGAACTTCTATCTTCATTACCAGGGACCTGAACTGAATTGACTTAGTATAATGTTGGGCTTGCTAAAGATCCTGCGCATTATTTCTGATCCTGGTTATAGTGCTGACTGCTTTTGTTTTATTTAATGGTTGGTTTTGTTGTTTATTTTGTGTATAGCCTATCCCCCTTTTCCCCCTTTTCCCCCTTATCCCCTGCCACCTTTACCTTATACCCCATCTCCCACTTCCTACATCCCATTTCCGTCCCATGTCACATTCTTTTCATGATTTTGGATATGGGTGTTTAGCCGCAAACAAGGGCTCCCGCACGCATGCGCGGAAGTGACATCATCGTGGCTCTGGCCACTCACAGTGCCGGAGCCTGCAAACCAAGAAGAAAGACCAGGGGCAAGATGTCAGCCCTCTCATTGGTAACAGCGAGCTGCTGGAAGGGCTTCTTTCTAAGGTAATTATTTCATAATGTGTTAGGATGCATCACATCCTAGCACATTATGCCATTTTTTTCTATTTTTAATTCTGCAGCAGTTTACTACTGCTTTCATTTAAAACTGAAATCCAGCCTTACTTTCAGTCTTTCAGAATTGTCACAACCATCACAACCCCTACGCTTACATAACTGATGACAGTTCAGGGAGATGTTATTTGACTGTGAGTAACATCAGGATCAGTCATGTTCCTCTGGTTTTTTTTTTTCTGGGAGACAGCGGGTGGCGGCCATTGTGATTGATGATGGATTTACAAAGATTAACCTTTTGGGGGATTTTTATCTTTTTAATAAAGGACTTGTCAAATTTTTGGGGGTCTTTATTTCTAGATTACTTAATCACTGGAGGCCTTCTTTTTATTACAGATTTCAAAAAAGCCCCCACCAGCCAGGGTTGTGGGAATGAGGCCTTGTCCTCATCAACATGGGGACAAGGTGCCCATACCTGACTTCCCGATAAGTCAGTAGAGGCAACTGGAATTTATGATCCTCAACTATTGGCCGACCCATGTTCGTGGTAGAGAGAGAACTTGACTATCAGGGTGGGGGGTGTTAAGAGAGATTAAATGTTCTGCCTCTCTTGTCACCCCTTTGTTTTTCTTTGGCCATTCCACCTTCCTCTCCCTATTTTACTTTTCCCCCAACCTCCTCTCATTTCCCCTTTCCTCAGTCTCTTAATTTACCTTCATTCCTGACACTCTCTTCTCCACTCCCCTTCATAAAGGAATTTGACATTTTTAATGTTTCACTTTAAGCATTTAAAAAAAAATCACTGTTCTTGGACAAATGAAATTCTTAAAAATATGCCTCACATTGATTTCAGTGGTGTTTGGGTTCAGCATTTGAGATTTAAATTTCACCGAACCCTGCTTGAACCCAACCCAGCGCAACTTGGCTTATCGACAATTGTGATTATAATGGGCAGTGTTCGTAGCATTATTACCTCCTAGTATACAGTATCCATCACTTTTTTTACTTCCTAGTACATAGTATCAATCGCTTTGCTTCTTCCTCCAGACTGAGAATCTTTATAAAACACTACGGAATAAACAGCGACCAAGCACCGTGTGACACCTTCATATAACCTTTATTGAAAAGAGTAAAATAGGGTACTCACAAACGTTGTTTATAGACTTGATATATTCCATAAAATGGCACACAGGAAGAGACCTGCTCAACCCTTACTGCACAGAATAAATTCCTGTAGTAGATCCTGTTCAAGAGAATGCAGCAGCTGTCTCTAGCATGCATAACTTCTGACTAGTTTCAAGGGTGGACCCTTAGCATCAGAGCTCAGTGCATAATTATGTAATTATGGGGCACTAGCATCTGCATGGAGACTTCTTGTAAAAGTAGATGCACCACATTAGTAGGGAATTAAACACAAATAATAATACAGATCTAAAAGTTCCACCAAGTTTTTTTTTAATTATTTGTAAACAATGGTTTATTCGAAAAACATTTATACAGAAGTAGGACATGTAGGGATCCTGCCCTAAGCAGTAGAGTCTCTAGTCTAAATGAAATTCTGCTAGAATGTATTCAGCCTGAGCATTAATTGTTGTGGCTCTCGTTTGGTTTCCCTTATGCTTTATTAAGCCTTATTGTTTACTTCTACCTGCTTATTTTCCTGGTAATAGGGTAAGAATGTTTATTAAATATAAGTTATGAATAGTTATGTCTCCCTGGCCAACAGAAAAAGTTTTTTTTGCAATGGTGCATGCTAGGAAAAGATATAACTATTTGGTGACCATAAAAAGTTCTCTGATCCCCACGCCTACTGCTTAGTGAGGGTGTTGTGCTAAAGAATAGCTTAAGCCTGGGTTGTGAAGCTTCTCGTTGTCCTACTGGAGGATATGTCCATAAGAAGGTGCAAAAAGGTGACTACCGGGATTAGAGCACTAACGGTGAAACTTTGTTTGCACAAGAGTGTCCTGGAGAGCTGGGTATACTGTAAGTTGTAGACAGTAGGTTTATTCATCCAAGCTGCATATGCACTGTGCATATTTACTGTGGGTATACCCAGCAGCTATTGGCTAAGGCAGCTAATCGTTTTCCTGAAGGGTGGTTTGACAGAAGTTTGTCTAATGATCAGCTTGTGCTAAACAGTGCGCAGGGTATACATAGATCGAACTTCGATCAGTTCCTGCTGAACCGGCTGAATTTTGATATGTGTATACCCAGTGTGCTGTCTTAGAACTAGTTTACAGTCTGAAGAGTAGCGTACACAGTGCCAGTTTGGCCAAAAGGTCCTTTTATTCTGTATTGACTGTGAGTAGAGATTCAGTCTGCAATTTTGGTTGTTTGCTGGTATCCTGTGTCCTTCTCATCTATTGAGTCTATTGTGCTTAAACTTCCTCAAGTGGTTTGCGGCCCAACTTCTTCCACCCAACAAATAGTCAAGATATTTGCCCTGAGGTTTAAGATGCTAGCCCACCTAGCCCTCTGGGGTCCTAACTGTTTATCAGGGGTAAGGAGGTGCTACAGAATCAATGATACTAAATGTCAAGGGTCCTTGAGATAGCAGGGCTCACACTAGAGGGTTCTTGAAATAAAATGAGACAAGGAGAAAAGGAAATTCACACAAAGGAGTACTTTATACATGTTTACTCTTGGAAAAGGGTACACATTTTAAATAACTCGAAGAAACCCTGGGAAATTGAGAAGCAGGGCAATGACACTCCCAAATCTAAACTTGTAGAGCCTAAGCAGGGAGCAAGGTAAAGAGGTACTGCATTATGTCCGAACCTGGAGAGAAGACTGGGAGATGGAATTGCCCATGACAGCTGAGAGCGTTAACACAACAGCACTGAAGGAGATCATTTGGCAGATAAGTCATTGCATACAAGCACACTATAGCATAAAGCTCCAGGGGCCAATTTTTTTTTTTTTTTAAAGGTCTATTTCTGCTTTAGAGTGGACATTTACTGCCCTGAATAACCTCCCTGTACTCTCACCCCCCTAAATCATGAATTAACTTTATTTTTTTTGCTTTGCTTACATTTTATTTTTTCTCTATGGCACTGCACCCCTGCTGCTACACTTTCCTAGGCATGAATTGCATGTCTCTGCTTTCGCTGTCTCATCACATATCCAGATGGTTGTAGGAGTAGGACACGAGATGATGCATGTCCTCATAAGCTGACTGTCTGAACCCCCGAAGAGGTAGCCAACTCAAGATTATTAAGTACTAAGATGTTGGCACCAGTGTTAAATTTGTCGACGAAAATTTTTTACAGTGATGAAAACAAAACGAAAATCAATTACATTTTCTTTAACGAACAAAAAAATGAAAATGTGTGGGAGGGATGACGGTGCTCCGCCTGTGTAGAGCCCATGAGTGCTTCTGCTCCCAGCAAGCAAGCGACTAGAGTCCGTAGCGTGCTTCGCTTAGCAGCATTGTGCAGCCAGCATTACAGGCCTCTGAGTCCTCAGACGACAGTCCAGAACAGCACTCTGTATTGCAGCCCTCCCGACGAGAGTCCCACTCCCGATGATCATCCACAGCACTGTGAGTGTGTACATTACAATTGCAGGTCTCCCCTCAGACCACCGTCCGCTCAGAGCACTGTGTGCATCACAGGCCTCCTATGACCAGTGACCACTGGCATCCAAAGCACTGTGCACCATCCAGCACTGTGCAGCTTTACAGGCCTCTCAGACCACCGTGCCAGAGCACTGTGCATTGCAAGCCTCCCCTCAGACCACCATCTGGCACTGTGCAGCATTAAAGGCCTCTCAGGCCACTGTCCAGAGCACTGTGCAGCATTACAACTTCCTCAGAGCACTGTGTAGCATTACAGTCCAGAGCACTGTGTAGCATTACAGTCATGAGTACGTGCATGACCTAGCTACCGCCGCAGACCTGGAAGGGTTTCTGCTAGCTGATGTAGAAGCAGTGGCGTGGGGACGGTTTACACCTGCCGTGACTCAGCCGCTCTAGGGGAACATGACCTTCACTGGGGGATCGGAGAGAGCCTCCTGTGTCCTCACCAGCGGTCCCATCATTGTTTCCGGCGTGCTGAGTGCAGCGTGGGCGGCCCGTGTCTTCCAGCCAGTAGGTAAATGGGGGGAGACCTCACACAGTCTGTACAGCGGCCACTATAGAGCGAGGGGAGAGACCCTGAAGCCAGATGTGAGTGGACTCTGCATTATAATATAATCATTAGAGGAGACCTGGCCGGCCATATAGCGGCATCTGGTGGACATTAAAGTTATCGGCAGGGGGAAAAAAAAAAGGAATGCCCCTGGGACTGTTGTAGGGGTATATCTGGGTGCCATTTTTCTCTTCCCCTTCTCTTTTTTCTCTTTGAGAAGCAAGTGTTGTCCTACCCCAAATAGGGGAGGAGGTGCTGGGCTATTATAATATTCCGCCATGACGAGGAAGAGGGGGGAAGACCCAATGCAGCCGGATAGTGCCAGCTCCAGTACGCAGCCACGACAAAGAGTGAAGGAGAACCAGGAAGCGGCCAAATTAGAGAAATTTGCACATACCCGGGCCTGACACCCACGAAAGGAGGGCAACAGAACCTGCAAGCACAACCCAAGTCGCAGTCTGGGGCCTTAGCTGTGAGAAAAAGCCAAGGCCATGGCCAAGCAGTAGCAGCACCGGAGACAAACCACATAGGAGGGGAGTATATGCAGAATACCTCAGAGTCCACATCTGGGCCAGGAGCCCCAACAGAAGGAGGACCATCACTGAAAGAGGTCCTGCAAGCAATCAACGCTTAAAACCATCAGGGAAGAGCTATCCTTTGTTAGGCATGATTTACAAAAAGTGCGTGAAAGGACTGCAGCCCTTGAGGGGAGAGTTAAACGGGAGATAAGAAAAGTAAGAGAACAAATTGTTAACTATGAGATAAAAATGGGTGACATGGAAAATAGAATGCAAAGAAAAAATGTGAGGATTGTGGGACTCCCTGAGCGAAGTGAGGGCCCAAACCTTGTAGCATTTCTGGAAAAGTGTTTTAGGGACTATTTAGAAAGGACATTTTCTCACCTTTTTTTGCAATGGAGAGAGCTCATAGGGTGCCCTCCAGACCTCCTCCACCTGGAGGCTAGGGGTGGGCGAACGGTTTGGCCCGAGCATAAGTTTGGGCCGAACTTTGGTTGTTCGGACGTTCAGTGAACAACGAACATTATGCAGTGTTCGCAGCAAATTCGAAAGCCACGAAACCCTGTTAAAGTCTATGGGGCGCTAACATGAAAAAACAAAAATGCTAATTTTAAAGGCTTATAGTTAAGTTATTGTCTTAAAAAGTGTTTGTGGACCTGGGTCCTGTCGCAGGGGACATGTAACAATGCAAAAAAGTTTTAAAACAGGCCATTTTTTTGGGAGCATCCATATCCACACCAGACCTGGTATGGCTTTTTGGGGGACCCCCATGCAATTTTTTTTTTTTTAAATTTCTGGTTTGGGGTTCCCCTTAATATTCATACCAGACCCAAAGGGCCTGGTAATGGACTGGGGGGAACCCATGCCATTTTTTTCAATGAGTTGCATCTATATTGCCAAGACCCGACAATTCATTACAGTCCAGATCAGAGAACTGCGCCATTTTACAGGCATACTATAGACACCCCCCAGGCACAATATTTAAAGGAATATTAAATTTTTATTGTTTCACTTTAAGCATTATTAAAATCACTGCTCCCAAAAAAAATGATTTTTTTTTTGCATTGATTCATGTCCCCTGGGGCAGGACTCTGGTCCTCAAACACTTTTTATGACAACAACTTACATATAAGCCTTTAAAATTAGCACTTTTGATGTTTCATGTTCATGTCCCATAGACTTTAATGGTGTTTGTCCAAATTTTTTGCCTGTTCGGCTCATCTTTACTGGAGGCCACCCAAGATCCCTCCTTGTAAGAATGCTTTGTTATAAGGATAGAGTAACTATACCCCATTCCAGCAGCACAGCTTCCGGTCATGCTGACGTGAGACAGACGCTGACGTAGGGGGAGGCGCCCAGGGATGGCGGAGACACAAGCCGCGCGGAGAGGCGCTGGGTCATGCGAGTCCGAAGACCCAGGGAGTGAAGCGGTGGTGAGAGCCCGCCTAGCCCCAGCCAAATCTAGCAGGATCGCCCTCTGAGCTACCCCCGAGCGCCGCTTAAACCGCCCGCCCGCCTTCCATTCTCAGAACAGCGATATCCCTCTGCGGGAGGGGGATGAGACGCACGAGCCAGCACTTCTCTGAAAGGGAGAGGGAAGCCGGCAGAAGGTGACACGCTCCTACAGCAAGGAAGATACCCGGCATACGACCCCCTAAATGCCTTAAGCAAGAGTACCACGCTCCGGATTACACCCCCCTGGAACCTGCGGCCTCCACAGGACCATCACAGGACCCCTTCTTCCACATACGGCAGAGCCGCCTGATTGGGTTAAAGACAGCTGACGAGGGGGTGACCCGCGGCGGGTACCCCCCGTCCAGGTATGAGCTTTCATTCTTACAATATAGCAAGTAAATGAACAGGCTTGAAGATACCACTAGAGTCCTGCAAGATTGTAATGCAAAAGTCTCTCAGAGTTGTCAGCTGTACCATCTTTACTAGTGGGCTGGATATTAAGCACAAGATGAGGGGTTCTGCCGTGGAGGCATGAAGTTTATGGAAACGTCTGTAAAGCAAAGTCGGTCAGCTAAGATAGCTCAGCAAGAAGTTGGGGATGTTTTGACTGTGGCCTGATTTAAAGGAACTTGTAGACTGAGTTCTCATCCTATTTTTGAATTACAAGTACTCCCTATAAACCTGATTTAGAACTGTTTAACAGCGGTGCGTTTCCGGAGTAAAATCTCATTGCTGTGGGTTTGTCTGCTGTGCTGTTTTGTTTCAGGGTTACGCTGGAACATATTGGCCCAAGTTCATGCTTACAGGGGGAAAAAGGTAACAGGCCTGCCGATACAAAGCCCCGAGAGACTACAGAGCCCAGGTGGTCAAGAAGTGCTCACCCTCAGCCCTTATGCAAAAATGACATTTATTGGAGAATTAATGCACAAATAAACTGTATCGTCCTACAGGATATATAGGGGGCCTTACGGTACAGGGGGAGGGATATACGGCTGTGCCAGGGACAATAAAATATAACCTACCAGACTATCAACCTATCAACCTATCAACCTATCAGACTGAGGCGGGACGGTGAATCTGGGCCTTTTTTTTATTTATTTTTTTTTTTTAATAGCTTTGGCTTAAAATCTGGCAGCTTTGAAAGAGGCGATAAACGGGAGCTTAAATACACTAATATCCAGGAACGATCAAGAAAACGTATCGGAGTGGGTATCCCCCCCCCCCCCTCGGCCACTGTATTCGCTTACGGGGAACAACTTAAGCGGCACTACACAGAGGTCCTGAAGGTGCTATAGGCAAATTGGAGAGCCCTGCCCCAGACCCTTTTAATCAAGGTAACAGGAAGACATAGATAAAAAAGGGGACTGGAAAAAGGACAATATAGCTTAAAGCGTTTTGCTCTCTCTTTTCTCGCACATATCGCTCCTGAAAACAAAGGTACAACTACTGAAAGCCAATAAAATTATCAGCCGGATATAAATTGGGGGACTATATACCCCTCTACTGACATAATAACGGTGGGCGGAGGGCTGGGGGACTATCCCCATATTACCGACAGGAGGAAGTAGCTAAACACCTAGAGGCTTAGAGAAAATGAAGGGGAGGTCACAGAGGGCCACAGAACCAAAAACCCCTAAAGAAAGTCTTAATAATAGTACTATCCAGAGGTATTTGAAAGATATAAGTATAAAAAGCCCAGAATTGGAAAAGAAACAACAGGGGACAAAGGAGAAGAAAAAAGAGATAGAGAGACAGAGACAAGAGCAGGCTGAAGCAATCAGAACTCAGATCGAACAAGAAAGGCCTGAGGACACTGGGGCACAAATGGCAAACAGGGACTATACACAAATACCTAATAAAATGGATATGGCAGAGATGTTCGCCCGTCTCGAAAATTCAATCAAATCGGAAATTGAGAATGTCCGGCTGGACTTGGGCCATCTATTAAAAAGGGTGGAGACGATTGAAACCGTCACCTCCGAACAAACGAAAGATCTCCTGCAACTCAGAAAACAAATGGAAACAATGTACATAAAGCAAAGAGATATGTCTTATAAGATGGAGAGTCTGGAGGACCAGAACAGACGCCAAAATCTGAGGATTAGGTCTCTCCCTGAACAAAGGGGGGAAGACTGGGGGCAAAAATTAACAGCATTTTTAAACCATTAATAAGACAACCGGAAGCCCCAGATTTGAAATTTGACCGGGTTCACCGGGTCAGAAAACCTACAGGAGTAAGGGAAGAAGCTCCCAGAGATGTGCTGGTTCGTTTTCATTCATATGAAGAGAAGGCCCAGGTGTGGAGTAAACTTCGGGGTAGCCCCCCTTTGAAATATGAAACAGACGAGCTCCAGATTTTCGCAGACATTTCTCCCGGGACACTGGCAAGAAGAAGACAGATGAGACCCCTACTAGAAATACTTCGTGCCTCAAATATAAAATACAGTTGGGGGTTTCCGGCAGCCCTGATTGTGGTTCGAGAAGGGCGAACATACCGGATGAAATTCATGGATGAGATGTCACACTTCTGCCAGGAGTTAGAGATTATCCCACCTATCATACCAGGTCCCCCGGACTAAGGACAACGAACTCAAATAGATCTTCCCCCCCCGTTTTTTTTTTTTCCCCTGGAAGGGGGTGCTGGACCTCTCCCCCTATCTAGGGGGCAGGAAATTAATTATTCAAGGAGAGTGGGAGGGTGGGGGGGCGGGGCGGCGGGAGGTGCGGGGGCAAGACAGGTGCGGCTTGGGCGGTCTCCGCCCTCCTCCCTCAGTGGCGGGGGGAGGGAGGCGGAGAGCAGCTGGTCCCATGCCGGATCGGGGCTCCACCCCTAGAGAGGATAGTGTACAAGGGGGAACCCAAAGGGATGCCCTTCGGTACACATAGGGTCGGAATAGGACCGGGGGGAGGGGGGTGGGGGAGGGGGGGTCAAGGGGGTTGGGGAGGGGGAAGGGGGAGGGGGGAAGGGGTCCTTGTCCTGCAGATACGCAAATTAAAGAAGCTCAGAAGAGTATGGTTCAGGCATGGGTGAAGGTACAGTGAAAATTGTAACGTATAATGTTAGGGGTATTAATGCACAAGAGAAAAAATTTAAAATTCTTAAAGAAATGAGTGAGTATCAGGCAGATATTGTTTTCTTACAGGAAACACATTTCCAACATAAAGACAACATAAGGATCGCCTCGCCTGAATACCCAACATGGTTCTGCAGTGATTCTCCAACGAGAGGAGCGAAAGGGGTGGCTATAGGGGTTGCAAAAAAATTAAAATTTAAATTGTTGAATAGACTGACGGATATGGAGGGGAGGTTTTTGTTTCTCAATTGCAAGATAGGGGAGCATACACTGACCTTAGCGAACTTTTACGCCCCAAATAAAAACCCAATGGAGTATCTCTACAGGGCCCTGGGTCGACTGATGAAATTTCGTGAGGGAGAGATTATTCTGGCAGGGGACCTGAACTTTGTTCTGGACCCAAGATTAGATAGTTCCTCAGGCACTCCGAGAACGAGCTATGCAAAGCTCAAAAAAATTAAATTAAAAATGTTTCAGCATCAGTTGATCGACGCCTGGAGAGTACAACATCTTGGCATAAAAGACTACACCTTTTTTTCACCCGTCCATGGCACACATTCACGATTAGATTACTTTTTGATAGAACACAAAACACTGGAACGACTGGAGACAACGCAGATCGAGATAACGACCCTGTCGGATCATGCGCCAGTGTCGATGGTCATGAAGCTTCGAGGGGTACAGAGGCCCCCATTCACGTGGCGCATGAACGATAGTCTCATTTCAGAACGTGAAGTAGAAGAAGCTATAAGAGGGGAGATTGAATCCTTCTTCTTGACCAACGACACGGGAGAAACATCTGAGGGTACATTATGGGAGGCACATAAAGCCTATATCCGGGGGATATTTATCTCGATCGGCGCTGCAAAAAAGTGAGAGAGGAAAGAACGTTGCGAGGGGGTGAGGAAAGAGATTCAAGATTTGGAACAAATACATAGGAAGGGAAGTGCACAAAGCCAGGATATACTCCATAGACTGTTAGACAAAAGGGAGGAACTTAAATTGATTTTCGAAGCAGACACGAGGAAATGGTTCCATAAAATCGCAGAGGAAAGACACCACCAGGGAAACAAATCAGGGAAGCACCTGGCAAGGATACTAAAAAAGAAACGAGAAATCAACTATATAGAGAAAATTAAAAACGTTTCAGGTCAAATGCTCCACTCCTCCAAGGACATTGCCAACGAGTTCAGAATATATTATGAAACTCTTTATAATGTCAAACCAAAGGAACAAAACCAAGAGGGGCCTTCTGCCCTGAGTCAGGACTTTTTAAAAAAATAGTCTTCTCAGCTCCTTATCCGACATAGACCGCGAGAATATGGATAGACCAATATCAGAGGAGGAGATCTTGGAAGCAATAAACTCTACCCCAACAGGCAAGAGCCCTGGACCGGATGGGTACACTATAACATATTATAAACGCTTTAAGGAGACACTGGTCCCACGATTGTGTCGATATTGGAACGGGCTGGGCGAGGGGGGAGCGATGAAAACTGAAGCGCTGATGGCGTCTATTATAGTGATCCTAAAAGAAGGTAAAGACAGGACAACGTGCTCCAGCTACCGCCCCATTGCCCTGCTCAATATCGATACAAAACTGTTCGCCAAAGTTTTGGCAAACAGATTTAAGATCCACATGACAGAATTGGTACACCCGGACCAAGCTGGGTTTATTCCGGGAAGAGAGGGGAGAGACAACGGTATCCGTGCCCTCTTATTAGTTCAAGCGGCCAGACAGGAGGTGGCCCCCAGTCTGTTCCTGTCATTGGACGCCGAAAAGGCTTTCGACAGGATCGACTGGGGGCACATGATTAACACACTAGAGGCTATGGGAGTGGGAAAGAAAATGATTAGCTGGATAAAGGTCCTGTATGATTTTCCCCAGGCGAGGGTAAGGATTAACGGAATGTTATCACCGCCACTAGTCATGAGAAATGGTACACGACAGGGGTGCCCGCTCTCCCCCCTCCTGTTTGTGTTATCCTTAGAACCACTTCTTGCTACTATTAGGAACAACAAGGACATAAGGGGAATACAAGTCGGAGGAGAGGAGCACAAAATGGCGGCATACGCCGATGATGTGCTGTTTTTCATCACTCAGCCTAGGACCACCCTCCCCAATCTCCTGAGTATACTGAAACAGTACGGTTCCCTTTCCAATTTTAAAATTAATTTTTCCAAGTCAGAAATACTGAATATTAACATTAAGCAACAGGAAGCGGAGCGCCTGTCGCAAGAGTTTCATTTCCCATGGAGGGAGGAGGTCAAATATCTGGGAGTTAGGCTAGCGTCCTCTTTAAGGAAAATGTATAAATTAAACTTCCCCCCTCTGCTGGACGAAGTTAAAACAGAAATCAGAAGGATGTCACCCTGCCCGTTGTCATGGATGGGTAAATTAAATGCGGTTAAAATGGTTATAGTGCCAAAAGTAAACTACAAAATACAAATGCTTCCACTTTCAGTCCCCCAAGCCTTCTTTAGAATCTTAAACAAAATAATTTCAAAATTTATCTGGTCGAATAAAAAACCTCGCATATCAAGAAACATACTATCGAAAAGCAAAGAACAGGGAGGACTAGCAAGCCCGAACTTCGAGAATTATTATAGCGCCATAGTTATCTCAAGAGCAATGGAGTGGTTTAAAGGGGGAGGAAATAAGAGATGGGTGAACATTGAGAATGCACTAAGTAATACGCAATTGGGTCACATTATTTGGAATCCCCCAAAATACAGAAAACTAGGGGAAGGAGCACACGAAATCACTCGGGTAACACTAAGAGAATGGGATAGGGTACACAGGAAAAACAAATGGGTTTATAACTCACCTTTAATATATCTAAAAGATAATATTTTTTTCACACCCGGTAGAAGTAAATTATGGGGAAATTGGATAAGAAATGGGGAGACACCTGCCCGCAGAACAGAAATTAATACACACACTATTCAGCGCAGCGCACTGGGCCATAGCCATGAACTGGCGGAAGGCGGTGGTACCCTGGCCGCAAGTCATTTACCGCATGGACTCTATAAAACTGATGGAGCGCATTCATCACACACTTATGGACTCCATGCCGGCCTTTGAGAAGAAATGGGACCCCTGGCCTACCCCGGGGCGGGCAGATCACCTTGCCCCGGGGTAATCACACAAACTATCAGAGTTTGATAGCTTTGCCTACTCAATAGATGAAAATGTCTAGAAAAGGGCTTTATTCGTACATATACAGCAATATTGCAAGTATGCAGTGCACGTCAACACTTACTCTATTTTATTTTGTTTTTAGTTATCCTATAGTTTCTGTTTTTGGTTGTTGGCACAATTTTGTTTGCCTTATTCATGTTCAACAGTACTATCCAACAGGAATATTTGATTCTGTGTAATGATGGCATTATAAGTTTTCATGTCATTTGGACATTCACATGTGTCACCGATGCTCCATGGACTGTGCTTGCCTTGAAAGAGCTTTACTTGTAACCGAGATAGGATCACGGTCGTTGTTCTCTTTGACACACTGTTTGTACATCATTATGACTTTAAAAGTACGTACTATACTGTATATTCTTGTACATTTTCTCAATAAAAGTTTGTAAACAAAAGAAATGGGGAGACACAGCTACGAGACATTATTAATTTAGGAAAGATTGACACGTTTCACGAATTAAAACATAAAAGAGATCTTATGACGATTGATGCTTGGAGGTACGCACAGCTTAAGCATTTCGTGGAATCTCTTCCACAACCAATCCGATTCGGAGAGGATTATACACTTTTAGAGAAAATTTGTTTGAGAACTTCAACTAGAAATAATATAACACATATTTATAAAATGTTGAGTAAAGAAGATACGGAGTGGGTCCCTCCAGGCATCAAGAGATGGGAAGGGGAATTGGGAATCACTTGTAGTAAAGAAAGAATCAAAAAAATTTATCACTTAATGCACCGGTCCGGATGGAACACTAAAACAATAGAGGTCAATTACAAATGCATCTCAGATTGGTACCTAACTCCCGTGAAGCTTAGCAAGTTCCAAAAAGAGAAAACGGCGGATTGCTGGCGAGGCTGTGGGCATGCGGGGACGATGGCTCACATTTGGTGGGACTGCCCCAAGATCAAAAAATACTGGTTGGAAATTTTGGAATTAATTAAAATAATAACAGGGAACACCATACCACAGGACCCTTGGACGGTGCTGTTTCACGGGACCGCTACCCCCACGAGACAATACAAGTCCGCAGTTACCCCGACACTTCTAAATGAAGCAAAAAATCTTATTGCAGGGCACTGGCGGGAATTAGAGAGCCCGAGTATAGCAAAATGGATAAATAGAGTAAATCAACAGCAAAAAATAGAAACCCCGGTAGTAAATAGAGCAGATGAGGGCCGTGGAAAATGGGAAAGGTGGGAACTCTTTAAAGACTCATGGAGATATGCAGAAGAATTCATGAAGTAGAGATGCAAAAAATTGCTGATGTACCCTTAGCAGGGGCCATACTCACGGATAGCGCGTCTGCAGGACAGGGACAGGGGGAGGGAGGGAAGAGGGGGGAGGGTGGAAAATGTGAAATGCTTTTGTATATGTATGATAGTGGAGGCGAATTTCTCCTTCATTTGTTGCTGATGGAATAATTGTGTATGCATTTTCTTCTTAAAAAACTTTAAATAAAGAATTAATAAAAAAAAAAGAGTAACTATACCCAAAGAAATGGGTAATATCCTCTACAATGGCGCTAGGGTATCTATATACCCAGACTTCTCACCGGAATTGCAAAAACCGAGGGCTACGTTTGTAAATTAAACGTAAACTACAACAATTGAAAGTAACTTATGCCCTGTTATATCCAAAAAGACTGCGGGTAACCACCCTAGGGGAGACTTTGTTCTTTGACACCCCGGTGGAGGGGTGTCTGGCATCCCATAAGGGAAAATTATAGATGAACCAGAAAGCATTGCTTTGAATATAGAAATCAGGAGCATAATAGGAAGTATAATAGATTTAAGGGCACAGCAGATCACAAATTTAGAATATAAAGGAGTTGGGGCAGGGGGTCGGATTTAGGTTAGAGGGAACAATGTGCACACGATTCCCTTTCATTAAGGGGTTTGGGGGATTTTCCCCCCCCCCCATTTTTATTGGCTTTTTTACTTTTTTTGGGGGGGGGGGTTTGCATATGAAAGCAATAATATTTATCACTTTGAACACATAGAAGCCCCCGATATGAACCCAGAGAGGAGGGGAATGAGATTCGTTTTGGGCAGATTGAATTATTTGCATGTTTGATATATCAAATGGTTAATTGTATGCAGGTAAAAAAGTTAATTATATGATAATTATATTATTATTATTATATTATAAAAAAAAAAAAAAAAACTGTTTTCTATGTAGCAAAAATGTATGGGGTGGGGTTACTCTGCTTGCAGGAGAAGAACCTTACCAATGTCTCTATACCCCGACTGGGTTAGGGAGATTCAATTTTAGGGGGGTGAGTAATTTGATAAGATCCGGGGTGAAGTTCACTTGCAGGCAGATTAAGATTGATGAACTGGGGTGCTATATTTTTCTATATTGCATGATAGAGAATAGAACCTGTGCTGGCTAATTTATATATCCCTCCACCTTTTAATACTTTGGTCTTGTATAAATGAATGGAGTTTGTTCTGGACAAGCCAGGTGTGCCGGTTAGGCCGGCTTCACACTGGGGCGGTGCGGGCGGCGAGGGTAAAGCAGCGCTATATTTAGCGCTGCTTTACCGTCGTTTTAACCGCGGTATGCGGCCACTAGCGGGGTGGTTTTAACCCCTGCTAGCGGCCGAAAAAGGGTTAAAATCCCCCGCTGCAGCGGCGCTTTGCCAGCGCTTTGACGGCGGTATCCCTGCGGTTTCCCATTGATTTCAATGGGTAGGAGCGATATAGGAGCGGTGAATACACCGCTCCTTCACCGCTCCAAATATGCTAGGCGCTGTTTTTAGCGCTGTAGCTCCTGAAAAACGCCCCAGTGTGAAAGCACCCTTGTTATGGGAGATTTTAATGCGGTCATGGACCGAAAAGCGGATAGGTTCCCCTTGGGGACAGAGACGGGTACTGTAGTTGATGATCGACTGTCTCTATTTTTGGGGGAGGCTGGATTAATGGATATATGGAGAGTGCGGAATCCAGAAGCCTGGCAGTACTCGTGTTTCTCCAGAACACACTCCACACTTTGCAGAATAGATTTGGTACTGGGGAATGAGGAAGCACTTCATGTGATAAAGAATGTAGGTTACATGTCAAGAGGTTTTCTGACCATTCTCCAGAGATATTGTCAGTAGAGTTAAGGGAGAGCTATCGCCCCCAGGGAGTGGAAAATAAGCCCCTTTTGGATGAAACTAATGGGTGAGCCGGATGAGGTATTAACAGCCTTAAAGTGGATGTAAACCCACTGGCATCATTTTCAAAGTGTTAACATAGTTAAGTGTTCTTGCATAGCAAGACCACTTATTGTTATCTCACATATATATTCTTATTATAGCCAAATTTACCACCCTAACTCCTCCCACAGCTTTTACACTACATATACCGAATATATACCGAAACGTGCGGATTGTTCCCGAATGGTGTGCTATTACTTTGTGGAACGTTTCGCCAAATGGTTCACGAAATATCGTAGTTTTTGCAGCGAAATTTGTCCCATAGGAATGAATGGAGAAATGTTCAAAACTAGAGTGGGAGGTGACAGAAGCTGACAACTAGGGATGAGCCGAACACCCCCCCGTTCGGCTCGCACCAGAACCCGCGAACGGACCTAAAGTCCGTGCGAGCTTTAGAACCCTATTAGTTATAATGGATGCGAACGTTCGAAATTAAAAGTGCTCATTTTAAAGGCTAATATGCATGTTAATGTCATAAAAAGTGTTTGGGGACCTGGGTCCTGCCCCAGGGGACATGTAGCAATGCAAATTTTTTTTTTAAAAACGGCCGTTTTTTTCAGGAGCAGTGATTTTAATAATGCTTAAATTGAAACAATAAAAGTGTAATATTCCTTTAAATTTCGTACCTGGGGGTGTCTATAGTATGCCTGTAAAGGGGCGCATGTTTCCCGTGTTTAGAACTGTCTCTGCGCAAAGTGTCATTTTTGAAAGTAAAAAAGCTATTTAAAATCACTCGCGGCTAATGTTAATTCACGGCTCCCGTAACACAGAGAACAGTGATTCATTGAAACTCATTCATAAAAAAAAGTAATTGATAAAAAATAAAAAAAATGAAAAAAAAAAAGCGTAGGGGTCCCCCCAAATTCAATAACCAGGCCCTTCAGGTCTGGGATGGATATTAAGGGAAACCCCAGCCAAAAAAATGGCGTAGGGTCCCCCTCAAAATCCATACCAGACCCTTGAGGTCTGGTATGGATTTTAAGGGGAACCCTAGCCAAAAAAAATGGCGTGGGGTCCCCCTCAAAATCCATACCAGACCCTTATCCGAGCACGCAACCTGGCAGGCCGCAGGAAAAGAGGGGGGGACGAGAGCGGCCCCCCCTCTCGCCTGAACCGTACCAGGCCACATGCCCTCAACATTGGGAGGATGCTTTGGCGGTCTAAGACCCCTAAAGCACCTTGTCCCCATGTTGATGAGGACAAGGGCCTCTTCCCCACAACCGTGCCCGGTGGTTGTGGGGGTCTGCGGGCGGGGGCTTATCGGAATCTGGAAGCCCCCTTTAACAAGGGGACCCCCAGATCCCGCCCCCCCCTGTGTGAAATGGTAAGGGGGTACAAAAGTACCCCTACCATTTCACCAAAAAAGTGGCAAAAATGGTAAAAATGACAGGAGACGGTCTTTGACAATTCCTTTATTAAAATCTTCTTTCTTCTTTCTTCATCCTTTGGTTTCTTCATCTTCTCCTTCCTTCATCTTCTTCCATCTTCTTCTTCCATTTTCTTCTTCCTCCGATCCGCTTCTTCTTGCGCTGGTCTTCTCGTCCTTCTCGTCCGGCATCTTCTTCCGTCGGCGTCGGTGTCGGTGTCTTCTTGGGCCGCTCCGCGCAATGGGAGGCTCCCGCTGTGTGAGGCTCCGCTCCATCTGACAGGTCTTTTAAAACGGAGGGCACCTGGTGACCCCGCCCCCCTCTGACGTCATGGGGAAAGCCATCATGGAATTCCCCATGACGTCCCTGTGCGTCAGAGGGGGCGGGGTCACCAGGTGCCCTCCATTATAAAAGACCTGTCAGACGGAGCGGAGCCTCACACAGCGGGAGCCTCCCATTGCGCGGAGCGGCCCAAGAAGAGACAGAGACACCGACGCCGACGCTGACGGAAGAAGATGCCGGACGAGAAGGACGAGAAGACCAGCGCAAGAAGAAGCGGATCGGAGGAAGAAGAAAATGGAAGAAGAAGATGGAAGAAGATGAAGGAAGGAGAAGATGAAGAAACCGAAGGATGAAGAAAGAAGAAAGAAGATTTTAATAAAGGAATTGTCAAAGACCGTCTCCTGTCATTTTTACAATTTTTGCCACTTTTTTGGTGAAATGGTAGGGGTACTTTTGTACCCCCTTACCATTTCACACAGGGGGGGGTCGGGATCTGGGGGTCCCCTTGTTAAAGGGGGCTTCCAGATTCCGATAAGCCCCCCGCCCGCAGACCCCCACAACCACCGGGCACGGTTGTGGGGAAGAGGCCCTTGTCCTCATCAACATGGGGACAAGGTGCTTTAGGGGTCTTAGACCCCCAAAGCATCCTCCCAATGTTGAGGGCATGTGGCCTGGTACGGTTCAGGCGAGAGGGGGGGCCGCTCTCGTCCCCCCCTCTTTTCCTGCGGCCTGCCAGGTTGCGTGCTCGGATAAGGGTCTGGTATGGATTTTGAGGGGGACCCCACGCCATTTTTTTTGGCTAGGGTTCCCCTTAAAATCCATACCAGACCTCAAGGGTCTGGTATGAATTTTGAGGGGGACCCTACGCCATTTTTTTTTTTTTTTTTGGCTGGGGTTCCCCTCAATATCCATCCCAGACCTGAAGGGCCTGGTTATTGAATTTGGGGGGAACCCTACGCTTTTTTTTTGTTTTTTATTAATGAATGACAGTTCTCTGTGTTACAGGAGCCATCAATTCATTAGCCGCGAGTGATTTTAAATAGCTTTTTTCCTGCAAAAATTACACTTTTTTGCAGGGAAAGTTCTAAGCACAGGAAACCTGCCCCCTTCACAGGCCACCTATAGACACCCCCCAGATGTGATACTGCAATGCTGTTCTAACAGCATGCACACACATATCCCCAGAAATAAAGCACATATTGTCAGCAGCACACTAACACGCTGACACGCTGACACTGACTGAAACATAATATGCGAGGCCGCCGGCGCGGTGGCCTCTTATACCGTGGGGCGTGTACTAAAGCCCCTGAGCTATAATTGGCTACAGGCATCCTGCCTGTAGCCAATTATGGCTCTCCTCGCTGCCGGCGCTGTGATTGGCCAAGCATGCGGGGTCACAGTGCATGCTTGGCCAATCATCAGCCAGCATTGCACTGCGCGGGCCGCAATGCATTGCGGGGCCGCTCGCATCACACGAATTTGATGCGAGCGGCCCCAATAGTTCTGGGCTCGCCGAGCGAGCGAACACCCGGTGCTCGATTCGAACGTGGGTTCAAATCGAACACCGGGCTCATCCTTACTGACAACCCCCATGATCAGCCAAACATTATGACCACAACATGACCAGCCAAAACATTATGACCCCCCATGATCAGCCAAAACATTATGACCCCCCCATGATCAGCCAAAACATTATGACCACCCCATGAAAAATAAAATAATAATAATTAAAAAATTATTTTGGAAAATAAAATAATAATTTTTGAAAAAAAAAAATCATAAAAAAAAACATTATAGAAAAAAAAAAATTGAAAAAAAATAATTAAAAAAAAATTAAAAAAAAAAATTAAAAAATAATAATATTTTTGGAAAAAAATAATTAAAAAATAATAATATTTTTGGAAAAAAAATAATAATTTTTGAAAAAAATAAATAAAAAATGTTTAGTTACTCAAGCCACTCTATCCAGTTACTCCGCCCACTCCAGTAGGGGGAGGCAAGAACACGTCACACAATTTCCCCAGAAATTGTAGCTTTTCTAGTTCTTATTATGTGTTCTTGCATAGAAAGACCACTTATGCCTCGTACACACGTACGGACTTTTCCCGGCGGACCTAAGTCCAGCGGACAATCCGCTGGACTTTCCGGCTAGGTCCGCTGGACTTTCCGAGGGTGTGGACTTGCCCACACACGCACGGACTTGTCCAGCGGATAATCCGCCGGCCAAAAGTCCGCGGGACTTTTGAAAATGAACGGACTTGCCCACACACGGAGCAGTCCGTTCATTTCGAACGTAACTTCAGGTTACGTAGCTAGCGTAGGCAGTAAATGCCGCCGCGCTAGCTCCGTGACCCGGCATGGATTTAAAGGGAATCCCCACGCCGAAAAAACGGCGTGGGGGTTCCCCCCAAATCCATGTCAGACCCTCATCCGAGCACGCAGCCTGGCAGGCCAGGAAAGGGGTGGGGACGAACGAGCGCCCCCCCCCCCTCCTGAGCCGTACCAGGCCGCGTGCCCTCAACATGGGGGGTGCCCTGGGGAAAGGGGGGCCGTGCGGCCCCCCCACCCCAAAGCACCTTGTCCCCATGTTGATGAGGACAAGGGCCTCTTCCCGACAACCCTGGCCGTTGGTTGTCGGGGTCTGCGGGCGGGGGCTTATCGGAATCTGGGAACCCCCTTTAATAAGGGGGCCCCCAGATACCGGCCCCCCACCCTATGTGAATGAATATGGGGTACGATGTACCCCTACCCATTCACCTAAGGTGTAAAATGTAAAGTAAAAAAAAAACACCCACACTTTTGAAAAAATAGTTTATTGCACTGCTCCGGGGGTCTTCTTCCGTCTTGGGGGTCTTCTCGCCGGACTCCTCCCCTCTCTTCTGCTCTTTTACCTAGCTCTTTCACGAGGGGAGGTGTCCGGCTACCTTCTTCGTCGTCGCCGCCGTCGTCTGGGGGTCTCGATCCGCCTTCGGGGGTCTTCCGGGGGTCTCTTCTGTTCTTGCGGCGGTCGTCGTCTTCCGCGCCGCCGGCGCCTTCTTCTTCTTCTTGTCCTCCTTCTTGTCCTTCTTGTTCTTCTTCTTCTTCCGATGTTGACCCGACGCTCTCTCTGCCCGGAATGCCTGTGCCGCTCTGAGCTCGGACTTATATAGGGACATGGGCGACAGGGTCACATGCACATGTCACATGGTGACCCCGCCCCCTTGTGTTGTCACAGTCCCGGAGGATGCTGGGACTGTGACATCGCAAGGGGGCGGGGTCACCATGTGACATGAACATGTGACCCTGTCGCCCATGTCCCTATATAAGTCCGAGCTCAGAGCGGCACAGGCATTCCGGGCAGAGAGAGCGTCGGGTCAACATCGGAAGAAGAAGAAGAACAAGAAGGACAAGAAGGAGGACAAGAAGAAGAAGAAGAAGAAGAAGAAGGCGCCGGCGGCGCGGAAGACGACGACCGCCGCAAGAACAGAAGAGACCCCCGGAAGACCCCCGAAGGCGGATCGAGACCCCCAGACGACGGCGGCGACGACGAAGAAGGTAGCCGGACACCTCCCCTCGTGAAAGAGCTAGGTAAAAGAGCAGAAGAGAGGGGAGGAGTCCGGCGAGAAGACCCCCAAGACGGAAGAAGACCCCCGAAGGCGGATCGAGACCCCCAGACGGCGGCGACGACGAAGAAGGTAGCCGGACTCCCCTCGCTCGGTAAAAGAGCTTGGTAAATGGCGGGGGAGTCCGGCGAGAAGACCCCCAAGACGGAAGAAGACCCCCGGAGCAGTGCAATAAACTATTTTTTCAAAAGTGTGGGTGTTTTTTTTTACTTTACATTTTACACCTTAGGTGAATGGGTAGGGGTACATCGTACCCCATATTCATTCACATAGGGTGGGGGGCCGGTATCTGGGGGCCCCCTTATTAAAGGGGGTTCCCAGATTCCGATAAGCCCCCGCCCGCAGACCCCGACAACCAACGGCCAGGGTTGTCGGGAAGAGGCCCTTGTCCTCATCAACATGGGGACAAGGTGCTTTGGGGTGGGGGGGCCGCACGGCCCCCCTTTCCCCAGGGCACCCCCCATGTTGAGGGCACGCGGCCTGGTACGGCTCAGGAGGGGGGGGGGCGCTCGTTCGTCCCCACCCCTTTCCTGGCCTGCCAGGCTGCGTGCTCGGATGAGGGTCTGACATGGATTTGGGGGGAACCCTCACGCCGTTTTTTCGGCGTGGGGATTCCCTTTAAATCCATGCCAGGTCACGGAGCTAGCGCGGCGGCAGTAACTGCCTACGCTAGCTACGTAACCTGAAGTCACGTGCTAAATGAACGGACTTGCCGATGAGCGGCAAGTCCGTTCATTTCAAAAGTCCCGCGGACTTGCCCACTAACGGCGGGATTGTCCGCTGGACTTCCAAGTCCAGCGGATAATTTGAGAACAAAACCTGAAACTTTAGTCCGCCGTACTTTGGCGCCAAAAAGTCCGCCGGCGCCCACACACGAGGGGATTATCCTCTGGACTTCAGTCCAGAGGATAATCCCGCGGGATTGTCCCTTCGTGTGTACGCGGCCTTACTGTTATCTCACATATATATTATTATTATAGCCAAATTTACCACCCTAACTCCTCCCACAGCTTTTACACTACATAGACAGTAATATACCAAAACGTGCGCATTGTTACCGATTGGTGTGCTATTACTTTGTGGAACGTTTCGCCGAACGGTTCACAAAATATCGTAGTTTTTGCGGCAAAATTTGTCCCATAGGAATAAATGTAGAAGTGTTCAAAACTAGAGTGGAAGGTGACAAAAGCTGACAACCCCATAATCAGCCAAAACATTGTGACCCCCCATGATCAGCCAAAACATTATGAGCCCCCATGATAAGCCAAAACATTATGACCCCCCATGATCAGCCAAAATATTATGATCCCCCATTATTAGGGTTGAGCGAACCCGAACTGTAAAGTTCAGGTCCGTACCGGACTTTTGGGTGTCCGGGGCCCGGCCCCCAACCCGAACTATTAGCTGTAAGTTCGGGTTCGGGTCCGGTGTTCGGCGATGTATTGGCGCCTGTTTAACAGCTGCAGGGCAGCCAATTAACTGTAGTTTCACTAGTGTGTCCTTAGAAGCCATCACAGCCATGTCTACTAATGGCATGGCTGTGATTGGGCAGTGCAGCATGTGACCCAGCCTCTATATATAGTCCAGACACACAGCACACAGCGTCATTCTGCTATAGACAGGTTCCTGTGCTGCTAAGAGAGGATTTTAGGAGTTAGTGTGATTCAGTCAGTCAGTCAGTCAGTCAGCATTCCTTAACTTTTATTCTAATTAGATAGATCAGTGAGCGATCTACATAGCTAGAGTAGAATGCAGAGAGAATTATTCAAGAGATTCCTAAATCAATTGTACCCTGGCTGGGGTGCAGTGCACAGTCTTTTAACAGTGCCATGAGGCCAGTGCCAGACAAAATATAAAAGTTTTACCTGCAAGCTCAGTGCACCATTAGGACCTACACTACATATAGTAAGAGATACACCATAGTCTGTGTGTATTCTGCTATTGGAAAAACATTGCATAAAAATTTAATTTTGCTGTTTTTTTTTTCCCCCAATAGCATTTTCTGCGTGTTCATACACGCTTTAGATACTGTCCGTGTATTCTGATATTGGAAAAACATTGCAAAAAAAAATAATTTTGCTGTGTTTTTTTCCCCCAATAGCATTTTCTGCTTGTTCATACATACACGCTGTAGACACTATCCGTGTATTCTGATATTGGAAAAACATTGCAAAAAATTTTAATTTTGCAGTGTTTTTTTTTTCCCAATAGCATTTTCTGTGTGTTCATAAACGCTTTAGACACTGTACATGTATTCTGCTATAGACAAAAACACCCATTTAGGGCGAGATCATACATTTTGAAAATATGAGGAGATCATCAAAAAGGGGACGTGGCCCGGGTCGTGGTGCTGCTAGTGGCGCTCCTGTTGCAGGGAGAGGACGTGGTCGATCTGTGCCAGCTACACGCACTAGTGAAACACCTTCCTCAGGTGCGAGTAGGCGACAGAGCCTGCAGCAGTATTTTGGCGCGCCTAATGAGGCTGTACGAATGTTGAGGCCAGGACAAGTACAGGCGATAGTAGATTGGGTTGATGACAGTGCCTCCAGTTCCTTCACATTGTCTCCCACCCAGTCTCCTGATGAAAGTTAATAATTTTTTCCAGAAAGTGCGTATTCTGGGGTATTCCCACCATATGTGCGGCATCGTGAGTTGAGTTTCTGAGGTTCTTAATGACTTCCTGTACCTCTTCTGCTGAGAAGGGGGCCTCCAGCATTTTATTTTTATTTTTTATTTTTTTATGTTATTTTACGTTATTTCCCTATCCACATTTGTTTGCAGATCACTTGCCATGCTCTTAACAACATTTTGTTGCCATTTTCAGCCCTCTAGCCCTTTCCATTACTTTTTTACAGCCATTTTAGTGTTCAAAAGTCCGGGTTCCATTAACTTCAATGGGGTTCGGAGTTCGGGGTCAAGTTCGGTCCCGAACCTGGACTTTTTTCCGAAGTTCGGCCGAACCCGCCGAACCCGAACATCCAGGTGTCCGCTCAACTCTACCCATGATCAGCCAAAACATTATGACACCCATGATCAGCCAAAACATTATGACCCCATGATCAGCCAAAATGTTATGACCCCCCATGATCAGCTGCAAAATTATAACTACAACATAATTAGCCAAAACATTATGACCACAACATGATCAGCCAAAACATTATGACCACCCCATGAAAAAAAAATAATAAAAAAAGAAATTTTGAAAAAAATAAATAATTTTTGAAAAAAATAAAAATCATTTTTGAAAAAAAATAAAAATCATTTTTGAAAAAAATAAAAATCATTTTTGAAAAAAATAAAAATCATTTTTGAAAAAAATAAAAGATAATAATTTTAGAAAAAAAAACATTGCGGTGAAACTGGTCCCATAGGAATGAATGGTGAAATGTTCTAAACTAGAGTGGGAGGTGACAGAATCTGACAACACCATAGTAACCCCAAAATCAGCCAAAACATTATGTCCCCATAATTTCGCCAGAAATTGTAGCTTTTCAAGTTTTATTATTTTTTTTTTACCTTTTATACGTTTTCACTATCATTTTGGAGGGCAGTGGAAATTTTGTCAATAGTTCTTTTTTATATTTTTTTATAATTTAAATTATTTTTATTACTTTTTAAAATTGATATTTATCTTTTTATTCACAATGATATGGGGATCAGGAAGTTGCTGGTATCAGCAGGGCAGTGGACAGTGTCATTATTTAATTTTTTTATATTTTTTTATAATTGTAATTTTTTGTTTATTTATTTTAATATATTTTTTGCACAGAGGATTGTCTCAGTAGGGCAGTAAGCAGTGTTAGTAGAGCAGTTACTGTCGTCAGTAGTTTTTTTATTTTATTTTATTTTTTTTACAAACTTATTTTTTTTATTTATTATATTTTAATTGTTTATTCATTTATTTTACAGTGCTTCTGGGGAACAGTGCATCGTGTGAGTAAGGCAGTGAACAGTGTCAGTAGAGCAGTGGATGGTGTCAGTATTTTTTTTTTATAAATGTATTATTTTACATTAAAATATTTTTATATTATATATTTTTTTGTTAAGGCAGTGGGCAGTCAGTAGTTTTTAATTTTTATTTTATTTTGTATTTTTTTTCACAATGCTTTTTGTGGGAATTGAATTGTTTCAGTATTTTTTTTATTTTTTTTATTATTTTTTCATTTATATTCTGTTATTTTTTAAAAAAAAATTATAATTTTTTTCCCATTTCTTTTTTTTTGGGCGTGAACAATGTCAGCGTTTTTTGTTTTTTATGTTATTTATTTATTAAATGTTTTCACAGTGCTTTTGGGAGGGCATAGTGGAGGGTGTCATTAGGGAAGTCAGCAGTGTCAGTACAGCAATGGACAGTGTCAAAATTATTTACATTTTTGTTTATTTTTATGTATTTTTTATTTTTTTTATAATTTAATATTGGTAATTTTCTTCACAATGTTTTCTGGGGAAGGGGGTTAGGGCAGTGCATCATTTTAATAGGGCAATGGACCGTGCCATTTTTTAAAAAAAATGTTAACCATTTTATTTTTAATTATTATTTACAAAATTTTTTTTTATAATTTGTTTTAACAATAATTTTTATTTTTTATTTTATTTTTTAGGGGGAAGGTGTAGACGGTGTCAGTAATTTTGATTTACCTCTTGTTATTATTTACAATTTTTTTTTTAGTGTTTTCATATTTTTTTATTTTTTTTTAATCAGCCCTGTTGGGTGAGATTTGGTTTACTTAAGGCCCATACACACGATCAGACTTTTTGACAACCAACATGCAAATTAGCTGTTTTGGACCAACATCCGACCGTGTGTACGCTCCATCGGACCAACTTTTTGCAGGTTTCATCTGACTTTTGTTGGCTGTGCGAACGGACCAACTTTCTGCCAACAAAAGTCCGATGGACCAAAGTCCAACCGTGTGTACACAAAACCAACGGACTTTTGTACAAACCAATGCAGAACCAATGCAAAAGATCAGACAACAATACAGAAGTTGACCAAAGGTGGCGGTAAAGAGCAGAAAAAACAAGTGATTTGGTGAAAGTTGGCTGAAAAAGTCCTGCCGTGTGTATGCAATACCAACTTGGGGCCAACGCCCTTTGGACAAAAATCCACAGGAAAGTTGGTCCACGGTCCGATCGTGTGTATGAGGCTTTAGGCCTACATGCTGCCTTACTTCAACAGGTGTTCTCTTTACTGGGGGAGGGGCCAGGTCAACACTTCTCCTCACAGGGAACTCAGCTTGAAGCAATGGGAGTGGGGGAGGGGTTATGAAAAAAAAAAAGCATTTGCCCTACATATAGGAATCAGCTGACAGGAGAGGGAGTGGGGGAGGGGTGTGTCAGAACTTCTCTATACAGAAGACTCAGATTACAGCAGAGGGGGAGGTGCAGAGAGAGGGGGGGTAAACACGTTGGTACACAGAGGAGCTCAGAACAGAGAGAATGGGGGAGGGGTCAGGTAAAAAAAAAAAATAATAATAAAAAAAATCATTAAAAAAAATCAATAATAATTTAAAATTAGAAAATTTGAAAAAATCCTTTTTGGAAAAAAAATATTTTTTATTTAACTAAAAAAAAAAAATTTTTGAAAAAAATTTTTTTTTGAAAAAAATTATAATTTTTGTTTTGAAAAAAAAAATTGTTATCGCACATAGCAAGACCACTTATTGTTATCTCACATACAAAACGTGCGGATTGTTCCCGAATGGTGTGCTATTACTTTGTGGAAAAAATGAAAATTAGGAAATTTGAAAAAAAAAATAAATATTATAAAAATATAATAATAATTAAAAAAAATAATTAAAAAAAAAATCATTAAAAAAAAATAATAATAATTTTTGAAAAAAATAATAATAATTTTTAAAAAAAAATAATCTTTTTTGAAAAAAAAAATCATTTTGGGAAAAAAAATCATTAAAAAAATAATAAAATCATTTAAAAAAAAAAAGAAGAAAAGAAAAAAAATGGAGAAATGTTCAAAACTAGAGTGGGAGGTGACAAAAGCTGACAACCCCATAATCAGCCAAAACATTATGACCCCCCCCCATAATCATCCAAAACATTATGTCCCCCCCATTGAAAAAAATAATAATAATTAAAAAAACTAATAAAAAAAATATATATATTTTAGAAAAAAAAAAGAATCATTTTAGAAAAAAAAAAAAATTAGAAAAAAAGAAATAAATCATTTCTGAAAATGTAAAAAAAAAAAAATCATTTTTGAAAAAAAAACATTTGTCGAAAAAATTAATAAAAAAAATTATTTTAACAAAAAAAATCATAAAAAAAAAAATAATCATTTAAAAAAAAAAAAAAAAAAAGTTTAGTTACTCAAGCCACTCCACCCAGTTACTCCGCCCACTCCAGTAGGTCGAAGCAAGAACACGTCCCCAGAAATTGTAGCTCTTATTCTTATTATAGCCAAATTTACCACCCTCCGACAGCTTTTACACTCCATATATACCGAATATATACCGAAACGTGCGGATTGTTCCGAATGGTGTGCTATTACTTTGTGGAACGTTTCGCCGAATGGTTCACAAAATATCACCATTTTTGCGGCAAAATTTGTCCCATAGGAATGAATGGAGAAATGTTCAAAACTAGAGTGGGAAGTGACAAAAGCTGACAACCCCCATGATCAGCCAAAACATTATGACACAGCTGTGAGGGGAATTATAACTCCTCCCACACAGCTCTGAGGGGAATTATAGCTCCTCCCACACAGCTGAGGGGAATTATAGCTCCTCCCACACAGCTCTGAGGGAATTATAGCTCCTCCCACACAGCTCTGAGGGGAATTATAGCTTGTCACACACAGCTCTGAGGAGAATTATAGCTCCTCCCACACAGTTCTGAGGGGAATTATGAAATTAGGAAATTTGAAAAAAAATTTTTTTAGAAAAAAAAAATAATTTTAGAAAAAAAAAAAAATTTTAGAAAAAAAAAATAATTTTAGAAAAAAAAATAATTTTAGAAAAAATAATTATTTAAAAAAAGTAATTTTTGAAAAAGTGCAATTTCAGCCATACAGATAGTATGTGTGATATCGCACCGCATTATGACCAAACTCGCACAGGACCCTTTTTTGGTCCGCACCAGAATCGCATGGGTATTCACACCTATGCGATCCGATTCATGTCCTTTTTTAGGAAAAAAAATGAAAATTAGGAAATTTGAAAAAAAAAATCATTTTAGAAAAAAAATCATTTAAAAAAAAATTATTTTTGAAAAAAAAAAAAAAATCATTTAAAAAAAAATAATTTTAGAAAAAAAAATCTTTTTTGAAAAAAAAATCTTTTTTGAAAAAAAAATCTTTTTTGAAAAAAAATCTTTTTTGAAAAAAACATATTTTTTGAAAAAAAAAAAAAATATTTTTTGAAAAAAAAAATATTTTTTGAAAAAAAAAATATTTTTTGAAAAAAAAAATAAAAAAAAATATTTTTTTGAAAAAAAAAATCTTTTTTGAAATAAAATCTTTTTGAAAAAAAATCGTTTTAGAAAAAAAAATAGAATATATGGAAATTTGAAAAAAAAATAGAATATAAGGAAATTTGAAAAAAAAAAATATTTTTGAAAAAAAGGACATGAATCGGATCGCATAGGTGTGAATACCCATGCGATTCTGGTGCGGACCAAAAAAGGGTCCTGTGCGAGTTTGGTCATAATGCGGTGCGATATCACACATACTATCTGTATGGCTGAAATTGCACTGCACGGACATCGCATGTGATTTGCACTGCAGTGCAGTGGGAATCACATGCGATCTCGCACAGTGCACTGGTGTGAACTGGCCCTAAGCTCATTCAGCCTTACTGGGTGTAATTATAAAAAGTGAGAAATCCACCCCTCCCCCACAAAAAGCATTTGCCCTACATATAGGAATCAGCTGACAGGAGAGGGAGTGGGGGAGGGGTGTGTCAGAACTTCTCTATACAGAAGACTCAGATTACAGCAGAGGGGGAGGTGCAGAGAGAGGGGGGGTAAACACGTTGGTACACAAATAATCATTTAAAAAAAAAAAAAAAAAGTTTAGTTACTCAAGCCACTCCACCCAGTTACTCCGCCCACTCCAGTAGGTCGAGGCAAGAACACGTCCCCAGAAATTGTAACTCTTATTCTTATTATAGCCAAATTTACCACCCTCCGACAGCTTTTACACTCCATATATACCGAATATATACCGAAACGTGCGGATTGTTCCCGAATGGTGTGCTATTACTTTGTGGAACGTTTCGCCGAATGGTTCACAAAATATCACCATTTTTGCGGCAAAATTTGTCCCATAGGAATGAATGGAGAAATGTTCAAAACTAGAGTGGGAAGTGACAAAAGCTGACAACCCCCATGATCAGCCAAAACATTATGACACAGCTGTGAGGGGAATTATAAGTCCTCCCACACAGCTCTGAGGGGAATTATAGCTCCTCCCACACAGCTGAGGGGAATTATAGCTCCTCCCACACAGCTCTGAGGGAATTATAGCTCCTCCCACACAGCTCTGAGGGGAATTATAGCTTGTCACACACAGCTCTGAGGAGAATTATAGCTCCTCCCACACAGTTCTGAGGGGAATTATGAAATTAGGAAATTTGAAAAAAAAAAATTTTTAGAAAATAAATAATTTTAGAAAAAAAAATAATTTTAGAAAAAAAAAATAATTTTAGAAAAAAAAATAATTTTAGAAAAAAAAAATTATTTAAAAAAAGTAATTTTTGAAAAAGTGCAATTTCAGCCATACAGATAGTATGTGTGATATCGCACCGCATTATGACCAAACTCGCACAGGACCCTTTTTTGGTCCGCACCAGAATCGCATGGGTATTCACACCTATGCGATCCGATTCATGTCCTTTTTTAGAAAAAAAAATGAAAATTAGGAAATTTGAAAAAAAAAATCATTTTAGAAAAAAAATCATTTAAAAAAAAATAATTTTTGAAAAAAAAAAAAAAATCATTTAAAAAAAAATAATTTTAGAAAAAAAAAAAATTTTTTGAAAAAAATTTTTTTTTGAAAAAAAAAATATTTTTTGAAAAAAAACATATTTTTTTGAAAAAAAAAATATTTTTTTAAAAAAAAAATATTTTTTTAAAAAAAAAATATTTTTTGAAAAAAAAAATCTTTTTTGAAAAAAAAAATCTTTTTTGAAATAAAATCTTTTTGAAAAAAAATCGTTTTAGAAAAAAAAATAGAATATAAGGAAATTTGAAAAAAAAAAATAGAATATAAGGAAATTTGAAAAAAAAAAAATATTTTTGAAAAAAAGGACATGAATCGGATCGCATAGGTGTGAATACCCATGCGATTCTGGTGCGGACCAAAAAAGGGTCCTGTGCGAGTTTGGTCATAATGCGGTGCGATATCACACATACTATCTGTATGGCTGAAATTGCACTGCACGGACATCGCATGTGATTTGCACTGCAGTGCAGTGGGAATCACATGCGATCTCGCACAGTGCACTGGTGTGAACTGGCCCTAAGCTCATTCAGCCTTACTGGGTGTAATTATAAAAAGTGAGAAATCCACCCCTCCCCCACAAAAAGCATTTGCCCTACATATAGGAATCAGCTGACAGGAGAGGGAGTGGGGGAGGGGTGTGTCAGAACTTCTCTATACAGAAGACTCAGATTACAGCAGAGGGGGAGGTGCAGAGAGAGGGGGGGTAAACACGTTGGTACACAAATAATCATTTAAAAAAAAAAAAAAAAGTTTAGTTACTCAAGCCACTCCACCCAGTTACTCCGCCCACTCCAGTAGGTCGAGGCAAGAACACGTCCCCAGAAATTGTAACTCTTATTCTTATTATAGCCAAATTTACCACCCTCCGACAGCTTTTACACTCCATATATACCGAATATATACCGAAACGTGCGGATTGTTCCCGAATGGTGTGCTATTACTTTGTGGAACGTTTCGCCGAATGGTTCACAAAATATCACCATTTTTGCGGCAAAATTTGTCCCATAGGAATGAATGGAGAAATGTTCAAAACTAGAGTGGGAAGTGACAAAAGCTGACAACCCCCATGATCAGCCAAAACATTATGACACAGCTGTGAGGGGAATTATAAGTCCTCCCACACAGCTCTGAGGGGAATTATAGCTCCTCCCACACAGCTGAGGGGAATTATAGCTCCTCCCACACAGCTCTGAGGGAATTATAGCTCCTCCCACACAGCTCTGAGGGGAATTATAGCTTGTCACACACAGCTCTGAGGAGAATTATAGCTCCTCCCACACAGTTCTGAGGGGAATTATGAAATTAGGAAATTTGAAAAAAAAAAAAATTTTTAGAAAATAAATAATTTTAGAAAAAAAAATAATTTTAGAAAAAAAAATAATTTTAGAAAAAAAAATTATTTAAAAAAAGTAATTTTTGAAAAAGTGCAATTTCAGCCATACAGATAGTATGTGTGATATCGCACCGCATTATGACCAAACTCGCACAGGACCCTTTTTTGGTCCGCACCAGAATCGCATGGGTATTCACACCTATGCGATCCGATTCATGTCCTTTTTTAGAAAAAAAAATGAAAATTAGGAAATTTGAAAAAAAAATCATTTTAGAAAAAAAATCATTTAAAAAAAAATAATTTTTGAAAAAAAAAAAAATCATTTAAAAAAAAATAATTTTAGAAAAAAAAAAAATTTTTGAAAAAATTTTTTTTTTTGAAAAAAAAATATTTTTTGAAAAAAACATATTTTTAAAAAAAAAAAAAATATTTTTTGAAAAAAAAAATATTTTTTGAAAAAAAAAATATTTTTTGAAAAAAAAAAATATTTTTTGAAAAAAAAATATTTTTTGAAAAAAAAAAATATTTTTTGAAAAAAAAAATCTTTTTTGAAATAAAATCTTTTTGAAAAAAAATCGTTTTAGAAAAAAAAATAGAATATATGGAAATTTGAAAAAAAAATAGAATATAAGGAAATTTGAAAAAAAAAAATATTTTTGAAAAAAAGGACATGAATCGGATCGCATAGGTGTGAATACCCATGCGATTCTGGTGCGGACCAAAAAAGGGTCCTGTGCGAGTTTGGTCATAATGCGGTGCGATATCACACATACTATCTGTATGGCTGAAATTGCACTGCACGGACATCGCATGTGATTTGCACTGCAGTGCAGTGGGAATCACATGCGATCTCGCACAGTGCACTGGTGTGAACTGGCCCTAAGCTCATTCAGCCTTACTGGGTGTAATTATAAAAAGTGAGAAATCCACCCCACCCCCACATAACAAATCCTGGTGATGGAAAGGAATGTTGCAACCGTGATCAGGTGACCTCAGACACACACACTGCACTATAACAATCATCAGATCACTGGATGTTCTACTCTGCCCAACTCTGACTACATACATCTACCCTAAATCACTTGTCTGTCTATAGTCTTTTTGCTGTTCACTGCATCCCATGATGAGAAACATCCAGTCAAAAACACAGTAAAGGCAGCCAATCCTGGGAGAGCTGGAGGGGAGGGGCATGTGAATTGTGAACTTTTTACACAGGATGTGCCTGTCTAAGGCTTTTGCATGATATGTAAATCACCTGTCACTCACAGCAAGGGGGCGTTTTTGACAAAGTTTTCAAGACTTTGTCAAGATTTCTCTAACTGAACAATAAAAGAGGATTTCTCAGGCCCCGAGCAAATCTGTGTGGTAAGACTGAAAGGAAATCTTATTCTCTACATTGACATCAATGTGGCCCCTACGATCAACATAGGGGAGGGTAGGGTTTCTTCACATATTCCAGAAATTGTAGAGGTTTAAAGAATATTATGAGGATCTTTATAGTTCTCGGAAGGAAGAAATGGGGGAGGAAGCAGATGTTATTTTCAGAGGTTTGGGGATCCCGGCTCTCTCTGAAATTGACAGGGAGGAACTGGACTCACCTATAACATTAGAGGAACTACAGCAGGTTACAAAGGAGATGGCAGGTCAGAAATCTCCAGGACCTGACGTCCTTCCGGCGGAGACCTACAAGCACTACGGCAAGGTGTTACTCCCGGATAGGGATGAGCCAAACCCTCCTGTTCGGCTCGCACCAGAACCCGCGAACGGACCTAAAGTCCGTGCGAGCTTTCAAACCCAATTAGTTATAATGGATGCGAACGTTCGAAATCAAAAGTGCTAATTTTAAAGGCTAATATGCAAGTTGTTGTCATAAAAAGTGTTTGGGGACCTGGGTCCTGCCCCAGGGACATGTATCAATGCAAATTTTTTTTTTAAAATCGGCCGTTTTTTCAGGAGCAGTGATTTTAATAATGCTTAAATTGAAACAATAAAAGTGTAATATTCCTTTAAATTTTGTAACTGGGGGGTGTCTATAGTATGCATGTAAAGGGGCGCATGTTTCCCGTGTTTAGAACTGTCTCTGCAAAAAGTGTAATTTTTGCAGAAAAGAAAGCTATTTAAAATCACTTGTGGCTAATGAATTGTCGGCTCCCGTAATACAGAGAACAGTCATTCATTGAAAGTCATTCATAAAAAAAAAGTCATTTATAAAAAAAAAAAAAAAAAAAAGCAGGCCCTTCAGGTCTGGGATGGATATTAAGGGGGACCCCAGCCCAAAAAAAAAAAAAAATTGCGTAGGGTCCCCCTCAAAATCCATACCAGACCCTTGAAGTTTGGGATGGATTTTAAGGGGAATCCCAGCCAAAAAAAATGGCGTGGGGTCCCCCTCAAAATCCATACCAGACCCTTATCCGAGCACGCAACCTGGCAGGCCGCAGGAAAAGAGTGGGGGACGAGAGCAGCCCCCCCTCCCGCCTGAACCGTATCAGGCCACATGCCCTCAACATTGGGAGGATGCTTTGGGGGTCTGAGACCCCCAAAGCACCTTGTCCCCATGTTGATGAGGACAAGGACCTCTTCCCCACAACCCTGGCCATTGGTTGTGGGGGTCTGCGGGCGGGGGGCTTATCGGAATCTGGAAGCCCCCTTTAACAAGGGGACCCCCAGATCCCGCCCCCCCCCCCCCCCCTGTGTGAAATGGTAAGGGGTACAAAAGTACCCCTACCATTTCACCAAAAAAGTGTCAAAAATTGTAAAAATGACAGGAGACGGTCTTTGACAATTCCTTTATTAAAATCTTCTTTCTTCATCCTTCGGTTTCTTCATCTTCTCCTTCCGTCATCTTCTTCCATTTTCTTCTTTCTCCGATCCGCTTCTTCTTGCGCTGGTCTTCTCGTCCTTCTCGTCCAGCATCTTCTTCCATGGCGTCGGCATCTGTTCTTCTGTCGGGCCGCTCCTCGCAATGGGAGGCTCCCGCTGTGTGAGGCTTCGCTCCGTCTGACAGGTCTTTTATAACGGAGGGCACCTGGTGACCCCGCCCCCCTCTGACGTCATGGGGAAAGCCATAGGGAATTCCCCATGACGTCCCCGTGCGTCAGAGGGGGCGGGGTCACCAGGTGCCCTCCGTTATAAAAGACCTGTCAGAGGCAGCGAAGCCTCACATAGCGGGAGCCTCCCATTGCGAGGAGTGGCCCAAGAAGAGATGCCGACGCCGACGCCATGGAAGAAGATGCCGGACGAGAAGGACAGGCAACCTATATACACCCCCCAGATGTGATACTGCAATGCTGTACTAACAGCACGCACACACAAATCCCCAGAAATACAGCACATATTGTCAGCAGTCAGCAACACACTGACACGCTGACACTGAAACGCAATATGCGAGGCCTCTTATACCGTGGGGCGTGTACTAAAGCCCTTGAGCTATAATTGGCTACAGGCATCCTGCCTGTAGCCAATTATGGCTCTCCTCGCTGCCGGCGCTGTGATTGGCCAAGCATGCGGGGTCACAGTGCATGCTTGGCCAATCATCAGCCAGCATTGCACTGCGACTGGCGCAATGCATTGAGGGCCGCTCGCATCACACGAATTTGATGCGAGCGGCCCAAATAGTTCTGGGCTCGCCGAACGGCGAACACCCGATGTTCGATTCGAACATGGGTTTGAATCGAACACCGGGCCCATCCCTACTCCCGGAGCTAGTAGTGATACATAAGGAAGGCAAAGACCCACTTATAACATCCTCATATAGACCCATTTCTTTATTGAGCACAGGCGGCCAGGTTAAATAAAATTATTCAGAAACTTGTCCACCCCAACCAGTCAGGATTTATACCTGGAAGATCTACTAGTACAAATATAAGACGTGTATATCTGAATCTACAGGTCCCAACAGATGGGGAGGGATCAAGGGCTATTTTGTCTTTGGACACCGCCAAGGCCTTCGATAGCCTTGACTGGCAATATCTGTGGAGGATCTTGGTGGGGTTCCAATTTGGCCCGATCTTCATCAACTGGATAAAAATGCTATATAAAACACCAGAAGCAAAAGTGACAGTGAATAGTGAATACTTTGCCAAATTCCGATTGCTGAGGGGAATGATGCCCCTGCTCTTCGCCCTCACAATCGAACCCCTAGCAATAGCCCTTTGGTCTTCCCCTGAGGTAGGGGGATTCAGAAGGGGAGCAGTGGAAGAAAAAGTTGCATTATATGTGGATGATCTTTTACTATTCCTAGGAGACACGCAGACTTCCCTGTTGAGAGTAATGGAAATAACCAAAAACTTTGGCCATATTTCCGGGCTCACCATAAACTGGGAAAAATCTGCACTATTACCTGTAGATCCCCTAGAAAGCCCCTTGCCTTAGGAGGTCACACAGATTCAAATAGTGGACAAAATGAAATATCTGGGAATAAATATCACAAGAGACCCTAAACAATATATCATAAATAACATTGTCCCACTTCTAGCTAAATTTAGGGGAAAATTTTTAATATGGAACCGACTCCCATTATCTGTAGCAGGACGATGTAATTTAATCAAAATGCTATGGATGCCACAGCTTCTGTATGCATTGCATAATTTCAGTGTGGGTGTATAAAAAGTGGTTCCAAAAGATAGACGTTATTTTTAGAGATTTAATCTGGAAAGGAGGTCCCACAAGAATCCTTTTCCGTACCCTACAATTACAAAGACAGGAAGGAGGGGTTGCACTCCCACACCCAAGTTATTTCTTGGCGGCACAACTACAGTATATGGAAGGGTGTAATAGGTTGGAAGGGGGATGTGTAGAGAGGGAAATGTTTCTACAAAATACTCTGCATAGATCAATGGTGGAGGTAGGTTTCTTTCCTTCTAGGTTTCCCACTTTGAGTTTGATGATAAGAGTATGGGATGACAATATTGCTAGGGTATAGGGGATTCACAGAGTATGTACCCCTCTGGGAGAACAGAAACCTGGAAGAAATCCAGAAGATGGGGACAATTAAGAAATGGGAAAGGGGTGGAATAAACTTCATTTATCAGCTATATAAAGATGTTACTCTGAAATCTTTTCAGGAATTGAGAGAACAATATGCTATACCGAATAAGTCCTTCTTTAGGTATCTACAGATTAGGCATGACCTAGGAGAACAGTTTATAGAGAGGACACTGGAATGGAGCAAGATTCCATTGCTCCAGAAAGTAATTAATGCAAAAACTTTAAAAGGTCTAATTTCGAGTCTATACCCGCATATATATATATATAAGGGTAGCCTGGAAGGGACAGAAGCCCCACCGAGTAGGAAGAGATGGGAACAAGATGTAGCAACCATAATTGAAGTGCAGTGGAGTAGAATCTTGGAATTAGGCCCGTTGGTCTTACTCTCCCCCTCCCAAAGGATGTCATATCTGTTCTTGTTATATAGAGCTTATTACACCCCTCAAAAGCTTTTGTTGTTTGGCCGTAGATCAGATGCCAGGTGCCGTGAAATAGAAGCGGACTTAATCCACATGTTTTGGAGGTGCCTGAACCTATTCCAGTATTGGAAGGAGGTTTCTGGAACTATAGGTCAGGTATTCGGGGGCCCCCAAATCTAGATATAAGCATATGTATATTGGGCTTTGTAGAGGGATAGGGAAACCCTGGATGTACCCAAGTCGCAATCCTTAGATGTTTATTCCAGGCAAGGAAATTGATAGCACAAAGATGGTTATCAATTCTACCCCCATCCAGTAGAGAGTGGGAACGTGGCATGAATGAGACAATATGGAAGGAAAAATTGGTATATGTTAGACAGGGGTGTTTAACCACTTTCAGACCGGACCAATTTGCAGCCAAAGCGTTTACAAGATAGGTGATAGTTTTATAGCATTTTTATTAATAATTTTTTTTTATTAGTAATGGCGGAGATCAGCGATTTTTTTATTTTTATTAAATAACGTTTTATTTCAAAAAGAGTAAGACAACAAAACACAGATAAGTATATGGTAGACATACGATACACAGACATATACTGGAATGCATTTTTGCGCATGCTTATCAGGCAGATAATAAAGAGTCTTTCTTCAGAAGTTAGCTTTGTATAGTTCAACAGTAAAACCCTTACTTCGGGTTGCGTATGCAGTGTATTGTACCTTGAGTCCGATATCTTGTTCAACTGTATACAATTGTCCAGATGGACAGAAATACAAAGGGGGGGGGGGAGAAGAGGGGGGGTTGGGCAGACCATATTAGAACTAATATATACATGGGTAATAAGAGCACTAGAGTACCTTTGTGATTGGACCGCCGAGTCGTAACGGGTCCTCCCGAGAATGCCATCGCTCCCAGACACCATTATGTTCATCCAGTTTGTCCCGCAGCCTGGCTGTCATCTTCTCCATTAGTTCCACGTCATTGACTCTAGCATTAAGGGCCTCTTGAGATGGGGGCAGTGTCTTCTTCCAGTGGAGGGCTATTAAGCACCTTGCCGCCACAAGAATTTGCCTAAGTAGTTTTTTGTATGGTTTGGCTATTTTCGGTTGGGAAAGACCTAGTAGGAAAAGTTTCGGAGTCAAAGGTATGGGTGTTTCGAAGAGGTGGGTCACAAGTTGCTGCGTGGAGGTCCAGAACGGGACTATTAAGGGGCATGTCCAGTAAATGTGGAAGAGTGTGCCTCTGGCTTGCTGGCAACGCCAACAGCGATCGGAGGTGGAGGGGTATATTTTGTGGAGCGTGTCCGGGGTCAGGTACCAGTAGAAGAGAATCTTATAGGCATTTTCCCTGTATAAAGTACACAGGGAGCTCTTGGCAGCCTGACTCCAGACCGCTCTCTAGGCCTCCTCTGGGATTTTTTCTCCTAGTTCTTTTTCCCAACGGAGCATGTAGCCATGTTTGCCCTGGGTTTGTATGGAATGTTTATTAAGGATTTGATATATGTCAGATATCAGTCCCTTGCGCGATCTGCCCTCCAATATGATACGTTCAAACGGAGAGGGTGGAGAGAACTGCAGGTGTGGGGCTATGGTTTGGGCGTAGTGTCTTATCTGCAAATAGCTGTAAAATACTTGTCTGGGGAGGTCATGTTTGGATTGTAGCTCGGAGAACGGGAGCAGCTTGTGGGACCTGGGATCTACCAGGTGTCCATAGTGAAAGAGGTTTTGTGAGGCCCAAGGCCATGACATTTGATGGGTAAGACTAGCTGGCACCTCGGGATTGCACAAAAAGGAAGTCATCAATGAGCTTTCAGATTTAAGCTCATATTGACGGGATATCTTCTGCCAGAGCCTTCGGAGCTGGGTCATGGATCCCAGTAATCGGCTTTGGTCTATCTTTGGACTTGCGTTCCATAGGAGGCAATTCGGGTGGATGGGGGCTAACCAAATTTTTTCTATCTCCGTCCATCTGTTGTAGGACCCTTGGGGAAACCAGGAGAATATTGCTCGTAGTTGGGCCGCTTGGTAGTATCTAACCAGGTTAGGGAATGCGAGGCCTCCATCGGTGCGAGCCGCTGTCATGACCGAGCGTGGGACCCTGTGTCGTTTGTGGTTCCACACATAGTGGAGGAGGTCTGGAATAGGTATAGAAGCTTAGGGAGTATTACCATTTTGACGGACGTGATTCGCCCTATAAGGGATATTTGGTGGGATTTCCATTTTTTTGTCAGCTCTCGAGTTGACCTATACAGGGGAGGAAAGTTGGCCTGGTATAGGGAATCGAAGGATGGGGTAAGGTTAACCCCCAGGTATTTCAAGGAGCTCCTCTCCCAGTTGTAGGGAAATTCCGACTGTAGATGGAGGAGTTCTTCCTCTGGGACGTTAAGTGGGAGGGCCATGGACTTTGCAGCGTTTGTTTTGTAACCTGACAGCTCGCCATATTTATCGAGTTCAGCGTGTAGATTGGGTAAGGAGATTCTGGGTTGGGTCAGGGTAAGGATGATGTCATCCGCGAAGAGGGATATCTTAAATGCTTTACCTCTTACAGGTATGCCCCGAATATCTGGGTTTCTGCGAATGGTCGCCGCCAGGGGTTCTACACATAAGGCAAATAGCAGGGGAGAGAGCGGACATTCCTGGCGGGTACCATTGGTCACTAGGGAAGTAGGTGAGGTAGCAAATGGGGTTTTAACCTGTGATGTAGGATTAGTATAGAGGTGTCGGATCGCTTGGAGAAAAGGTCCCTCAAATCCCATGTGGCCTAGGGTGGCAAGCATAAATGGCCATCCAAGGCGGTCAAACGCCTTTTCTGCGTCCAGGCTCAGGACCAGGGATCTTGTGTTATCTCTATTGGCCACGTCGATTAAATTTATGACCTTTCTTGTGTTGTCACCTGCTTGGCGAAGGGGGACAAAGCCCACCTGGTCTTTATGGATTAACCACATGCCGACCGCGCTATAGTCGAAAGACGTCTACAGCGCGGTCGGCTAGTTCTAAGTGGACGTCCTACCAGAAACTTGCTCCCGCGCGCCCCCTGGGGCGCGCACTCGGGAACATCCATGACCGCCGGGTCCTCGGATCACGGTAAACAGCCGCTGATATCGGCCGTTTTCCATGTGATCGCTCCGTCAAATGACGGAGCGATCACATGTACACAAACCGGCGTCATGACGTGACCGATCGGTACAGTGAGGGGAGAAGCGGAGAGGGGGAGAGACGGGACCAGCGCTGTGGGCTGGATGTGTAGTGCCCACAGCGCTGGTCAATACACTGCCACCACTGTGCAATGCTCTGCCACCACTGTGCAATGCTCTGCCACCACTGTGCAATGCTCTGCCACCACTGCAATACTCTGCAACCACTGTGCAATGCTCTGCAACCACTGTGCAATGCTCTGCCACCAACCACTGTGCAATGCTCTGCCACCACTGTGCAATGCTCTGCCACCACTGTGCAATGCTCTGCCAATACTGTGCAACACTGTAATACTCTGCCAATACGTGCCAATACTTGCCAATACTCTGCCAATACTCGCCAATACTCTGCCAATACTCGCTAATACTCTGCCAATACTCGCCAATACTCTGCCAATACTCGCCAATACTCGCCAATACTCTGCCAATACTCGCCAATACTCTGCAATAATTTTTAATAGAAACAAAGAATTTTATTTATTTTGTTTACCGAATTTTCAGTATTTTTTGATTTATAGCGCAAAAAAATAAAAAACCCAGCGGTGATTAAATACCACCAAAAGAAAGCTGTATTTGTGTGAAAAAAAGGACACAAAATTCATTTGGGTACAGTGTTGCATTACGGAGTAATTGTCATTCAAATTGTGAGAGCACCGAAAGCTGAAAATTGGTCTGGTTAGGAAGGGGGTTTAACTGCCCAGTGGTCAAGTGGTTAATGAGGGCAGTATCTCGTTCAGGCATGTTGAGAGAATTTTTGTGAAGATTTTTAGGTCTGTGTTTAATAAGGCTATGGGCCTATAGCTGGCGCAGGAGGAGGGGTCTTTGTCCAGTTTGGGGATTAGGGTGAGATAGAAGCATTGCATGTCAGTCGGGATGGGGGTCTGCTGAAGGAAGGCATTATACAGTTTAGTCATATACGGGAGAAGTAGGGGAAGAAAGGTTTTGTAATATTCGTAGGGCAGTCCGTCCGGTACGGGGGATTTGTGGGCTGGCATGGCATTTATGGTTGCCGTGAGTTCTTCATCACGCTCGTGATGGGAGCTTTTAGTGTGAATAAGTCTGAGGTTGACAGTCGGGGGATTCCAGCCTGTTCTATATATCGTGCCATTTTGTCCCTTAGGTCAAGTGAGGGGGGGTTGTGTGGGATCTCGGGTTTATTGTACAGATCAGTGTAAAAGTCTGCGAACGCGTTCGCTATGTCCTGGGGGTGTGATAAGAGGTCACCTGATCTGTTCTTAATTTGGTGTGGCGTGGCGGTAAGTGTTCTATCCGCCAGTTTCCTGGCCAGTAGGGCTTGAGCCTTGTTGCCCTTGTCGTAGTAAAGCTGCCTCAATCTAATTAAAGCCTTTTCTACCTGACCTATTGCTAGTTCCCTGAGTGTGGAGATCAGCAATTTTTATTGTGACTGCGACATTATGGCGGACACATCGGACATTTTTGACACATTTTTTGGGACCATTGTCATTTATACAGCAATCAATGCTATTTAAATGCATTGATTCCTGTATAAAGGACACTGGCAGTGAAGGGGTTAACCACTAGGGGGCAGTGTAGGGGTTAAGTGTGCCTAGAGGTGTGTTTCTTACTGTGGGGGGGGCGTGGCTGTCAGCTAGTGAATGCTGATCTCTGCTCCAATCACAAGGAGCAGAGATCGGCGTCACTCGTTGCTAGGCAGAACGGGGAGATGCTGTTTATTTCCGCATCTCCCCGTTCAGCCTTCCTGTGAGACGATCGCGGGTTACCCCACAGCGATCGAGTCCACGGGACCCGCGACCGGCCTCACGGGGGTCCCGACCGGCATGAGCACGCACCGCTCCCGGCGCGCGCCCGATGGCACGGCGGCATCTTAAAGGGGACGTATATATACGCCCTTATGCCTGTCCGTGCCATTCAGTCGACGTATATCGTCGTGCGCCGGTCGGGAAGCGGTTAAAGAAATATGAAGAGATTTGGAAACCCTGGTGGGATGTGAAGGGATAAGGTGTAAGAGGAAAATGAATTAGGAATCATCTGTATAAAGAAAGAAGGATAATGAGGGAAGAGGAGATGGCATGGGTAGGGGTACCAATATCTAAAAAGGTAGAGAATAAAGACAGGATGTGACATATTGAAATGGGAGGGAAGTGTGACTGAGATTGAAAGCTGTGAAGCCGGGTGGTGGGGGTGACTGAGAGTGGTCACTAGGATTGTGAGGAAAGAGATGGAATGGAGGTGGGAAGCACCATCCACATCTAAGCAGCCAATCTTTTAATTTCTTTCTAAATGCTGCAGATGACCCAGGCAGAGGATCTCCCCAAACAGCACAGAGCAGAAAATATAGGGAAGAGCTTTTGCACCAAGTTGGCTCCATCACTGAGGAGCGGACACCGGAACAGATTTTTGGCTATCAAAGAGTGACACTTTTTATCAGCTAAAACCTTTTGCATAAGACCTGCTGGCTATGTAATCTTCTCAAGCCTTTTCAGAGAGGGTATTCAGTATCACAGGTGACCTCTCTAGAGGCTGGCGGAATAGAGCAAGGGTCATGTTGGCACAAAGTGCTTTCCTTAAAATGAATCAAAACAAATAGAAGTGTTTTATTCTCCATGTATTTCTATTTCTAACATAAGAAGCAAACTTAATACTTGTTGGTTGTGCTTATTGCAATTGGAAAAATCAATAATTCAACAACAGTTTTAATTGTCAATTCAATTCATAGGAAAAAATGCACAGGCTACAAATGCCATTAGTATGTGGAACTATAACAATCACCACTTTTTATCAACTCCTCTCTCTGTTAGCGTTGACAAATTTGGGTAAATATCACACTAATGAAAAAGAAAAATAGATCAGTAACTGTCAAATAGGGGAGCCTTATGTCGGGGGCCCTGCCCCTGGGGTATTGTTTTTAGTGTGATATTTACCTTGTCATTGTGAATGCTGAAAGAGAGAGAGGAGTTGATAAAAAGTAGTGATTGTAATAATCCACACACTAATGACATTATTATAGACTGTGCACTTTTTCTTTGAATGTATCTGATAATTAGAACTGTTGAAATAATAAACTAACAGTAAACTGATTCTTATTGTAGAAATAAGCATTACCCTTGCGTATTGGTTTACTTTGCTGTGACAGTGACAGTGCCTGCGCTGTGTGCTTGTAGCTGCTGAAATGTTTTGTTGTGTTCTGTTCAGTTTTTCAAACTATTAAGGTTCATGTAAATGTGCACTGCATGATATTTTATTTTAACATTACACTTCTGTCAAAAAAGCAATATTCTGGTAACAAAACTTGGTTTTACTTAAAGATGTTATATAATGACTAAATCTGTGTCTATAGTGCATGTTCAAACCTTAATACCATAAATTATAACATGTTTAACCTTTTTCACTTCAGGAGTATGTGAGTTTGGAAATTGTAGAGAAATTCTTAAATAAAACATTACAATTCGACTAAACCCATTCGATTTTAGACAACTAAAATGAGTTTTAGTCGACTAAAATGATGTTAGTCAACAATAATGTACTGGAGCTTTTAGTCTACTAAATATGAGTAAAACAAAAACAATTTCAGATGACTAAAATGCAACCAAAACTAAAATGCAATTTTAGTCAAAAGACTATGACTAAAACTAAACCGAAAGTTACTGCCAAAATGAACACTGGTTGGCACCTGAGCAGCAGATCTTCTGAGCAGCTGATCTCAGCATGACAATGTTTGATCCGCTGTATGTAAAACTGGGGATTACTGTATGTAAAACCAGAAAACCAGGAAAATAATAACAGGGGAGAGTGAAGCTCCTCTTTAATCACAATTCTTTGTATTTAGGCTCTCTCGGTTGTGTCTGCCTCTTCATGTAATCCCAGACAGACACAATTTTTTTTTCTGTTCATGAACGTTGTTTCTCTATTGGGATATATAAATATCATTCAATATGATTTTTAGAAATTGTATCTTGAATTGTTTTTAACTATTGATTTGTACCTTTGATCCTTTTTTTTCCATTTTTGAACCCCTTATAATGACAATATAAACATACTAGAGTATAGTTTGAATAAAAATAAAAAATCTTTGCAGAATATGCTTCGTTAAGTTACATTTTCCCTATACTGATGGACAAGACTGTGTACACACACATGTGTGTGTGTTTAAGAGATTAAAGAATAATTGCTAAAGCTTCCCATACAAGTTTCAATCCGACTGCATAGTCTCTTACGAGATGGGTAAATGCAATCATCTTTTAGGACAGGTGAGAACTTGGAATCCTTGGCCTGGGGGAGAAACCTTGCCCTTTCATTTTAGACACAGATTTCTCAATGCCAAAAAAAGCCATGCAAAGAATGGCATGTTACCACAATTCAGGTATTTCTAAAAGGCATGATTTATTGTGATACACACTTTCACATCTTGCAGCATCAGCTTTCTTTGTGACTTTTGGCATTTGGTCACATGACATCACAGAGACCCAAAAGAAGTTAATGCTGGAAACAATTTGCTTTATAATGCCCGGCATATGTCCCAAACTCTGTTCAATGTCAAGAGCCCTGCTCTGTTCAGTTTCTGAATGGTAAAATTTTTCCATTCAGGGCCAACACATAATATCATAACTGACCTAGGGGGCCACCTCCCTCTTCCTCCCCTGTTTCGGGAGCATTCAACTTTTGAGTTTATCTGCATTTCCATTGACTTGTCTGGGGAGAAAAGCAGTTTTGCCTAATATGGCCTTGTTAACAAGACCTTATTAGATATAAATATACAGTTTGCAGTTGCTTAAATAGACCCTGTTGCCAGTCCACACATTTTAAAAGCAAACTTCCCATGGAATTAAAAATGTATTTACTGCACTTTGACCATGTTATTGAATTAAAAAAGCTTCTGTAGACATTTAAAAGTCCTGAGACTGCTGCTGTCCAACACCATCTTGAATGTGATGTCAGCAGCCCAAACAGACTTAGAACTGTCACTCAAGTGACAATCTATAGTATTCTCATTCACGCTTCCCCATCAGTTATACAAAAAGTATGTAGGGAGCTGAGGGGAGGGGTGAAGAATTTGGGCTAGCACAGACAGTAGTAAGATGGTCCCAAAAGAGGAGAGGGCTACTACATGCAAGGAGGGGCTGTGCTAAGGAATTGATTCTCCTGGAATAGTCACATTGCCAGAAAGTTAAAAGACAAATCGCAAATCAATAAAAAATGTTTATGGAAAGACAAAACGCTGCAAGAAAGCATTTACTATATTTTATTTTTGTGTACTTTTTTTCTTCAGTTTTCTAAGTAGGTGAACGGATTTATTTTAGACTAGCAGACATCCTTTTATAACATTTGCACATGTGGTATGAAATCTTTAATAAGTATATATTTTAATTACCTAAAGACACTCAAAAATTAACTAATGACAATACACTACGATGTACATATCTGTGCATTGAGGCCAAAAAACAAAGACCAGCCTGACAATCCTAAACTTGGTGATAGATACCTTCCTGGCAGCGCTTAGAAAAATAGTTTCTTGTATATTGCTAGCCGCTAAGCTCACAATCACAAGACACTGGAAGCAGGAGTTTGCACCCAACCTATCCGAAGTCATAGACCCACTACTCTTATGAAAGATTTCTGGCTTTTAGATTTTATTTATTTATTTCAGGTACTTATATAGCGCCTCCAATTTACACAGCACTTTACATATACATTGTACATTCACATCAGTCCCTACCCTCAAGGAGCTTACACTCTAAGGTCCCTAACTCACATTCATACTCACACATACTAGGGACAATTTAGACAGGATCCAATTTACCTACCAGCTTGTCTTTGGAGTGTGGGAGGAACATGCAAACTCCAGGCAGGTAGTGTTGTGGTTGGGATTCGAACCAGCGACCCTTCTGCTGCTTCGTTGGGATTCAAACCAGCGACTGCTAGGCGAAAGTGCTACCCACTACACCACTGTAGATCAAACTCATTGTTGTTATTTGAAAAGGCTTGGCAACCATGGCTCAGCTTGCATAACAAAAAATCTGCTGATGCAATCAACCTTTTGAACTACCATCCATGATGTACTGACCTAGACTTTTATATATTGTGCCTCATGTTGTGAAGCTTTCTAGCATACTGTATCTCAATCCTTGATGCACTGATATGTAACCTAGTGAGGAGACCCCCTCCCCTTTTTATTTTTTTAGATCTCTTTTTGTTTGCACCGCTGTATATGTAACCTTTTCTCCTTATGTTTACTCTACTGTATTCTACCCCTGGCAATTGTGGGTTTTTGTATTCTTCAATATGTAAATCTTCAATAAAGAAATAAAAAACAAAAAAAACAAAACAAAAACAAAGACCACAGTTTGCTTGAAAAACAATTTATTAAGCATATAAAAGAATGCTAATAAGATGGGAGAGAAAATAACTGAATCTGTCACAAAGTCCAAACCATCCATTCTCATCCTATGACTCTTATATATTTTACAGATAAGTATAAAACACAATGGTCTTAAACACACACAAAGCTGATGAATGGAATGGTAAAATCCAAGGGCTAGAAGAGACTTTCTGGATGTTAGTGATTTATAATCACTGGAAAGTGGGCTTTAAGGTGATATAAGAAGGGGAATTACTTAACCAACAATTGCACTTAAAGCAAAAAAGTTAGGGGCATTTCCACCACTATTAACCAGCTTTTTAGTGAAATACAATGAATAACAGGTGGAGCCCTGTTTGTTCCTTTTTTGGTATACTATCATATTAGCAAAATAAAAGAGAAAAGAGAAAGACAGGCAAAAATCCTAACACTCAATAACTGTGAATCATTGATAACATAAATGATGAGAATCGAGTTGAGACCTTCATATACTGCCACACTGCTACACCTGGGATGGTGCCACCAAGACTTTCTTACAAAATATTAATATGTATTGAACCTTTGCCAATGGATTTAATGGTATGACAACCCAAAATTTAACTGTTCAAGGATAATTAACCAACACTATGGCAAAACAGTTGGAGATACCAGTAGGGGGCTGTCTTCCCTAGAGGTGGTGACTTTGCTCCTTCAGAGCATTCAGAGAAGGAAATGCTTAATATTAAACTGAGAAATATAGTTAGTCATGCCCTACTAGCATGTCCGCTAAAGCTGTCCAACAGAGGTTAGGCATTAAACCTTTTTTTCAGAAATCGAAGCATGATCTTTAATGGCCAGAATGGGGGAGTTATGATATTCATGGGTGGAATGCCCCTAAAGGTTTGACATATGTTGAGTCATTAAACTCTCTGAAGCCTACTCAGTACTGGATAATCTATTTTGGGTGGTCTAAACCTTTAATAACTTGCTTTACACTACAAGATTCATGATAAAAGCAGATTCAGGGGAAAGGGAAAGAAATTTAACAGAGAAATGTTCATTTGTCCAGCTGTATTCAAAACATTTACCAGGTTCACTGGCGTGGAGGTTGGCATTTCTCAATAGGAATCTTTAACACTTGCTGTGGTGTGATTCTGGTGAAAAAAGGTAAGTTACACATAAGACATAATAAGATAATAATTCACAATGGCAAAAAACAGGTTATGTGATCCAACACAGGAGAGCCACTCTGCCGCCATACTCATACATGAGGTGGTCAGCAAGTAGTTAAGGCGAAATGTTTCTTTTCAAGTTATTTTTTTACCATCATTTTTTTCTCATCCCTTATTGGGAGGATTTTGGTTTCTCCCTTACTTTCAGTCCCAGTGACAATGGCTATTAGGACAAATCAAGAGACTGAATCTCCCAAATGGGAGACATAGACAGCAATAAAACTTGACAAGGGTTCTAACCACTGACCACTCCACCTAAATCTAAAAATAATAAATGGTGGCTTTATATACACACATTTTTTAACACTTCTGCAAAGTGATGGAAAAGAAGGGACATCTTTATGCTGACTGGAGTTCAACTTATAGTTAATGTTTCCACATGAGGTTGATGAGGTTACATGCTATTATATTATATGCTAAAAATCTCTTGTGCCATGACCAGTTCAAACTGATTACCTATTACGACATCTAATGTAGAGATTTTATACTTACTTTCTTTATGTTCTGTACCATGATGAAGTGGAACACTGTAATAATAAGAAAATTTGGTTACCATTGATTAGTCTTTGGGTGTAAGTATAACCAAAGCAAATATTGCAACTGTTATTGGGCCCAGAAGCATAGGGGGCCCAGAGCTGTCTCACTACACAGTGCAATTATGCAGATAGCAACTGCATTTTGCAAATGTATTTGGAAGAGTTAATTATATATAAAGTTTGGGACTCTTTATACAATTTCTTTAAAAGCCATTCAGATTCTATAGGAGAGCCTTCAAGATGGAAGATCCTTTTATTGATTTTTCTACAGGGTTTTTATTGCACATAATGACTGAGAGCGAGCAATACCATAGTGGCAGTCTTGCTATTGGGAGTCAATATTTATTGGGCTATTTAAAAAGGTTTATCGATGAATAATTGATATCACTTCAACTTATATGCAGAGTATTTCTATACAGAACTTTAAAAGAAATATTTGACAAATCCATTTTTTCTAACCTATTGTCCATATGCAATACAATTCTTTTATTTTATTGCATGAAGTGAGACTTTCTTCTTTTCAGCATACTGTATATACATGCTTTGGTTCGATAATAAAGAGATGGGTTTACATACTGAATTTCATGCCCATCAAGCAGATGCTTGTATGTAGCGATCTCCATCTCCAGGTGGGTCTTCTGGTCCATGAGAATCTTGTACTCATGATTCTGGCGTTCAAGGTCTGATCGGATCTGGCCAAGCTGAGACTCCACATTATCAATCATTGTTTGTAGCTGGGTTAGATGAGAACCAAATGTTGCTTCTGTCTCAGCTAATGTGCACTCCAGGGCTGATTTCTACAGTGAGACAGTCACATTTACTTTGATGTTCAGAGTTTAGAAATAAGTCACCTTCAACAGTAAAATAATATAGGATGTACCTTACCATACTCAGTTGACTCTGCAGATCAATCTCCAGAGTCTGTATGGTACGTTTCAAGTCAGTAAGCTCGTTACTAACTGTCTGCAGTTGTTCGGAACCAGAAGACATCTCACTGTTGAGCTCTGCACTCTACAAGATGAAGAATGACAAAACTTTAGTAAACCAACAGCTGAACATGTAATACAAAAAATCTATACAATACTATATGTGTTAATTAGCAAATAGACGATTGATGCCCCTCTTTAGGTGGAAAAAAACAACATAATGCACGTATCAGGACAAATGCAGACTGTGGTATGAGAGCAACTAGGAAATTACATTTGATCATAGTGTACAATCTGAAATCTGACCTAAATCTCTGCGTATTTAGTGAGGGATTGAGCCAATTTCGGAAAACAAAAGAATAAGAAATGTAGAAAATCTTAGCCACAAAATGAATACTGTTGCAATGGTTTCCAGAAAATGAACTTTTAACTCTTGACTTAATTTGACTTATAGGTAAATGGTAACAAAGAAATCTACAGTACTAGTAAAATGCTTGACTTACCCTTGCCAGGAAAATGCTCTCAACTTCTCTCAGGTTCCTGTCCATAAGGTTCTCGTATTGCTGTCTGACTTCAGATAAGGCTTGGTTTAGATCTATAGATGGAGCAGCCTCTACCTCCACATTGACTCTTGCACCAAGTTGTGCTCTCAGAGAGTTCACCTCCTAAGGGGGTAGAAAAGGTAAAGTTTAATGCATATGTAAAATAATTTTTAATTTTTTTGTAGAAATTTCTTTTTTCTTTTGCATTACCTCTTCATGGTTTTTCTTTAATTGGAGAAGTTCCTCTTGGAGGCAACGGACTTGTATCTCTAAGTCTTGGCTTTGCATGTTGAGATCTTCAAGGGCTTTTCGAAGGCCAGCAACATCTGCTTCAACACTGTTTCTCAAACTGAGCTCCATCTCATATCTACATGATAAAAAAACATAGAGAAGTACATGTTGAAACAAAGACTTTGTTAAAGGACAATAAGTGTGATATGCTACTGAATCCCAAAACTAATTGTCAAAAATATCAGAGAGTGTAATAATACATTTAGCAAAAAAAACACATTGTCAGATGTTCTGAACCCTTCCCTACCCAGGCAATGAGGAAATGTACCCAATGGGGCATACTGTGGACCAGTGGTTCTCAACCCTGTCCTCAAGTACCCCCAACAGTCCATGTTTGCAGGTTCTCCTTTATCTTGCACAGGTGCTTTAAATCAGAGTCAATGGCTTGGTATTTTGGACAGTTATTTTATCTAAGAGAAATTCCCAAAACATGGCCTGTTGGGGGTACTTGAGGACAGGATTGAGAACCACTGCTGTAGATGACAATTATAACCTACATTTAAAATAACATAAAGCATTTTACTTAAGTTGGGCTTTGAGCCTTGTCGAGTGGGCTACCCTAATGCTGAAGACCACTTTGTAAAACTTATGAATAATAGCATGTGGCCATGTAACTTATTGTCGTAACATTCATGTTTAGCCCAAAATTGTTTTCGTTTTGAATAGAGTAGGGAAAAGAATAATGTAAATGCATTTTTTTGTGGACTGTGTCATTTTAAGGAGATTTCTGTTTACTTCTGGTCCCAGTGTTTGCATTATAATCATTACCCTCACCCCTTGTTCTGGTGACAACTGTTACATTTTGGATTTCCCATCACTTCAACCCATCACATCTCCATTTATGAATGAATGAATGACTTGTATAGCGCTGCAACTGTCCCCACCTGGACAACTAGGCCAATTTTATCGACAGGATCTAATTAACCTACCAGCCAGTGGAGACACAGACAACAATAAACACTTGTCAGGGATTATCCTCCCTTCCTCCCTACTCTATCCAAAATTGTAATTTGGTCACTTCACTTGCTTTTTAAATCATCTGCCTTTAGCTGGGCATTTTCTATTTGCAAGATAATCTGGGCATTGTCCACATTGACTGTAAAATATGGAAATTATAAAAAATGTAAAACAAATCACCCTCTACCCTATCTAAAATTAGAAAATTTACACTTACTTGCTTTTTAAGTCATCTGCAGCTAGCTGGGCATTGTCTATTTGCAAGATAATTCGGGCATTGTCCACATTGGCTGTAAAAACCTAAAAATAAAATAAATAAATACTAATTAGACTACATTCTAGGTTAATGTTCTACATTGTTTCTCAACTGTATCTGTACATTTACCTGATTCTGCAGTTCTTGTATAGTCCTGAAGTACTGGCTGGAGTCGGGCAATGAACTGGGGGCATTGTTGGCATACCACTCAGTTATCTTTCTCTCAAGCTGGGCATTTTCTTGTTCTAGAGAATGAACCTTCTCCAAATAGGTTGACAATCGCTGATTAAGATGTTGCATGGTCTCCTTCTCATTGATGCTTAGGAGACCAACATTCTTCCACTGATGGTGTCCTCCAGAGACTGATATGTTGCTTCCATGACCATGACCATGGTCATGGCCACCATGCCCACTTCCTAATCCATGTTTATGGCCAGAGGAAGAGTGGCTGGAAAAGGAGACCCTGGTGTTTTTTCCATGAACACTAGGTGATTTGTAATGACCACCATGGTGGGAAAAGGAGGAGCTTTTGCGGTGTACTGTGTGCACACCTCCATGATGAAGTGAAGAAATGTGGCTAGAAGCTTTACGACCACCAGAATGGCAAAGATCAATAAGAGATCTGGAAGATGAGTGAAGGTTGCTGTGGCTCATGGTTCTCGACAGTCAGAAATGGTGGCAGAGAGAAAATGGAAGTTGATGGTAGTTCAGACAAAGAAGTGATTGCCTCTGTTGCCTCTGCAACTTCTTTTATACACACTTGAGTGACATTAGGGTAGTTTATAGGCATTTTTTTGTGCTTCATATTCTGTTTATGTTACTCAAGCATCTGAGTCAAAGAAAGCATCACCAACAAAGCTTCATTAATGGGATTAGTGTGTCACCTGATTGAAGAATTAAAGCATATTTGAAGTATCAAAGGGACATAGCTACCACACCCTATCAATTGTATTTTTAAAACATAGCTCAATGACTGCCTTCTAAAAGCAGCCTTTCCAACCTGGAAGTTTAAAGGGCTCCTGTTTGCACTGGGTGATACTGTACAGTGTATTGGAGAGAAATCTTTGATTGTGGCACATTGGACCATCTGAAGAAGACCACAGCACCCCATGCTATGCCCCATTTTTTTTAGCAACAATTTGTTTGACCTCTGTTGTGTATTTAGTTTTTTGCTAGCATTAGTAAAACTGTAAAATTATATTTATGGGTTTTGAGCCACTGGCTGACAGGGTTGCAGACAATGTGTATGTATTTCCAACGTTTCTTACCTACACATGGCAGCTGGAGGACCACAGGTTGAGCACCCATGGGTTACAGGGTTTATGACTGATATAGTGAAAACAACCTTTTTGCTTTTGCAGAATCTTTATAGAGCTTTGGGTGGCCCTCCATTCCTAGGTCCACTTCTTATCTGGTAACCAGACCCCATTGTTAGCCTCAACTGTAAACAGATTTTTATATATGTGAGCTGAGTAATGCTGAGTGATGCTCTCTGTCTCACTCCCTCTGCTGTGGGAGCCTGCTCCTGGATGCAAAGACCAACTGCTGACACAACAATATAAGCTCCCATGCACACAAGACGCTGATGCAAACTCTGCTGAACGCATGTTTTAAAAAGCAGAAACCTGCGTTTAAAAACGCATGTTTTGCCGTGTTTTCATGCCGCGTTTAGCCGAGTTTTACCGCGTTTACGTCTATAAGCGTTTGTAAAGATAACATCATATAGACCCTCCCCAAGCTCAGAAAGCATGTATTATTAACTATTTCTGCCTTTTTTTTTTTTTTTATATATAAATTGTGTTTTTATTGAAAAAAATTCTGTCAAGGTAACATTTACAGACATTGCAGGTACAATGGGTTGGTTAACAGATGCAGTGTTCACATAAACAATAAAGAGAATTTGTTTTTGTAAAAAAGGAAAAAATAAACAATAGGGGGGGCTGGGATAAAAGGGTCGTCAAACAGAATCAACTGTATAGATTCGGGATACATTTTGCAGCAGTTAGGACAATAAATACAAAGCTTGTAACAGTTTGTTGGTTGTCTATCAGAATGGTGGTTTCAAACATATGGGACTATTCTTCAAGGGCACGGCTTGGACTGGAGATGTTGCCATTTCTGCCATTTTGATCAGAGTGAGCAGCAGCAGCAGAGAGAACAGTTGTACACTTGCATTTGCCTCTCTGTGTTTTTTTTTTGGAAATGGGTCCCATATTGAATATATGTCAGGAAATGCTCCTGATGTTGCTCTTGATGAGGCAGCAACGTCGTCGCAAATTGCGTGAGAGGTCCAGAGTCAGAGCTCGTCGATATTGGACCCATCCGTTGATGGCACAGCGAATGTCCGTTGGATATTTCACAAACATGGTGGGGGGTTGGGGCTGACTAGACATTGCTATGCAGGTTTTTCTTTGTGAAAAAAAGACATTGCTATGCTTTGGTCAGAGTAGGTGGTGTCACTGATTAGATTAGAAATTGGATGAAGGGTTGGGGCAAAGAAGTGGAGGCATTCCTCATTGTCTAAGCTACCTAAAAAAATAGAGTTTTTTATGGCATTGCATCAGTGAGTATATATGCTCTATGAACTATCTAAAGTAATTACGACATTTTAAACCAATTTTTGTAGTATTTTTTATGGTTTACCATCATATTTCTGAGTTTTCTGGTCCAAAAAATTGGATTCCTTTAAAAACGCTTAGAAACGCAAACGCGGCTAAATGCGGGTGCCGCATTTAGCCGCGTTTAGCCATGTTTTGTGTCTGAAACGTGGAAAAGCAAAGTGTCTGAACCCATTTTTTTGCTTCTGGAAAAGCGAGGTTAAACGCAACTGCATAAAAACGGGAGAAAACGAGACTGTGTACATGGACACATATGATAACATTGCATGCGTTCAGCGGCAGTTGAAAAAAGTGTCCAACTGCCTCTGAACGCGCGTTTAACAGCACCTCATGTGCATGGGGCCTAAGGCTCCATGTACACGGGACGCTGGGGGCAAACTCCTCTGAACAAACTTGAAACCAGCGTTTAGAAAAGCCAGTTTTGCCGCATTTGCATGCCACGTTTAGCCGCGTTTAATCGCGTTTGCGTCTAGATGCATTTATTAAGATAACCTAATTTAAGACCCTCCCCAAGCTCAAAAAGCATTGTAAGTTAAAGTTAACTATTTCAGCCATTTTGACCAGAGTGAGTAGCAGCAGCAGAGATAGCAGTTACTTGTCAGAGTTCGTCGCTATTGAACCCATCCTTTGATTGCACAGCTAATGTCGGGAGGATATTTTGCCAACATGTACGTACAGCTGCGTACCTACCCCGACAATTTTTTTAATCTCACACCCATGTTCATTGCCACGTTTGGCCTTCTTCTAGAAAAAGTACAACACAGTCTGACACGCATGGACACCAACATGAGGAAGAGTGTGTCACCAGAGGAACGTCTGTTGGTTAAAAGTACAAGAGCTACCTGTTTGTTTTGAATTAGAGGGGGACCCTGTTAGTCAGGAACTAACATGAGTCTTCAGAAGAGCCACATGGAGTCTGTCTGTGCTCAGATCCGTGCATTGGATCCACACACATGTACAGTCTGGGATGTGCTTGGAGCAGGACTGTCTTTAATATTGACTGGACCCCGGACAAAGATTTCTTGGGCCCCCTCTTCCACGCAATTTCACTCTCCACATGCTTTTGAGACATACAATAAATAGCAGCTACACTCAAAATCTGTTTTCTGATTCAGATCAGGCAGTGATTGTGATTGGTTGCCAGAGGTTACAGTGTATCATCACCACTTACTGACTGGCTGCTAGAGGTTACAGCACACATTATGGCTCATTGTTATTTTCTAGAGGTTACAGCACATGACTTCTGCTTGTTTATTGGTTGCTAGAGATATACTGCTCACTGATTGCTAGAGGTTACTGAACATCTATATACCACTCACTAATTGGTTGTTAGAGGTTACTGCACACCATTACTGCTCACTGGTTGCAAGAGGTTAATGCACAGCATTACTGCTCACTGATTGGTTGCTAAATGTTACAGCACACCATCTCCTCACTGCCTGCCTGCGTATTCACATGCACCAAAATTCAGGGTGCTTTGGCACCATGTTATTTTGAAGAAGGGTTCCACATTCAATTTGCTTACTTTTGCAGAACAGGCTGATGTTAGGCTTAATGACCACAGTTGTAGGCAAGACTTTCAAGCATGCTCCTTTACCTCCCCAGTGGGCAGCATTCAGCAGAAGTAATGGTGGATGTGACCTTGGGGGGACATGATATACATATGAATGCTGCCTCTATTTACATATCAATACTGCAGTCTACTACTATTTACATATTAATGCTGCCACTATTTACATATCAATGCAGGTTATTTACATGTAAACATGGGGTCTGCAGGTGAGTCATCTGTACATGGCAATAGGGCAGAGCTGGGCAGCAGCAGAAGTTTACACTGAGATATTGGGACACAGCATGGGACTAAAACTTCAAGAAATAAGGGAATTTAAACTGGGATAGTTGGCAAGTATGAGGCAGCTGTTTTGGGCCCCACTACAATGATGGGGCCCCGGGCAGCTGCCCCTTTTGCCCTGCCTTAAAAACGGTCCTGGCTTGGAGATCTGTGCAGGTTCATGCAGCAGCACAGCTGTCATTTATTTGGACAGGCTACCTGCATGCAGCAGCATAGAACACCTCCCTTGTGTAGACATCCATAATCCGTGAAAGTGTAGCCAAGAACAAAACCAGAAAAATCAGCACAAGGGATATAGTGTACAGTATATGTCTCTTTTTCCTTTGTCATAGTTACATAGTAGGTGAGGTTGAAAAAAGACACAAGTCCATCAAGTCCAACCTATATGTTTGATTATATGTCAGTATTACATTGTGTATCCCTGTATGTTGCGGCCGTTCAGGTGCTTATATAATAGTTTTTTTAAACTATTGATGTCCCCCGGGCGGTGAGACCACCGCCTGTGGAAGGGAATTCCACATCCTTGCCGCTCTTACAGTAAAGAACCCTCTGCGTAGATTAAGGTTAAACCTCTTTACTTCTAATTTTAATAAGTGGCCACGAGTCTTGTTAAACTCCCTTCCGTGAAAAAGTTTTATTCCTATTGTGGGGTCACCAGTATGGTATTTATAAATTGAAATCATATCCCCTCTCAAGCGTCTCTTCTCCAGAGAGAATAAGTTCAGTGCTTGCAACCTTTCCTCATAACTAATATCCTCCAGACCCTTTATTAGCTTTGTTGCCCTTCTTTGTATTTGCTCCATTTCCATATCCTTCCTGAGGACTTGTGCCCAGAACTGGACAGCATACTCTAGGTGCGGCAGGACCAGAGTCTTGGTAGAGTGGGAGAATTATAATTTTATCTCTGGAGTTGATCCCCTTTTTAATGCTTGCCAATATTCTGTTTGCTTTGTTAGCAGCAGCTTGGCATTGCATGCCATTGGTGAGCCTACTAGGACCCCCAGGTCCTTTTCCGTCCTAAATTACCCCAGAGGTTCTCCCCCCAGTGTATAGATTACATTCATATTTATGCCACCCAAATGCATTATTTAACATTTTTCTACATTAAACCTCATTTGCCATGTAGTTGCCCACCCCATTAATTTGTTAAGATCTTTTTGCAAGGTTTCCACATCCTGCGGAGAAGTTATTACCCTGCTTAGCTTAGTTTAGTATTGTCCGCAAATACAGAAATTCAACTGTTTACCCCATCCTCCAGGTCGTTTATGAAAAAAATAAATAGGATTGGTCCCAGCACAGAACCCTGGGGGACCCCACTACCCACCCCTGACCATTCTGAGTACTCCCATTTATCACTACCCTCTGAACACGCCCTTGTAGCCAGTTTTCAGTCCATGTACTCACCCTATGGTCCATGCCAACGGACCTTATTTTGTACAGTAAACGTTTATGGAGAACTGTGTCAAATGATTTTGCAAAATCCAGATACACCCCATCTACGGGCCTTCCTTTATCTAAGCAACTCACCTCCTCATAAAAGGTTAATGTTGGTTTGGCAAGAACGATTCTTCATGAATCCATGTTAATTACTGCTAATTATACCATTCTTGTTACTAAAATGTATTGTATATGGTCCCTATGGTAACTTACACACTCACAATTATGTTGGGTTTTTCTCCTCTCTTACATACCTTGCATTGCAGGGTGTTTTTTTGTGTACAGGATCCTTCATTACTCCCTGATAGACTGCGTCTGAATGTATACTGACATGCTCCTACTCCATTCGTAACATCTTATCCTCCCCCGATTCGGCATCCACTCCGGCCTAAGGTATAGTGATGGATGCCTTTGTTTGCGATTATTTAACCCTCTAGACACTTTATTAGTTGGACATTTGAGTCATTGATGCATATTTGCCCTTTCTGGCTGCACACATATGCTCAAACTAATGCATTTGGCCTGGTGTTAGCCAGGCAGATGTATATATATATCTACAGAGTGTCGTTTAATGTAATATACATTTTTATATCTGTGGCTGCAACTACATATGCTACAATAGTGGTTAATCCCTGATTAGGAGGCGTCCCACATTATTTTCCTGTATTCCTCCATTATCTCTTATTATTTTTATATATACACAGTAGTATCTTGTGGGGGAGTTTTTTAGGTCATTACCCTCTACCTGTGGAGAGCCGGATGAGTTACACACAGATATAAGTAATGCTGAATTTTTTGTATGTTTATATTCTAAAACATTCTTTTTACACCTCTCCTTTTGTTCCTGTTAGGGCGAATAGAGGATTTATCCTCACAGGGCCACATTGGGGCGTCCTTTGTGAGGGAATACATCAGTGTTCCTGTGTTGGGGTTGCAGCTCCTTGGTGGCGTTTTTGATCCGTCCTGCAGGCCTTGGGGCCCAAAGGGGGCTTTTTCCCGCAGCATAATAATTATATACACACATATATATATATTTTTAAACTTGGATGCTGGAATATATACAACACATACGGTTAGTATACACACCTTTTTAAAGTCTATCAAACATGAGAGATACAATAAGATAATGTACAAGAATGGATATTGTTTTTTGATATTTATCATTATGTAAACTAATTTCTCTGTTTGATTGCAGACGTTTGTTACGTTCTGCACTGAATCGCATATACCTCTGATGAAGAGAAAGCAACAAAAGCAAAATCTCGAAACGCGTCTGGTATTTTCGCTGTACTTTTTGTTAGTGGAACAGATTCAATGTGATTTATTTTGAATACAAAAGTTTTGTGTACTGTGTATGAATCCAGCCTCCTATGAAATTCTTGTGTAAAGAACAATATATAGATATATAATTTTTTGTTTGTTTGTACATTATATTTGTGCTTCTCTTGTTTTATACTATACGCTACTATTAAAATATTTTTTATATACTTGACTAATACTTTACTAGCTACTGGCCCCATTGAAAGTCCCCCCCTCTAGAGGAACCTGTTTTTTAATCTGTATATGATCCCTTATCATCCCCTCCAAGAGCTTGCATACTAATGATGTTATGTTAATTGGTCTGTAATTCCGAGGGATGTATTTTGGGCCCTTTTTAAATATTGGTGCTACGTTGGCTTTTCTCCAATCACCTGGTACCATTCCAGTCAGTAGCCTGTCAGTAATAATTAGGAACAATGGTCTGGCAATTACTTGACTGAGTTCCCTAAGTACCCTCGGATGCAAGCCATCTGGTGTGGTGATTTATTAATGTTAAGTTTCCCAATTCTAAGTTTAATTCTGTCCTCTGTTAACCATGAAGGTGCATCCTGTGATTTGTCATAAGGATAAACACTGCAGTTTTGGTTACTGAAGCCCCCTGATTCCCTTGTGAAGTCTGAGGAGAAAAATAAATGCAATACCTTTGTCTTCTCCCCATCCTTTGTAACCAGATCTCCTTCCTCATTCTTCATGGGGCCAATATGGTCTGTCCTCCCTTTTGTTTACATACTTAAAGAATTTCTTGGGATTTCTTTTGCTCTCCTCCGCTATGTGTCTTTCGTGTTCTATCTTAGCCACACTAATTGCACCCTTACATTTATTGTTGCATTCTTTATAAAGTCTGAATGCTGATGATGATCCCTCAACCTTGTATTTTTTGAAGGCCTTCTCCTTTGCTTTTATATGCATTTATACATTGGAGTTAAGCCATCCAGGACTTTTGTTGGCTCTTTTAAATTTATTACCCAATGGGATGCATTGGCTAATGCCCTTATTTATTATGCTCTTCAAGCAAACACATCTCTCCTCCGTGTTCTTTGTTCCTAAGATTTTATCCCAATTCATGCCTTCTAACAAGGTTCATAGTTTAGGGAAGTTGGCTCTTTTGAAATTCAGTGTCTTTGTATTCCCCTTATGTTTTCTATTTGTGTGATTAATACTGAAGCCAATTGACCTGTGATCACTGTTTCCTAATTTGCCCCTTATTTCCACATCCATGATCTGGTCTGTATTGTTGGTAATTAGGAGATCCAGTAACACTTCTAGTTTGTGTGTCTACAATCTGAACCATGAAATTGTCCTGAAAGACATTTAGAAACTGTCAAGCCTGAGACAAATGCGTGGTTCCCTCCGCCCAGTCTATGGCTGGGTAATTAAAATCCCCCATTATGATAACACTTCCCATCCTTGCTGCTAATCCAACTTGTGATAGGAGATCTGTCTCCCCCTCCTCCCTCAGGTTAGGGGGCCTATAACATACTCCCAGTAATATTTTCCCCTTAGCTTCATCCCTTTGGAGCTCTACCCATAATGATTCCACCTCCTTCCTAGCTCCCTTAGTGATGTCATCTCTCACATTAACTTGTACATTATTCTTGATATATAGGCATACCCCTCCCCCTTGTTTACCCTCTCTATCCCTGCGATAAAGGGTATACCCTTGAATGGTTGCCAGCCAATCATGAGAGCTGTTGAACTAGGTCTCTAAAATTCCCACAAAATCCAAATCCTCCTTGTATAACAGTATCTCTAGTTCATCCATCTTGTCCACCAGGCTCCTGGCATTGGTGAACATGCCACGTTGTTTAGACCAGTCGCATACTATCCTCTTATTGGGTGTTCCGAGACTGCAACTAGGACTTGTTACCACACTTACCTTGGGTTTATGTGCTTTAGTCAACCTGCCACTAATGCCCCCAATACTACTCTCTGGAATATGCCTCTAACTTTTTGGACATCTTTACTCATAGCTGATCTGATCATTTAGGTGCAGTCTGTCCCTTCTATAGTACTGGTGATCGACTAAGAAGTCGGCCCAGTCCTCCAGGAACCCAACCCCCTCCTTACTACACCAGCTCTTCAGACACTTGTTTACTTCCCTAATCTCCCTCTGCCTTTCTGGTGTGGCTCGATGTACCGGTAGTATTCCTGAAAATACTACCTTGGAGGTCCTTTTCCTCAATTTAGCTTCCATGTCCCTAAAATCGTTCTTTAGGACACTCCATCTGCCTCTGACTTTGTCATTGTTGCCAAAGTGCACCATGACAGCTGGGACTTCCCCAGCCCCTCCCAGTAATCTGTCCATCAGATCCATGATGTGCTGAACCCCAGAGCCCGGTAGACAACATACAGTTCAGCTCTTCAGGTCTTTGCCCTCTCTGTCCTTCTAAGAATTGAGTTCCCTACCACCAGATTCTGCCTTTCCTTTCCCTTTGCTTCCCCCCACTCTCACTGGAGGAGTTCTTCCCCTGGCAGCTAGGAGAGTCCCTCAGCTCCAGCAGTGCTGGTCCCTGACTGGTTTTATCAATGTCACTTAATGGAGCGTACTTATTGGGATGCTCCAGCCCTGGCACTTCCCCCTCTACCCTTCCTGACAGTCCCCCCACCTCTGTGCTGGCCCCTTCCGGCACCTGCCGTGTACATTCCTGGCTCTCTTTTAATATGGAGGGACTTCTCAGTGCTGACAATTGCTTCCCCAGATTCAGAACCTGGTTTTCCAGGGAAACAATGTGCTTACATTTTGCACAGCAGCATTCACCCTCAATCGGATGATCAAGGAACGCATACATGCCGTAAGATGTATACCGAGTCGCATCTCCACACCCACCGGTCATCATTCCTACTAATTTAATGAGGATTGGGGATTACACCCTGTCCAAATTATCTAACAACTAGCTTCCTGACACTAATACTCAATACTTGTCCTCACCTCTATTTATCCAGTGCAAATTAATACAACTAAGGGGCTGTCACAGGCTTTCATCAAGAGAGTCTGACTATGCCCACTCTGTTCACAAAACTACAATGTTTATAGAAGCCATAATACAAATGAAGCATGATCTATGAATGCAGGATGGGTGGCACATTTAGGGAGACAGGTTGGCTCATTCACACGAATCGAAGTATGGGTACATTGGCTCCCTTAATAGCCATAGCACGGCAGGGACCTGATGCGTGTGACCGGCATCTGCAATGTCTGCCAGCCACCTACGATCACGAGCACGAGAGCCAGAATGGGAATCTGTGTATGTAAACACACAAATCCCCGTTCTGACAGGGGGGAGAGACAAATCTGCTGTTCCTAGTAATTAGGAACAGCAAATGTCTCCTCCTCCAGTCAGTCCCATCCTCCCACAGTTAGAAACACTCATGAGGGAACGCATTTAACCCCTTTATTGCCCCCTAGTGTTAACCCCTTCCCTGACAGTGACATTTATACAGTAATCAGTGGCTATTTTTAGCTCTGATTGCTGTATAAATGTCACTGGTTCCCAAAAAATGTCAAAAGTGTCTGATCTGTCCGCCGCAATCATGCTAAAAATCGCTACCATTACTAGTAAAAAAAATAAAAACGCCATAAATCTATCCCCTATTTTGTAGACACTATAACTTTTGCACAAACCAATCAATATACGCGATTTTTTACCAAAATATGTAGAAGAATACATATTGGCCTAAACTGACAAAGACATTTTATTTTTATGGTATTTTTAAATTTGGGATATTTATTATAGCAAAAAGTAACATTTTTATATTTTTTTGTTTATAGCGCAAAAAAATAAAAAACGCAGAGGTGATCATTCAAATACCACCAAAAGAAAGCTATTTGTGGGAAAAAAAAGGACATCAATTTTGTTTGGCTACAGTGTCGTATCGCAAAAAATGGCCTGGTCATTAAGGGGGAAAATCCTCCGGGCTGAAGTGGTTAATAGCTCCACCACATCCATTCATAGATAAAAAGAAAACAGAGGAGCTCTCTGTACTAACTATGCGATGTTAGTACAACAATTTCCTGGTTTCCCTGTTCTATAAATGTGAAGATACAGTAAAAGGGGAAAAATAAACCTCCCCTGCCATTGGATGCCAGTGCCGATCGGATGCCAATTGGATGCTGGTTTACAAGCATGTCCATTTGACAGAAGCCGGCCATTCAGGCAGCTTCTTTCAGAACAGGCTGGTGTACACACGGGCCTAATGTTGTCTGGTTTTTGTTGAACTGGCTGATACCGGCCAATACTCGGTCCGTGTGTACCAGGCTTTAAATGAGGAGTATGGCCAAAGTTTTTTTGGCCATACTTCTAACGTGTGCTACAGGAGTGCACTTATTTTTAAACTCCTGTGATCCAGAGTCAACTGACAGTGAGCTATAGCCCACTGTCAGCTGATGTGGCAGAGACTCTTCAGGCTCTGGAAGGATCCTGACAATATTAAATATTGCCAGGGTCCACCCAGCTGCCTGATTGACAACTGTCACCTTTTAGCCTGTGGCTGAGAACTGGAGCCAGCTACACCCACCCCCTCTCTGGCCCAGCACACCAGTGAGCGCTGGAGGAGAAGAGTGGAAAGCGGTGACTCTCAGTCATCGCTCTCTGCTCTGAGTAAACCAAAAACTGAGCGATAAGAGGTCATATGATCTATCAGTTCTTGGCATTACAGCCAATGTGGGGCAACTGTCGCATTACACCAATGCTGCAGCATGGAGGTGAGTACCGTATATACTCGAGTATAAGCCGACCCGAATATAAGCCGAGGCACCTAATTTTACCACAAAGGGTCCCGAAATTACATTGCTGCAGATGGACACAGTTGACTGACTTTGGGGCCCTGTATCTTGGGGCCACTTGGCAGGGCCCCAAAGTCAGGTCGGAAAATGTCAAGCACTTTTCTGCAGCATAGAATGACATTTTTCGAACCGACTTTAGGGCCCCGTATCTTGGGGCCACTTGGTGCTAGGAACCCCAAATTTGGATATGTTGTAGTGCTAGTTCCACTGGGTTTGCACACAAAATTTCCTAGAACCAAGTGGCCCCGAGATATGGGGCCCCAAAGTCGGGTCTGAAAATGTCATTCTCTTTTGAAGAAAAGTGCTTGACTCAAGTATAAGCCGAGGGGGGCACTTTCAGCACAAAAAAATGTGCTGAAAAACTCGGCTTATACTCGAGTATATACAGTATGCAGATTTGTTTTTTATGATCCCCATACTTCTCCTTTAGGTTCTGCTGTAAGAATTTCTCATACTTAATGCTTTTGAGGTTGCTATATGGTAGAGGGTCCCACCCCTAAAACAATACCTTTTAAGTCTCCCCTTTTCACTGCCAAAAACACAATTCTACACTGGAATGATGGGCAGACTAGCACATTAAAAAAAGAATACCTATAAACTATTTTGGGCCATTACAGGTGTAATATGTGTAGATATAACTATCTGAAAAAAAGAAAAAATTCTGAATTTTTTTCAATATTTATTTTCTGTATTCTTGTGGTTAAATTACAAAGATGTAGTAAATTCATAAAATGCCACAGTGACAATTTGTTCCTTCTCTCTGTTTAATTTAAATCCAAATTTTTTTACAAAACATCAGTACCTGAGATGTTAGTTATAGTGTCCCTTGTGATGCTGGCTGCGGTTTTAGTGAAAATCTTCAGTTCTCTGAAGGGAGGGATTTCTCCCTCCCCACCCTCGAAGTCGTAATCTTCCGATGCCACAGGGGGTTATTATGAGACAAGGGACCCGTCATATGCACTTGCCAAGAATGGTGACTATATCCGTGCTTTCTGCCCTCTTAAATTATTACAAGCTGTACTAGAGCTTCCATGGATGAAACACAATCTATAAATGGATGGAAGCAGACCATTTATTCAAATATTAAAAAAAAATGTCAAATACAACTGGCCAAAAAATGGTTTAATTTGCCCCAAAAGATCAATAAATATACAAAACACGAGTTTGCTATGTAAGAGTTTATTACATAATTAAAAGTCACACAGAACAGAAACGGAAAAAAGTATCAGCATACAAAACTTTCTTGTCAGTTGGTATGATTAGTAACTCAGTGTCTCAATGGTCCTTTACGTAGTGCAATGTCTGTGCTTGGCGTTAAAATGATCAGATTAAGAGAGATGAATAGCTACACAAAGTGCAGTGTGTCTAAATACGACCTTGTTCATTTCAATTCACTGTTTTTCGTTAGACAAAAAAAGAAGATAAGATGTAAAGAAGAAGATTATTTTCTTAGAGAATGTTTGCTCATGTTTGAAGCCTGGCTATCCTGTTTGCGCTGTAGCCTTGGCAACATCTATCATCAAAGAAAGACCCAAGAACATTTTGAGTTCTTATCACTTTTTGAGCCCATATTTCTTGAAACACAGGAACTTTGACCTATGTTTCTGCCTGGTCTAAATGGGCCTAATCAGTGGAGTTGTGTTTTCTATAACGTAATTGTGCTGCAGAGTTTGGTTCCCTAGCTCCTGTTCCCGCATAGTATAGAGTTGAGGAGCTCTGCATGTAACAAATTTGCATTTGGACATTTTTTGTATACACAGCTGCTCTTTGTGTTTCTGTTGTATTGTTAAATAGCCATGATTGTTAGCGGTCAGCTAATGTGTATGTATAACCAAAACTTTTTGTTAAATTTTGAATAAAGTAGGGACGAACCCCTGTCAAATTGTATTGCTCTCGATATCTATTTTGGGTAGCTAAACTTTTTGAATTTGTCTTGGTGACCATTGTCACCGAGACAGAAAGTGATGGGAAATCCAAAAATTTTGAGATCCCACCAGAACAAGCAGCAGTGACAAATATTCCAATAGGGAAAGCAATTTTGGTGACAGCTGTCTGAGAGGGGATTTCCTCTATCCTTGTACAGATTTCTTCTCACTTCCTTTTGGGATAGGAAATTAAGTGAAATCTTCCTGATGGGACAGAGCAAAAAATAAACTGACACAGATAATAACTCTTCCCTACTCTATCCCAAAAAAAATTGGTTATACATATACTTTAGAGATGAATTCCAGCTTGGACCAATTTTACAATGCATTTACTATACTTGTGGGATTCCCCTGGAAGTTGGAAATCACTATAGTAGGCACAGGTACTCCAGTGATCTCCACTTGCCTCCAGGTTCCCTGCCAAGAGGCTCAGGCTACCCTGCTGCATTGTGAACCCAGGAGGTTGTCTGCTGGTCACAGGTAACATTCAGGGAACACTTTGCATTTTCTCAAACTCTACACCTAGACCAGTGATGGCGAACCTTGGCACCCCAGATGTTTTGGAACTACATTTCCCATGATGCTCACCTACATTGCAGAGTGTATGAGCATCATGGGAAATGTAGTTCCAAAACATCTGGGGTGCCAAGGTTTGCCATCACTGACCTAGACTAATAAGAGAACAATTTGCATTCCTTGAAATAAATTCAGAGAGTTCTCTGGATGGTGCTTATTGTTCAGTAAGCAGTTGGGCAGCCAACTGACAGGGGACCCGGGATCTGGTGGAGATCACTGTACTGTCTTATACAGTGATGTCCAGTTTCCACAAGTATCCCACAGGTATGGTATATGCATAGTTACATTGGTCCAAGCAGGACCAATATAACTATGTAAAAATAGCCATTCATATTTAAATATCAAAAATGTAAACACAAGACTTAAAGGGATACATGGAAAATGGTGACATGACTAATTCTTCCACTGCCATCTTACCTCTCAGTCATTAAATCCACTACATTTACAAAACCTATTCAAATGGGTTCTGCATTTCACTTACCAATATCCATCTATCTGTGTGTCCTCGATGATTAAATCTCCATGGCAGCAGTTCCCTTTTAGGTATATTCTTGTTATATGTTCAGGTGTGTTGCTAGTGCATGTTACTTTTGTGTGAAGGTTGTAATCTATAACATGGATATGAGCTGTCCTATGTGTGATTATGTCCATTGAGACCTCCTAGTTTTATTTGTATTAGAGTTATGGTTTACTTGGGATCTTATGATCTAAAAACACATGTAGTATGGTGATTGCCTGTGATTTGGTCGAATCTGGTGGCCATAAATAAGTTAAAGTATTTGGTTCAATTATGTTTAGGCCAGTGGTCTACAAACTGTGCCTGGATGTGGCCCTTTGCTTGGTATTATTTGCCCTTGGGGCACCACTCCTCTCACTATTACCAACAATGGGGCATACATCTTGTCACTGACACCAACAATGGGGCACTATTTTTCACATTGACACCTACAATTGGGAACTATTCTTCCCATTGTCATCAGCGATGGGCAGGGCCGGTGCTACCGCTGGGCGCACTAGGCAGCCGCCTAGGGTGCAGCCATGGAAGCTTGTTGGCCTCCTCTGTAAATGTGAAGATACAGTAAAAGGGGAAAAAGAGAAGCATAGTGTAGCTCGTAAAATAGTTTAATAAGCTCATAATTGTAGCAACTCACATAATGTAAAACACAGGAATGCTCATTTATGATAAAATACATCTCCTCCCCAGTGATGTCACCATGCTGATGGCACTGACCATGGAACATTCCAGCCCCTGACCCTGATGACAGTCTTGGCTGTCTCCACATCCCTGTCAGCGGTGTACATCCGGACTCCTTTAACATCCCCCATCGTGCAGTGGCGACCATTCTGTTGGGTTTATCATTGATGAGCCTTCCTGTGTTTTTCATTGTGAGTTGCTACAATTATGAGCCTATTAAACTATATTACAGTCTATACTTAGAGGCGCTTCTCCTTTTCCCCTTTTGTCTCAACATTAATAGAGTAACTTCTGCTCTTGACTCAAATTCGAAGTTTCAAATTTTGAAGTTTTATTTTTCTGGGGGGGATGCAAGTAGCTCGTCTAGCACCGTCCATGACGAAGGGGCACTATTCTTCCCCCAAAGTGAATGATGGAGCACTGTTTACTATCACTGATGCCAGGACAATTTCTACTCCCATTGGCCACAGTCCAGCCCACTTAAAGTCGAACAGACAGTAAACTGGCCCTTTGTTTATAAAGTTTGAGACCCCTGGTCTAGGTATAATATAATTTCTACACTCCTTGTGAATAGATTCAACCATTCTGATCAAGGTTAAATAATAATGGAAGGCAAAGAGAAGGGGTGGTAGGAACTGGCCAGCTTATGTAAGTCATCAGTAAGGAACAGGTCCAAGCTTGCTTAAAAATCCCCCCTCTATGTGGTAAACTAGAGCTTTTCCATTCTGGCTAATGAAAACATTGCCCACTGTCAGTAGGCTTGAGAGCATTTCCGGTTTGGGTTCTTCTGGGCTAATGAACCTGAATCTGAGCAGTATAAATTATCGCAGCCTACACAAACCATATCTGGGATTGCCATTGGAGCCAGTATATGCAAATTAGTGTCATATGGTCTAACAAAAGTCTGAACATATAATATAAATAAACATAGAATGGTGTGTTATAGTTGACAAGGGTGATTTTTAGTCCCTTTCAGTATTGGAATAGGTCATTGTTTTGGCAAATTCATAAAGTAAAAAAGTAAATAAAAAATTACAATAATAAGTATATAATTTTACCAACACTACTGGAATGACTTTCTGCAAACTAATATATACATTACAGTCTGGAATTATATACAGTATACACAATCCGATAGTCATAAACTAATGTACACATACACATGAAAATCTTATGTACACTTTTAGATCCTGTAGCACACCACAGCTAGTGTACAAGGGGTGCTTTATCAACAAGAGAACTTGTCCTGCCTCGATCAGAGATCAAAGGGCATATAGAGGTTTAAAGTTAAATTGTTTCACACAGCATTTGTTAACTTCCTTCTGAGTGGCAGAAAATTCTTTATAGGTGTGTTAGCCAGTCAGACTTTTTTTTCATCAAAATCTAACCAAAAGTCTTTCACATGTTCAGATTGACATCAATTCCCATCTGTTTGAGTCCATTTCACCAGATGGAATTTTCAGTGCCATCCACTACCTAAGGTTGACATTAGTCAACAGAATTCCAGAGGTTATACTGTATAACAGAGTAAGTGTATATTCTTTAAGAGAAACTTTTGTAAAGTAGACATGTACGTTCACCATAATCTAAGTGACCAGAGGCTGAGTTGTGGAACAACGCTTTCACTCACGTACCCATGAATGAAACCTGTTTCTTCAACTATATATATCACTTTCTGAACCCCTGTATATATTTAGGAAAGACAGGTGAGGATCGGAAGAACAAGTCTAAGATGTGAGGTGTGGAAGTCCAACAGTTGTACCTTCTTGACATCAGATCTGGTGACCAACTTCTCCAGTAGACCAGAAATAATGCCTAGAATAAAGCAGATATTTGTGTCAACACCAGTGGTTAAATGCATCATGGTAGTTTTAGAAGAACAGCACGATAATTTACCCATTTACAAGCTATAAAGCTAGACTCCAGGATTTATTGTATTTATACTTACATTGATCCAACTTGGCACAATGTAAGCATGCATTATGCATATCGGATAGCAGTGGTGGCTGGTGCTCCATTTTTGGGGGGCGGCAGCAAACAACAAACCACCCCCCCCACGTTGCTCGCCTGTAAACCAACCAACCCACACTTACCGCATCTAGGTCACGGCAGCTTCGGTGGCTTTCCCCTGCATCTCCTCTTCGGCGGCTTTCCTCCTGCCTCTCCTCCTTGGCGACAATAGCGAATACTAATTGGGTGGGCTCAGGGCACAATGCTCTGCGCCCCAAGCCCACCCTTTTTTGAAGCCAATTAGAGCCTCGGGCTCTAATCATTTGGTTAAACAAAAAAAAAAAACATTGAAATCCATGCATCCAGTGCCCCGCATGTAGATTAGGGGCTGGGCGCATGGATTAGGGGGGTGGCGCCCCTGCACCCCTTATGAAACAGCCACCATTGCTGAATAGACCACTAGAGAAACTGGAAATCACTATAGTGGGTGCTGCTAGAGTGATAGCAGGATTTTCCAGGTCCTACTCAAGTCCTATGTGAACCACTGCCCAAATGTCTACAGTGGCTAACTCACACGAAACAGCTGCCATTCACAGAGGGCCTTGTATTTTTTGCAATGAATAAAAGGTGTTTTCTAACTGGATGAGGTGGAGATTGATTACCACCTCTGTTCTCCACCTTGTCCAGTCAGAGAACATACTGGAAAAAAAAATACACGGTGTTCTATGAATTGCGGTGGTGCCCAGCAGATGACCTCTATTTGGGTACACTATTGCATGATCTAGTAATTGTCATTCAAACTATCACATCACTGAAAAAATAAATAAATAAATAAAAAATATATATATATATAATATATATATATATATATATATATAACTATGCATGTTCCCACTCAGTGTACTGTAAAAAGGGATGTTTTAAACATCTAGTTAGAACAGGAAGGCCTCCAACTGGCTGTTTAAGTACTGTAAAACTACCAGTCATTGAGTGGTTAAAGCACTTCATTTGTGGGTCAACCTTTTCAAAAGTGAGAAGTAAAGGGGCCCATAAATATCCTGGAAACCCTATTGGTACCACACATAGCTGTACAAATTGTAATACTGTACATTACAGAGGCTCACTAGGCTGTTATACGTACTCAGTGGTCTGTCCATCAAGAAGCTCATTGTAATTGGCTATTTCATTCTCAAGGTAGTTCTTCATATTTTCATGGATTCCATACTCATCAGATAATTGATTAAATTTAGATTGGATTTCTTCCACCTGATGTTCAACAATCTCTAGAATATCTTGCAGTTGTCTGAGTTGGGAACTATAATCTCCATTAATTTCCACCAAATTGGAATTGTAAACTGATGCCTAAAGCACATCAAAAGTGTATAAAAATATGTACAACATGTCAAAAGAGAATCCTCAATCAAAATAAAAACATCACTTTTTAAGAAGAGCAGCCCAATCCCTAAGAAGTTCATTTTGTGACTTTGATACTCCTTTACTTTACCACTCCACCCCTCTCCCTTTCGTCTGCAATTTGGTGATCCTTTCTCTCAGCCACCAATCAGAGTCAAACCTGCCTTGGAAGTTTTGATGATGCTAGAACACCCTCCTTGCTCTATCTAAACGTAAACCGTTTCCACGTCGCTTTCCGGATTTGATGACCTGCCCCACAATCTGGTCCTTTTTCCGACAGGTTCGGACTTTGAATTGAGCATTCCAACCTTTTATTCACTCCCTAAAACTCACAAAAAATCGTGTCAGGAATAGGCTCTCTGACTGCATTTTTGATACCTCACGTTCGCAGCCTTCTTCCAAGATATTTTTCCGGACTCCCTGCTCGTGTCGATTGACGTCGAAGCTCTCTATTCGAGCATTCCACACGAACTAAAGACAAACTTACGGAATTTATTGAAAGGTTGGGTCACAATACTTTCAATCTATGTTTTACGTTCAATGTTGATAATGTCGAGATTCCCTTTTGGATCTGACCATCATTAAACAATCAGATGGTTATCTGGGAACCAACCTTTACCGTAAGCCCACTGCTGGCAACACACTGTTATACGCCACCAGTGCTCACCCTAAACCACTGGTGCGAAGTATACCATTTGCACAGTATCTGCGATTACGCAGAAATTGCACTCATGAGGAAGATTTTAGAACACAGGCTAATGCATTACGTGAACGGTTGCTAGCTAGAGGATACTCCTCCTCTAATCTCAGGAAGGCCTTTAATAAGGCCTTACTGAGACCTAGAAGTTCCCTCTTAATGAGACGTCCTAAAAACAGTCCCTACCAGTGAGCCTGTCAGATTCATCACCACATACTCCGCTCACCATCACATACTCAGAGACATCTTATTTAAAAATTGGCATCTCCTGACAGACCATCAGACCCTAAAGAGACACGTACGTTCCAACCCCGAATTGGTGTTCCGGAGAGCCTCTTCCCTCCGTGATCGCCTAACCAGTAGTCATTATGTGGAGGCAAAACCGCCCAAAAAGAGACCATTCGGTACGTTTAAATGTGGCCAATGTCCTCGCTGTCCATGGGTTAGGGAAACTAAACGTTTCACCCTACCCAATGGAGAGAGATTTATCCCCCACTGCCACGCGGACTGTGGCACTAGAGGAGTAATTTACCTCATGATGTGCAAATGTAAGGCATTTTATGTGGGTAAAACCATTAGAGAATTTAGGCAAAGGATTGGGGACCACCTCTACTATTCCGGAAGTGGCAAGTTGACCACAATTGGACGTCACATCGGAATCTACCACACCGCTATGATACGTCTGTGGTGGACTTCCGGATTTTAGAGGTGATACCCCCCAAATCCTAGAGGGGGTGATTGGGATCGGTCAATCCTACAAAGGGAGACCCTTTGGATTGAAAAATTAAATGCGACCCAACCCCCAGGGCTGAATGAAACGATATCATACAAGCCTTTCCTGTAGTTGATCTATATACCATCTTCCATACCTTCCCCCCCTCTCTTCCCTTCCTTGGTCTCCCTCCTCCCCCCCCCTCCCTTCTTCTTTCCCCCCCCCCTCCCTTCTTCCCCTCCCCCCCCTTTTTTTTTTTTTTTTTTCCCCCTCTCCCTTTTCCTGCCCCTCCCCCTTCCCCCTTCCCCTTCCCCCTTCTCCCTTTGGAATTATACCATCCACCGAGCATTTCTGGCCTTTTCCCTTGCCCTGATGACCTCTGGCCCCGATTTGCCTACTTTGTTGTATAGAGGACATTTTTGGACTTTTGTATATAAGTCCTTTCTATGTATTATTTCTTGTATCTTTTGTGATTTGTAATCCATATGTTTTTTTATCATGCTTCTGTAATGTATTATTTAAATTTTGCTGTACAGGCTGGTTTTTCTCATCCGTGCTCAATGTTGGGGACCGACCATGGGAGCCTAGTTTATTTCCCTTTAATTAGGGCTTTCCCGGCGGATATGTGCCCATCTTGGAGGGATCACCATGTCCCTCTTACCCTTAGTGCCCTAATTTATTTGGGCTATATTGGGAGCGCGCTGGTCTCGGGATCCATTCCTCCGCGGCTGTGTACCGCCGCCTACTGGGCACATGCACATACACACTTAGTGTGTGTGTGCGGATCTGCCTATCCACCTCCAGCCACGGACTCCATCCAGTATCCTGCCCTCTGGATGGTCTCCTGGTTACCTGGTGTACGTGCGCATGCGCAACTTCGGTCTGCTCTGCGCATGCGCAGCTACGGGACTCGCGCGCTCACGTCATCACGATGCGCCACGGCCCGGCACTGATGGCTGGCGCTTTCACGCAGCGGCGGAGTTACTGGCCCCCTTCACCAGCTACGCAGATGGGCTGATCGCTGACGCCGGTGCAAGCCACACCTGTGGCTTGTTACCGACGTCACCGATTGGGGTACTTATAATGACGGTGTATTCACACCGTCAGTATGCGTTTGGAAGGGCCCGGGATGCGGAACCAAGTTTGGACGTTCAGCAACAAGGTACATGTTTAAACCTTGGCTACTTAATGCCATCCTCCTTTCCCCCCCCTTTTTCCAACCATTAGATTGACTAATCATAGATAACTCTCGTTGCAGAATTTCTTCAATTATCTTGGGTTACTAATTTACCTTCCTTGTCTTAGCCCTTAGTTGGCTATAGACAATTATGATTAAATCATCTTAATATACCAACCATTACCTTATACCCAATTGCTGATCTCCATGGTTCCTGCGCCTAAGCCTGGCTTGACATAAAATTATGTAAGTTCTTATCCTAAAACTTTTAACTAACAGCCATCCACCCCTTCCCCCGTCCTCCTTTCCCCCCCCTCCCCCCACCCTCACTCCCATCTTTTCCCCCCCCTTTTTTCCCCTCCCCCCCACCCCTTTCCTTTCCCCACTTTGGTTTCCTCGCCCATCTTCCCCTCCCCTTTTCTCCTCCCTCCCTTCCCCTGTACCCCCCCACTCCCCCCCCCCCTCCCCCCCCTTTTGTCCCTTCCCCCCTTCATCCCCATTAATACCATTTCCTCCTGCCCCCTCCTTCACCACCTTCACCGCCACCCCCTTTCCCCCCCCCCTTTTTCCTCCCCCCCCCACTGCCTCCCCCTTTTCCCACCTAATCACCCTTCCTTCCCCCTCCCTCCAATTCTCACCTTCCTTCCCCCCTTCCTTTCCTCTCCCCCCCCCCCCCCCTCTCTTTTTTTTTTTTTTTACCCAACTTCCCATACTCACAACCCCCACTTTTTCTTGCCAGCCTCCGTCTCCCTCACAACCCCCCCCCCCCCCCTTCCCCCCCTACCATACTCTTTCTTTTGGGGTCCTCCCTTCACACACTCTCCCTAATAACCACACTGGGTGGTGGTGCTTCAATTTTATTTCAATTATAAAGTATTAATATTATACTTCATCATATTGTCTTAGCCGATTCCATAAGACTTTACCCCCATACCCGCCGGGAAAGATACAACTGGACCCAATGGGATATGTTCTCCATACGCACTGGTGAGCTGACCCACCCTTCCCTTATTATTTCTTGATGTATTTTGTTGTTATTGTTTATAATCCTAAGGCTGGTTGTAAATTATGTTTTAAAACCAATGTCTGTTCTAGACTTCTCTCCTTGTTCTAACTGTACCGAGATAGTCCAACCCCCCGTCTTCCCCCCAAAATTCTTGTGGGTCATTGGCCTCTTGGACGCAGATTCAGCACCTGCGATCCCTGGCTTCAAATGTCCCCTTGATATCAACATACAGAACCCTGTTGAAAAAATAAAATGGCGGTGTTTAGCAATTTCTCTCAGCCACCAATCAGAGTCAAACCTGCCTTGGAAGTTTGAATGGTACAAAGCACAAGCTTCAGGAAGTAAACTCTTATGCCGCGTATACACGGTCGGAATTTCCGACCATTTCCGACGGACTTTGAATTGAGAACCTGTTCTTAATTTTTCCAACCGAAAACCTTTCTATTCGATTTTCCGATCGCGTGTATACAATTCCGACACACAAAATTCCGACGCATGCTCGGAAACAATTTGACGCATGCTCGGAAGCATTAAACTTCCCTTTTATAGTGCCGTTGAATGTGTTATATATCGCGGTGTTATTGATCGTCGGAATTTGGTGTGACCGTGTGTAGGCAAGACAGTTTAAGCGAAATTCCGTCGGAATTCCGATGGTAAAACCATCAGAGCTTTTTTAGATGAGAATTCCGATCGTGTGTACGCGGCATTACTGTCCTCATACCCATCCTTTATAGAGATGCAGCACGCATGCAGGAGATTGCACAGAACTCCGATATACATTTTATGTTTCCTTATAAATTATTATTATATTAATATTATACGGGATTTATATAGCGCCAACAGTTTGCGCACCGCTTTACAATGTCGGTAGACACTACACCAACAGTACAATTCAAAACAAGCGGGTTAGAGGAACCCTGCTCCTGCGAGCTTACAATCTAAGAGGGAGGGGCTGGTGAGACAAAAGGTAGGGACTGTGAGGGATGAACTGATGAGGGGAGTAAAACATTTGTTGTTAGCTGGAGGCAGGATAGGCCACCCTGAAGAAAAGAGTTTTCAGGGATCGCCTAAAAGTGGACAGAGTAGGAGATAGCCAGACAGAATGGGGCAGTGAGTTCCAGAGGATGGGAGAGGCTCTGGAGAAGTCCTGGAGACGAGCATGGTAGGGAAGAGACTAGAGAGCTAGAGAGCAGAAGGTCCCAGAAGGAGCGGAGAGGACTGTTTGGGTGATATTTTAAAATAAGATTGGTGATGTAGCTCGGGCAGAATTGTGAATGACTGCATGTTATTGTTAGTGTTTTAAATTGTATTAGTTGGGCAATGGGAAGCCAGTGGAGGGATTGGCAGAGAGGGGTAGGGGACACTGAACGGTTGGTAAGGTGGATGGCAGCGGCATTCATTATAGACTGAAGAGGGCATAGCTTGCAGAGAGGTAGGCCAATGAGGATAGAGTTACAATAGTTAAGACGAGAGATAACAAGGGAGTGAATAAGTTGCATAGTGGTCTCAACCGTTAGAGGCGTATTTTGGAGATGTTTCGGAGGTGAAGTCTGGATGATTTGGCCAGTGATTGGATTTGGGGCTGAAAGGACAAGTCAGACTCTAGGATTACACCTAGTACCTTGGCATGGTTGTATTATTGATCTTGATGGAGAAGTCAGGGGGAGGGGCACGGGCTGGAGGAAAAATTATGAGCTCAGTTTTAGAAAGATTGAGTTTGAGGAAGTGGTGTGACATCCATGTTTATAAAGTCATAGGAACCTAGGAATGTTTAAAGCTAAACTCCAGAAGAACAGCTACATACATAGATGTAAGGATTTGCATTTGCGCATACAGGCTTTCTTGAGCCCGGCTAACTGTGAAGCGGCGGCGGCGCATGTGCAGTTGACATGTCGGCCCGGGCCCGCAGCCATATTTTTTACAGGCGCTGCTGCCCTCAAAGCGCCCCCAGGGTGGGTGGCCTTGCCGGCCTACTGGCAAATTTCCCACTATTCTGGTAGGCCAGTCCCTGTTAGGGAGTCAGGGATTCATAGATGAATGCAAAATAAATGGGTGGGGTGGTGACTGACATCACTGACTAAATATAGTCATGGCTATATGTGGTCAATGACAGCAGGCACCATATCTGTCTCTGGGGTTGATTTACTAAAGCTGGAGAGTGCAAAATCTGGTGCAACTCTGCATAGGAACCAATCAGCTTTCAGGTTTTTGTCAAAACTTAATTGAACATGCTGAAGATAGAAGGTGATTGGCTACCATGCACAACTGCACCAGATTTTGCAAACTCCAATTTTAGCAAGTCAACCTTTCTGTTTACAACTCACCTGTCAACTCAAGAGATGTCATTAAGCTTGAGCAGTTGTCGCGATCGATCATGATCCCAGTGTGGTCTTTATTTTGGCCAGTCGGCAGGCATCATTCATTGTGATTTACAAGGATCTGCATCGCTGGACAAAGTGATTGCCCATAGATATTGTGTGATTTAAATAAAGGCAAGGTGCTTTGCTAGGAGGGTCACTCTTCCCCATGTTGAGGCTATATGGCCTGGCATGGTTTAGGATGGAGGTGGCATACTCTTTACCCCCTCCTTTCTTTGCCAGCCATGCTGAAACTTTGGATAAGCATCTGGTATGTTTTTTTTTTTTTGGGGGGGCATGTCATTTTTTTTTCTGTATTTTTTCTGCCATACCAGACTCAAAGGCTCTGGCATAGTTTTTTGTGGAGATCCCAAACAGTTTTTTGTATGGAATTCCCCATAAAATCCTCAAATCTATAAAATACCCTTATCAAGGATATGTGTTCTAGTGTAGATTTTTTTGGGGGGGGACCCATTTTCTTTTCTTTGTAGTATATACTACAGCAAAAGAGAAATTTGCCAAGAAAAAAAAAGCTATTACCAGCTTTGTCCAATATATGACATTTCCCTGCCAGTCTCTTTCTTTTTTCAATGGTCTGGTATGTGTTTTGGGGGGTTCCCCTTACAATTTTTGACAAAAAAATAAAAAAAAGAGTTAGGAAAATGTAATACCAGCAATTTAAAGGGTATTTTTTTTTTCTTTGTAAATTACACTTTTTCTGTAGTACATTGTATATATTGTACATATGCACACCTTCACAAGCAGATATAGGTCATTCCTTAATGTTTCACTAAGCATTATTAAAAGGGATGTTCCCTGCAAACCTGAATTTTTACACTTTTTTATTTTAATTAGTACATGACTCCTAGGTGAGTAACCAGTTCCACATGCCATTAATTTGACAATTCCTTGCCTAAGACTTACCATGGCCATTTGTGCGCTTAGTTCAGCCTCCAAAGTTTTCTTCTGCAATTTTAGATCAATGGTCTCATTACTAAAGTGCTGCAGTTGTTCAATACTACTGGACATCTGATTATTCAATTCAAAGGTCTGCAAAGTATAGAATTTTAAGTAAGAAAATTACAAGTACATGATGATATTGAGTAAGAGCAATACATTAGGAAAGATCTGTTTAGGCAGTCAATGGGCTTAATTAATTGGTAAGGATCTATGACCCTGCTGCCCAACACTCAGCATTTGGGCTGAATGCGGCCCGTTGGCCCTCTAGATGTGGTCCATGGTCTGTTTTGGCAACCAGAGTGGCAGTGCCAAGCACTGGAACTACATCATTGTTTCAGCTCCCACCACTGAAAGAGAGACTGTACTGTGGCTGGTGTTATGTCTGCATGTGTTGGGTAAGTGATCAACAATGAGGTGGGGGTCAACCCTTTCAGTGCCATGATCCCCAACACGAGGGGGGTTAACATTTTCACTACCATGACCACCAATATGAGGGTATTGACTTTCACTTCCATGATCACCAATGTAGAGGGGGAGAGGGTTAACTTTTGACATAACCACCGATACGGGGGGGTGGAGGTAACACTTTCACTGCCATGATCATCAAGGGGGAAGGGTTAACTATTATTTCCATAACCTCCAATACAGAGGGGGGGTAGGAGTTTAACACTTTCACTGCTATATAGGGGATTAACTTTCACTGTCATGGCCAACAATTCAAAGAGGGAGGGGAATAAATTTTACTGCCATGACAACCAAGACAGGAGGGATGGGAAATTTGTTATGACCCCCAATTCCGGAGGGGGGGGGGGGGGAATAGGGGTTAACTTTCACTCCCATGACCACAAATGTGGTGGCAAGGGGTTCAACTTTCACTGCCACTGACTTTCAATACAGGTAGGGGGAGGTTAAGTTCCACTGCCCCTGATCAACCACCAATGCAGTGGGGTGGGGTAAAATCTCACTCCCACTGACCACACCAATGCAGGGAACGATGAGTGGTTAACTTTCACTAACACTGACCACCAATCTTAGTTAATGTTAGCAGTAATAATACCAATTCTGTGAGTTATTATTGTGGCTAAAGACACCAATTCAGGGGGTTATTAATGTGGCTAATGACACCAATGCTGGGGGTTATTAATGTGGCCAATGACACCAATTCTAGGGGTTATTGTTCTCCAACTTCTTCAGTGTGCAGCATCTTTTAGCTTGGTAATAAAGCTTCAGTGGAGACACCTTTTTCCCGTGATAACTCTTACAGGAGTGAATTTCCCTTCCTAGGGGTAGATTGCCTGTCACTCCCTGTTGTCTCCCTCCGTATGTAAGTAGGAGTCGTTTGTAAGTCGGATGTTTGTAACTAGGGGACCACCTGTACCTGCAAAATTTGCAAGCCAATACTTACCTTTCCCACTGCTCATGGTGCCAGATTGCCATTTCATACAGTAGAAAGATTTATCTGAAGTCTGCAAGTAAACCAACATTTCTGAGTGTGTTGTTGTCCTGGGTCCCCTGCAGGAGAGGACTGCTGACCTCTACTCAATACAGGTTTCAGAATATACTTAATCTCTCTTATTAATCTTTGCAGAAAAATACTATGTTGTCCAGTTCCTGGCATATATATTTCCCTATGTACTCCCTCCTTTGCCCCTGACCTCTCATAAATAGCCATTGTATAGAAGCACAAATCTCCCCTTAGTTTTCACACTTTTCTGCAGTAGGATTAGGTGGAAGGCTTAGAGCAGCCATTCTCAACTAGTTTTCCATGGAACCCTAGCATTTCTCCAAAGGTGGCTAGGGGTTCCTTGAGCTGTGGCTTACTCACCACCCATCTGATGGTGCCTAAATACTTCCAGGTGCAACACCACATGGCATGACTGCAAGGGTGACATTCTGCCTACCACTGTAATATGGGCATTTTTTCAATGATCCCCAATAGACTAATCTTAGTAGGTGTTCCCTGAGACCTGGAAATTCCTTCAAGGGTTCCTCTGGGGTAAAAAAGGAGAGAAAGGCTGGCTTAGAGTGATCTGTCCTCAATGTATTTAATTCTGCAACACAGCTAGCAGTCATTTCTGTAGTCAGCACACAGGAACAGGAATAGAGGGGATATCCTTTTGTTCCAAGACAAAAGGTTAACAGAAGTCCAACATTTTAAGTTGTCACTAGAATATAGTGGGTATAGTGGGTATAGAGGGGTATAGAGGGGGCATTATTTTATTGAGGACACTTGTTAACTGTAAGGACTTTCCTCATTTTGGAGAGATATTCCTTCCTTTCCTCTTGTATCCATGGGACAGGAAGTCAAGAGAAATCTCACTAATGGCACACAGATGGACTAACAAGGATTTTAACCTAGCCCCAATAAGCACCAAGTGCTGTATTTTGAGAGGATGGGGAGAGGAAGATTAAAGTAGCAGAATGGTGAAATGATATGTACATGGCAATTACTCCACTTACTATCAAGTGAATGCATTACTTTGCTTATTTGTTGATGTGCAACAATATAGCACGTCATTAAACTTATACGTTTACCATCTCATTGAACCTGCTTTCAATATCACTGAGATTTCTCTCCATGAGGCTTTCATATTCCTTCCGAATATCAGATAAGGCTTTATTCAGATCTATAGAAGGAGCCACCTCAACTTCAACGTTGACTTTGGTTCCCAACTGGGCTTGAAGGCTCACTATCTCCTATAAAAGTATAATAAATATAATATACATCTTATTAATTTAATCTGAGGAAAGAAACAGTTGTTATAGAAATACAAATTCTACACAAATAAATGTAAAACTGTTGTAGGCTTTATATTGCTCTATGGAAAGTTTCAAAGGCATCTAACACTTTACAGCCTGCCCATATGAAAACTGGTTTCCCCACTGTACAAGCTACTGCACTTATCAAGTGCTATGTGACAGTGAAAGCCTCTAACAATTGCGTCTTCTATAATGACAGCTAAAAAGTGGAACTTCAGTCTCTCAATCAACATTGACTATTTTTAATCCTTATGCTAGCCTTAGTACATACACAGAAAAGTATATTATATTTTCTTGTTTTGAACCTTTTTATTTAAATTTATTCAGTTACTTCCTGCTTTCCATGCCTAGGCAAATGATGTCATACATCCTAGGAGTCTTCAGGAGGGGAGGAGGGGTTTTCTCCGCTAAACACACCCTCCTGCCAAATGGAAGGGCAAATGGATTCCAGGAAGTAAATGTTACATGAATCATTTGCCCTTACTCTAGATGGTCACAGCCAGAAAGGCTAGGGGGGTTGTTTTGAATATAAAAAAATATCAAATAACATTTTTGGTTTGTGGGGCTCAGATGCAGTGTAGTCCCGCTTTAAATGTTAGCTCAACTCTAAATTTAAAGATCCCCTGCTCAATCTTTTTTTTTTTTTCTTTAGATAACCTCTGTAAACCAGAGGAAGGCCCCTCATGGAGAGGCGGAGATCTACTTGAAAAACATGGAAAAGGGGGCAGCTCTCTTTTTCAAGGTAATAACCCAGCAAGGCATCATTAAAAAGTAAGGAAGTTTTGAATACGTTTGGGTTCAATAGTAAGTAAAGCAGAGTTTTGGAGGCCTGAATAGGTAATTCAGAGTTTAGAAATCAGTAGTAAGTAACACAGTCTGAAGGGGTCAGCATTAACTAATACAGAATTCAGAGGCTGGTATTAGGTAATGCTGAGTATAGAGGTCAGAAGTATGTAATGTAACATTCAATAGAAAGTAATACAGAGTGCAGGGGCCAGGAGTATGTAACGCACAGCGCAAGCATGAGGAGTAAGTAACATATAGTTCAGAGGTCAAAAGTATGTAATGCACTATGCAAGGATGAGGAGTAACATAGAGTTCAGAGGTCAGTAGTATCTAATGAACTGTGCAAGGATGATGAGTGAGTAACATAGAGTTCAGAGGTCAGTAGTATGTAATGCAATGTGCAGGGGTCAAGAGTAAATAACGCAGAGTGCAGGGGCCTAGAGTAACTTATGCACTGTGCAGGGGTCAAGAGTAAATAACGCAGAGTGCAGGGGCCTAGAGTAAGTTATGCAGAGTTCAGAGGTCAGGAGTATGTAACGCACAGTGCAAGGATGAAGAGTAAGTAACATAGAGTCCAGAGGTCAGTAGAATCCAATGCACTGTTCAGGGGTCAAGAGTAAATAACGCAGAGTGCAGCGGTCTAGAATAAGTTATGCAGAGTTCAGAGGTCACCATAATTTACATCAGTCATCATTTTCCCCAAATTTGCCTTCTAACCTCTTCACTGGTTTTCTTTAGATGTTGCATCTCTTCCTCAAGGTGTTGTATATGTGAGCTGAGATTCTGTCTTTCCATGTTAATGGTTTGAAGTATGCCAATGTGTTCACTCAGATCCTTCTCAACAACTGTCCTCATCTGAAAATCCATTGCTTGCCTTCAACACAAAAATAAACATAAGATTATAATTTTTAGTAACTGAAGTGTAAAAGTTCATACCACTGAAAGTGCAAATTTTGGTAATAAAAGGAGTGAAATTATTGAATTACCTATCTAGATACAAGGTAGGTATATAGAGCAAAGGAATGGGGATTTTTAATGGGCTGATTAATACACAAATGTTTTTAAAATTTAACCATTTTTTATTTTAGTTAAAAATACTCAATAAAACCATGAATCTCATTAATATTTTGATCAACAAAGTTTACATATTCCATGTTACAATAGATGCGTCAATTTCGACATGTTTCAACAAACATTTTCGGCTTCTTCAGGAGTTTATGCATCAAATTGAATTGTATGGGAAACTATCTGTTGATTTTTAAAAATGAGAGTGATGAAAAAGATATTATCAGTATTTATATCACCAATTGGAGCCACATGTATTGATGATTAAGGCAGCTGAATAGCTGGCCACCGAGAGTACACAAAGTCCAGAAAAGAGGCCACAATCTATTAGTGATCACACCTACAAAGTGAGCCTGTAGGTAGGTGCAGTTTACACTCCCATCTGTAGGTGGCGCTGTGAATCTGATCGCTGTACACAAGCAATGTAGGTTGAGAAGACCTTTGTTCCTCTGCAGCCTCTGTAGGTGTCATCAGGAGAGCAGTGGTCTGACAGTTGGGGTCCCTGGATGACCCCAACTGCCATCTTCAGTGGCGGCCAATTAGAGCCTTTGTCTCATGTAGATATGGTTAATTGCCATGGCATACAGATGAAAAAGGAAGTTAGGCAGCAGCCCCTGAAACTTAATGGGACCCCATTGTAGGACAGAGGCATGTATACAGGGGACTCAGGAACATTATTTTTTTATGGCAGTCCAAAATTAAGTTGCCACTTCATCCCTTTAAACCCGAACAACTTTGAATTACACAGGTTCTGAGGCTAATTAAATGCAGATAAGGCACCAAGTAAGTTTAATTACCACCTTAATCAGCCACAGAACCTGTGTAATTCATATGTGTTCAGGTTTAAAGGGATGAGGTGGAAACCATAGTCCAAACACAGATTAAGGAACCAATTGTAAATGTTGACTCTAATCCCTGGTTCACACCAGTGCGTCTTTGAAATTGCGCTACTTCAGCATGATTTTAAATCCGAAAATCAGTGCGATTTTCACCTCCCATTTCAGTGTGGCTTGCGACTTCATTTACCAGAAGTCTATGCAAGTCACAATGAAACTTTTTCAAAGTCGCTGCGACATGAGTCTCGGTGATTTGAACGGTTCCATTGCTGGCAATTGGGTGTGACCTGTCATGAGATTTGGAACTGTCAATTCGCATGACAAAACGGGCCGATGTGCTAGATTTTTTTTTTATGCAACAATTTTACTGATGCTCTGTACAGGTTCTTGGATAAAGGACCTTTGTTTAAAATTGCATGGAGTCTAATGGTTTTGGACAATGTGTTGTGACTGTGTCATGCTTCTTTGTTAAAAGAAGCTGAACGATAATAATTATTTGTGATGATAGCATTGCATTTTATTTAGGTGAAATTTTGACAGTTTCACAGAATAGCAACTATCTCATTCGGCTTATAAAGAAATCGATTATTTACTATTCTTCCTTTATGATCCATTATTTTGGTATATACTCCATACTGCCCACAGGAAACAGTCCTTAAAGTGGTTATAAACCCTTACCTATACCCAGTGAAATGACTGGCCTCAAGTAATACACAGAGATAAAACAAATCCTTCTATATAAGTTATACCTGTTTATCTACAGTGTCTTTGTCCTACATCCATCCAAAGTACTAAATTTACACAGGATTTTCCAGCTCTGAAAAGCAGGGGGCTGAGAGCTGAAGTTACATCAGGGAGGAGAGCTCTGAGAGCTGATTGGAGGGAAGGGAAGGGACATCCACACAGCCCAAAGGAACAGAGCTGAGGCTGTCAATCAGCTGGATGTCCCACCCCTGTCACCATTTTTTTCTTGGTGCCAGGAAAACTTGTCAGAAAAGACTCAAACTGATAGCAGAAGAACAAGGCAGCCAACAGAAATTACACTAAGTGCTCTGGACGACACGAGTACACACTATAGAGGGATATGCTTTGTTCAGATTTCATGTCTGAGGTTTACAACCACTTTAAAAAAAAAAGGGGCCAGTGGGTCATGCTTGCCCTCCAGGGCTAAAACTTCCCAGTCCTCCCAGCCATTAGCTTTTTGAAGTAAGGTTGAAATTTGCATATCAGGCCGTCCATGTTTTACTGTATATGCAGGAATCAGAGTCTCCTATGACTGCTAAAGAACGTTTTGCTGTAGCTCTTCACATATGAAATGAAAGGTGTAAGGGATAACCAACTTACTTCTTTCTAAATTCATCAGCCACAATGTAGTAATTGCTGATCTCTTTTTCACGACTGGCTATATTTTCTGTAATTAGCAGTACCTAGAAGAAAAAAATAATCTAAGATTAGCATAAGGAGCCTTCCAGACTCTAAAAACAATTGCACTTATGGAATTTTTTATGTTCATGGTGTTAACATGGTGGCAACTGGACAGGGGGTAAAAAGATGTACAGTATGTATTAACGGGAGTAGTCTGGAAAGGAGAATCCACACTATATATACATTCATAAGTACAGGATTGGAATAAATAGCTTCACTGTGCTTTCATATGCATCAAATACAGGCATAGAGATGGTACGTTTGTAGGACTACATAATATTTTATGTTGTGTTCTATCAGTGCAAAAACTACAAATATACTGTATATGTAGTGATATTGTGGAAATTAACCCAGAAGCGCGAGGCGGCATGACGTCATATGACGAAACGGACGTAGGGCGGGGCAAGGACACTGTTTGACATTGCATGTGCCGGCTCGCGCTTGTGATCTATGACAGGTCCAGATGTGAGTGGCTATTAGCTGAGCATGATACTCCCTAGTGCCGGGCAGGCACTCTTCAAATGTGAGTGGATTACTGAGAAAATGTTTAACTTACCTGTGAGATGGTTTTATGCTATGCTCCTTCCTTCTGTTATGCTCCTTCCTTCTGTTTTGTTTTCCCTATGATTCGCTGTTACCTGTGTAAGGGGAATTTGACCGTAAAACGGTAACTGGTGATCGTTTGAAGATTTTATAGATCCTCTTGCTGGGCTATAATTTTATTAATCCATCGATCTGGTGAGTCCATTTTGGTGAGAGCGGTGAAGGATTCAAACAGCGGTGGAGCACTTGATGCACTTATAAATAGAGACATTTTAAAAAATATATATATTTTGTCATATTTTATATTTTTGCTGTTTTTCTTTATTATTAGCCTTTTTGCACTTTATCGATATTGCATGTAGCGGCGACACTTTTACAAGGTGTCCGCTATGTGTGAAAATTTGTTTTTTCCTCAGAACAGTAATGGGGTTCTGAGGGTTAATTGTGCAGGTTCACTTTGGCATCAGTTTGGCTGGGCTGTACTAGGGTTCTGCCTGGTAATGGGTACAGTGAGGTACACATGACAGGCTCAGAACCAGGCCTGGTTGGACTTTTTGAGTATCAGCATTCCCCAGAGCCAATCAGTGGGTGAGTCGGGCCCTGCTGAGGAGTCTGGGGAAGGGCACTTAAGGTGTTGAAGTCACGTGTTCGGGGGTTCGGCCGGAGCTGCCTGTTCTTGAATCTGGACCGGGGTAGCCCCACGAGGGGTCCTGGGCCCGGGAGCTTTTGCCGTCCCGCAACATGGTCATTCTGACTAGCCCCACAGACCCACTTGGTCTGGGGCAAAGGATCCATCTGTTCCCGAGTCTCAGAACCGGCTGGTCCGAGGCGCAGTAACTGAGGGAGAATTCAAGGCGTCCGGGTGCGCTCTAAACTTGGAGGGGCCCCGCAGCTCGTGTAAGCAATCGGGTGAGGACTCTTCGGAGAAGGGCCAACAAGCTGGCATCCCAAGAAGTGCCTGGTTGCTGGGTTGTCAAGGACACTAAAGAATCCACAGTTTCACAGTACTGCCAAGGAGACAGAAGCCGTTTCAGGTACTGAGAAAAGGTTCCTATTTCACTCTCGGTTGAGACTTTATTCAATGTCAGAGACTTTGCAAGCTTCCAGATTAAAGTGCTGACTGCCACAATCTCTGGCTAGAGATTTGTTCAGCTTTGAAGTGCCCAGCTGCGAGTGGCTACTCTCTGGGTTTGTGTTAGAGACTTTTCAATTGTCAGCAGTTCAAGGTGCCTGAGTTTCTTCACCCTTGCCCTCTGTTCCCATACAAGACTGTGTTTGTTGGATGTTACCCCTGCAAATAAAAACCTTCTAAAAAGGACTTTTATGGTGTCAGCGTCCAAAGTTGTTGGGTACTAACCCTGGGAACCCTTAGACCTGGAAGAACAAGCCAAGCGGAGGTAACCGGTAAGCCCAAAAGTCAAGGCCGCCCAATCGAGGGTTATGGCTGCTACGTGCACAATATAATTGTTTTGTTTTGCATGTTGATATGAACTAGCACTTTCATATATTACATATATTTTGGCATAAACGCTGGTATTATATATGTGACATTATAATTTTATATATATACACACACACACATGTTTTTGATTATTCACTAATATATATTGTAGTTTTCTAATTTTAGTGCAGATTAGCGCTACTCGTATTACTATATATTTTGTCTTTTATTGTTTTCCACAATAATAATGAGTAGCAGCTGTCCATTGAGGCACATTTCTGTGGCGCTGTTATTTTTGACACACTATTAATATAAAGACTGTGTGCACCTGTACACACACCCTGCTGGTCTCTGGCAAAACCCAGACACTGGGCTAGAGGCTAGCTCCATCCCACAATGCTTTGAAGCCTCTGGACTCTGGAACCAATATAGGAATATCAACACCTGGAGAAAGCTGAAAAGCCACCTTTCTCCACTCAGCATGAACATTCTGGAATCCCGCACTCTGCATTGGTGAGAACCCTGTGTGCTTTCTACCTCCATTTACACAGTGGTCGGACCTCACACTGTCACAATATTTATAGACAAACTTCAGGATTTATTATTTGTATTGCATACTTACATGACAAAATATAGTGAAGGTATGCATTATTCATACTTGATGAACAGCTGGGGGAACTGAATATCTCTGTAGTGTAGCGATAGTTACAATCTTTGGGGTCTTGCTCAGGTTTTATCCAAGCAGTCATCCTACTGCACATTGACCACAGAAGCCCCTTGCTTGAAACAACAATCAGAAAACACCTTGTAATTGTTGAAAAAAATACGAGGCGTCCTTTTAATGCACCATTTTTATCAATATATTTGCTTCATGTGAATGCACAGTGAAGCTGTTTATTCCAAGCATGTACTCAGTATGGAGTTCCTGGACTCTATCTTTAAATAAATGAAGGAATAACAAAACCCATGATGGATTACATACTAATGACCCTTATTTTTTCTATACTATATGTATCTTTATGATGCTGCCTCTGAAGGCATAAAAGTCATTCCCCAGTTATAGATCTATGGGACGCCTGCCTTTACATGCACATAAACTTTAATGACATCCCAGTCTTAGTCTGTAGAGTTCAATATTGAGTTGGCCCACCCTTTGAAGCTATAACAGTTTCAACTCTTTTGGGAAGGCTGTCCACAAGGTTTAGGAGAGTGTCTATGGGAATGTTTGACCATTCTTCCAGAAGCACATTTGTGAGGTCAGGCACTGATGTTGGATGAGAAGTGGAATTAGTAAATCAACCCCACTGACTCACAGCCAGTACTTAAATAATTCAGACTTTCCCCTTATGTCCCTGTATTTTTTTTAGGTCTGAGGCTGAAGAATATTAAACCAAGGATGTGATGCCACTGCCTCAACTCTCCACCTTGTCAAACCTGAGAATGCCTTGCCTTCCATGAGAAAAATACAAGCCGCTGAACAATCCATGCCATTAAATCCATGGAATTCACCTTTAAATTACACCAAAGCATTGTCTTACCTGGTCCTGAAGATCAGTAATCAATTGGAGGAATGGACTGAAGTCAGGGTGGACCTTGCTATTATTTTTGTCATACCATTCACAGATCTTCTTCTCTAGCATCACATTTTCCTCTTCCAGTTGTTTCACATTCTCCAAGTACGATGCCAGGCGGCCATTCAGTGACTGCATGGTTTTCTTTTCATTAAAGTTGAACAGGTTGCCATTGGTCCAGCCTGCGTGGCTTGCAGACCTTCTTATCTTGTGATTTCTATTAAATCCATACGCATTTCCAAAGCCATCTTTCTGACCAGAAGATGAGTGTCTGATATCTAATCCTCCAGAACCTCCATTAAATTGGTGTATTCTGTAGTACGGTACATTATGAGCAATACATGGGTTTGTTTTTGCTTCTGATAAAGTTGTGTGACTTCTGTACATGGGATAACCCAAATATTCCCTACAAGGGCTATAGACCCCATGAGGCGACTGGACAGTGTTGTAACTCATGATGCTCCTACAGCTCACTGGAGAAGCAAGAACAATACAACAGGTCAACCAGTCCTCCAAGTGATTTAGCTACTGTCCAAGGGTTGCATTTTATATCAAGTGTGAGCTAATATGAGGTCATATTTTATGTGGCTTGAGCAAGAAAATATTTTCAGCTTGTCTGGTGTAACCAGATGAATGTTTATGGATGGAATGAGCAAGCTTAAAAGAAGGCAGAGTGTCTGGACATCACCTTGATTTCTCACATTAAATAACACTTAACAAAATAGTTTACATGATAATAATTCTACAATGACCTCTAAAAATACGTAATACCTTGTTAGCCATCAATAATAAACACCATGTATTAAGATGCGACTCATACTTGTTTGTGTTATGAATTATCTTTAAAAAGGTTTAAGATGAATTAGTACATTTGTAACAGTACTCAACAGTGTTTTTAAAATATGCAAAATCTTAAAGTGGTTGTAAACCCTTTACAACCACTTTTTGCTACAGGTAAGCCTATAATTAGGCTTACCTGTAGCTACACTGGATATGTCCTAAACCTGCGCGGTTTAGGAAATATCCCCTGTATTTGCATGTGCCGATGTCATCGGCACATGCGCACTGAAGCAAACTGAAGCAATGGACCGTGCATGTGCGGGAGTGACGTCATCACGGCTCTGGCCAATCACAGCGCCTGAGTCCACTATACCCGGAAGTAAGTCCGGAGCGATGTCGGCCGCGGGAGCGGTGAACGAGGACCTATGCATACTATCTCATTATGCCTTTGTCTCGCAGGTTTTTTTTTTTTTTTTTTTTTTTTTTAGGGTTTACATCCACTTTAAAATGATTGGTTTCTCCTGGAAACCCTACCTAGGCCTCATGGACACTAGGTGTAAAAAATATTGCTTTTACAGGCGTTTTGGCGGGTTTTTTTTCTGCATGTAAATGCACCTCTATGTTAGCCTACGTGTCCATGCGCATATAGGTGTTTAGAGGCATATTAGAAGAGGAGTGTTTACAGGCAGAAAAAAAAAACACATCACCATCGCACTCATTAGAGGAGCGTTTGAGCAGAAAAAATGTGGAATGCACATAAATGTGTATAATCTCTAAATGCATTTAGACACATTGCCATGTTTATGCATTCTAATAGGAAGAATAAATGAATATTTTGGCCAATAGAAAGCATTTAGGCATGTAAACATGTGTTAAATATGTGGCTTTCACAGTGTTTTTTTTTTTTTATCTCCCTGCCTGGAGAAGGAGCTGAACAAATGCTCAGTGTGCATGAGGCCTAAGGAAATATGCAACTGTCATGCTGACTGCTTCTGAAAATGACAGTTGTATACAGGTGTGGACTGACAAGACTCAGGGCCCCCAGACCAAATAAAGCAAGAGCCCCCTGTCAGGCCCCGTCCATGCCCCACCCCTGGTCACAAATACGCCCCACCCCTGGCCCGCCCTACAATTTGCACAAATGAATAAAAGAATACAGTGTTACAAGTCAAATATATATATATATATATATATATATATATATATATATATATATATATATATATATATATATATATATATTGTAGCGGGTGCCTGTAAAGCAGGTTAAAATTTCAGGAAAAGTGATTGATGGGATATATGTTCCTCCACGGATTCTTAGATTTGCAATCTAAGATAACTCCAGCAAAGACTTCAGGGTAAAGGATAGTTCTTAACCCTGTATTGGTAAAGTCCATTTCGGGGCTGGTTTTATTGGGAGTCTGATCGAGATCCGGGTGGGACAGACTTCCAAGTCCGTGGACCGCAGTTTAAGGTTTTCTTTCCAGGTCTTGATTAAGGCAGCTGGTCCTAGCTCTGAGAGAGAGTGTGTGTCTCCATGTGAGGAGTCATCTAGGAGCATGGCTGCTCCTCCCTGATGTTGGATATAAAGGATTTGCATTTGTAAGGACACTTAGGCTCAATTCACATCTATGACACGCGTTTTACCGCAATTTTACCGCAATTTGCTTTTTGCATTTTTTTTCTTTTTTTTTACACTGTATATAGCTGGCTGCTAAGGATAGGCCGCCGTGTCCTTAGCAATCAGCTGACTTCTTGCTGAATGTAAAAAAAAAATTTTTTTTTTTTTATTTTACCAAAAATATGTAGAAGAATACGTATCGGCCTAGACTAAGGAAAAAAGTTTTTTTTATATATTTTTGGGGGATATTTATTATAGCAAAAAGTAAAAAATAATGTTTTTTTTTTCAAAATTGTCGCTCTTTTTTTGTTTATAGCGCAAAAAATAAAAACTGCAGAGGTGATCAAATACCACCAAAAGAAAGCTCTATTTGTGGGGGAAAAAAAGGAAATTTTGTTTGGGAGCCACGTCACACGACCGTGCAATTCTCAGTTAAAGCGACACAGTGCCGAATCGCAAAAAGTGCTCTGGTCTTTTGCCAGCCAAATGGTCTGGGGCTGAAGTGGTTAAGGACCTTCGGGTGCAAGCCATCTGGTCCCGGTGACTTATTAATGTTACGTTTTTCAAGTCTAAGAAGAATAAATTTAATACCTTCGCCATCTCTCCATCCTTAGTAACCAGATTCCCTTCATCATTCTTTATGGGACCAATATGATCTGACTTTTCTTTCTTACTATTTATGTGCTTTTTCTTACTCTACTCCACTATGTGCCTTTTGTGTTCTATCTTAGCCGCCCTGATTGCACCCTTACATTTCTTGTTGAATTCTTTGTAAAGTTGAAATGCTGATGATGATCCCTCAGCCTTGTATTTTTTGAAGGCCTTCTCCTTTGCTTTTATATGCATTTTTATGTTGGAGTTAAGCCACCCAGGACATTTACTAGCTCTTTTAAATGTATTTCCCATTGGGATGCACTGGCTAATGCCCTTATTTAATATGCTCTTAAAGCATACCCATTTCTTCTCCATGTACTTTATTCCTAAGATTTTATCCCGATTTGCATCTTCTAGCAAAGCTCATAGTTTATGGAAGTTGGCTCTTTTGAAATTCAGTGTCTTTGTATTCCCCTTATGCTTCCTATTAGTGTGATTTATACTGAAACTAATTTACCTGTGATCACTGTTTCCTAAATTGCCCTGTATTTCTACATCCCTATTTCCCTGTTCCCAATTCCCTGGGAATTGTTGCTGCCTCATACATTAGCTGTATTCACCATCGGGTTTGGGCCCCTTTTTTATTGACAGTACACACACATATATATATCTTGTGACATTGGGGGATGTCTAGCTCAGTGGTAGATGCCTTTTCAGTAACTTCACAGCGAACAGCAACTTTAGTTTAAGGGCATGGCAGCCCACTTTTATTAAAAAGGAACAAAACAAAAGGAAAGTTCATGCACTTGGATGCCCACACAGGGGTTCTTCTCCCAACATGCAACAACACATGGAAAATGCCAAGCCACCTGGCTCTCTTCAGAAGTATTACCACCTAGGCTTTTACACTTCAGCCCTCTTGGCCATATAACTGTACAACCACTGTACCTCTTTTCAGCTTCCTTGCTGCTCAGGCCTTCCACTTCAGGCTCTCATCTGTCTCCTTAGATGCACAGCTTCAACACACACAGCGTCTATCTGGAAAGCAGCCCCTCACTGCTCTGATCCTCAGACTTGGATCTTTGGCTTTCACTAGTGCACACCTGCACTCTGGGTGGAGCCCAGAACCCTAATCCTGTCTCTGCTATAAGCCCAGGATCCACCTGCTCAATCAACCAGCCAGACTCCTGGCTGTTCCCAAAACCCGGTCCCAGGATTGGAGATTTACTAGGACAGGGAACTGTACTGTCACAATATATATATATTTATTTTGCACTTTTTGGGCATTTATATTTCTCATTGATCCACAGAAGGGAGCCCACTTGTCCCATTGTTCTAGGCACCTTGGTGTACACTTACACACATGCTCCCTGTGCCTCCATCGGACCCTGTCACCACAGCTTCTGGACCAGGCATTCTCCATGGACCAGGCGCTCTGGCGGTGTGTGGTCCACACTAAGCAGATAGGTGAGTCTTGCAGGGATGGTTATCCTTACCTTCCCTGTATTTATTACCATTTTTTTCATTTTTTGGTTTATGGATGCTCTACCTTGACATACTTACATTTCTTTGTAGATGTATCATGCATACACCCCTGAAGATTGGATACATTCCATGAAACCTGTCAGACTTAACCTAGATACAATTCATACATACCTACATGATCTTTGGGTTCAGGCACTACCTTTAACTACAATTGCTATATTATGGTGATTTTTACCAATGAGCACATCGCTTTTGTATATCTTGTTTATGGTTTTTAACATGTAAATGACTTTGATACATGATTTGTAATATTAAGTGTCTTTATATGCATGTACTGTTTGTTATGTATCTACTCCATCATGGCAAACAATTAAATACTAATATATTTTTAGATTGACTCCTTTGATTAGCCACAATATATATACCTTATTCAAAGTCCCTACCTCTTTCTTATGTACCTGATTAGGGATGGAGATACCTGTTACCATGCGTCTCACTCAAAGCCCCCAAAAAAACCTTGCTACCTCTGGAATATGCTCTGTGCTGACTACCTCTACCTCTGGCCCCCCGTCGCCTAGCTTAAAAGCCCCTCTAACTTTTTTGGACATCTTCACTCCTAGCAGATCTGCACCCTCCTCATTTAGGTGCAGTCCGTCCCTTCTATAGAGCTGGTGACCAAATGAGAAGTCAGCCCAGTTCTCCAGAAACCCAAACCCCTCCTTACTACACCAGCTCCTCAGCCACTTGTTTACTTCCCTAATCTCCCTCGGCCTTTTTGGTCTTGAGGTATCGGTAGTATATCTGAGAATACTACCTTGGAGGTCTTTTTCCTCAATTTAACTCCTAAGTCCCTAAAATCGTTTTTTAGGACACTCCAACTTCTTCTGACTTTGTCATTAGTGCCAACGTGCACAATGACAGCCGGGTCTTCCTCAGCCCCTCCCAGTAATCTGTCCACCAGATCCATGATGTGCCGAACCCGAGCGCCCAGTAGACAACATACAGTTCAGCGCTTCATGTCTTTGTGACAGATTGCCTTCTCTGTCCTTCTAAGAATTGAGTCCACTACCACCAGAATCTGTCTTTCCTTTCCCTTGGCTTTACTCCCACCAACACTGGAGGAATTATTCCCCTGGCAGCTAGGGGGGTCACTTAGCTCCAGCAGTGCTGGTCCCTGACTGGTTTCATCAATGTCACTCAACGGGGCATACTTATTGGTATGTTTCAGCCCAGGACCAGCCTCCCTGACTCTTTCCTCTCTACCCTTCCTGACAATCACCCATCAACCTTGCTTCTAATTTTGACTGTCCTATCATCCTGGACCACAAACCTTCCTCACTGTGCTATAGGTTTTCTTCTGCACCATTGGCATGGTTATATCTTCTTAGTTCTCTCCATAAAATTGTCAGAAATTTAAGTAAGGAGAGGGTTATAGCTCCTGTCAGTTTATTTTTTACCATCCCTGTCCCATTGCAGAGATTTCCCTTCACTTCCTGCCCCTTAGCCAAACAGGAAGTGAGAGGAAATCTATGCAAATGAAGGGAAGCCATTGCTCCCCCCCCAGGCCCTCAGATCTAGTGTCCCCACTTGAAAATTTCAGGGTGAGTCTTAAACAGCAAGGGGCGTGGCCTTGACAGGAAGGGGTGTGTCATATTTAAATTAGGGGTGCACGAGTCATGCCTAGGGCAGCACAAAACCTAAATACACTACTGGGTACGATCCCAACTCTCCTTTAGTGTGGAGGGTCTTCTCAGTGTTGACAGTTGCTTCCCTAGATTCAGAACCTGGGCTTCCAGGGAAACAATGTGCTTACATTTTGTACCGCAATATTTGCCCTCGATCGGATGATCAAGGAACGCATACATGCCGCAAGATGTACACCGTGTTACATCTCCACACCCACCGGGCATCATACCTACTAATTTGATGGGGGGATTGAGGATTATACCCTGTCCAACTTAGCTAATAACTAGCTTCCTGACACTCAACAATAAACAGGTACTGAACAATACAATACACAGGTATTCAACAATACAATACACAGGTACTCACAGTCCATGTGCACTCACAGCACTCATGCACTCACAGTCCACGTGCACTCACAAAACACACAATACTCAGCTACTAACAATACACACACACTACACAGGTATTCACAATACACAGGTGCTCACAATACACACACACACACACAATACTCAGGTACTGTCATGACCTTGCAGTAATACTTTCATGACCTGTCTGTCTCTTACCTTGAGGCTTGTACTCTCACATCTGCATGCTTAAGTAATCTTCCCTCAGTGTGGCTATGCCCTAGCCTCAACAGGAACCACTATTTAACACCGTATTCTCCAAGCCTGCCTTACCGTGCAATATTGTGTGTTTGGCTTCCTGTTTCCTGCTTGCCGTGTGCTCTACGTTCGTAACTGTTACCGATCTTGGCGTGTTCCCGACTATCCTTTTCTGCTAGTTGCCCCGACATTTGGCTACCTCCTTACTATCCCTTTCTGTCCTGGGCTGCTGATTCCTCTCCATCCTCTTGTAGCCTACCGTGAGTTGGGAGACCTTGGGGGCCATGACCTGGAGCCAGTTGCAGCCCAGTCCATCCTCACCACTAGAGGCTCTGGTGAACACCTACTGGCTCTTAGATTCTGCACCTTGGGGAATCTATGCTCTAGCTCCCTGTGGGATCCATGTTGGTGCTTCAGGGGACCTGCCTTTCTGAACCACCGAGTTCCATCCGCAGCCCTCAGCCTTAGGGTCCACTACCTTAGCGGTGCACTCCTGACCCCAACGGGGTGCATCTGTCACCTGGTCTCAGGTGACCTGACAGGTACTCACAATACACACACAATACTCAGGTACTCACAATACTCAGGTACCCCAAATACTCAGGTACTCCCAATACTCAGGTACTCCCAATACTCAGGTACACACATTACTCAGGTACTCACAATACACTGTCAGTCAGGTTTTGTAGTTTGTGTCTCTGTGTCACTCTGCACAGCCTCCCCTTGTAATCTGACACTAGCAGTCAGTCACCTTTAGTGCCGCTGCTTCACTAATCTAATAGTCTCACACACTCTCTCCTGTGGTCTGCACTACCTCCTGGTTCAGTGGGATGTCCTCCCACCTCCTTTGTCCGCATCTGTGGGGTGATACTGTCCCTAGTACACCTGCTCCCGCACCATGATGTCCCGCTCTACTGCTGCTGTAGGTCCCAGCACTGACTTCCACATCAAAAAGCTCTGCAACAGCACCACCTAGCTGCAGAAGTCCGTATTTTTCATGCCCAGTGTGCATGAGGCCTACGGTTGCAGTACTTTTTGTCTTGTATCCCTGACTAAACTTCTCGAGAACTCTCTGCTACACTTATCCTTTTGATGAACAGCAGCAGTGTTCATCCTGCTTGTCAGGGCACCACAAGCATACTTTATAGCAGCCTGTTTGTAAGGATACTTCAAATACACCACCAAAGAGCAAGCTGAAAAAGCAAAGACCTTCCTTTCTTCTGAGAGACTACAATTTATCCCCCCCCCCCCCCACACAAGGTATAAAAAGCCATTGGTGCCATAAGGACCCATGCTACCGCCCATCACTCTGATTACCAAAAGAGCGGGTCTAAAGACTTAAGGGCCATATTATTTGGAATAAACCAAATACAGGATTTTTTTTATGGTCCTTTGAGACTGTGGTGGCAGGGGAGTTGTCTGACATGAATATGGTCATTCCTCTGCCCCTTTTCTGCCTGTATTCATAGAGCTCAATCCAATCAGAATTAGTTGGTTCTGTTTAAGTGTTTATAGTATACTGTAATCAGCTATCAATGTTTTGACTGTTTCTGCTTTCAGGGTTATTTGTCATAGTAAATTCCCTGCAGGTGATGAGTTTTTGTTGCTGAATGTCATTGCTATTAGTCTGTAAATAAAAGTGCTTAAAAACACACAGTCAAATAAAGCAGTTGAATCTGGTAACTACAAGAATGTTGGAGCCCAGGATGTCAGAGGTGTAGGAGGACTTGCAAGGTCAGGGCAACCAGTGGAGCACAGATACTTTAAGCGGCCCTCATAAGGGCAGTGCTACATTTGGGGGCTCATCAGGGATACCCCTCATGGGAAGCTCAAGCAAGCCATGTAACGAGTTCAGGACTAAAGAGAGAATGGACTCAGCTACTGCCATCAAATGGGGCTGAGAGGATGGGGGTCCACTCGAGTTGACTACAGTGGTGAGAATGCCCGGAGTTGAATGTCAGCTGGTGAGGAAGGCTGTACCGGAGCAACAGGCCTACCTTGGATATGACAACCAAGCCTAATGCAGGTTGTACTTACTCCCTGTTGGCGAATATACCGTCCAAGTTTCAGAAAAGTGTCATGATTTTGGCTGAGGGGCTAAAGGGATAAGTTGTATCACTACTGCCAGCAGGAGACCCAGATGAGAAATTTTCCCAGTTCAGGTCAGTAAGCCCAGCCTCAGAAGAAGTTGATGTCCCGACTGCGGACTGCCATCGACTTCATTTTATGTTGACATGAGTAAATTTGTCGAAAGCCTTATAAAGAACAGTATCATTTCAGCCTATCAAGGGTACAGAAAGCTGCAATTCTTCTCCGGAAGCCTGCCCACCCCAGGGGGAAAAGAAGGGTTTGGATGAACCAAGCCCTGCAAGCAGGGGATGAGTGGAGCATGCCTGAAGTGGTGGAGAGACAGAGGATACTCTCCGGAGCTCTTCTGAGGCTCCTTCCTCCATCATAGCTTTTGCCAAAATACTTGGTTCCATACTCGTGTTGAACCTCAGACAAAGCTGTTAAGAACTCCCCCTCTGTCAATTGGCAGTGTCATGTGATCCACTCCTGCCTGAGCATTGCATTACGGGATGGGAGGTCACATGCTCCCCCATTCCTGGAAGCACTAAGTATTTTGTAATGATTGACACAGATTGAAACAGAAGCAGTAGTAGAGATCTGGAGAGGTGAATATAAAGTGGTTGTGGGTTGGCTTTACACAGTTACTTTGCCCTGAATAGATAAGGTGACCATGACATTTTAAGGGACATTAATGACATCTCCTTAAAGTTGACTTGAACTCACAAAGCAGTACCTCAACAGTCTACCTTTTGTTTTAAAAACAGTACTGAATTTACTGTGCCGAGGAAAAAATATGCCTTGAGCCCCATAGTTGTATGTCTGCAGTGTGACATCATCGAAGATACTGTGCTTGTGACTGCTAGGCTCTTGAGATTTGGCGATGTATCTATTGTGCTTCTGCTTCATTAATTCTGTGGGTCATGTTTTCTCTCCACCTCTCCTTCTGCTTTTTGAATATTACCCCATAAGTCATCAGATCACCAGCCATCATGGGTGCAATATTGACATAACAAAGTCCTGCCTCTACTAAGATGGTCCCTGCTTTGCTTTGCTCACTACCCTGGCTCTTAAGAAGAGGGTTCGCCCTCGAAACACGTCAGCCCTTTTGGACATCTCCTGGTCTCCCGGCAGTACCGATGGAATTGCTTAGACCTTCAGGCATTCAACTTCACTTGCAATGATATGCGTTTACTTACATTACTGTCAGGGCTGGACTCAGCCCTTCCTTCTCTGAGCTGGCCACTCAGCTGTCGGTTGCCAGCTTCTATCTTTCCACAGTAACTCACCTGTTGATGATATGCTGCTTGTCAGTCCTGCTTACTTAAGCCGTCCAGCCTAGATGATCTCTGCCTTGGCCTGGTCAACATCACAGAGATTCTCTCCTGCGTGCCTGTTAAAGACTTGCTTGGCTGACGTTCCTTCTGGCTCCAGATCCTGCTTGCTGTTCCACTACACTAAATCCTGGCTTCCTGACTTTCTGGCTTGTCTGACTATCCGTTCGGGTTACAGAAATTTGGCTATGTTTTGACTACGTTTGTTCTATTTATTTTTATTTTAAAACAAGTGTGATTTAACTGTACTTCTGTCTCAGTCTGATTCATGGTTTCTGACAATTACGTTTGTGAGTATATTTATTGCTGTTTTTATCTTGGAATAAATCTTATTGAGGTAGTGCGCTAGGTTGGTGTGCCCTTCTCCCTTTATTGTTGTTTTTTAGTCTGAGGATTAGGGATGGGCCCGGTGTTCGATTCGAACCCATGTTCAAATCGAACATCGGCCGTTCGTCCGCTCGTCGAAACCAGAACTCTGAGGGCCGTTCGCATCAAATTCGTGTGATGCGAACGGTCCACAATGCACTGCGCCAGTCGCAGTGCATTGCTGGCTGATGATTGGCCAAGCATGCACTGTGAACCCGCATGCTTGGCCAATCATAGAGCCAGGGGCGAGGAGAGCAATAATTGGCCACAGGCAGGATGCCTGTGGCCAATTATAGCTCAGGGGGTTTAGTACACGGCCCACACTATATAAGGCCGCCACGCCGGCAGCCTTGTGTAGTGTGTTCCAGCGTTAGGAACAGTGACAGACTGTACTGTACAGTGTACACACTATATGAGCTTGTGATTCATTTCTGTGTGGGGAATAGTGTAGGGAAAGAGGAAAAATAGGCAGGGATAGTTTATTCTTCTCAGTGCTGTTCTTTAATCTCTACCAATCCAGCCATCTGCAGGAGTTAGTGTGTGTGCGTGCTGTGTGAGTATAGCACAGCAGTAGCACACTAAACCACCTTACCCTGTATCTGCCCTTCTGCCCTGTTGTCATCTAAGGCAGCCATCTGCAGTAGTTAGTGTGTGTGTGCTGTGTGACTATAGCACAGCACACTAAAACCACCTTACCCTGTATCTGCCCTTCTGCCCTGTTGTCATCTAATCCAGCCATCTGGGACATGAAATTAAAGCCGCAAGCAGTTTTAAATGGCTTCTTTTTTTCCTTTACAAATGTCATTTTGTGCAGGGACAGTTCTAAACACGGGAAACAAATGCCACTTCACAGGCATACTTTAGACACCCCCCAGATACCATATTTAAAGGAATATTTCACACTTTTTTTTTCACTTTATGCATCATTAAAATGACTCCTTCCGAAAAGTTTTTAAAACTTCCTTTTGCATTGATACATGTCCCCTGGGGCAGGACCCGGGTCCCCAAACCTGTTTTATGACAATACCATGCATATTGGCCGTTATAATTAGCACTTTAGATTTCGAACGTTCGCGTACATTGTAACTAATAGGGTTCTAATGTTCGCGCAAACTTTAGGTCCGTTCGCAGGTTCTGGTGTGAACCGAAGCCGGGGGTGTTCGGCTCATCCCTATTTGTGAGTATATTTATTGCTGTTTTTATCTTGGAATAAATCTTATTGAGGTAGTGCGCTAAGTTGGTGTGCCCTTCTCCCTTTATTGTTGTTTTTTAGTCTGAGGATACCCATTGTCATGAGAGGGCCTCAAGACCATTGGCGTTAGGAAGAGGCTTTTGCACTGTGTACCCCTGGGTCAACCACTGTGAGCGCAGGAGAATGTTTTTTTATTAGGACCTTGCTTTGAGCCTGCCCTGATCTATGTGTAGCCCCAGTCCAAAGCACTAACATAAGGAGAGCGGTTGCACGGACCTAGCTGTCACTTGTCACTGGCTCTGCTACCATTCTTACTCAAGTTGACAGAGGGAGAGGCACAACTATGAAGAGGAGACTGTTATTACAGAATTGTGGTTAGCCTATTTAAGCCTACACACCACACAAAAGAAAGAATGTGGACTGCTTGGACTGCTGTGAATGCTGGTGAAAACTAGGGATTGTGTGAGAGACCATACAGACTACGCCTGTTTTGTAGACTGGGGGGAGAAACTATAATTTCCCAGGTTCACTGAGCCTCTATGGGGAGAAAAAAAGAGAAGGATTGTTCCCAGGCTTAGGGAGATGGGAGGAGGAATTTGAAAGTGACAGTATGTGCATCTGGTTGCTGGCAAAACACTCACCACCTCTTCTGGAGTAGAAAGGGGCACAGTAGAGGACATTCCTGGTACCTGAGATTGTCATTGTCACTAACTGAGCTGATTTTGTTGAGCTGCTGACAGGGAACAGAGGGAGATCAGCAGTCATCCCAGGATTCAATGAGAGGTGACTGGCTAATTCCACTACATCCTGTTTAAGAGGAGCAGCATTGCATGTGTGGGTCATAGTGCCTGGATTTGGAATAACTGTATTCAGAATGCAGCAACACCAGCTTTGGGCCCCAATGTGCTGGCCAGTGCAGAAAGGGGATAAAGACAGCCTTAACGTCCCTTGTGATATTACCCCCTACCTTTAGTAATGGTTACCTCTTTGTTTCATTTACTTGTTGCCAAATGTATATTTTATTTGCTATTGTTTTACATACTGTAATTTTTGTGCAATTACCACTTTCTCTATTTCTTTAGACTTTTGGGATACTGTATTTATTTGCAATAATTATTCCACCTTCAGCCATGAGTTGCAATACATAAACTTGAATGAAGTATATTTTTGTGACACTTCAATAAAGCATAAAATAAAAAGTAAACTATGTGATGCTTTGTAACAACTCACCGCTATTTATTGCCCCTACACAATTTAGTGTCAAGTCGAGCATGCGTTTAAGGCTGTATTCACACCTAAGTGTAATTTGATAGTTTTTCTGGAATTTTTTTTTTTGTGCGTGTTTATGCATGATTTGCATTGTTTTTGAGCTTTGGCATTTTTTTTATTAGCCAATAGAGAAAACTATCATCTGTTGCATCATTTACTGCAATTTTTTTTCTGCTTTTTTTTTTTTTGTAAATCTTTACTTTATTTTATACATAATTTCACATTTAGTTACATCATCATTCACAATACGTTCACAATATGTACATTCCAATTATTCCAACCTTTATATCCATATCACTCTATACATTTATAGAACCTTATTTATCCCTCTGCTATCCTTTGGATATATTCTTTCGTTCCTTTCCCTATCTATCTCTATCTATATTCATTTAACATTCCCTCTTTCATGCCACATCCATACAAAACCTAACAAAAGAAAAAAAATATATATATTTTTTTTTTCTTTCCCCCTCTCCCCCTCCTGCCCTCTCCTCCCCTCCGTTTCTTTCACTCCTTGCCCTTCCCCTCTCCATCTCATCCCTTATGTTCCTACTGATGAGAACAATGAGGTCTTATAGTCTTCCCACTGTTGCCATATCTTTATTTTTTTTTTTTTTTTTTTCTTTTTTTTTTTGCCAGCTCAGTTCAACTTTCCAAACGGACCTTACTCAACATTTTCTGTTCATTTCGTCCGTTTTAATGTTTACATCATTGTGGCATTTTCTTGTTTTCATTTAAGTCTGTAATACACTTCAACACTAAAATTTAGCTGACAACTTTTTCTGTTTTATTTCCCCACCCCCCACTTCCCGCTCCGCTTGCTGTGCCCATTGACTTGGATTTAAACCTGGCTCTCGATTTTAAAGTCGGGTACTTCAACTTTTACCCTATGGACGTAGTGCTTCTGCAAAACTCCACGTCATTTTAAACTTTTTTCATCTATCCCACTTCTCTACGAAACCTCCCAATTCCTCTTCCGGGTTTGTTCTAAGAGATTCCATCAATCGTGTATTCTCGACAATATCTATCCACTCCCATATTGGTGGACTGTCTTGTTTCCTCCAGTTCCTTGCTATCTGGCGCTTGGCAGCATTGAGTAGATGCGGTACCAGGGAGCTTTGATAGTTTTTGATAGTTCCTTTGGTACCATGGAATAGGATCACCCATGGGTCCCTTTCAAGGTTAATTCCAGTAATCTCCTTGGTGTAATCTATTATTCTCCTCCAATAAGCTTTTATCTTATAACAGTCCCACCATAAATGTGCCATCGTCCCCTTTTCCCTGCAGCCTCTCCAACATTCGGCTGATCCTCCTTGTGCAAATTGACATGTTTTGGAAGGAGTTAAGTACCACCTTGATAGGCACTTAAAATTTGTTTCATAAGCCCTAGAATCCACTGCAGAGCTATATGTTAACTTAAAAAATTTTCTCAGTGTTAATGTGTCAGTTTTTGTGCCCAATTCCCTCTCCCACTTTTGAATGTATGTAGGTATCTCCCCTCCCTCCACTCCCTGCAGGAGCCTGTAGATCTTCGATATTGATCCTTTGGTATCGTTAGCTGTAACGATACGCTCCAATCGGGTCAAGTCATCGTTTTCCCTAATTGGTTGGGGCAAGCTTCTGACAAAGTGAGACAGTTGGGGATACCTCCACCGACTCATATCAAAGAGATCCCTCCTACTTTCTAAATCATTTAGTGTGCGAATTTTCCCCTTGTGTAAAATATCTTTCAATTGTGCCCTATTATCTTTAATCCAGCCCCCTCCCGCCATTTTGTTCCCTGGTGCAAAGTACGCATTGTTTTTTAGTGCTATTAATGGGGAGTTATATTTCACATTGACAGATTTGTGAATTTTATCCCATATTTTTAGTGTATTTGTGGTCATCATGTTTGTGCCCTCGCTCAGTGTTGTAAACTTTGGGGGATTCCAACTGTCATATCCTAGTTGTGAGTTGCTGAGAGTTTTTTCTAAGTTAACCCATCTTTTTTTACTACTACTATTACTCCATTCGGGGATTCTCGATAGGACCGTTGCGTAGTAATAGTTTACTAGATCAGGTACTGCTAGGCCACCTCTTTTTTTTTCATTCTTCAGTAAATAGAGTGAGATTCTGTGCTTCTTATTTTTCCATATGAAGTTCATTAGGATGGATTTTAATTTATTGAGGTACAGCTGTGATAAAGGGATGGGGAGCATTTGAAATTTGTACGTGATTATGGGTAACAGTGTCATTTTTACAGTGTTTATACGGCCCAGCCACGAGAGAGGTCTTGTAGAGTAATCTTTACTTTTTTTTGCTATCTCATCTAACAGCGGGATATAGTTAATTCTATAAATTTCCTTATCTGATTTAGCTAAGTTGATTCCAAGGTATTTAATTAGTTTTTTCCATGGGAAGGCAAATTGCCCCTGTAAATTTTCCTTATCTTTTTTGGTTACATTTATATTTAGAATGAAAGATTTTGAATTATTTACTTTGAAATTGGAGATCTCTCCGTATTGCTTCAGGGTTTGCATTAGATTGGGAAGAGTTCTTTGTGGGTTGTTTATATAAAATAGAATATCGTCAGCGAACGCTGCCACTTTATGTTCGTCGCCATTCACTGCAATGCCCTCGACACCTGAGTTGTTTCTAACTGTCGCCAGGAGAGGCTCCAGGGAAAGAATAAAAAGGAGGGGGGACAGGGGACATCCCTGTCTCGTCCCGTTTGTCATACGGAACCGGGCAGATGTTACTCCGTTGACTTTGACCCTGGCTTCAGGGTCATCGTATAAAACCCTGATTTTTTGTAGGATTTTTGGTCTAAAGCCCATATGGGCTAATGTTTGAAATATGAGTCCCCAGTCTACCCTGTCAAATGCTTTCTCAGCGTCTATTGACAGGAATAGACCTGGGGACTCGGCCTCTCTAGTTCTCTGTAGTAGCAGCAGCGTTCGGACTGCGTTGTCCCGCCCCTCCCTCCCGGCCACAAAGCCCACCTGGTCAGGATGGACCAGCGTGCCCAAGTACGACCTGACCCTTTCCGCCAGGATCTTAGCGTATATCTTAGTATCGGCATTAAGAAGTGAAGTCGGTCTGTAACTTGAGCACACTGATCCCTCCTTTACCTCTTTCAGGATAACCGTAATATCAGCCGATAGGGAGTCCTTACTCATCTTATATTCCACCCCCAATCCGTTGAAGTAAGCGCATAATCTAGGGATTAATAACTCCTGGAATGTTTTATAGTATGAAACCGTAAAACCATCCGGGCCTGGGCTTATCCCGGATGGCGAGTTTTTTAGGGCCTTTCTTACTTCCTCTTCTGAAAATGGTCTCTCCAGGTCCTCCGTATCGTCCAGAGGGAGCCTAGGCAGCCCGGCTTTCTCTAAAAAGGATTTTATTCTCTTTATTTTTTCATTTTTTCTCGGGATGTTTTGCTCGGCTGCGTAAACTCCCTCGTAGTATTCTCTGAAGGAATTTGCTATATCACTCGATTGAAATTTAACCTCTCCTGTCTTATTTTGCATTTTCTCTATGTAATTTCTTGTCTTTTTTTTTGTAGGGTTTTAGCTAAGTGTTTACTTGATTTGTCTCCCCATAGATATCTTTCTTTTACTATTCTATTAAAAGTTCGCTTCGTTTCCTGCTCAAATAAGTCCTTTAGCTCCTCTCTCATAGATGTTAATTTTAGAAATAGCTCTTTATTTTGGCCCTTTAGTTGTTTGTGTTCTCTTTCGAGAAGGCTTATATCTACCTTTAGGTCCTCCATTTTCTTGCGGTGTTCTTTTTTTTTCCAGGCGCCCTTTGAAATAAAACTCCCTCTTATAAACGCCATATCTTTCTTATCTGATTCTCTAGATTTTTTTCTATGGTGATCCTTTCCTCCAAGGAACGCATCTCGCTCATCTCCACGATCCATTCTTCTATTGGGGGTGTTATGTTTTTCCTCCAATTTCTCACAATAATTGTTCTAGCTGCTGTTAAGCAATATTTTAATATCCCTTCTTTTATACTTTTTATCGATCCCGGTATCATTGATAATATTGATATCAGTATATCGGGTTGTATATTTATGTCTGTTATATCTTGGTATATTCTATACATTTTCTCCCAAAATACACAGATCTTTGGACAAAAGTACCAAATATGAGACATTGTGCCGATTGCTCCCTGACATCTCCAACAGGTGTCATCGTTCTCTGAATTTATGTTATGCATGTCACTCGGGCATATATACCATCTCGCTAACAGTTTATAGTTCCTTTCTTGGTGTCTGTTGGAGATCGACATTTTGTGTGTTAATATAATTGCTTTGTTCCATTTGTCTCTAGGTATAGTCATATCTGCTTTTTTTAGCTTTTCCATCAGCTTTTATTTATTTTTGTATTATTATTATTCATTCATTCTTTTTGTTGTTGTTATGGTAAGGGGTTAGAGTTAAGGTTAGGTTAGGGTTAGGATTAGGGGTTAGGGTTATTTTTTTTATTTCTTTTTTTATTAGAGTTAGGGCGTTAATACCACTACTACTAATAATAATAATAAATGAATAAATAAATGTAAAATAAATACACAAATTAAAATAATCATAAATAAATAACAAAAGAAAAAAATGTAATAATAAAGAATAATTAAATCCTAAGCCTAAAAAAAAAACATAAATAAATAACTAAGCACCCTAAACCTAACACAAAATAAATAAATACATTATTATTATTATTATTAATATTAATAACAACAATAATTTTTGTTCGGGTTTGGGTGTTTATTTAATATTATTATAAATAATAATAATGATGATTGATTTAATTTATTTTTAAGGTTGGGGTTAATTATTATTCATTTATGTATTATTTATTTATGTATTTATTATTTATGATGATTTTTAGTTATTTGTGTATTTTTTTATATATTATTACTTTTTAAAATTTTTATTTTATTTGTGCAGAAAATAGCGCAAAAACTTGCAAATGCGGACAAGAGTGAGCAAATGGTGTGTTTCCATTCATTTCTATGAGAATAAAAAAGCTCCAGAACTTTTTTGAGCTTCAAGCATTTGGCTTCAGGCGACTTGGAGTAGAGATGTGAACCAACTCCATCGAGAATAATTGTTTTTTTTCTCCTCCAAGCTTCAAGCTACAAAATGCTCAAAGCGTGCAGGCTGGTGTGGAGTCCTCATTCTTCTTTCTGGCCTTTTTATACATTGACAGATCCTACCAATGTGATACTAATCATTAGAAAACATTTCTTTATCTTCAATCTCTAAGCATTATCTTTTTCCAGAAAATGGTGGCTCAAGTTGCTGTCTGCAACAAAAAGTGTATGATTGTATTATTGTAACCTAAAGTGAAAACAAAAAGTCAATATCCCTACTTAGAACAGTGATAGCCAGTGCCAGATGAGGCTCTAATTTCTCAGTTACTTAGACATGGCTTGCACTAGACAATTCTGAATATTTTCTTCATTATGCACATTTTACAAACATGAAGCCAAGCTAAAGGCTATTGAATTTACATTTCTCATAACAAATTATTAAATTAAATAGCATCTCCAGGCAAAACAAGAAAATGAATCAGCGACCTGTTAATTTTATTAAGGAAGCAATACAATTGCACTAATTTTAGAAAGCATACCAAACCTGCCTTCAAAATAGCTAAAATAAAGTGGCTAAAATAAAGTGGCAAACTGGACTTTACCTTATAGATTAGGCATCCCTAGGTGCCATCATGCCCATATGTCCTGTACAGTATGCCACAGCCTAAAGGACCAGGGCTATGTAAGCTGCAAACCTTATCTCCCCCATGGCTGCCACCTATGGAAGGTGGAAACTCTCAGTTTGTTTTATATTTATATAAAGGCTATAATTTTTTGGAGAGGGGTGTATTTATAGTAGTTTTTTTATTGTTCTTTTAGTGTTCATAATATTTGCGTTTATGTTTTTTGTATGTTTGGTTATTCATGTACTTTCACTTTACAATTATTCTTTTTGCTTTTTTTTTTCTTTCTTGAAAAAAAAAAACCCTTAAAAATAATTTAACAAGTTTAACAAGGAGCCATTTTTTCCACCCAAGAACAGGCCCAGGATAGTTAAAAGGAGCTTCTACAGTATTTTATTTAATAATTACACCCATAAAAACTCCATGGCAAAATGTTGTGATTTTTGGCTATTTAAGCTGCAAATATTGTCTCCTCCATGGCTGCCACCTTTGGAATGCCCTTTTATTTTTACCTTACCTTTAGTACTTGCTTGGGGAGTGGAATATTTTTAGCCCAATTAATTTAGCACTAAATTACCAATTTTTAGCCATCAACAAAATTTTGCCTAAACGGAAACTCTCAGTTTCACTCATTGAGCTGTTTATGAAAAAAAAAAACACAATTTTTAAATATTTATTTAAAGGCTGTAGTTTTTGGGGGAGGAGGTATAATTAGGGTATTTTCCCATCCTTCCTCCCCTTCCTTTATTCTCTTTTTTTTCCCCCTCTTTCCCTTGTTTCTTCGCAGTAGGAATTCCTAGTAATGCCCTGTACACAGGGTCGGAAAAAGTCTGATTGGATTATGTTGTCGGAAAATCCGATCATTTGTGGGCTCTTTCGGACTTTGTTGGAAGTTTGAGAGCTGGATCTAAAATTTTCCGACAACAAAATCCAATCAGACTTTTTCCAATCGTGTGTAGAGAATTCCGACGCACAAAGTGGCACTCATGCTCAGAAAATTTTTGGAGACAAAAGCTATTAGCTACTGGTCTCTACGTAGTCCCGTTATACGCCCCCTTGTTCCGAACGATCGGATTTTCCGACAACTTTGTGCGACCGTGTGTATGCAAGACAAGTTTCGGCCAAAATCCCAAAAAATCTGACAGATTTTGTGGTCGGAATTTCCGACCGTGTGTATGGGGCATAAGGCTAGTATCCTGACAGTGGTACTTGTTTGTTAATATTATAAACTGATATATACCTGTTTGGGGGCTGGTGTGCAGTGTGTGTTTTGACTGCTGTTCTTGATACCTGCCCCCTTCAGAATTGGAGCTCATGGGATGAACGAGTGAGGTGCAGGTTATCACTCTTTATGTTTGTTGGGTGTATGTGGTTGTATATATATATCCTCCCCCCCCCCTCTTTTTTTGCAAATATTCTATGTGGGTGAGATTGAACTTGTATACAATTATATAAGTTTTTTTCTAATTATCATTATGGTTCTTTTGTAGAACTAATAAGAATTTCTGACACTCATTTAAACCATAAAAGTCCTGTGGAAGTGGATTATTCCATGAAACGTGTAGACTTTGGCTCTCAATTTATGTAGTCTATGTATTCATATCTGAGACATTGTTTTGTCAACTTGCCATGTGAGACTTTATCTAATGTATGTTCTTATTGCCCCATTGGCCGATTTTTATTGAAATTGTGTAATAAAATATATCATTATTTTATTGGATTGCCTGTCTGTAAGTTTACTATTAGAGGTATATTTAAAGACCACCTTTTTTGCATACTATAGGTTTTGTTTCACAACATTTTGGGAACAATACCTCCTCTAGTGCTTCTAGTTTTATTAAGCCCAGCTTCTTTCTTTTAGTATTCTTTGTATTTGTTTTTTTGTTTATTTATATATGTATATACATTATATATTTATGTGCATTTGATTATTTGTGTATTTTCACATCATAGTTTTTATTTTCCTTTTATTTATTTTTTTTTTTTTCTTTCTGTGAAAATTTTTTAAAATAACTAATAAGGTTACTGAGGTTTTTTCACATAAGAACAGGTCCAGGTTTGTTAAAAGGTGCTTCTACAATTTTTTAAATGCTAATTGCATCCATAAAACCACCAATATGGCAAAATGCCACAATTGTTTTCATTTTTTCTCATTCCTTTTTTTTTCTTCATTCCTTAAAATTACCCCCTGAGGAAGATACGAATTAACCCCTTGTATCGACACGCGTAGGGGAAGGGGACAGGACGGAACGCTAGTCAGTGCACCCACTAAGGACGATCAGCATACCACCCTGATATCAGCTGCTACAGCTTTTTTTTTATGCTATTTTAGAGTGGCGCCCTGACGCGCCATGCAAATGTGAGCACCCTGCAAGGGATTTTTTACTGTGTTGAGAATAAAAGTTTTAATATACTACACTATGAAGTCCTCTTTTTTCTATTGGTATTACTGAGGCAAAAAAGGGACTCCATTACCATAGTGAAGCACAGAGTGAGGCCACCACAGGAATCCGGGATTTAACACTGAACCATTTACAGGTTCCTATGCGTGTATTGACCAAGCCTAATCAGCAAGGTCACATGCTCTTAGGTGAGCGGCCATTACCTGGGGGGAACACCTGAGTGCACATGCAGCACCTTAATATTGGATTGATATCACAGCAACCACTGAATCGCATGAATCGCATGGATTACATTGGAGCACTTTTGAACTTTTTGTTGATTGCACAGCACATTGTGGCACTTTTTTCTCACATATATATATATATATATATATATATATATATATATATATATATATTTGATTGCACAGCACATTGTGGCACTTTTTTCTCACATATATATATATATATATATATATATATATATATATATATATATATATATATATATATATATATATATATATATATATATATATATATATATATATATATATATTTATTTTATATATATATTTATTTATATATATTTTTTATAAGGATTTTTATAGTTTGGTTCACCATTATATTGGTTTAAGGATTTTATTGATTGCTTTTTTTCTCACCATATGGACGTTTTATCATATCCTGCATCAAAGCACTTTATTTGGAATATTGTATGTATTTTAGCACGTTATCACTTTATTGCTGTTGTTATATAGCACATTTTTCGTTTCACTATTTGGATTTTAAGTTTGAAAGCGCAGCGTACTTTAGAATATTGGATTGTCATAAAAAGTGTTTGGGGACCCGGGTTCTGCCCCAGGGGACATGTGTCAATGCAAAAAAAAGTTTTAAAAACTGCATTTTTTTCTGGAGCAGTGATTTTTTTTAATGCTTAAAGTGAAACAATAAAAATGAAGTATTTCTTTAAACATCGTGTCTGGGGGGTGTCTATAGTATGCCTGCAAAGTGCAACATTTTTCCCATGTTAATGAATTGTCGGGTTTCGGCAATATAGATAGAACTCATTGAATAAAAGAGCATAGGACCCCCCCCCCCCCCCAGTCCATTACCAGGCCCTTTAGGTCTTGTATGAATTGCGTGGGGGTCCCCCTAAAATCCATACCAGGCCCTTCAGGTCTGATATGGAAATTAAGGGGAACCCTGCGCCAAATAAAAAAAAATGGCGTAGGGGTCCCCCCAAAATCCATACCAGACCCTTCAGGTAGGGGTACAATGTACCCATTACCAATTCACACGAAAAAACGTCAATTTAAAAAAAAATATTTGCATTGATACATGTCACCTGGGGCAGGACCCGGGTCCCCAAACACTTTTTATGACAATAACTTGCATATAAGCCTTTAAAATTATTACTTTTGATTTTTCATGTTAGTGTCCCATAGACTTTAACGATGTAGCGGCAGCTTTCGAATTTGCCACGAACACCGCATGTTGTTCGCTGTTCAGTGAACAGGCGAACACCCGATGTGCGAGTCGAACTTACGGTCGACTCGAACATCAGGCTCATCCCTACCTACCACAGAACAATGACGTTACCATAACCATTAGCGAACATTTAGATCTTTCTAACACCAGGAATATCAAATCTTTTAATTTGCTAAATATTTAATACTTGATGAATAGAAAATATAATGAGAAAAAAATACAGACAATATAGCACATTTATTTTAATTACTGCAAAAATGAGTAATGCACAATTATAAGTAGGAACCAATTTATTTAATCCATTTATATAGAACAATCAGAAAGAATAGTCAGTTAATGAAACAGACATGATGATTGTTTTACCTTTATTGTATAGTACTTTGCTCTTTGTGTTTTTGTGTTATAACTCAAAATATCAAATATATTCAAGACATACTTGGACTTTTCAGGTGCTACAGAGATGCATTATGCATCTCTCTTGGTTGGGGAACAGGTGATGAATGACCCTGATTATCAGTGTGAACAATGTCCTGGCAGCCTTGCTGGTCAAGAGCTCTCCTTTCCTCCTGCAGACACACTGTTGGAGGAAGGGAATGCCAATAACCGGCAAGTCTGTTTACATGTGATCAGCTGTGACTGGACACAGCTGATCAGATGGTAAAGGGCTGCGGTGATTGGCCTTTTACCCCGATCTGTGATTAGCTGTGTCCGATGGCCTGATGCTCACCGCAGGAGGTGCGCAGGGTGCAGAGTTCTGGGAGGACATCTATTGATGCCCTCCCAGAACTGAATGACCACACTGTAGCTGGCATTCAGCTATAGCAAAGTTGGCAAGTGGTTAAGTTCTGATTAGTGTTTGCTTCTGCCTGCTGCTAGGGAGTTCCCTTGGTAATAGTGTTGAAAGCTGCAATAATCTGAGTTATTAATATTTTTATTCTCTTTGGTCAACTAATAGGAGTATTATTGCCAATAGTGCAGGCTCGTAGAAGATATAAATATTCAGGCATGGCCTAAGTCTTCCTCCTGGCCTCCTACCTGTAGGACAAAAGCCTGCTTCCTGAAAAGGGTGACCATGTGAATTGATAGCTGAACAAGGGGATTGAAGCACCTTTAAGAGACTTCAGCCTAAATGGGGTTCTGGAGAATTTGGGTAGAAGCTTGGTCCTTGACTAATGTGTGGTGATGTCCCCCCAAGGAGTCGGTAGCTGAACCATCCGGCACTTGGCAGCCAGGAGGTGAAGTCGCAGAATGCTGGGTTGGCCAAAAGGTCCTATATGTGTAAAGGCTGTAAGTACTTTTAATCCCACTTTTGGAGTCTGCACATCTATGAATATCCTGTGACCTAAGAGTCTCTCTTAGAAGTTTGAATTAGATCTAAGAAGCTCCTTCCATGTTCTAAAAATTTACTTCTGTACACATTACTCCACTACTGCCAAAGATCTGACCCTAAGGTGAAATGCTAGCTCACCCTGCCTCTGAGGTTCCTCATATACCTTTGGAGGTCAGGGGCTGCTATATTGAGGATGGCAGAGAAAGGTGTCTTATGAGTGGTCGTAATTGCAATCCAGCCCTGATTCTGATCGTATGAAGCACATTGAATGCACACAACAACATGTTTGCTTTGTGCAGAAATAAATTTATTAGGAATAAGAGTATTACAGAGCTTCAGAAAAATAATTTTTCAATCAAAAATATTGTGAACAGATGAACTGAAATTTTGGCATAAAGGAAATCTTTACTGAGGAAAATATGAGGGACTATCATTGCTGACATCTCCTGAAAATATCAGTTGCCTGGGTGGCACGCTGATTTGTTGACTTCAATACTAGTATCTGATGGACTGCTAAAAACAAAAACAGATTGTAACATATTTACATATGACTTAGCAGTCCTTTAAAAAGTAATTTTGAACTCAAAATAGATTGGAAATGCGATCAGCACGAATAAAGATTAATGTGCATCCAAGGAAAGGTAAAGCTGTCACCAGCACCCATTCCCACTGCCTCTTACCCTCCAATATGGACCTCCACCACGGAAGGTCAAACATGCAGCTTTCAAAGCAATACTGAACTGGCGTTCTTGGAGATTAATTACCATACTATTCTTGCTGGAACACTACTTCACTGCCCATTGCTTCCTTAATTTCTCACAAATGGTGTGAGGAAGAATAGAAGGAGCGTAACATAGTGTAGCATTTTCAATAGAAATGTAGTAGTAAAAATGAATACACTCACTTCATTGGAATCATAAACAGGTTTTGGAATAAAGCTAAAGTTCCCAACCAACAAAATGTCAGCCGCATCCCGATGCACAATGACGTCACACGTCACAAACTCCACCTACGCGTTTCATCATCAATGACATCGTCAGGGATTCCCCTGAGGTCCATATTGGAGGGTAAGAGGCAGCGTGATGGCTTTACATTTCCTTGAATGTACCCTAATCTCTATTCGTGCTGATTGTAGAGTTGAGAATGACTTTGTAAAGGACTGCTAAGTAATATGTAAATCAGATGTTACAATCTGATTTTGTTTTTAGCGCTGCACCTATGATGTAAATGTTTTACTCATGTTGTTTTTCCAGCAATAATGTGTCAGCAACTTTTTTATTTGTTGTATTTAACCTAGCGCAGCCTAATAATAATTATTTTGTGTTTCACACTGCTTAGATTACAAAAATTCACCTATAGTGTTATATATTTCAGTGCTGCTACTTAAATAATAAATAAAAATATGTGACATTAATATTAGTGTACCAACCAATAATCAATTCCACAGTAGCACAACCACTGCTACTATGCAGTGAACAATAATATATTTTCAAGTGATATAATCAAAACGTGAAAATAATACAAAATATATAAAAAAATCAAAATCATATGAATAAGTCCATACAACAATCAAAATAACAGTGTATAAATCAAAAATAATACTTCAGAGTGATTCAATTCAGGAAAGTTTGTGGTTAAGACCCCTTTCACACTGGGGTGTTTTTCAGGCGTTTTTCAGGTGCTTTAGCGTTAAAAAAAAGCGCCTGTAAATCACCTGAAAGAAGCCGCAACTGCAATCCCAATGTGAAAGCCTGAGTGCTTTCACACTGAGACCTCTTTCACACTATGTCGTTTTTCAGGCACTTTAGCGTTAAAATAAGCGCCTGTAAAGCACCTGAAAGAAGCCGCAACTGCAATCCCAATGTGAAAGCCAGAGTGCTTTCACACTGAGGTGCTGCGCTGGCAGGGCGTCAAAAAAAGTCCTGCAAGCAGCTTCTTTGCAGCGCTTTTGGAGCGGTGAATACACCGCTCCTAAAGCACCCCTTCCCATTGAAATCAATTGGAAGCACCTGCAAAATGCCTGAAAAGCGCCTATAAAGCGCTTTTGGCATCAGCGATTTGTGAGCACTTTTAACCCTTTATTTGGCCATTATCAGGGGTTAAAAGCACCCCACTAGCATTCGAAAAACGCTGGTAAAGCGCTGCTAGTTTAAGCAGCGCTTTACGAGCATTTTTCGTGCGCTTGCAGTGTGAAAGGGCTCTTAAAGCACTTGGGTTTTCACATTGGGATTGCAGATGAGGCTTCTATCAAGCGCTTTACAGGTGCTTTTTTTAACACTAAAGCGCCTGAAAAACGCCTGAAAAACGCCCAAGTGTGAAAGGGGTCTAACAGTCAACTCTCATGTGAGTAGAGCCAGGAATAATACACCTTATACCCACCACCAGTGTGATTAAATAGAGCCATATCCCCTATGGTAATACACTCACCAGATTGAATTGCCTTTCACTCTCATGAAAAGTATTAATGGGCCTAATGTACTATTGGAGGCTTTTTGTTTTCTCTCACACACATGCGATGAAATGAGACCTGCTGATTGTGGAGTGATACTACCAGGTGGATATTGACCCAAAAGCTTATTTGCCTTTTCAGGAGAGTGAAAGTCAATTCAATCTGGTGAGTGCATTACCATAGGTGAGATGGCTCTATTTAATCGCACTGGTGGTAGATATAAGGTGTATTATTCCTGGCTCTACTCACATAAAGTGTTGACTATTAATCAAGAACTTTCCTGAATTAAATCATACACTTATTTGTATGATTTTGATTTTTTTTTTTATATTTTCTATTATTTTCACGTTTTGATTATATCACTTGCAGATATATTATTGTTCACTGCATAGTAGCAGTGGTTGGGCTACTGTGGAATTGATTATTGGTTGGTACACTAATATTATTATTAATTATTGTTATGTGATGGACTGATCTGGATGCTGAACAAAGGTTAACGACTAATACGCATGATGAGATTATCGGACAAATGATTGTCCATATCGAAAACCAATAGGTTACTAAAGTACAACAGAATAAATACTCAGTGATGCAATGTATTTAAATTGTATTTTTGGCCAAAAACTGTACTGATTAAATGAAAACCGTATGATCTGGTATCGTACGAGCAAAATTTTGTCCCTTCAGAAAATTTTGGATGAAAGCTGTGTACTAACGATCAGATTATCGTGTGATTGCTTTAAAAGTGGTATTTTTGTACAATATTCTGATCGCGTGTATGGGACTTCAGGCTTCACTCTGAGTTCAATGGCTGCATGTTTGTTCCAGGTCAGTGGCTCAGAAGGTATTTAAGTCAGAGATAGCCAAGCACATAGGCTTTTTATAAATGGGTCAGCAATGTCAGCCTTCAAATTTCTCTTAGTAGAGGTTTCCTTTAAAATAATACAGCCATTAATAATACCAACAAATATATTTCTAAATTTGAGAAATTTATGAAAGCTGGATATAACAGCATTTAGTGATGAGCTTGGGTTTCGGCTTGGGTTTGATCCGAGCCCAAATTTGTCCAAACCTGGAAGTTTGTTATCATTACTGGGCCAATGAGCTGTGGGCAGGGGATTCTGTGTCATGCGGCTGACATACACATAGGGGCGGGGATACTCGTGACATATGGGCACATGGCCATATTAGGTCAATGATGTCATTAGCATCCCCGCCCCATTGTATACATGTAGTTGCGGGGTGGGGAATCTCCTTTTCACAGCTCATTGGCACAGCAGTGACAGCTGACAAACTCATTCCTATTGGTAATATGAATAAAGTTTTTCATGCCTGTATTAGGATGATATATTTGTCAGATACAGCTGAGTTCCAGTTAGTAATCCCACTGAAGAACACTGCAGTTAGCCTCTCCATAGCTTGCAATGACTGATGACATGAAACTCAGCTGCAGTACAAACGTATCTATGATGTCAAGTATCTCAAAATTTGTACTCATTCATTTTTACATATTTGTTAGCATTTTAAACAACTCTTTTATAACGTTTTTTTTTTTTTTTTTTTTTTTTTTTTTTTTTTTGCTTATTTAAGCTTATTGGTTCTATAGCAATGACACAGTAAAGGTAACTCCATAAGGGCTTGTTCACACTTACAGCCTGTGGGAGGTGAACAAATAGTAGATGGGCTGCAGATGGGCAGGCAGTGAGGAGGCACTATAACGCCTTCCAGCTGTCTGCCTACCACACTCTGAAAAGCGAGCCAAAGCATATCGCATTTCAGAGGGCTGCAAGGCCTATTGCAAGCGTGAACGAGCCCTAAAACACATCTGTTATCCGGTTCAAAAAATAATATTAACACTTGGCCTGGTGAACTTGTGCTGTGGTGATCTGAACTTTTACAGCATGGTGAGTATCTGCAAGAAAACATAGAATTTAGTACATTTTTTAAGCTGTTCTGCTATTTCCAAATATATCACTTCCAAAATGCAGTAAAGCCTTTAAAAGATGAGCTAAGGAAGCTGTGAATAAGTTTGGGTACACAGTCATGTCTACATTCAGGACTTATGTAGGCACACCTTCCAACTTTCTGAGATGGAACGAGGGACACCTATTGGCAAAAACATATAGGCATAGGACACACCCACTGCCACACCCCTTTAAAGGAGAATTATACAAAAAAATTGTTGGTTAAACCCACTAGTGCTTTTTTTACCACTACTATTCCTTTATATTAGCTTTTGAAACTTACACATGCAGCAATTTAGAAATTGGATGAAATGTTGAGCTCTGGGAAACACTTTTTGAAAGATAAATAGTGCATTTTATATACAACTTTATAGACCAGACCAAAATGAGGGAGAAATGATGTGGGAAAAGGGACAGAGAGACTTTGCCCCAAATGAGGGACAGTCCCTCAAAAACCAGGGACAGTTGGGGGCTATGATGTAGGCCTTAAAAAGGTATCTAAACTTAAGAATAAAAAATATGATTTATTAACCACATAACGACTGGCGCACGCCGATGTACGTCGGCAGAATGGCACGGACAGGCAAATGGGCGTGCCTGTACGTCCCTTAGAATTTGGCGCCATGCCATCGTGTGCGTGCCGCCGGTGGCGCGTGCCCATCGCGAGCTCCGTGAGTCCGACTGCGGGACACCTGCGTTCGTCTCACGTAGAGGAAGAACGGGGAGATGCTAATGTAAGCAAGCATCTCCCTGTTCTGCCTAGTGACACTGTCACTGATCATAGTTCCCTGTAATCGGGAGAGCTGATCAGTGATGTGTCACACACACAGCCCCTTCCCCCACAGTTAGAAACACTCCCCAGGACACACTTAACCCTTCCCTAGCCCCCTAGTGGTTAACCACTTCAGTGCCAGTGTAATTTTTACAGTAATCAGTGCAATTTAATGGCACTGATCGTGTTAAAATGGCAATGGTCCCAAAAATGTGTAAGAATTGTTCGATGTGTCCGCCATAATGTCGCAGTCACAATAAAAATCGCAGATCGCCGCCATTACTAGTAAAAAAAAAAAATATTAATAAAAATGCCATAAAACTATCCCCTATTTTGTTGACGCTATAACTTTTGCGCAAACCGAACAATAAACTCTTATTGCGATTTTTTTTTTACCAAAAATATGTAGAAGAATACGTATCGGCCTAAACTGAGGAAAATAATTTTTTTTTAATATATTTTTTGGGGATATTTATCTAGCTAGCTGCCATAACCCCGGTATCGCCGCGTTTGACCGGCGGTCCAGCACAAGATAAAAGTGGTCTCTGCGGTGGATTCACTTTTATCGGTGCAGGAGAGGGCCCCCCCTCCCCGCCGCGATCCAGTGCTCAACGCCGCTTACCGGAGCCGATGGGATCCTTCCCGTGGCCACCCATAGCTCTTAAAGGGACATTTTTTTTTATTGCATTTTAGTGTAAATATGAGATCTGAGGTCTTTTTGACCCCAGGTCTCATATTTAAGAGGTCATGCTTTTTTCCTATTACAAGGGATGTTATCTGGGTCAGGTTATCCTGGGTCAGGTTATCTGTCTATCAAAGTTCCCCGGACAAGGGGGAGGGGCTGTATATGACGGTGCGCGGCGGGGAACACACAGCTATTGAAACGAAAGCTCTCCTCCCCTGCACAGGTAGGCTGCATTGGGGACACAAGCTGCACTTACAAGCTGCATTTTTTACCAAAAATATGTAGAAGAATACGTATCGGCCTAAACTGAGGAAAATTATTTTTTTTAATATATTTTTTGGGGATATTTATTATAGCAAAAAGTAAAAAATAATGTGTTTTTTTCAAAATTGTCGCTCTATTTTTGTTTATAGCCAAAAAATAAAAACTGCAGAGGTGATCAAATACCACCAAAAGAAAGCTCTATCTGTGGAAGAAAAAGGACGTCAATTTTGTTTGGGAGCCACGTCGCAGGAGCACGCAATTGTCAGTTAAAGCAATGCAGTGCCGAATTGCAAAAAGTGCTCTGGTGTTTTGCCAGCCAAATGGTCCGGGGCTTAAGTGGTTAAAGCTAACCAGTTAGATATGGTGGCTGCCTTAGTTTTCTTTTTTGGGATTTGACCTAGTTATCCTGCCAGTAACACACTTCCTGTAATTAGGTGAAAATGCTAACTCATAGCACTGTATCTATAAAGGAACAAGGTTGTCATCCTAGGACAGGAAGTCTGTTAGGAATACAGATCACCACCCTTGATCTTATCTCCATAATATAGGGGGGCACAAATATTATTGTATATCATAAGCAGAGGTGACTAGTTAAGTTGGGTGGTAATCTACCCAGGCTAATTTGGAGTATCTCACTTGGCTGTCCCTCCAGCTGCACCAGGTTCTGATTGCACCAGTTTTAGTAAATATACCCCCAAGTGTCATCTTATGCCTAGTCCTTATTACTAATCACCCAATATGTTAAATGGTGTTATTACCATTGTTAATCAATTCCTGTGCTGTCTTTGTTACCAACCATATCAGGTGACAATATATTAGGTTTGACAAACTGGTCCCGTGCCTTGTTTTCTTTGATACAGTACTACTACGGGGTACTAAGTATTTCATTGATTTACTGTGATATTGCATACTTTGTACACTCAACCTAGAGTGTCAGAGGGGCTGAAATTGTTAACCACTTCCGGACCACTGCACGCCGATGTACGTCCTCAATTTGAGGACGGATATCGTTGTTATGGCAGCAGCTAGCTGCCGTAACCCCGGTATCGCCGCGGTAAAAGTAAAAGTGGTCTCTGCGGTGGATTCACTTTTATCGGTGGCGGGAGAGGGCCCTCCCTCCCCGCCGCGATCCAGTGCTCACCGCCGCTTACCGGAGCCGATGTGATCCTTCCCGTGGCCGCCCATAGCTCTTAAAGGGACATTTTTTTTTATTGCATTCTAGTGTAAATATGAGATCTGAGGTCTTTTTGACCCAGGTATCATATTTAAGAGGTCATGCTTTTTTCCTATTACAAGGGATGTTATCTGGGTCAGGTTATCCTGGGTCAGGTTATCTGTCTATCAAAGTTCCCCGGACAAGGGGGAGGGGCTGTATATGATGGCGCGCGGCGGGGAACACACAGCTATTGAAACTGAAGCTGTTATGTTCCCCTGCCACTCTAATCAAACAGGCGGCGGCTCTCCTCCCCTGCACAGGTAGGCTGCATTGGGGACACAAGCTGCACTGGGGGACACAGGGGACACAGGCTGCACTGGGGGACACAGGCTGCACTGGGGGCGACACATGCTGCACTGGGGGGGGACACATGCTGCACTGGGGGGACACATGCTGGACTGGGGGACACTGGGGACACAGGCTGCACAGGGGGACACATGCGGCACAGGGGGACACATACGGCACAGGGGGACACATGCAGCACTGGGGGTCACATGCGGCACTGGGGGGGTCACATGCTGCACTGGGGGGTCACATGCTGCACTGGGGGGGGGGGGGTCACATGCTGCACTGGGGGGGACACTGGGGACACAGGCTGCACTGGTGGGGGGGGACACAGGCTGGCTGCATTGGTGGACAAAGTTGTTGTTACTATTTATTTTTACAACTTAATTCTGCATAAATCATTTAAGTATCATTTCATTAAAGAAAATGTATGAGGGCGTGTTTAGGGGCGGGCATAGGCACGGGGCAGGGTAGGGGTTGGGCGGGTACAACTGGTGGCGAGTAACCCTTGAGACCTGGCTAGTAGCTCAGGACTTGAAATTTTGAGCCCTGGTTAAGGTACTCTGAGTTTGAAAAAGTATTGGATACAAGCGCAATTTCTAATGGTCTACTATTTTATCTTTATTTAGCATAGCTACTGCATGGGGCACCTATAAATAAAAAAGAATTGGACCGCCTTGTCTTGGTCAAGGACAAAATGTTGCATTCTCTTGATTTCTCTGTTTGCCCTTTGTCAAAAATGTGTTCAGAAGGCTATATTTATTATCTTACCAGTACTGTTGTTACGAACAGGAGCACTGTGGAAAAATAAAGAGGATTATCATTCATTTTATAATTTTTAGGATTAAAAGTAAAATGATTTACTGAAAATTACACAAGTTGATAGACAAAATGAGGCCTAATTAAAGTGGCCATTTGCGAAAATATGGACATTGAGTAAGCATACCAGGGCAGCGTTCAGTCTGGTGATAGGTGTGTGATATTTAGAGACTTATTTTTGGCTGCACCCACAAGTGATTGTAAAGCCTTATTTTTTTTAATAATAATAAACTTGTTATACTTACCTGCTCTGTGCAATGGTTTTGCACAGAGCAGCCCCAATCCTCCTCTTCTCGGATCCCTCACTGGAACTCCCCCCCTGCCAAGTGCCCACCATAGGAAGCCTCTTACTATGGAGGCTCCCAAGCCAATGGACACACAGACTGATGCACGGCACCCCCCCCCCCCCCAATCCTTCTTACTGGCTTTGATTGACAGCAGCTGGAACCAATGGCTCCCACTGCTGTCTGTATTATGAGGAGAGAGAGAGCCAAGAAATCTGCTGCTCTTGTGCACATTGCTGGATAGTTATCGGCCTCCGGTAAGTATAAGGGGGGGTGGTGGGGGGGAGAGCAGAACATAAAAGGTTTTTTTACCTTAATGTCGAGAATGCGTTAAAGTAAAAAAAAAAACACGGCAGCCTTTAGAACCACTTTTACACCTATATGGTAGTAGATAGTAGTACAATATTATATAATATTGACAAGAGTTTTGAGGATTAATTGATTAGACTGAGATATAAGGATAACATGCCCAGTTGCCTGAACAGTTATGTTTAGTAAGCATCCTGAAAATTATAAAAAAATATATCTAGAACACTATTAGGTTTATATGTCTTATTTTACCATTTTACCACATTTTACTTAAAAAAATGTGCTTTTTTGCCATCTGTATCAGGAAGTGAAGAGATTTCCTGTCCAATAGACACAACAGACAGTAAGAAAAAACTTCTGCCAAGTAAGAGGCACCTTTCAACAGAAAAAATATCCTAATTGGAAGATTTGTCCTCTTCTCCTTTTCTGGTGGCAACTCAAAATTTGTGTAGCCAGGTGTTTGGCTAAGAACGGAGAGTGAGAGAAACTCTGGCTGCAGCCACTCTCTGTAGTTGCTGCCCTGCGGTGTGGTTAATAGCTACTCATATATCAGCATATATATGATAGCATATATATGATAGCTACTCTTTCTCAGCATAGGGAGCTGCTGAGCAGGAAGAGTTCAATAGGCTGTCAGACAGCACTGCATTGTGGGAACTGTGGCCCAGAGGAGACAGACTCTACTGTAATCAGGAGCTTTTTAACTGCATTTCCCAGAGGAAGATTGCCAGGAGGCATTTCCTCAATCTGTAAAGGACACAGTTTCCTTTTGCCATGAGGGGGCCTGGAGATTGCACATCGCTGTCCAATGTGCACCACCACTGCGCCGAACAACAGAGGCCTGAGCAGGATACAGAATGCTGAGTCCAGAGTCACCTGGGTGTAGAGCAGAGAGTGAACTAATTGCTGTGTGTGACCACTAGCCAGCTGAAGGTGAAGGACTAAAGACACCCTTTACAGCTGCTACACAGTAATCTTTCCCTATTGCTTATGATAAAAGGTACCTCTCAGAGGACATTGCACTTTATCCTAGCCTTTATCCTAGAATGCACTCCATACTAAGTAATATTAGCATTATTATTCACATTGCAATTAATACTTAAATGCACTGTTTATTGTTGACTTTTACTGATTCGCTTTTGCTGCTAATTCATGGGTTATTCCCAGTCTAGTTTTACAGAAGTCTCTTCTAAGTTACAGTATCTTGGCATACTAATTATACTGTCTAGTGGACTGTCTAAATCTGCCTTCTGTGTTTTCATTTATGCTCAAACCACCATTTATTCTAACTCGTACCAATAAATTGATTTAATTTACCACTAACTGGTCTTGTGTCTATTTCCTGGTACTAATTCACAGACATGTTAAAGGTATCTACTCAACCAGGTGTGTCAGAGGGTCTGAGATTGTTCTTGGAATCGAGGCACAGATAAACCAAATTACCAAGCATCAAATTCAGGGAGTAGTGCTACATTTGGATCCCCCAATACTCCCTGTCTCTGTCACAATGGCCACTAGAAAAAACAGAGAGGGTAAATCTCCCCAACAGGTATATATACAGCAATGAAAACCTAACAGGAATGATGATTCTTTATGACTCTAAAAGGGAAAAAAAAAGGTTTGCATATACAGTATATCTTCATACTACCAGGTTGATACTACCAAATAGTTTTCCGCTTGTTATTCATTTATTGTTATTTTTGGTAATTATTTTGCTATACATACTGGATTTCATGTCCTTCTATAAGATGTTTATATGTGGCAATCTCCATCTCCAAGTGGTTCTTCTGGTCCATGAGGATTTTATAAGCGGTGTTTTGCTTTTCCAGGTCGAATCGTATTTGTCCCAGCTCTGACTCCACGTTGTTGATCAGACATTGTAACTGAGCTAGTTGAGATTGGTAAGTGGCTTCTGTTTCGGCCAATGAGTCCTCTAGAGATGATTTCTTAAAAAAAAAAAATGTAACACCATTTTAAGTCCAAGAAGTTTTGAACTTCGATTGAAGTTCAAATGTACAATTTAAAATAATCTGTTATTTTACATTATAAATATTCCAGATGCTAATCTTGAAATTATATATTCTTTCTACAATGCCACTCTATAAAAACGTATATCCAAAAAAGTCTTTCTTACCATACTTAATTGACTTTGAAGCTCAATTTCCAGTGTTTGCAGGCTGCGTTTCAACTCAATAAGGCCACTAGAAACTGACTGCAACTGTTCAGCTCCGAACACCATATCACGGTTCAGTTCTTCACTCTGAAAATTGTATGTGAAAATAATAAGCATAGGTTTGAATCAGCTTTAAGCTGCCATTTAATACTGTATATATAGTTTACAAAAACATGTTGTGTCAGTAACATCTTCAAAAACATAGGCAGACGCATTGAAGAGTGATGACTGTAAAGTGGAAAATCTGCCTGTTTATTTTTAGGTTTTTTATTTTTATTGTTTTTTTGTTAGTTTTTTACATAAGCATAGATGTATGTTTATCTCATGCATGTTTGAATTGATTTACTGTTGACTGACTCACTACCCCTGCTGCAAGCCCATGCATCAGCTGCTCTTCTGGTACAAATAATATAATATAATATAAAAATAATATAGGCTATTACTTAACTTTCCACCTGCTCGTTTCAGGCCATGCCCCTGTGCCTCTCCTTCCCTTCTTTCCTCAAGATTGTATATTTTATGTTCCTCTACTCTCTCTTCCAACATATTGTATCCCTATGACCACCATTTTGTTGCCCATCTCTGGACTAGCTCTTTGGTATCAATATACTTTTGTAAGTGGTCCCCAGAACTGGACACAGCATCCTAAATTAGGTCTACGAAAGCTTTACATGATGCACCCCAGAATTCAAATTGCTTTCCATGCTTCCTGGCCACACTTTTTAATTTTATTATTATTATTCTTTTTTTTTATTATTATTATTATTTTGCAAAAGGTTTTTGCATCTGAAATTAGCACCCCAAAATATTCTATTTCAAGAGAACCCATATTTTGTTGGACTTTACTGGTACCAAGAAGGGACAGACACATACAGAAATATGTAAAAAGATTATATATTTTGTTATAAAGCATTAAAATTGTTAAAATCATGAGGAACACATTAATATCAAGCAATGTAGGCCTTATATACTGTCAATGCATAGTTAACTTTTCTGAAGTATCCAAGAGGTTGACGTGTTTCACATCTATAAGCTTCTTCAGGACCTTTTATATCTTGGCAGTAAAGAAAAATAACCTAACTGATTAGACAATATTTGATGTTATACATGTTATTATACTGTCCTATACAGTACTTATTTTGGGTTTTTCTTTTCAGTTAGGCCATTTTTCTTTGCTGCCAAGATATAAAAGGTACTAAAGAAGCTTATAGATGTGAAATGCCTCGAACTCTTTAAAACTTCAGCAAAGTTAACTATGCATTGACAGTATTTATGGCCTTCATTGCTTGATAGGGATTTGTTGCTCATGATTTTAACAATTTTTTATGTTTTGTAATAAAATATATAATCTTTTTACATACTTCTATATGTGTCTGTCCATTATTTGTACCAGTAAAGTCCAACAACATAATGGTTCTCTTGAAATAGTTTATACAATGGATGTAGTGCATTTATAATAGCCATTTTTCACCCCAAAATCTTTCATATATTTTTCTTCTGTAGATATGACCAACACTGTAGCCTCAATATTGTATTCTAAAACCTGTTCTCCTTAAGTTTGTTATTTTTGCAAAACAGTTCATGTGCAGTTCTGTAAAAGAGAGATGAGCAAATGGCAGTAGCAAGACAAGATAGTTCAGTTTAGCCAACAGTACATTGATATAAATATACAGTGATATAAGAAAAAAACATATTAAAGTTAGACACCAGCCTTTATTTGGGAAAATTGGTTACCTGGTTCTCTAGCCAAAGACCATTATAAAAATGTGAAGAATAATGGTAAACCAATCGCATAATAAGATAAAAGTTAAGACATCCTCAAAGTTGGATGCCAGCCACTTATCCTTGGTCAGATGCTGAAATCATACTCTTTGTTGGAACTTCATTTAAAAATGTTGATATGGGTTTGTTTTATAGGTTCTCCTCAGTGGTGAGTGACAGGAAAGATTGCTTTTACCCCATCAAGTCTTTAGTTATACCCTTGGCCCAGGTACTGTACTCATGGCAACCATGCCAAGAAACTAAAGTAATATCATTTTGTGCCCCCAAATCATTTTATAGTGGTCCCAGTGCTGGTAAGTATAGACAGGGCTTTCCCCCATAGTACTGTAATATCAATAATTTACTGAAAGCAGGTCAAACTTAAAAATAAGTGCTTAGAAGTCCCATTATGTACAGTAATCAGTGTTCGGTACAAGTTAATAACACTAATTCTAGCTCACTTTAAATTAAAGCAACCAGTAGGCAGAGGACCGCATTGGAACCTTCTGTTCATTTAAATACTGCAGAATATTAAAATTAGCTCTGATTAAAGTAGATCAAAATCCCTAAGTAGACAACATATAATTTGTAGTAGAGTATAGCATAAGAAATTGGCATATTTCTTCTCTAAAGTATTGTTTACACCTATTTTCATCTTTGAAATCTCAGCACTGATTATCTCCTCCAGCCTTTTCATGTCTACAAATATGCACTTTTGAAATGTCCCATGTCATTTCTAAGAGCAAGTTTCCTGATAGTGATAGCGGTGGAAAGATGGGGGCCGAGCGAAGTGCCTGAAAGACTATCTTGTCATGATTAACAGGTATAACTTTAATGAAAACTGCAGATTTAAAAATAATTAAAAAAAAGAAATAAGTGCCCTTGGCTCAGAGAGGCTTTTTTTTGTCCACTCTCATACGGTAAATATTAGGGTACACACATTTCTAGTCTGGTAATTATAATATTTTTATTTATATTTTATCTAAGATACATTCTTTAAAAAATGGATTTACCCTTGTAAGGAACATATCCTCAACCTCTTTGAGGTTTCTCTCCATTAGCTTTTCATACTCCTGTCGAATCTCAGACAAGGTTTTGTTCAAATCTTCACATGGAGCAGCACTGACTTCTACGCTGACTCTAGCACCCAAATGGGTGCGCAGACAGTTGACCTCCTGTAAAAAATAAGAATAAATGAGTCTGGTACAAATGGATATTATTAGCCTGTATCCTAGAAGATCTTATTTTACTTCACCTCTTCGTGGGTCTTCTTCAGCTCTTGGAGCTCCTCTTGAAGGCTGCAGACCTGAATTTGAAGATCATCTACCTCCATGTTCAGTCTCTCTAGGACTCTGTGGAGACCCTTGACATCAGCCTCGATGCTAGTTCTCAGATTAGTCTCCAATTCATATCTAAACAAAAGGAAGATGCAAAGTATTGTATGTAAACAAGCTGCCAGGATTCAGTGGCAGAGATAACCATATCTGCGTAGCTACACAATGAAACTTGAATTACTTGAATACCAACAATGCAAGGAAGGGGGATTCAGGAATTGGTACAGGAACAAGAGGAACAGAAATAAGGCAGTAGGGTACAGGACGCAAGGCTAGATCAAGAGCAGGATAAATCGATACAGTATCTGGTAGCAGAGGCATAACTACAACCTTCAGGGCCCTGGCACAAGAAACCTTGAAGGACCCTCCTGACCCACCCATAGGTCTCGGGCCCTTTTGGGTCCCGCTTCCCTCCCCACTGATCCCGGGGGCCCTTTACTCCTGTTGCGGGGCCCTTTATTATGGTCCTGCAGCGGATCTCTTTCACATGTTCTGCAGTGAGCCCCCCTCCTACCATCTTGAAGCCCCTCCACGGTGGCAGAAAGCAAGAGATATGTCACCAACACACTAGGAAACTCTTAATAAGAGTCCAACACAGTGGCAGAACTAGCAGGGTTGCAAAGGTCACACTTGCAACCGGGCCCTGGCATTTCACCACTGTGGGGGTGCCCTGTCTCCTCTTGCTGACCTGCCCCTGCTATTGACAGTGCTGGTCTGGCATCTCTGTCTCCATGTCAGTGGTGGTAGTCTATTAGGACCCAGTGCCAGTTACATTAGGGGCTGATGAATGCATGCGGGGGAGGGGCGGCACTATTGGTTGTAGACAGCTGAACCCCCGCCGGTCACCTAGCAGTGGTAACTCTTCATTGCCTTTTCTGTTGACATACTGATCAGGATGTGATCCAAGTGATTCTCCCAGTCATATAAAATAAACACAGCATTTATTAGAATCAAGAGTATAGTCACATATATATGCACCATATGTTTAGCAGCCATGTGGGCTCCTTGTCAGTTAGGTGTCAATATTAGATCTGACTGGGAGCATCACCTGGATTGCATATCAACAGAGAAGGCTATGCAGTGTCACTACTGCTAGGCAACCAGCAGGGGGGGGGAGGGGGATCAGCTGTCTACAACCAATTGTGCTGGCCCTCCCACGCATTTGCCCATCAGCCCCGTAAAGTTACCAGCACTGGGTCCTATTGTGTTGCTGCCACTACCATGTAGACAGAGATCCTGGGTCAGTGCTGTCAATAGCAGGGACAGGACAGCAAGAGAAGGCTGGGGACCCCCATGATGGTGGAACGCCAGCGCCAGTTGCAAGTGCGACCTTTGTGACCCTGGTAGTTCCACCGCTGGTCCACATTCTACCTGGAATTTGTAGATGGGGAAATTGGATTTTTTTTTCTTTCAACCTAATGGTTGAATGAAAAAAAAGCTATCAATGTATAGGCTGCCTATAAGCTAACACTGGAACTGAGAAAGTTTGTGAAGCGGGGGGGGGGGGGGGGGGGGGGCGCAGAGAGGGGAGAGATGGGAGGGAGATGGGTACAGTTCAGTGATCACAGCGTACTGCAGTGCTCACTCACCCGAGGGCCGAGGCTGGTAGCTGGTGGCCCAGGCAGCATTGATACAGCTAGAAATGTGTCCACACGTCCCCTCTTATTTAGGCACAGCTGCAAGCTGGGGATAGGAATGTGGGCGGGTCAGGCCGTCACAGGGGGAACAGAGGTGGGAGGAGGAGCAGGTTTTATTCTTCTCTCCTCTCCCGTCCATCACGGACACTTGGCTCAGCTGCAGCCACCTTTCTCTAAATATACAGACTGATATTCATGTTCTATGGACAAGAAAAATCAGGCTGTTTTTTCAAACTGTCACTAAGATAATGGAAGGTTGGCAACACTGCTTGGGGCCCCCACAGTGGTGGAACTGCAGGGCCTTGTCACAAGTGGGACCTCTGAGACCCTAGTAGTTCCACAACTGTCTGGCAGCAAGCAAGGAAATCAAACACTGACACGAGGTTGGCACCAGGTTGAGACTAATTACCAGAAACTGCTGGCTGCTGAGAGACACCCACTGCTGAAAAATGGGACTACAGCTATATGCCCAGGGAACCACAGTGCCAACAGCAGGAGAAACAGATACAGTAATACCTTGGATTGCGAGTAACGTGGTTAATGAGCGCTTCGCAATACGAGCTATTTTTTAAAACCTGACTCAGTTTGCGAGCGCTGTCTCGCAAAACGAGCAGGATTCAAGCCTCTGCGGTGTGCAGTACCGCATTTGGCCAGAGGTGCAGGGGCGCCAGTGACTTTCGGAGCCGCTCGGATGCACTCGGATGCACTCAGAGCCTCTTCTGGAACAAATTATGCTCGTAATCCAAGATTCTACTGTACTGGCACGCTTACTTTATAACATATTGCAAGACTGCAAGATATAAAAGGAAACAAGAGTGCACAGTAAGCCAAAGCAAGCCATTTTTCAATAGCCACTTCAAGCTAATAAATAGTGATGTTCCTGTTCTTGCAGAAAATGTACTTGGATTGAAAAGAAAAACTAATGCTGCCACCACTTCTAAGTGCAGGTAAAATACATCATTTTCATTTTTGTTCTTAGGCTATAAACTTTAATATATCACACTCACATAAAATTTTTAAAACTTATGCGCAGGCTATATTTACTCAGAACACTTAGATATTTTTTGAACCCAGACTGCTAATAACAAGTTCTCTGCAGTACCGGCTACATAAAGTGCTTGTTCTTACTTGTACAGGTGCTTTCTGTTGTCCTGATTCTCTACAGGAACTCTAATACTGCGTACACACAAGCGGAAATTCCGCCAGAAAAAGTCCGATGAGAGCTTTTGGTCTGAAAAATGCGACCGTGTGTACGCTCCATCGGAAATTTTGTTGGCGGAATTCCATCCATCAAAAGATTGAGAGCATGTTCTAAATTTTCCGGTTGAAAAAAATTCCGAACGGAAATTTCTGATCGTCTGTACCAATTCCGATGCGCAAAATTCCTACGCATGCTCGGAAACAATTTGACGCATGCTCTGAAGCATTGAATTTCATTTTCTCGGCTCGTCGTAGTGTTGTATGTCACTGCGTTCTTGGCGGTCGAAAGTTCAGTAAACTTTTGTGTGACTGTGTGTATGCAAGCCAAGCTTGAGCGGAATTCCTCGGAAAAAACATCCAAGATTTTTCCGACGGAAATTCCGCTTGTGTGTACGCGGCATAAGTATAAAAGGGAAACCTCCCATTTCACATAGTCCTGCACTAGCTGCTTCAGTTACAAATTGCATGACCATATTGCTGTCTTATGGTTGAGGGGAGGGGGTATGCCTAGCCCTGTGTATGGACTTAAAAAAAATCTATACTTATATATGCAGGGGTCTCTGAGATCAAGGATGTGGGGGAGCATAGTGAAGATACCGCAGGTACCTTATAGCATTTTACTGTGGAGTGTGCTTGTTACTTTTTGTAGTTTGGGTAAATATATACTGAACATATAGACTGAAAATATCTCTTTTGTGTTATTAATACATAAATATACCAATACTAATAATAAATATAATATAATATAATATAACAATAAAATAGTAACTGATTTTTTATGAACTTACTTGTTCCTTAAGTCATCTGCTGTCAGTTTGGCATTGTCCATGTCCAAAAACACTTTTGCATTTTGTTTATAGGCTACAGGGATCTGTGGAACATGTAGGATGTTAGTATTAGGAACATTCATATCTGATCTGGATTTGACTTCAAATATAGTAATAGTAAAAAAAAAAAATGCAGGTCTGAGCATGTAGGCTCTTTACAAGATAACTCTTACTTAGAAAGACAAACTTGGGAAGAAAAAAAAAGGAAAACGTGTTTCTATTTTTAGAGACTCTTTAAAGACGGTACCATTATTTCTCTCAGTGAGATATAAAAGTTGAGTTGGCTATTTGGCCAACATCCACTTATAAATATCAATGTAAGAGGGTCTTCCTATTCTATAATGATTCTTTTACAGGGTTCTGTAATATACTGGTTCACTGCAAACAATGGATATTTAATGGCTTGCCGACCGCCGCACACAGATGTATGTCGGCAGAATGGCACAGGCAGCCAAATGGACGTACCTGTACGTTCCTTTAAATTTGCAGCCTATAGTGCGCGTGCCCGCGGGTCCCGGGAACTCGATGTTTGCCGGCGGCCCACGATTGCGGTGTGGAGAGGTAGAACAGGATATGTAAACAAGGCATTTCCCCATTCAGCCTAGTGACACGACAGGGTTCTACTGCTCCCTGTCATCGGGAGCAGTGATCGCTGTCATGTCAGTGGAAACCCATCCCCCCACAGTTAGAACACCTCCCTAGGACACACTTAACCCCTTGATCGCCCCCTAGAGTTTAACCCCTTCCCTGACATTGTCATTTACACAGTAATCAGTGCATTTTTATTGTACTGATCACTGTATAAATGACAATGGTCCCAAAATGTGTGTATATGTGGAAGGCCAACATGGTGGCCTGAATTTATGGGAGGAGCCCGGGAGGGTATTTAACCGGCCCACTCACCTGTGGTCTTCGTCGGTTCCGGTGCGCGATATACTACGTCACTAAGCCGACTACTCGATTTCGCTAGCGTTCGTGAGTGCCAGACGTCTCGTGGATTGCTCTCGTTCGAAGGTTTTGTACACTGTATCTGGCTCGGCTGCCGCAGGTAGGGGTCTCGTTTGACCACCATTTCACTTATGAACGTTATTTACCTTGTCACGAATCTCGCTGTTCACATACGCACAAGTCATTCCATTAGTACCCGTACGTTGCATCCGTACCGCTATCTGCATACAGTAGCCGGTCGCTTACGCATCACCTGATTCGGAATCAGTCGCAGTATCATGCCATACGGTCACATTTCAGCCATTTCAAAAACATTTCAGTCATTTCACCATTTCACGGTCCTGCACCGACACGCCGTTCGAATCTAGCCACATCCGATTCGTCCCGGCATGTCCCAGCAGTGGAACCCCATTTCAATACATGACCCAGGGAGCGGCCGTTAGCCGCAATTTCTCGACTCACCGGTCGAAAAAAACACCTCTGTCATGGCATCATTTCACTGTCACGTATTACGTTCCGATTCAAGTCTAGGCGCACCCCGGTGCCTCGATTCGTACCGGCACGCCCCAAGGTGCTCCCAGGCCCCATTTCATTCCGTGCTCCAGAAGTACGGTCGCTGTCAGTCGAAAAGTTTTTAGGCTCACCGCTCGGCGCCTCTGTCACGAGGAAAACATTTCACCTCACGAGTCACGTTTTGATTCGAAACCGGTCGCACCTTTGCGGATCGGTCTTCGCCTCCAACGTACCCCAGGTTTGTCGGCCCCATTTCAGTAACCACCCCTGAGTCTGCTCGTCGTCGGTCGTGAGACCCGACCGACCGTTCAGCACCTCAGGGAATGGTTCCCCTCATTTCTCTCACCGCCAGGCCGCACCTCGCTTCGAACCCAGTCGCGCTGCGCACCGGTTCGGACCGATGCGCCCTGAACATCCGTTGGCCTCATTTCAGTACATGCTCCAGAAGTCTGGTTCGTCTACAGTCGCCATCGCGGCTCGACCGTTTCATACTTCTGTCATGCCGATCAGTTCGCTGTCACACAAAAACGTCCTGATCCGAATCCGATGGCATCTACCATGCATCAGTTCGCCTCAACGTACCCCAGTCGAGTTGGCCTCATTTCATTCCAAAATTCTCGGCAATCAGCAGTCACACTCATAAAACGACACCTTGCGCCCACGACATGGCACAAACGTTTCTCATTTCACTCAAAAAAAAAAAAAAAAAAAAAAAAATAAGTAGTGTATATGCACAGTTCTCTTTATTTTTCCTTCCCTAGGTCAGTCCAAGTTCAGTAGGTCCACCCTGCACAGGTTGGACGGTGTTTCTCCAGGTAAAATATAAAAACTTACCGTGTACGCACGTCCACGTACGTACACACACTTGTCCTTTCCAGAGCACAGCAGTTGGGTACGTATGTTTACACAAGGAAAGAAACAGTCTTGGCTTATCTCATCCCCTTGAACAGCTCCGGTCGACCTTCTTACGACCTCAGACGCCTCAAGACATCGCCTCAGGGCACAGCCCATCCGAGGACCATGTCGCAAGCGGGCAGCGAGGATCTCACCGCCCCCTTGTCACGTTCCCCAGTGTCCATGAGTGACAGCATCCAGTCCCTCAGGGGATGGACCATCCCCAGACTGACGGCAGAACTTAGACGCAGGGGCGTGCCGTTCCCCGCCACGGCCAGGAAGGCGGAGCTCTTCAGGCTCTTGTTTCCTCCTCCTGCCATGGCAGGGCCCAGCACTCAGCAAGCCTCCCTCCAGTCTATATCTGCGGCCATAACACAACTCCACACCATGGTGTCGTCCTTGGCGAACACAGTCACGGACGTCCAAGCCAGAGTGACTCTCCTCGAATCTCACCCGGCCCCGGCCGTCCCCGCCACGATACAGCCACCTACAACAGTCGCCACAGGTACCGCAGGGACATGTCCCCTGGTCTGCCCAGCACACCTGGTTCCAGCCAGCATTAAGAAGGACATACTGGATGGCAAGGACGTCAACCTCGCCTCCCTTCTCATTTCAGTCCACGACCTAGCCGAAAACAAGGCCTATACCTGGGGAGATGTCTCGGTGGTCCTCAAAGCTAAAGACCCCAGACTCAACCGCAAATTGTCCGTCCCAGAATTTGCGTTGTCATTTGGGATGCTTAGAGACATCATATGCTCAGCTTCCCCCGGCAGAAGGGAAGAGCTGGATTTATATCTCCACACCGTGGTAGATTTGGGCTACAAATACGGCGGGTTCTCATTTTATGACTACCACCGCTCCTTTTCCGCAAAAGCAGCCGCCAGGATGGCGCAATTCCAGTCACCCACAGATTGGAGCCTAATGGACACAGAATTATTCTGTCGCCATTTCGCCGGTCTGCGCTCACCATTGTGCGCAGTCTGCCAATCCTCCACGCACACCGCCGCCTGGTGCTCCAGTGCAACACTCCGCCACTCGGTCGAGTTTCCCTCGACCTCGGCTCCAGCACAAAACCCGCCAGCACCGACACAGAAACCCCAGCTCGACAAACTCGGACGCCCCGTCCGGACCATGGGAGGAGCGGCCATCTGCAATAATTACAACTACGGCTCGTGTAACTTCAGCCAATGCAGGTTGCTCCACGTGTGCGTCGTATGCCACAGGGCGCACCCGAAAAATCTATGCGAGCTCAAACCGAAAAATCTGTGACTGAGCCGCATAAACATCCTATGGTTAGGAGTCTATCTGGACTCACACCCCATCCCCTCACTAGCCACGTTCCTCATACAAGGATTCACGGCGGGCTTCCATACCGGCCTTGTCTCCCTGCCCCACACTACTTACGAGTGTAGGAATCTCAGATCAGCGGCCACCGACGAGCAGGCCATAGACCAACTACTCCTAGCCGAGCTGGAGCGAGGTTTCGTCATTGGTCCCTTCACACAACCCCCCTTCAACACCTGGAGAGTCAGCCCTATTGGGCTTGTCAAGGGCAAATTCTCAAATAAAGTTCGCTTGGTGTACGACCTGTCTGCGCCTCATTCTTGCCACGTCCCCAGCCTCAACTCCCTAATTCCCTCCGAGGAGTTCTCCTTAAAATACGCCTCCGTCGACTTGGCGATCCAGGCCATCCTCAAAGCAGGCACAGGGGCCTGGCTATCCAAAGCCGACATATCGGACGCCTTCAAACTTCTGCCGATTCACCCGTCTCTTTGGTGTTGGCACGGTATCAAGTGGAGAGACAGGTACTACTTCGCCACCAAGCTCACGTTCGGCTCCAAAAGTAGCCCCTGGCTCTTCGACACGTTCGCTCAATCCCTCACCTGGATTCTCCTACACAAGGCCCAATGCACAGAAGTCATCCACTACCTAGATGACTTCCTACTGATAGAGCAGCCTAACGTTTCACCAGTAGACCTCGACAAATTAAGAGTCGTCTTCCAGAATATCAATGTCCCCATAGCCGAGCACAAGGTCGACGGACCCGCACACTCCATCACCTTCCTCGGAGTTGTCTTGGACACATGCTCCATGCAGGCCAGCCTACCCCTCGACAAGCTGACCCGCATCAGGGCAGTTCTTCAGGACTTCACCCGCACGAGAGGGTGCACAAGACGACAGCTCCAGTCACTACTTGGCATGCTCAATTTTGCCATGCGGATCGTCCCTCAAGGTCGTTCCTTCATTTCACGACTCTTAGTCCACCTGTCACAGGCACAAGACCCCGATCAGATCCTCAAACTGGACGCCGCGGCCATAGCAGACCTAGCGATGTGGGAAGAGTTCCTTTCCTCGTGGAACGGGATATCCATGTTTATCCCGGCCGTCTCACCCTTCTCACCACAGGTGGTGACAGATGCCGCGGCCTCCACGGACTTTGCAGCCATATTTGGCCTCCATTGGTTCGCTGGCCCTTGGCCCCCGCAGATACTTTCAATTATACCTGGCCGGCATACAGCACTTTTTGGCCCTTCAAGATCCTACTAGACCGTCTGTCTTCTCGTCCCACGCCGTCCGAGCCGTCTTACGCGGCGTCCAGAAGCAGCAACCAGCAAACAGAACCAGACGTCGCCCCATCACTGGCGCCATCTTCCGCGAGATGTCCGCCATACTCGCTGGTTCCCCCTTTGGTGTCCTCCTCAGCCAGGTCATACAAGCCGCCATCTACCTGGCCTACTATGGGTTCTTACGTCCCAGCGAATTCACCCGTAACAGCTCGACCAGCCAAACCCTGGGCAGACGCCACCTAGTTCGCCATCAAGACCACTTCGTGCTCCACCTCAACGTCTCCAAGACTCAGCAAGCTGGCCACGGGGTGGACATCCATCTATACAGAACCGGCAATGCCTGGTGCCCAGTAACGGTTCTCAACCGCCTGCTCTCACTCCTGCCAGAACAAAGGGACACCGATCCCCTTCTGCCTTTTCCAGTCAAACCCTTGAGCACCTGTCAGTTCATGACACACGTAAGAATTCTCCTCTCAACCTACGCCTCAACCCCAGCGAGTAATCCGGTCACTCTTTTCGGATCGGGGCCGCCTCAGCCGCCTCACAGCAGGGGGTCCCAGGCCACATCATCCAGAGACTCGGCAGATGGAAGTCAGCCTGCTTCACCCGGTATATACACGACCCACAGGCGGAAATGTCACGGGCCTTCGCCCAGCTCACGCAGTAGTCAATACTAAAAGGCAATAAATATCCTCAAACCCTACCTCAGTTTTTGCCCCCTTATTTCTGGCGTACCGGCCATAGACCAAGGCACACTTCAGGTCTCCCTTTTCATGTTATAGATCTTATTGGTTAAGTTATTTCCCTTCAGATACGTGTCGGCCATAGGGCTTCAACCATAAGTGGAAGGCCAACATGGTGGCCTGAATTTATGGGAGGAGCCCGGGAGGGTATTTAACCGGCCCACTCACCTGTGGTCTTCGTCGGTTCCGGTGCGCGATACCCACCCTCCCATTCCCCCTTTTAAGGGCATTTCTCACAACATCACCCCCATCAAATACTCATTTCTAATCAGGGTATGCCCCCTTATTTCTGGCGTACCGGCCATAGACCAAGGCACACTTCAGGTCTCCCTTTTCATGTTATAGATCTTATTGGTTAAGTTATTTCCCTTCAGATACGTGTCGGCCATAGGGCTTCAACCATAAATATATATATATATATATAGCAAAAAGTAAAAAAAATATAGCTTTTTTTCAAAATCGCCTGTCTTTTTTTTGTTTATAGTGCAAAACATAAAAACCGCAGAGGTGATCAAATACCACCAAAAGAAAGCTCTATTTGTGGCAAAAAAAAGACGTCAATTTTGTTTGGGTTCCACGTCGCACGACCATGCAATTGTCAGTTAAAGCGGCACAGAGCCGTATCACAAAAAGTGCTCTGGTCAGAAAGGGGGCAGATCCTTCCAGGGCTGAAGTGGTTAAAGTGTAGGTATAGCCCAACCTTTTATTTTTAATTTGGCTAGCATACAGAAGGATTAAACCCCCTTTCAATGTATTTTTGCTGTCTGACTCCCATTCAAGGGATTTCCCTTCACTTTCCATCCTAGAGATGCAATCTCTACCAAGTACAGAGAGTTCTCCCCTTAGCAGGAAAATCTTGACAGAGGTCCTAATCCTTCCCCACCCTATCCAAAAATAAAATAAAATAATTAATGATAGCAAGTTGAAAAAATGAAAGGCTAACCTCCTTTTCTGTCTACGTAATGTCTTTTAAATGGTACACACAAACAGTCTATGCTCTACTATTATTTAAAGATTATGTAAGATTAACTACAAAGAACAAAAACGTTAATAATTAATTTTTAAAACGTTTTAAAAATCCGTATGAAACCTAGAAAATTATGGTTTTGTAGTATTTTTAAAGTGTTTTTTTTTTTTTTTTTTTTACCATATTTACAAGAAAATATTTTTCTTCAGTAGTAAAACTATAAAGAATGCTTCTTTTCTACTGAGGAAAGAAAGACCATATTTGTTGATCTGCGCAATGTTAAAAATAATATAAGTATTCAGATAATTGTATACTTTATTACAGAATAAAAATAATTGTTTCTATGATGACAATAATTAATATCTTATATCTATAGCTGTTTCAAAGCAGTTGGTAAAATGTTACACTTATGTATAAATAATGGTTGAGACCACAAAAACACACTTTAGCATTCCATTAAACCAAGAAATAAAACACCACTTACTGGGTACTGAAAGCAACTCCAGAAGCCTGAATTGCTGCTGTATTATCAGAACTTTTAAGCTTAATGGAACCACCCAAAAGGAGACTGCCCTTCAGTAAAAGCCTTAAATAAAGTGGGTCCCCATTATTTACTATATAATGTATACCTCCAGGTTTCTAGTCCCATTTTTTTTACATGAGACGAAATACATTTACACAAAAACTATGACATGTAGCCAGTCTCCTGGTCACCAGCACTAGGTGGTAGGTGATAGGTAAGCCTCATAAGCCTCTCTATATATTAGAGAGTTGACCCGTCACAGCAACTGGCCAGTTAACCATTATCTGCCGTCCCAATTTGCATGTCAGTGTGCTTTAGTACTTAGGGTCCAAGGAGCACTCTACAGAAAAAGTGACTGGGGAGTGACTCATGCCGTGTACACTTGAGCGGAATGTCCCACAGAAAAAGTCAGACGGGAGCTTTTCATCATATATTCTGATCGTGTGTATGCCCCATCGGACTTTTTACGTCAAAAATTCTGATGGACTTAGAAAGAGAACATGTTCTAAATATTTCCGACAGAACCAATTCCTATCCGGAAAACCGCTCGTCTGTATGCTGTTCTGACGTACCAAAAATGATGCATGCTCTGAAGCAAGTATGAGACGGAAGCTATTGGCTACTGGCTATTGAACTTCCTTTTTCTAGTCCCGTTGTACGTCACCGCACTCTTGACAGTCGGACTTTGGTGTGATCGTGTATATGCAAGACAGTTTCAGTGGAATTCAGTCGGAATAACCTTCAGAGTTTATTCCGACGGGAAAACCGGTCGTGTGTATTAGTCAGCAGTAGCAAGTGCTTTCAGCACAAAGTAGTTTGTAGTTTCGGAATCAACACACAGGTGAATTTCCATCCAAGACTTCCACTGATGGACAGCCATTTAATCTCCAGGAAGTTCCCTTCTCTCTTAAATTTCCGGATACTAAAGTAAGAATGTGATTCACAAATGTGTTGGGTCCACTATGTTTCTAATTCATGTAACAGGCCAAGCTGTCCAGTAAAAGAGTCAGTTTCAATGGATGAAATAAACCATAAAACATATTGATTATTTAATAGGTATTATAATGTATCAGGTTGTGCATCTTCAGATTGCAAATCTTTTTTGATGTTCAGAGAAACCCTAGCCTACAGAATCTCTGGATCAAAATGACTACCGAGTGTTACCAGATTTTAGACAGCTAAAGGATTGTTTGCATAGAAGGGTCTTGAAGCATTGCCAGGATGTAAAACAAAAAAACTCTAAGCAGACATTGTCTGTCTCCTTTTTGTGTTTCATTCTAACTTCCTGAGTATAACTAAATTATACATTTTGCTTATACATAGATATTACTGATATTACAGCTAATAAATAACAGTTTCCACCATTATCACCAATATAATTTTCAAAAATCACTTTTGATCCATAAACATTGTCAATAAGTTACCTGACTCTGGAGCTCCTGGATGGTCCTGTAGTACTTGCTGCAGTCTGGTAGACCATCAGGCTCATTCTTCTCAAACCACTCTCTAATATTCCTCTCCATCTGACCATTCTTTTGTTCCAAGGAGCACACTTTTTCCATGTATGTGGCCATACGGTTATTCAGTAGCTGCATTGTCTCTTTCTCATTAAAGCACAAAAGACTATCATTCTTGAAAACACCATGAGCACTTTGGTGCGTGAAGTGATTTCCATGACTGTAACCATGAACAGATCCAAAGCTGTGGCCATGAGAGAAATGTCTAGAGATGCTTATGCCTTTTCCACCAGATCCACCATGGACACTGGGAGCTCTAACATGTCTTCCATGCTGGGCCTGATAATGACCTCCATGGTAGGAAACAGCGGATCCCTTTTGATGGGCAGTATTGTTGTGAATGGATATTTGTTTTTTTCCTTGGGTGGATCCAGAGTGAACTTGCTTGACAGTTTGGTTCATGGTGATGGTAACACAAGACTGTGATAGTTGCACACTTGGTGGAATAGTTACACTGCTGCCTGAGTTTGGAAGTATAGCTGATCCTTGCTGGTGGGTAACTTTTATACAACCTTAAAGGCGTCATTGAATGATTGTCATTTTATTGTCTTTTTTTTTACAGGCATCCATTAGGGTGGGAATGTGGTTGTACAGTCACTAATGAAAAGATCATTGTTATGTAATCATACAGTGCACAGGGTCACACCCTGGACATTTGACTGACAAGTTATTGAAGCCATTAGAACTTTAAAGCCAAATAAATCCACAATAAAATTCTTAGCCATAGACATAAATGGATGTCTCAGACACATTGTTCTCTAATTAATATTTTAAAAATGTATATTATATATTTATTAGGAATGTAGAATTAGATCACCTGAAAAGTTTATCATCTACAAATAGGATGGATTATTGGTTTTAAATATTATGACGAATGTCGACTAAAATAATCATTGAGTTTATAAATATTTTTGACACCTTGCTATCTGTATGCTCTTCTGAAAGTAAGTAGAAAACATAAACAGGATTCTCAGGATTTACTTATTCTGGTCCTGCAAAGTTATATGACACAGTAAGCTCTCAGTGAGCCCTCCTCCGAGAGGCAAGGTCAACTCTCTCCTCATCATTTTGGTTTTGTTATCACTTCCAGGTCTTCTTCTAGGTCTCAAGTCTCATTTATTTATTTATTTCAGGTACTATATAGTGCTGTAAATTTATGCAGCGCTTTACATATACGTTGTACATTCACATCAGTCCCTGCCCTCAAGGAGCTTACAATCTAAGGTCCCTAACTCACATTCCTACATACACATAGTAGGGCCAATTTGCTCAGGAGACAATTAATCTACCAGCATGTCTTTGGAGTGTGGGAGTCTTCTTTCTTCTAAACTGGCCATCTTCAGATTAAATGCGCATGTGAATGGGAGTTGCTTCAATCCAGACCATGGCTCCTAGCCCTAGCACCTCACAGAAGTTGAGATTGTACAATGAGATGTGCATTTGTGTCAATTAGTTTGTATTACACAGAAATTATCTTCTGCCATAAAAACCTACCTGCTAATAATTTTACAGTTGTAACTTTAGTTCCACTTTAGTGTTTTTTTTTACACTTTTTTTTCATATTAACTTTTTCACTAAAGATATGCTTATTTATAAACCTGTTGAAAAATAAACATAGAGATGCAAAACTCTGGAGGATTCAGAATTTCCTGTTATCACTCAAAGTCACAGTGTCTTTCTAAAGCCCCCCCTTCCCCTGCCCTAGTTATACTTATATTCAGGGCTTTTTTCCTGGTGGAACGTGCCAGAACAGATCCTCCACCAGGGACAGTGAGTGAGGTATTGGGAGCAAAGCCTGCTGCCACCCTAGAGTGATCATATGGTGGAGAGGACGGGCAGTAGATAGAGCTGCAGCTTGAGACAGCAGAAGGAGGAGTGATCTGCACTCTGCTCCACCTCACCCTGCAAACCAGAAGCTAATTTTAGCGCACCTGCGCCAGTGAAATCGCTGTCATTGTGTAGAAGAGGTGCGGAGCGGATTGACCATGTGTCCCTGTGGAGACAAGTTTTTAGCCTTTTATTGTAAATGATTGGGCTGTCTCTTTGCTGGATTTGGGCTGCTTCTTTGCTGGACTGGGCTGTCTCTTTGCTGGATTGGGTTGTCTCTTTGCTGGATATGGGTCTGTCTCTTTGCTGGATATGGGGCCATCTCTTTGCTGGATATGTGGCTGTTTCTTTGCTGGACTGGGTTGTCTCTTTGCTGGACTGTGCTGTCTCTTTGCTGGATTGGGCTGTCTCTTTGCTGGATTGGGCTGTCTCTTTGCTGGATTTGGGCTGTCTCTTTGCTGGATTGAGCTGTCTCTTTGCGGGATATGGGGCTGTCTGTTTGCAGGATATGGGGCTGTCTCTTTGCTGGATATGGGCCTGTTAAAATCATCTGGAAGTGCCTCTGAGCCTATTTTTTGGCAAGTGGTGGATATATGTTATCTTTTGTACATTTTACTATATTGCTTTTTATTAACAAATTCCATACACATTCCTTGTATAGCTCACTAAATTATACTTGGATGCTTGTTCTCTAAAGGGGGCGGAGATAAGAGGTGTGTAGGTATGGAGACAAGGGGCAGTCCTATGGGTAGTTTTAGGGGTTGGTAAGGGGCGGAGATAGGGGAAGGGGGTGAGTTTCTGCACCTTTTTTCTGAGAAAAAAAGTCCTGCTCATATTACCAGAAATACAGCCCCATCCCACCTCAACTGCCATCAGATAGGAAAACCAATGGGTTTCCAGTATAAAGGATTATGTGACCTTCTCCCACTGACAGTGTAAAAGTCTACCAGTCTACCAGATAATCATTGCAAAGATTTTGGGGTATTAGAGAGTCCAACATGACTGCACACCAGTGCACAAAGCAAGGTCCATAAAGAGATGGATAAGCAAGTTTGGGGTGGAGGAACTTGACTGGCCTGCACAGAGTCCTGACCTCAACCTGATAGAACAGCTTTAGGATGAATTAGAGCGTAAACTGCGAGCCAAGCCCTTCTCGTCCACATCAGTGCCTCACCTCACAAATGCAATTCTGGAAGAATGGTCAAACATTCCAATAGACACACTCTTAAGCCCCATACACACGGTCGGACTTTTTCATGGATTCTGTCCGATCGGACAATGTTGTTGAAAAATCAGACCGTGTGTATGCACCATCGGACAGTGTACGTCGGATTGTCCGACGGACAAAGTCTTATCTCCTGCTGGAAAGATTTGCCGACAACACGGTCCGATCACACCAAATCCGATCGTGTGTACGGTTGTCCGACCGGACAAAGTGCTACGCATGCTCACATCACATTACAAGACCAAAGCTATTGGCTACTAGCCTCTACGTAGTCCCGTCGTAGGCAACAAACGTCACCACGTTCAGAATGATCGGATTTTCCGACAACTTTGTCCGACCGTGTGTACGCAAAACCAACATCAGACAAAGTATGACGGACAGGATCCGACCGACCTGGTCCGCGGATTGTCCGACCGTGTGTATGGGGCTTTAAACTTTGTGGACAGCCTTCCCAGAAGAGTTGAAGCTGTTAGACAGCAGTGGAGGCACCGTTGGACACAAGGGGCCTTCAGATCCCACCCCGAATTCACCAAAAAAGTGTAAAAAGTGAATAAAGACATTACATGAATTTTTGACAATTGTTAATTAAAAAACAATGTCCCGTCCCCTGATGTACATATGTAGATCCAACGTCAATCACAATGCCTGCCGCACCTTCGGACCGGAAAAAAAGGATTGAACGCTCCTACTGACTGCCTGCTCTTCCATCTGACATTTCTTAAATAGGTAAGGGGCGGGGCCAGCCGGCGACATCACCAAGTGGCCCTGCCTTCTTGTGATGTCATTGTCCGAGGCATTTATTATTTTATTCGGAGATTCAGATACATCCAAATCTCTGAATAACCCAAAATTTGTCCGAATTTTAATTCGAACCAAAATGAATTGCACATGTCTAAATGACATAAACAGTGTTGCCATCAAAAGATTTTCACCCACCTCCTGTTCCAGTAGCAAGTCAAAAATGTTGACTATTCAAATGGCAATGGCCCTGGTCTTATAAAATGAATGAAGCAACTTCAATATACTCTATGCATAGTGCTACATAATGAAACAAAAAGCCATATAATTGCTTTAACTCACAGTACTGACTTCTTAAACCAGTGCTGGTTAAAGCATATGTGAACCCTTACCTTGTAAAATAACCCATTCTGTTTAAAATAAAAATGAAAGGCAAAACATTTGTGTGTATATATAGAAAAATATAAATCTCTTTTTTTTCTTTTTTTAAATGTGATCACATTATCTCATCTGTATAAGGAGATCAGAGAGCTGGGGTTGGAGAAACAGCAGTACACTGACCTTCCGAGTGAAAGGCTGTTCATGGGGGGGCTTCATGTCAGCACAAGTCTGATCATTGGAGGAGAGGCAGGCTGTTCTCCCAGCACAACCAGAAAACAGACCGCACTGCTTTGGATGTGCTCTCATGCCTAGTGTGATCAGTTTAAAATAGGAGAGCAAAGGGACTGGCAGGATCACCAGAGTTTTAACACAAAGGTTAAAGTACATGGTACAGCAGACACATATCAGGAATATGAAATGTTGGGGTAACATATTCTACAACCGCTAGCCGACCAGCTACACTGCGGCCGGTTAGCATGGCTGGACAAATCGCCTTAGGTATGCGTCGCTCCTTTAAGAAGATCTAGCAGTTGTGTGCCCACCACGTGTCCCTGGAGCTGATGCGCGTGCCCGGCGAGCGCAATGTTTGCAGGGCACCCTCGATCACTCGTGACAGAGCAGGAACGTGGATCTGTGTTTTTTTTTACACAGATCGTGTGTTCCTAGTATATAGGAACACTGATCGGTCTCCTCCCCCCGTAAATCCCCTCTCCCTACAGTTAGAACACACCTAGGGAACACAGTTAACCCCTTGATTGCTCCATAGTGTTAACCCCTTCCCTGCCAGTGACTTTTATACAGTAATCAGTGGCTGGTTTTAGCTCTGATCACTGTATAAATGCCAATGGTCCCAAAAAAAAAGTGTCCGATCTGTCCGCTGCAATGTTGCAGTCCTGATAAAAATCGCAGATCACCACTATTACTAGTAAAAAAAAAAATAATAATAAAAATGCAATAAATCTATTCCCTATTTTGTAGACGCTATAATTTGGCGCAAACCAATCAATATACGCTTATTGCAACTTTTTTTTACCAAAAATATATAGAAGAATACATATCAGCGTAAACTGATGAAGAAATTTGTTTTTTTTTTTTTGGGATACTTATTATAGCAAAAAGTACACAATAATGTGTTTTTTTCAAAATTGTCGCTCTTCTTTTGTTTATAGCGCAAAAAATAAAAACCGCAGAGGTGATCAAATACCACCAAAAGAAAGCTCTATTTGTAGGGAAAAAAGGACATCAATTTTTGGGTACGACGTTGCACGACCGCGCAATTGTCAGTTAAAACGATGCAGTGCCGCATTGCAAAAAATGGCCTGGTCAGGAAGGGGGGAAATCCTTGAAGTGGTTAACTTTGTTCATATGGGGGCCTCAAGTGTGACCCCCCGACCAAAGGGCCACACATTATATTCAGTGAATGTAATTCTTCAGAAAGCTGATAGACTGCATACATGCAATACAAAAGTCTATGGGCATGCCGCAGATTGGGTACTAGGGGTTTAACCACTTGCCTACCAGACACGAACTCCTCCTTCCTGACCAAGCCATTTTTCAGCTTTCAGCGCTGTCGCATTTTGAATGACAATTGCGCGGTCATGCAACGATGTACCCAAATAAGTTTTTTATCTTTTTTTCCCCACAGATAGAGATTTATTTTGGTGGTATTTGATCACCTCTGCGGTTTTTATTTCTTGCGCTATAAACAAAAGAATAGGGATAAGTTTGAAAAAACATAATATTTTTTACTTTTTATTATAATAAATATCCAATTTTTTTATATTTTTTTAACAAATTTTTTCCTCAGTTTAGGCCGATACGTATTCTTCTATATATTTTTGGTAAAAAAATTGCAATAAGCGTATATTGATTGGTTTACGCAAAAGTTATAGCGTCTACAAAATAGGGCATATATTTATGACATTTTTATTATTATTTTTTTTTTTACTAGTAATGGCAGCGATCTGCGATTTTTATCATGACTGCGACATTGCGGCGGACATATCGGACACTTTTGACACATTTTTGGGACCATTCACATTTATACAGCGATCCGTGCTATAAAAATGCATTGATTACTGTATAAATGTGACTGGCAGGGAAGGGGTTAACACTAGGGGGCGCTGCAGTAGTTAATATGTTCCCTATCTTAGTGATTCTAACTGTGGGGGGAGGGGACTGACTGGGGGAGGGGACCGATCGGTGTCCCTATGTACAAGGGACACACCATCGGTCTCCTCTCCAGTGACAGGACGTGGATCTGTGTGTTTACATACACAGATCCACGTCCTGCTCAGTTACTGGGCAATCGCGCGCGCCCCCTAGTGGCCAAAATGGTAGCGCCGTCATATGACGGCGGCCCGCCACAAGAGCTGCACCGCTCCGCCGTCTTTTGACAGTGGGCGGTCAGCAAGAAGTTAAATCATTTATCAAAATCATTTATTTAATCATTTAAACCCAGACGTGATTTATGGTAAAGAATATTTTCAGTGGTTCTAATAATTATAGATAATTAGAGACCCCATACTTGTAAAATCATTGGAGCAACATTGCTCTATGCATAGTTTGGAAATATACAGTATTGTTATGTATTATTATTTAATCTCTACTTTGGAAATGATGTAACAGTATAAATAAACCTTAGATTTGACACACATGCATAAAAAATTAAAACCATTTCATGATTTATAGTGAAGTGTTTTTCAGTGGCTCTAATTAGGTCACATCATAAGCCCAACCCAGAGAAGTAAACCATTTCCAGATGACAGGTTTTATGACTTGTAACGGTAGAGTCACCTTGGGAGGTCACATAACACACATGTGTCAGAAGGAATACTCTGCAATCCGCTTAACCATCTTAGGGCTCAAGTCAACAGGTATTGCTTTCCTGTGTTTCCCATGCACTTGGAACGCACATCCAACACAGGCCAGCAAAATCCCATTGACGTTAATTGAGAAGTACGCATGGCAGATCAGAGGCTGTGTTTCACCTGCTATGTGTTGCGTTGCTCTGCAGGACTGAGCGACCTGCAGAGTGCTAAGGCTCAGGTATAAATAAGGTATTAACCATTGAACAATAATAAAAAACCTTTTTCCTTCTGAAATGACCAGACGATACATTACTTTCTTGGAGTCGAATGGCCATAGCAGACTTTTTATTACAAAACCAATTAAATACAGTGGTAAAAATAACAGGCTAATTGCCTATATTACAATCAATGCATAACCAATGACAATCCTGCCAGGTCTAAAGTCAGATCGATATAATTCTGAAAAAACGGTTGTATCTGCCACACCATAAAAGGCTCCCAGCTGCCATTACACAGCCTCTGAGACTATCTAACCACTTACTTACTACCAGATACAACCTAATTATAATCCAGATGGTACCAACATATTAATAGAAAGGGACACCCATACCATAAATGGGCTCAACCCATAATTATCCACCATTTTGAACCAGCACCGCCTTCAAAGGCCCAATAAGACCCTCTGCCAGTTGCTATGACAAAATTAAACAAACCCATAAGGTCAGGTCAGAGATACCGTGTGGTAATCCTGATGTTGGTAAGACTAATATGTTATACCGATTTATCATGCTACCAATAGAGAACTTGAGAAAAGGGGTTAGAAGGGAGGGGGAAAGAGGAGGAAGCAGTCAAGACAGAGAGAACGAAGAAGAGCTGTGAGGGAGAGGGAGGTCAAAGGCGCTGCGAGGGACCCATGTCATAAAGTGTCACTCAAACTAGGGGGGGGTAGAAGGGAGTCAAGGCTCTAAGAGGGATTTGTCGAATTTCGGGGGTAGAAAATGGTCTACTCAAGGCTGCCATATTTTAAAGTAGTGGGGAATTCTGTCTAGAATGGTGGCCTCGATTTTACCGTGAATCATAGCTTGAGTAACTCTGTTTTTCACTTCAAGAATGTATAATTTGGGAGACTTCCAGGCTCTGGCTGTTGTCTGTTTGGCTGCCATTATTAGCTGCAAGAGGAGACAGATGTTTGTTTGTTTTTTTTTATTGTGAAGCAAACAACAAATAGTACAAAATAACAGATAAAGTAAATGTGCATAACTATTCACCCCCCTAAAGTCAATACTTTGTAGAGCCACCTTTTGCGCCTATCACAGCTCCAAGTCGCTTTGGATAAGTCTCTTTGAGCTTGCCACTTCTTACCAATGGGATTTTTGCCCATTCCTCCTTGCAAAGCTGCTCCAGCTCCTTCAAGTTAGATGGTTTGCACTTGTGAACAGCAATCTTTAAGTCTGACCACTGCTTTTCTATTGGATTGAGGTCTGGGCTTTGACTAGGCCATTCCAACACATTTACATGTTTCCCCTTAAACCACTCAATTGTTGCTTTAGCAGTGTGTCCTAGCCTGAAATCACACACAGAGTGGTACAGGTTTTGCTCAAGAATATCCCTGTAATTAGCACCATCCATCTTTCCCTCAACTCTGACCAGTTTCCCAGTCCTGACTGCTGAAAAACATCCCCACAACATGATGCTGCCACCACCATGTTACACTGTGGGGATGGTGTTCTTTGGGTGATGTGATGTGTTGGGTTTGCGCCAGACATAGCATTTTCTTTGATGGCCAAAAAGTTCAATTTTAGTCTCATTAGACCAGAGCACCTTCTTCCATACATTTTGGGAGTCTACCACATGCCTTTTCACATGCCTTTTCGCAAACTCAAAACGTACCATTTTGTTTTTTGCTGAAAGTAATGGCTTCCTTCTGGCCAACTCTATGGAGCATACGGCTTATTGTTGTCCTATGTACAGATACTCCAGTCTCTGCTGTGGAACTCTGCAGCTCCTCCAGGGTTACCTTAGGTCTCTGTGCTGCCTCTCTGATTAATGCCCTCCTTGCCCGGTCCGTGAGTTTTGGTGTGTCTTGGCAGGTTTGCTGTTGTGCCATGTTCTTTACATTTGGTTATGATAGATTTGATGGTGCTCCTAGGGATCATCAAAGATTTGGATATTTTTTTATAACCTAACCCTGACTTGTACTTCTCAACAACATTGTCCCTTACTTGTTTGGAGAGTTCCTTGGTCTTCATGGCAGTGTTTGGTTAGTGGTGCCTCTTGCTTAGGTGTTGCAGCCCCTGTATATGTAATGACAGATAATGTGACACTTAGATTCCACACAGATGAACATCATTTCATTAATTATGTGAGAGGGCGGCACAGTGGTGTAGTGGTTAGCACTCTCACCTAGCAGTAAGAAGGGTCGCTGGTTCAAATCCCAACCACGACACTTCCTGCCTGGAGTTTGCATGTTCTCCCTGTGCCTGCGTGGGTTTCCTCCGGGTACTCCGGTTTCCTCCCAAAATCCAAAGACATGCAGGTAGGTTAATTGGCTTCTGTCCAAAAATTGGCCCTAGTATATGAATGGGGACCTTGGTTTGTGGGCTCCTTGAGGGTAGGGACTAATGTGAGTGTGTGATGTACAGGGATGGGGACAATTGTAGACACTCACTCAGGTTGAACTGGATGGACTGGTGTCTTTATTCAACCTTACTAACTATGAAACTATGAAACTATGTGACTTCTGAAGGTAATTGGTTGCACCAGAGCTTTTTATGGGCTTCATAACAAAGGGGGTGAATACATACGCACATGCCAATTATAATTTTTTTATTTTTAAAAAATAGTTTTATGTATATATTTTTTAATTTTACTTCACCAACTTAGACTATTGTGTTTTGATTGATCACATATAATTCAGATTAAAAAAAACATTGAACGAAAGGCTGTAATGTAACAAAATAAGTAAAAAGCCAAATGGGGGGGGGGGGGGGCATACATTTACAAGGCACTGTATGCGAAGGCAACCTATGTATGCATTTTCTTCTGTGTGCAAGCACAAGGGGACATGGCGCTTTAATTATTTTTTTTATTGTTTATTTTATTTAAAAAATATATATTTTTATACTTTCTGTTTCATTTATTTTTTTATTTGTATCACTTTTATTCCTATTACAAGGAATGTAAACATCCCTTTTAATAGCAATAGGGCATGACAGGTCCTCTTTATGGAGAGATGTGGGGTCCTATGTACCCCCTATGTATGTAGGTGCTATGTACACCCAGTCACAGGTATAAATGGCTGTGTATGGCTGTGCTTGGGTATATGCAGGGCCGTCTTTAATATAGATTGGACCCTGGGCAAACATTTTCTTGGCAGCTGCCCCTTTCGCTCTGCCTTAAAGACGGCCCTGGGTATACGCCATTACACTCATGTAAAATCACCTTTACAGCTTAGGATTTGCATACAGACTCTGCATATAGACATGAATGGCTAAGCATGGCTGTACTGGGGTATATGTTAGTACTCACATAAATGCATGTATAGAGTATGTGCATATTCCAAGAATAGAACATTTTCTATTCTTGGAATATGCCCATACGCTATACAACCATTTATGCGAGTACCAACGTTTACATGAGTACAGTCACTCTCAGCCAATCATGTCTATGGCTGTATACAACACCTGGGCTTCCCAGACAGGGGAAATATGTTGTAGTTTATGTTGCATTTTCCATGTGCATGAGCCCTAAAATTAGCTAAAAATCATTTTTATTGGCCAGTAACCTCTAGTTCCCTCGGCTTTTCCAAGTTTTTTTGTTTTCATTTTGGAGATGCCTCAGTTTGCCACCTTATACATTTTAGTATCTGCAGTCTACTGTTGTTTTATTTATGTAAAAAATATATATTATATATATATATATTACACAATTTTCTCTATTTTTGCATAGGACATTGCCAGTTATTGACCACGAAGTATAATCTTCCGGTTAGATTAATATCACTTTGGATTCCCCTATTAACAATACTACTATTCAGGCCATGATTTCTTTTTTTGGCCATTTATGATTGTAAACTAATCCATGATTTCCACTCACTTAGCAGATTGGCCTGAAATGTTTTCATTAGAAAATGAATCAAATTTTTTTGAACACTGATCACAATAATACCCATTATTTTAAAAAAGCCGTGCATCCAATTATTACAATTTTTAAAATAAAATTTGATTTCAAGCGAGAAAAGCTCATAAAATGTGTACATTAAGACTAGTGTGAGGTGGATGCAGGTTTCCCCTAATCCAATTTGCATGACAGTTTACCCGGCTCTCTATGGAGCTGGTTCACACATCTCTGTAGTGGCTGCGCAGGAGTCCTGTGCATCTTTGGCTCAGTTTCAGGACTGAATTCAGGCAAAAATTTGGGCCTGATTTGTCCCTGAAACGGAGAACAGGGACGCACCGGACCCCTGCTGCGAGCCACATCCGGCATCAGTGTGAACCCAGCCTGAAGAAATCCTATATGTGTTAAAGAACCTATTGGGTCCCTGCTGTCCTTTGGGATCTTTGGGGTTCTGTTGTAGCAGCAAATGTTTCCATTTCTGTAGGTGAATGGTAAGGAGAATTTTGTACTAAGGGATGGGAAAAAAGACAATAGAGGTAGGGCGTTAAGCGGTCAACTCCAGACATCCATATTGAAACACAAAAATAGTAAAATAGTATAATGTATTCATAGAAAAATACACAAGGACACATACATATATGCAGGGCTCAAGCCCATGGGCCCCGCCCAATAGGGGGCCCCGCCCATTTAAGTTTTAAATACCGGTATCTTCTTTACGTTTATGTATCATTTTATTCTATAAATAGTAATGTATAGAAGACAGGGCCCGAAAGTGACTCAAGCCTAGGGGCCCCCACCGCCCTAAGTCCTACCCTGCATATATGTACAAAGAAACAATATAGATCCCTAAGGGCTCATGATAGTATAGCAAGTAAATGTAAACAAGCAATCAAGGCTGACATGTTTTGCAGTCAGTTTGACATATCCACTTCTTCAAGGCTGAATTTCTTCTTGCTTAAATCAAAGATCTCATAGGTCGAAGTCACAATGGCCATTCCCGGTAGCTAAAACCCGGGGCCGGATGGCCTGCCCATAGAGTATTATAGAACCCACATAGAACTACTTGCCCCCAAACTAGCTCATATGTTTCAAGCCTGTTTGCAACAGGTTTTCTTACCGTCCTCTATGAGGGAAGCCCATGTCATTCTCATTCCAAAGCCTAATAAAGACCCTAAGCTGTGCGCCTCTTACAGACCAATCGCACTTCTCAATTGTGATCTAAAAAAAATAAACAAGTTACTGGCCACTAGACTTAATAGAGTAATAAAATCCCTGATTGACTCTGATCAAACAGGCTTTATGCCCAGTAGGTCCACAGACATTAATATACGTAGACTATTTTCTAATATACATGCCCCCCATACAAACCAGGGCACTAGGACCATTGCCACCCTTGATATGGAAAAAGCATTTGACATAGTGGAGTGGGTATATCTGTGGGAGGTGCTTAGAAGAATGGGTTTCCCACTGAAATGTATTGCTTGGATACGCACACTATATACCGGTCCCATGGCATACATTAAACTGAATGGCTCCCTGTCTCCTTCGTTCCCCCTGCAGAGGGGCACCAGACAGGGATCCCGGCTCTGTTTGCCCTGACCATGGAGCCTATTGCTGAGACCCTCAGGAGCTCGGCCGAGGTTTGTGGTCTTAGGGTGGGCTGGCTGGAAGAGAGAGTGGCTCTCTACGCGGATGATCTGCTGCTTTTTTTGATTGACGCTGGTGACTTTCTGCGGGGCGCACTCGGTATCATGGATGCCTTCTCCGCCTTCACGGGGTTGAGAGTGAACTGGCACAAGTCTCAGCTGTTCCCAGTGGATGAGGGGGCCAGGTCCTCCTCTCTCCCACTCCAGTGGGTTGAACAGTTTACCTATTTAGGTACTATCATCTCAAGAGAGAGTAGGGACTTTGTGCGGCACAATCTTGAACCTGTCTTGGTAGCAATTAAAACCAAACTGAAGGCGTGGAGCAATCTTCCCTTTCCCTCATTGGGCGCATAAATCTTCTCAAAATGAGTCTCCCCTAAATTTACGTACACTTTTCGGAACTCCCCACAATGGCTGACCAAAACTTTCTTTAATTCTCTTAAGCAACTCTTCCTCTCCTTTATTTGGGGGCCTAAACAGCCTAGATTCAAGTACACCTCTCTTACCAGGCCTGTGGACAGTGGGGGCTTGGCTCTCCCTGATTGCCACAAGTATTTCTTGGCCACTCAGCTTGTGACCGCCCATTGGTGGCTGCCGCCAGACCTGACCAACTCTGCGGTGGTGCTGGAGGCGACTATAGTGGGGTCTCTGGAGGCCTTGAAGGGGTTGCTATTCAGGGGGCCTAAAATGTCTCACCATCTCACCCTTTCTATGCGTACCACTATGCGAGCATGGAAGGTGTGTGAGGTGATGAGGGCACCACAGCCGGACTCCTGGTCTCCTCACACCCCCCTGTGGCTGAACCCTAACCTATCACAGTTCAATACCATCCCAGATCCACAGGCCTGGGCCAAATATAAAATACTGACCCTTGAGCATGTTATCACCAACAGAGAGATCACTCCCTTTCACGTTTTACGCACCACATTTAATGTGCCTGCACAGGCTCATTTTAGGTATCTTTAAATCGCTCATTCCTACAGGTGTCAGTTCTTAGGCCAACCAGTTGAATTGGCATACTCAGAGCTTGAATCCACCCTTTGGGTGAAAGACTTGGAGAAACCCACATCTCAGCTCTACGGGTCCCTGATGGTTGCTGCCAGCCCCGAGTTGTCCCCCCTCCGCAGGAAGTGGGTGGGGGACATACCGGAGCTGGACGAGGATGACTGAAGGGAGATTTGGGACTTTCCCTTCTCCCCTCTGGTCTCAGCTAGGGAAAAACTGGTCCAATACAAAATTGTGCATAGAGCTTATTACACACCTCACAGGCTGCACCAGATGTCGCCGGCGCATTTTGTGGCGTGCTGGCATTGCTCCTACCAACCTGGTGACTTTTTCCACATTTTTTGGGTTTGCCCAGCAATCGAACATTATTGGAAAGAAGTACTCCAGTTGATTGCTAAGGTCACTAAGACTCGTGTTCCTTATGATATTGTCTGCTGGGGCTGGTGGAACAACTGTCAATGCTCAGAGCCAGGAAACTACTCATATCCCTGCTATTGTACTATTTTCGTAAGGCCATTACGATGAACTGGAAACAATCGTCTCCCACCTCTGTCAGATTCTGGAATAGCCTAGTGAATGCCAGTTTACCCCTGTATAAAGCCACCTACTCGGGCAGGGGTTGTCCACAAAAATTTGAAAAGGTATGGACCTGTTGGCTAGATGATAATACCAGGGAAACTGATGCAGTAACCAACTCCTAGATTAACACCATATCTCTAGTCTGTTGGTATATTGACCCAACTACTCTCATGTTGCATTATCCTGTTGGTACCAATTTGAGCACAGATTCTCCTGAACTGAACCTCTCCCCACATTGGGGTTATAGTATAAGTTCGTTTTTTTATGTTGTATGTTGTGCCCTGTTGTGGTATGTTGCCGCATCAGAAGAACTGCCCCTGCATGGGCAAAGGTCTGGGCCCTGCGTGGGCTAATTTTGTATGCTAATGAAAATTTTTATAAAAAAGATTTCGCAAAAAAAATCTCATAGGTCATCTGGGGTGTCTGAATTGAGGGGAGACCAAGAAGAAATACACAAGCGGTATAAAGCATGTGTCAAGGAGCATGTCATGGTCATCGCTCACCAGAGAGACACCAAAAGCATAAAAACAGTCGATCTGAGAGTAAGAGCCATATCGTGAACACTATTCATATCATATGCTGGGGAGCACTTTGATTTAAGCAAGAAGAAATTCAGCCTTGAAGAAGCGGATATGTCTAACTGACTGCGAAAAACATGTCCATATATGTATTTTTCTGTGAATAAATTATACTATTTCACAATTTTTGTGTTTCAACATGGATGTCTGGAGTTGACCACTTAACGCCCTACCTCTATTGTCTTTGTTTCACTTCCCTTACTTTAAACCAGGGTTGGAACTCCATTACAACAACTAGTCTTTTATCTGGTGGGTCTTGAATATATACAGTATTTACATGACCCTAGCCTATTTTACTTTAGAATTTTGTACTAGTTGGATAGCTCTCACCACCATAAAAACATTATTTTGACACTAGGCTTCATGGACGTTAGAAGGGTAGTCGTGTTAGAACAACCAGTCTAATAAGCATTACTTATTGTATATAGACAGAAAACATTGTATGTATAGGCAGGACTCTGTAAAATTTCCAATAATATGTTTTATTTAGGAAGTCACATAAACATAGTTACATATTACACAGAGAAAATAAATAGAAATACAACATAATATAAATTATTATAAGGTGCGATTCATTATCAGGCTCAGTTACATAGGTGTCTATATGCATGTCAGTGTGCATGGTGTTTGTTTAATTCCATCAATCTGATATGGTCTGTAGTGTTCATTGTATCTGTTTGATTCAGCTATGTGCCCTTGTGTCTAGTACAGGTTTAAATTTTAATTTAGAAGAAAATCTTCCAGCGGGTTGCTATGGACAGCACAGATTTTTTTTGTTTTACTTACAAGCCTATTATCTCTACTATGCATAGAACAATTTAGTTCAGATCAGACACAGTGCATTTTTATTATAAATAAATAAATATGAGGATTCCATACAGAGAGAATATTTTAGACATATTTACAATTCTACATCATTAGTTTAGCTTATATTAAAGTTGAAGATGATGTACTTTTTCAAATTTGGATATAACCTTCCCATCTTGAAAGTCTTCTGTAATGGAGACGATCTTCAAACCTGTCAAGAGATGTATTTTATTAGTCTACCTTATCAATGACAATTACTAGCCATGGTCCTAATATGTATATCCAAGAGTGTCTACAATCAAATTCTTCCTTTATCATTTGAATGGAATAATGGAAGCTAGAATTTTATCAGCTGTTGAGAACACCACAAACAATTTTTTTGAACACAAACCTTTCATACATAAAGAATAACATTTCCTTTTGAAGTCAGATAAAAGTCTGGAAGACACTATTTTAAAAATAATGAAAATATGCGTGTAGAACTTTCTCATCTCTGTGTTTAGGAAAAAACTACCTTTTACTATATACTTATCATAGAAATCCAAACAAGTGATAGCACACTATACCTACATACTGCACATAGTAAATACCCTTTGTTTTTTCTGGAACAAAGGCTTACTAGAGGGCTGCTGTAGAACAATAAAGCCCCATACACACGGTCGGATTTTCCGATGGATTCTGTCCTATCGGACAATGTTGTCGGAAATTCCGACAGTGTGTAGGCACCATCGGACAGTTTCCATCGGATTGTCCGACGGACAAAGTTCTATCTCCTGCTCTAAAGATTTTCCGACAACAAAGTCCGATCACACCAATTCCGATCGTGTGTAGCGAATTCCGACGGACAAAGTGCCACGCATGCTCAGATCACATTACAAGACCAAAGCTATTGGCTACTAGCCTCTACGTAGTCCCGTCGTAGGCAACAAACGTCACCACGTTCAGAATGATCGGATTTTCCACCAACTTTGTCCGACCGTGTGTATGCAACACCAGTGTCGGACTAAATCCGTCGGACCAAATCCGATGGATTTGGTGGTCGGATTTTTCGACCGTGTGTATGGGGCTTAAGACCACTCTACTGTTTGCATGACTGGGTCAGATTAGATATGTCGTTTTATACATAAGGACATAGCTAGAGCATGTAACAAAGTATACCGTATGTGATGAGATATTTAAATATTATAAATATTATGAAATATTCAATCTCCCCAGCCCCCCATGTTTTTTCCCCTCTTTTCACTCTTACCTGTATTCCTAGGTTATCTTCAAAACAAATACTTACCTGCACAGCGATTCCAGTGTTGTCCTGCTGTGATCATACAGCAGGCCTGAGCTGCCATGTTGGTGCGCTTCAACTGACTGCCCCTTCCAGGTGTAGGCAGTCAGCTCTGATGATGGGCCAGACCTACCCTTTGGCCAACCTACCGGCCCCTCTGTGTGCCAACCCTGCAGTCTCCTGGGAGGTGTGATGTAAGTGTCCCAGAAGGCTGCAGGACCAGGGACATGTCATTTTCGTTTAGGCCAGATGGCGGCCGGATTAAAAAATAGAAAAATTCGAAAAAAATATATAAATGTAAAAAATTCCCCCAATTCTGCTTGGGGTGTTAAAATTGAGCTAACTCCCTTTTTCTAATTGCAAAAAAAAAAAAAATGATATCTCTTAAATAGACCTACATGGTTACCCCTTATAATATATTTTATATATTTTATTACATAGTTACATAGTATGATATCTCTTAAATAGACCTACATGGTTACCCCTTATAATATATTTTATATACATAGTAACATAATGGACAATGCATTTACTGTATTAAATAATTGAGTTAAAAAAATATACCTCACTTACTATATACTATTATATAGTATCCAGACCCAAATGATAAAATACCAGTTTTGCTCACTTGCCTGAAGGGCGAACACTGATTGTGAGTTTCTCTGGCCTTTTAACCCCAATCAGCCATGGGTTTATAGAACAGTAAAGTTCACTAAAACCAATGCATATCTAAGCAGGTAAAGGAGTACTAGTTACTAACAGAACATGCGCATTTTCTAATGCAGGCAAAGGATCAGCCAGTGTGCTGATAAAAAAAATAAACATATTGCCTCATCCACACGAGGTGGATGAAGGAATCCTCCCCGTTTGTGGCTGCAGCAGCTGATCGACAAAACTGTAGGTTCTTGATTGGCTTCTAGTGATTACATGTAAGCTAATAATATAGGTTTTCTCTCCTCAAGAACTGCTAATTTAAAGGATGCTAATAGCAATTTTTCCCAGATAAATAATACAGCTAGCTTGATTTTCTTTATAAAAGGTTTATGCCATAGAAGCTATAGAGTACAGATTGGCCTTTAGGCTGGGTTCACACCATTGCGAATTGGATGCGGGATCCCTGCATCCAATTTGCAATAGCAGGAGATTTTGATTGGCTCTCTATGGAACTGGTTCACATATCTCCGCATTGGGTCCGGTGTGTTTTGCCCAAAAAAGCTGTGCGTCTTTTGGTCCGTTTCAGGTCCGAATTCAGCCCAAAATCCAGGCTGAAATCGGAGCTGAAACAGTGAACCAGCACGCACCGGACCCCTGCTTTGAGTCGCATACGGCTCATATGTGAACCGAGCCTCAGTGAAGCAATCACACCTTATACATTTTAGCATCTAGGTATACAATTACTGTAGGTATGGAACTAGATATGGAGGCTATTAACAGAGTATATTAATATTTAAATAGGGTCTTTACAGAACTTATAAGGCTCCAAGGAGGAATGGTTAGGCCACAATAAAAAAGTTTACAGTGAATTATCACATTGAAAGATGAATAAGGCAACGAGGGGATGTTACACATGTTTGGTGGCCCTGTCCCCACCTCACAGGGTTCTGTTCCAGGGTGCTCAGGCTCCTCTATTCCTTGTTCCATATACCCATCCACAAAGATGCCAAAATTGCCTTACTGCACTGCCCGATCCAGGGGTTATTCTCATACCAACAAAAGCTGGCGTCCTATCTGTTCATAGCTGCTAAACGGGCGATAGCCAGAGCTTGGAAGAAAGCCTCTGTTTCATTTTCCATGGTGAAGAGCATTCTGACCGACCTTATGATTAATGAAAACATGTCTAACATCTTGCATGATTCCCACTCTAAATTTCTTAAAATATCATCGCCCTGATGGGACTATGCTCTCCCCACCTTGCATCTAAACAGCCTGGGTCTTTCCTAATAGCCGCCTTGCAATTCTCCCACCCTGCAGGACTTAGCTTTCTTCACCCCCCCCCCCCTTTTTTTTTCTCTTTGTTTTTCACATTCTTCTACTTAGTCTATCTCTTTCTCTCTCTCTGTTGCTGACACCAGGCTTGTGACGACCCTCTGTCTCCTGCTTTTTATGGAGGTCCTGGATCTAGGGCCCCCTCCTTCCTTTTTTGGCTGACATGCAGCTAACTACACCAGGTAAAAAACCCATTTTGTTCGTTTCCATTAACTACCTATCCCAACTGGGGACATTCTGTGGAACTGAACGCATTTTAACCTTTAATGCAAACTAGTACACCTGCAATAGAGACTTTCCTTGATGCCCTTGGGCCTGGGAGATATATGTGGACCTTCAGTTTGTTTCCCTAGATTGCTCAGTGGACATTCATTACCTACAAAAGTTATCTGTTCAAGTTCTCTCAGCCCATACCTTTTCATTATGTTTAATATGCTATACCCCTGCATGGGTGAAAGGTTGTCATGTTGCCATGCTCATTACAATAAAAATGATTGTACCAGAAAGATAAATAGGCTACAGCTGTGATCACAAGAGTTATGTTTAGAGGGTTCATTTAGGCTTAGCTTTTGGGGTGGATTCATGATACCATTAAGTTTCTTAGTATTTCATTAAAGTGTATCATTTTTTGGGGGTGTGATCAATTCTTTTTACCTATATTTCAATTGTCTCAAAAGTTTTGATATCTTTAGCACCAGAACTACTTGCACCCCTGTGCCAAAAACATTGCATCTATAATAAATGTATTTATAACAGTATAATAAATTGTACTGTATGTTGACTAGACTAGAACATCTTGCTACAGTCTTACACCAGGCCTAATAAAATGTAGTCACACACAGTTTGGCCTGACAGTATTATAACCCCTTTCAACGACACTCCCCTCTGCAGTTTAGGGCCCAAATGGTCAACCATATTAAACTTTACCAGCAAAACTATTGAGTGCAGTTGGCAGACAACTTTAGCCAATTTCAGCGTATTTCTGTTATTTCATCTATAGTTAGCGTTCATTTTATAATTTCACTTAATATTAAAGTGGATGTAAACCCGATTCAGGAAATTTGAGCTGGGCACATATATCTGCAGTGTTTTCTTATCTCTCTTCAAAGTACTAAGTCCATCGGCTTTAACCTGCTCAGTTCTTCTGTTATCAGCATGATAACTTCTGACAAGTTCTCCATCAACTGTGATAAAACCAGGCTGAAATTTGTACCGTGGGAGGTTGCTATAAATAGATTAGCAGAGAGCTGAACTATTCACAAAACAGCTCTGCAAGACTCTGCCTGTCTCTGCCTATGTGGAGAGGTGGTGTGTGCCTTTCCTCCAATCAGCTGTCTTGGCTGTGTGCCCAGACTTCACTTCCAGCGTTGAACAGGAAGAGAAAATCTGTAACACGATGTGCACTTTCTAAAGAATATATAAAGCTGAAGACAGCAGGTATGCATGTAAAACTTATGTTGGGAGATTTGTTTCATCTCTGTGTATCATCTGAGGCTGTTCACTTCACTGGGTATATGTGAGGGTTTACATCCACTTTAACTTCACTTACCTCTACTTCCTGTCGACTGGAGCTTCGAATTGCTATTTAATGACAAAAAAAAACAGGTTAGTGGGTCATGGATGAAACCTACAAATAACCTAAATATACAACTCTATCTTCTCTAAGGCCCCTTTCACACTGGGGCGGTTTTCAGGCGGTACAGCGCTAAAAATAGCGCCTGTATACCGCCTGAAAAAACTGGCCCCATTCACTCCAGTGTGAAAGCCGGCGGGCTTTCACACTGGAGCGGTGCGCTAGCAGGACCGCAACAAAAGTCCTGCTAGCAGCATCTTTGGAGCGGTGAAGGAGCGGTGTATTTACCGCTCCTATACCGCTCCTTCCCATTGAAATCAATGGGAAACCGCGGGGATACCGCCCGCAAACCGCCGCTGCAGCGGCGCTTTGCGGAGGTTTTTAACCCTTTTGCGGCCGCTAGCGGGGGTTAAAACCACCCCGCTAGCGGCCGCATACCGCGGGTAAAACGATGGTAAAGCAGCGCTAAATATAGCGCTGCTTTACCGTCGCCGCCCCGCACCGCCCCAGTGTGAAAGGGGCCTAAGTATAGTTGAAAATGTGAAGTGATTACCTTTCTATCTCCCTTTATTTACGTGAGCTTTAGTTGTTGAAAAAATACAAAAGGTTGTTGGCCACAGTAAATTGTGTGGCCACATTTGTTTTCATAGACGTAGCCCATTAGTAGTGGCCTATAAAGGCCATTTGTTCCTACTTACTGTAAATCTTCTCCTTCCATAAGCTGTTTGTATGTTGCAATTTCCATCTCCAGGCGAGTCTTTACATTTGTCAGGATCTTGTATTCATGGTTTTGGAGTTCTAGATCATATCTCATCTGAGAAAAGTCAGCTTGTATATTATTAATCAGTTCTTGAATCTCAGCAAGCTTGGAACTATAACTTTCTTCTGTCTCGGTCAGTGTGCCTTCCAGAGCTGATATCTGAAATTTACAACAAATGTATTTCATAATCAGATAGATTTCTACAATATCCACTCGTTTTGGTGTACACTAAACCCCTCTCCTGTTTCAAGTTACTCAGCAATAAATTCTAAAATGACATCAAGTAGACTAAACCTGTATTGCTCATGTGCATGGAACTATGTGACTGTCAGACTCTGTACTAGCAAGGGAGCCCTGGGCTTATCCTAATAGCCTATCTAGGGGTGAGCGATATGAAGTCATGTCTTTTCCTGTAGACTCTTGGTTGTCAGACAGCATACTCTTAAGGTAGTACTGGGTACAGTATATAAGGTGCTATCAGTTTAAGTCATGGCAAGATGAATACTTTCAACTTAGACTGGATAGGCTATTGAAATTTTAAATCTGAGTTGTTGGTAGCTATGGCATACTGAAATTCGTTAAGGCAAACCTGTACCCATCAACACTTGTTAATAGGCATATTTGTAAAATAAACACCTAAATGTGCCTGCACATATGTTGACCTTGAAGAGTTATGGAACCCTGGAAACAGTAACTTCAGACACTGTTGGCTGTTGCCTTCACTACCTTACTATTAATATGACACCATGATAGACACAGTTTCGAACTATAGTAAAATGCCAGCGATGTGAGGGAACAAGGCAAGCATGTCTTCAGAAAATGAAGATGCAATTAGCATATTAAATCTCCCCAGGCATTGGGGCTCTATAAATAGCCTTGAGTCCAGGAAGCCACCTTATTTTTTTTATCTCTTTCATCTTGTCGAGATGTACAAATCTCCCATAACTCCTCCCACTGGACCTACGTTGAAAGATATGGGCACATACTGTATATTAAACATGTATTTTTCTGTTTTAGTTGTACCATTGTCACCAGAAGTGGTGCCATTGGAAGAATTATCCTCTATTCCTGTTCTGGTGACAACTTAATCTTAGTCTTCAGCGCTCTGCCCAGCGTTACCAAGCTAAATACTTATGAACTATTATTGTCAGCTCTATCTAGTGGTCATAATGCAGTATTTTCCTGATCCAAGCCACTCTTTTGGCTGAAGAACATCTGACCTGGAGAGAAAATAACCTAGTATGATTCTGGCATTCACAGACAATGAATACTCAAGCAGTTTTACAGAACTAATAGCTCTGCAAATGTTTTATAAACACACCACATGACATAGTGAATTAAGCCCCTTCCTTTATGTGTGTTTATGTTTGTACTGCCAACCTACAGTACTTAGCTGAGCCTGTAAGTCAATCTCCAGATGCTGTGTTGTGTGTCGCAAGTCAATGGCCTCAGATTTCACCGTTTCAAGCTGCTCAGCTCCTGACACAATCCGACTATTTAATTCTTCACTCTATGCAGATATTGGAGACAGAGACATCACAAAAATAGGCATCACATGTCAGGTATAAATTATAATAAACTTTTACATTCAGAAACATATCCTTACTTGTGATGGGATAATGACAGTTAACTATTGAACACTGCAGTATGATATCGGGTGGGGATCCATTCAACATAACCTGTGTTGTCTTCAGGTGCCCCACCTATGCTCAATAAAGGCTGTAAAATTATACCTGCACTTTATTGCCAATACAATTCAGTCTCAGATGAAATGTTTAAACTATTGTCTTTTGACCTAGCCCTAAACATAAAAAAGTTACAGTAAAGTTGATTTATCAAAGTCAAAAAGACTGTTCACCTTGCATAGTAAGTTGCACTTTGCAAGGGAATTTCCCCCAGAGCTTAACGAATTTGGTGAAGCTTTGCTGACTTGTATCGTTCAATCCTGTGCAAGCATAAATGCGGTTTTCTTTTCTTTTTTTTTCTTGCTTGTAACTTGGGTATTTTTTACAAAGTGAAGTTTCACTACATTCACTAAGCTCTGGGAAACATTTCCGTGCAAAGTGAACAGCCTGTTTTCTTTTAGATAATCAACACTGTTATTTCTTTACATGCTTGTTTAGTTTATAGGAGGCTATATATAGGCAGAGGAATACTAGGCATATCCCTAGTAATAAGTAATAGTTGACAACACTGCTTTTGTTATGCCGCGTACACACAATCAGACTTTCCGGCAGACCAGAGTCCGTCGGACAATTCGATCGTGTGTGGGCTCCAGCGGACTTTTTCTTCCCAAAAGTCCGGCGGACCTAGAAATAAGACTGGCTTTGAAAAGTCCGGTCGTCTGTGTGCTAGTCCGACAGACTAAAATCGTGCTAGGGCAGCTATTGGCTACTGGCTATGAACTTCCTTATTCTACGTCATCACGTTTGAATCTGGCAGACTTTTGGAGTGATCGTGCATGGCCAAGCCCGTTCATTTAAAAGTCCGGCGGACCTCAGCTGCAAAGTCCGTCGGATTGTCCGCCGGAAAGTCAGATCGTGTGTACATGGCATTAGACACATAAGAACAAGACAATAGATGGCATAGATTTAGCACGGGAAAGTTTAGTATGATGGAGAGAAGTCATGAAATAAAATATAAATCATATCCTTGTTTTCCGCTGCATGCTCTTCTAGTTAATGGGTTTTGTTGGACTCTTTACCTTCAATGCTTGGTTACACTGTGGTTATATTTGATGTTTTGCAGGTGCTTGGCATGTAGTTCCAATCTCTGTCAAGTGTCCTTCAAATTCCAAGTCTAAAAGTACATACCAAGCCTAATATCTTTTTTCAAACTTCCCAATTTAGGGGTTGGGCTATAATCGTTGTATCTGCAGTGTTTGGATTGCAGTTTCCATTTTTTGTATTCCCCTTGTTGTCCAGCCATGGTCCAAATTTCACCCAAAAAAACACACTATGCTGGATCTTCTGGATTCAACACAATTTGAGCAAAGTTTTAAAGGACCTTTAATAAAATGAATATCAGTTTACCTGTGTGAAAAACCATGTCTCCACATCCTTTAGGTTCCTGTCCATCAAACTTTCATATTCATTTCGGATATCTGACAAATTTTTCTGGAGGTCCACAGCAGGAGCCATGTCCAGCTCCACATGGACCCTGGCACCCAGCTGTTCTTCAAGGTTCTTCACTTCCTTAAAAACAAAACCATTGTAGATGTGAGTTGCTATAGTTCAAATCAAGCAAGGACTCCATTATTAAAAAAAGAAAAGTTAAGGGAAAGGGCAGTCTTTGGTGTGAGGAAGCTAACATTATAAGGACTGTCTCACATAATGGTAGTTTACACAATAGTGTAAAAAAAAAACGTAAATGGATTAGTGCATATAAATTAAATTGGTAAATATATTTTATTTTCTGCAGGAACCTGCCTAAACACATAATTGGACAACAAACACAATGCAAATGTACAGTACATGCTTGTACAGGCTGAATCAGTTGAGAACCATAGCCATGTAACACAGTCAAACATTCAAATCTAGAATGTACATAAATAAAATAGCATTGGCTAACAAATTACACTGGCTCAGTTCCTGGTCACATATGTGACATCTCCTGCAAGAAGTTATCACAATGCCATAATACTTCCGTGCATAATTTTGAAATAATTTAATAGCAAATTATTTTTGTGAGTTTGTGATCCTTGTGGCATAGGATTGGTAACTGAAATTAAGCACTTAAGGACTGCCCCACGTACATATACTGCAGCTGGCTGGCCCTTAAGCTCAAAATACCTGTACGTGATTCCTCTCTTTGGCTCTGGGGCGTGCGCGCCACCAGAGTCCCACTCCCGCTGTAATTGGACACAGCGGGAGCCAGTCAGCGGGTCCAGCAGCTGCGATGACTGCCAGGACCCACCAATCATTCACAGGAGAGACAGAACGGCGCTCTGCCTATATAAACAAGGCAGATCGCCGTTCTGGCAGAGAGGGAAATGGAGATCTCTCTCTTCCTCCAGTCACAGCATTCCCCCCACAGTTAGCAAGCACCCCCTAGGAGCACACTTAAAACTTTGATTGCCCCTGATGTTAACCACTTTGTCATTTATACAGTGACAGTGGTTTTTTTTGAAGACTGATCATTGTATTGGTGTCACTGGTGCCCAAAAAAGTGTCACTTGGTGTCAGATTTGTCTGCCGCAATGTCGCAGTCCCGCTAAAAATCACTGAACACTGCCATTACTAGTAAAAACAATAAAAAACAATAAAAAGACTATAAATCTATCCCATAGTTTCTAGACGCTATTACTTTTGCATAAACCAATCAATATACGCTTATTGGGTTTTTGTTTTTACCCAAAAGCTGTAGCAGAATAGATTTTGGCCTAAATTGTTGAAGAAATTCGATTTTTTTTGCTTTTTTTATTGGGAATGTTTTACAGCAGAAAGTAAAAAATTTATAATTTTTTTTTCAAAATTGTCGGCCTATTTTTGTTTATAGCGCAAAAAAAAAAAAAAACAGCAGAGGTAATCAAATACCACCAAAAGAAAGCACTATTTGTGGGAAAAAAAGGACAAAGGTTTTATTTGGGTACAGTGTTGCACGACCGCGCAATTGTCAGTTAAAGCAATGCCAGTATCAGTGTAATCAGTGCCGTATCACAACAAAAACCTTCCAGAGCTGAAGTGGTTAAAGCTATCCTTTATCAAGTCAGAAAAATTATGGGTTTGCATTACCGGTATCTCTTATCCTAATTAACCAAAACTGACATCTCCAAACACCCCAAAAAACTGCATGAGATGCCACAAAGAGTCTTTGGTGTAAACCTCCTGTAGTGTCAGAAACTTAGCCCTGAACAAACTCATAACAAAAGGTCAGTGCCAGTAGGATTGTGGAATACCATTTTTATTTAAAGTTGGATTGTACAAATAATGCTGTGGAGAATGGAGTATATCCATGAATGGACAGAAAGTGTTATTTGCAGGATTTCCAGATGAAAATAAATAGAAAAAAGCTTGAGAAAAGAAAGCTAATGAGGCCACTACACCAAAAGACTGGTAAGCAAATATGTTATTTGTCAGTAGGGATGATGGGTATTCACCCGTTCGTCGAAAAACTAACATTATGGGGCGTTCGCTCCAAATTCAAGAGCCGCGTAACGCCCCATAATACACTGCGAGAGGGCAGTGCATTGCTGTATGATGATTGGCCAAAGCATGCACCATGACTCAGGGGGTCCATGCCCCACACTATATAAGGCTGCCTGCATGTCGGCCCCGTGTAGTGTGTTGTTGGCGTGGGCGGAGAGAGAGTGTCATTAAATTGAGCAGGCAGGCAGGTTATTCAGTTAGCTACAGTGTATTTGATATATATATATATACAGTCAGTCTCGTGTGTATATATATATATATATATATATATATATATATATATATATATATATATATACACTGCATCCAGTGTAGCCAAGCCTATATCGGACTGCAGGCCATTCCTGGTGTACTTTTCCTAATATAGTTCAGGTGGTGTACACATGCAGCTTCTACTACTTTTCTGGTGGTGTACACAATACAGTACACCCATAGTTGTTATTACACTTCTGTTGGTGTACACAGTACCATGCATCCATAGTGCAGTTGCTACTACTTTTCTGGTGGTGTAAACAGTACACAATACAGTGTAGTGTGATTTTTCTAAACAAAATTTACAGCATGTCCGGAAGGCCACCAAGGAGTGGCAGACGCTCACAGGCCACTAAAAGAGGGCAAGCAGGCACTGTGTCTGCAGTCAACAGTGCTGGTCGTGGACACGTTGCATCCTCAGCATGTGGCCGTGGGGCACCCTTGTCCTTTTTTTCTGCAGCTGGCTGTGTTATTGAGCCACAATTTGCAGAAGAGTTGGTGGAATGGATAATAAATCCCTCCTCATCCTCTGTCACCCAGGCTAGTTTTCCAGACAATGCAGCTGCCAAAGCGGCCTATTCCATCGGCTCCATGTCAACAGTCACTCCTTCCCTAGCCCCACCATCATGCACGGAGGAGTCCCCCAAACTATTCGACCACAGCGTCAGGTACATGGTGCATGAGGATGCACAGCGATTTGAAGGCTCCGATGATGGTACCCAGGTTGAGGAAGGGAGTAACGTGAGCCTAGAGAGAGGGGGTGCCCAAGAAGGACAAGAAACTGGCAGTCATGTTTCCCCAGTTGCAGCATACTGCCAAGTTTTCTCCAGTGACAAGGAGGGAGGGGATGATGAGGTCACTGAATCTACTTGGGTGCCTGATAGAAGAGAGGTGGAGGAAGCGCCACATATCCAATGAGGCAGGATGCCATCCAGAGGGCAGCTTAAGGGCAGCCATCCTATTGCATCACACCACAGAGCTAAGCAGGTGCAGGGCGATGCTGACTCCCGGCATATTTTGAAAAGTTCTTTGATGTGGGCATTTTTTGACACGTGCACAGCAGATCGCACTGTTGCTGTTTGCAACACATGTCTGAAGCATATCAAGCGTGGCCAAAACAGCAGCTGCTTAGGCACCACATGCTTGACCAGACATATGATGACCTCCCATGCAGTCTGTAACACAGCACTTAAAAGACCCACATCAAAGAACAAGACGGACCTCTCCTTGCGCCTCATCAGCTGGGATCTCCAACCCCACTATACCTCCAGTCCTCTCAGAAACCTGCACTAAGAAGAATGAAGGTATAGAAATAGGTGTCCCAAGTACTTGCGGCCAATCTGCTAGCGGTACATCAATATCCGATTTTAACAGGCAAATTTCCCTACCCCCTTGCTAAACTGTCAAAAGAAATTTGGTCCCAGCCATCCACATGCTCAGCATCTGAATGCTAGCTTAGCCAAATTGCTAGCACTGCAACTGCTGTCTTTTCAGCTGGTAAACTCTGCCCCCTTTCGTGAATTTGTGGAATGTGCGGTACCTCAGTGGCAGGTTCCCAAATGCCATTTATTTTCAATAAAGGCCATTCCAGCTCTCTACCAGCATGTGGAAGGCAATGTCTTGGCCTCGTTGGACAGGGCGGCCAGCAGTAAGGTTCATATTACCGCTACCTTTCTTTCACGGCACACTGGGAAGGATGCAGGACAGGGTTCAGTATTGTTGGAGCTTTTTCCGTCACCACGCCTCCAAAATGCTAGTGGTGATTCTGCCACAGCTCTCTCCTTCGCCTCCTCTTCTTCTTCCTCTATGGCCTTTTCCTCTACAGATTTGTCCTCTGAACCAGCGGTTGGTCTGCTTAGGGGACAGGAGCCACACTGGGGCAGAGAGTCTGTCAGCTCTGCAGGGGCAGGCTCAGAGGTGGTTGACGCCCCAGGAATGGTTGTATGCGACAATGGCACCAACCTCCTCTCCACCCTCCGACAGGGAAACTTGACCCATGTTCCCTGTTTGGCTCAAATACTGAATTTGGTGGTGCAGCGGTTCTTGAGCAGGTACCCGGGCTTACAGGATCTCCTGAGGCAGGCCAGGAAAGTCTGTGGTCATTTCCGCCGGTCATATAATGCCAGTGCTCGGCTGGCTGACCTTCAAAGGGAATGCAACCTGCCCAAGAACCGCCTCATTTGTGACATGCCCACCAGGTGGAACTCAACGTTGGCAATGCTGCAGCAGCTGCACACGCAGCAGAGGGCCATCAATGAGTACCTATGTGAGTATGGCACCAGGACAGTGTCAGGGGAGCTTGGCTTTTTTCCGCCACACCAGTGGCTACTGATCAAGGATGCATGCATTGTCCTGTCACCATTTGAGGAGGCCACAAGGATGGTGATCAGTGACAGTGCATGCCTCAGTGATACTGTCCCTCTTGTCTTACTGTTGGAGCACACGCTTCGTGGAATAATGGACAGGGCACTTGAGGCAGAACAGAGGGTGGAAGAAGAGGACTTCCTTACCTCTTAAGGCCCCCTTTATCCAGATAGTATTCCTGCGGGCCCGTCGATCACACAGGAAGAAGAGGAAGAGGAGGATTATGTCAGCATGGAGGTGGAGGATAACACTCAGCATCAGTAGCAGTCTTCAAGGGATCGTTTTCAGTCCCAAGAAACCCATGGAGTTGTACATGCCAGGGAGGAGGTGGTTGAGGATCATATGACCCAGAGGACTCAGGATCGAATGCCTCTGCAAACTTACGCTGCATGGCCTCCCTGATCCTGCAAAGCCTGCAAAAGGACCCTAGGATTCGTGGTATCAAGGAGAGGGATCATTGCTGGCTGGCGGCCCTTCTTGATCAACGTTACAAGGGTAAGGTTGCAGAACTTATCCAGCCTTCGCAGAGGGAGCAGAGGATGAAACATCTTTGGGAGGCCTTGCAGAAAGGTTTGTGCAATGCGTTTCCAGAGCCTGGGAGGTTACAACTTCCTGGTGCTGGACAACGTGTTTCTGAGGCTTCGTTCAGTCACAGAAAGATCGTGGAGAAGGGGGCCAGCTGACCAATGCCTTCAGACAATTCTTCAGTCCTCAGCACCAAGGTCTGATCGGTTCCAGCAACCATCGCCAGCGTCTGAATTATATGGTGCAGGAATATCTAGGGGCAAGATCAGACTTGGAGACCTTTCCAACAGAACATCAGCTGGGTTACTGGGTCTTGAGAATGGACCACTGGCCAGAGCTTGCTCAATATGCAATTGAGCTACTGGCCTGTCCTGCATCCAGCGTTCTTTCTGAACGCCCTTTCAGTGCTGCTGGAGGCTTTATAACCACACAGAGTGCGCCTGTCCACAGACTCTGTTGATCGGCTCACATTCATAAAAATGAATCAGCCTTGGATCACCAGCTACCAAGCACCTGATGCTGATGTAACCTTATTTTTATATGGATGTGGGATCCCTTGAAGACTGCATATGCTCAGTGATTATCCTATTATGCTGAGTGACTATCCTATTCCTCCATAATCTTTATGATGATAGCTTCTAACAATATTTTTGGTTCAGGGCACCACCACCATTGCCTAAGGCCCAATTTTTTTGCCCCTGTTTAACAGGGGTGCGTATTTACAATTTTTGATCTAATATTTAACAGCAGGGCTCGTTCCTGCACTCAACGAGAGTATCTGTGAGGGGTTGCAGTGTTGTGGCACCATCACCACTGCCTAAGGCCCAATTTTTCTGCCCCTGTTTAACAGGGGCATGCAATTACAATTCTTGATATAATATTTCACAACAGGGCCCGTTCCAGGGCCCACCAAGAGTAACTGAGAGGGCTTACAGTGTTCTGGTACCACCAACACCCAATTTTCAGCAGAGTGTATAGGGCAGGCCGTATAGTATATACAGACGGTCCCCTATATTCAAACATCCGACTTACAAACGACTCCTACTTACAAACGGAGGGAGACAACAGGAAGTGAGAGGAAATCTACCCCTAGGAAGGGAAATTCTCTCCTGTAAGAGTTAATATGGGAAAAATGTGTGTTTACTGATACTTTATCCCCAATCTTTATTTCCCTAATAACCCAAAATTTTCATTGGGACAGAAAGTGAGGTGAAATCTTCTGAACAGGGGCACAGACAGCAAAACAAATGTTACAGGGGTGATAACCCTTTCCTATGTTATCCAAAAAGCTTAAAAAAAAAAAAAACTGTTCAAAATTACAAACAGATTCTTAACTTAAGAACAAACCTACTAAAACCCTATCTTGTTTGTAACCCGGGGACCGCCTGTATACTGCTGTTCAGAGTATATAGAGCCTGGAGGCCCCACGCCTTTTTTTTTTTTGGGTGCGGGGTTCCCTTAATATCCATACCAGACCCAAAGGGCCTGGGGAGGGGGACCCATGCTGTTTTTCTCGATGATTTTCATCTATATTGCCGAAACCCGACATTACATTACAGCTGCAAGCATTTTTAAATTACTTTTATTCCTTTATAAATTTAATTTTGTGCACGGACTGTTCTAAACACGGGAAAAATGTGCCACTTTACAGGCATACTATAGTCACCCCCCAGGCACGATATTTGAAGGAATATTTCACTTTTATTGTTTAATTTTAAGCATTATTAAAATCACTGCTTCCGTTTTTAAAACTTTTTTTTGCATTGATACATGTCCCCTGGGGCAGGACCCATGTCCCAAAACACTTTTTATGGCAATAACTTGCATATTAGCCTTTAAAATTAGCACTTTAGAACTTTTTCAAGTTCGTGTCCTATAGACTTTAACGGTGTACGCGTATTTGCACACATTTTTTGCCTGTTCGCATGTTCTGACGCAAACCGAACCGGGGGGGGGGGGGGGGGGGGTGTTCGGCTCATCCCTATTTGTCAGGGAATTGTGTGATATTTTTAGATTGTCCATTAACTGGATTTATACCTCATTGTGGTTTTTCTTCAGAAGCATCAGGTCTTCTGCAAGATGCTCGAGCTGAAATTCCAGATCACAGCGTTCAAGCGTCAGTCCATCCAGATGTCTCCGTAGGTCTCCTACATCGGTTTCTATTGCTTGACGCAAACTGAGCTCCATGTTATACCTCAATAAATTAGGTGAACATAATTAGATAATAGAACTTCAACCATGTGCAAACAATATAGAAGGATATAATGCAGATAATATATTATCGGGATAATACGTTAAGATCAATTAATGAACTAACATTATTCAGAAATGATCAGCTGATGAAGAAGGCAAGGCCGTGCCTTCAAAATGCATTCTGATTGGCCAGTGTTAGAATATCAAATTTTGCTTTCCTTTTGTTCACAGTGATCAGGTTCCCCAACCCGTGCCTGAAGCAGCTTCGCTCACTTTACAGCCTCCATTTAGACTTTTTTAGAGACTAATTTTTAGGGGTTCATCCCCCAGAACTTTCAAATCACTCACCATTCACATGGTTGCACCTTCATGTATTAGCATGCAGATGCATGCCTTTTCATTAAAATTTTAAACCATTCACTTGGTTGCACCTTCATGTATTAGCATGCAGATGCATGCATATCTTTTTTTAATAATAATTATTATTATTATTATTAATAATAATTATTGATATGAGTCAGCATTATGTTATATTTAAAAAAAGAAAGAAAAAATCTATAGCTTTATTTTACGATTTTGAATAGATAGATCTAAGAGGAGTTAAAAGTAAAGAGAATAGCATTTAGAAAGATAGTTATTTCTAGCTGCTTCAGTTTTGAGGAATATTGCGTCCGATCATTTGATACAAGGATGAGTAATTGTGATATGAATGATGTTATGAATGTAATTAATCAATTTTATATGATTAATCATAATTCAGGGGGGATTGTTAGAATATTATTTCAAATTCATAATTCGGCACTTATAGGTGTTTATATTATATTCATGGCAAGCTTGCAAAACATATTTGGTTTTATGATTAATCATAATAAATAGTATGTGTGAATGACCTTGATCAAGTGTTCAGTAAAAATATCCTCATTCGAAGCTGAGTTAGTAATAAGTTTCTGGTGTAGCCAATTTGAGTATGACATATATGGTATCTGGTACAGAATGTCATGAGGACAAAAATAGACACGTGTCTACGTAGCTAAAGGAATAATATATTGTGGATTATATCATGTTAAATTTAGAGTAATCTCAGTCATATTGATAAGTATTAGTATATAGTTACTTAATGTAAAGTTGGTAATATATGTCTATATTATGTAGATGTTTGATAATGACATTACATAACAAGCACATTTCTTCAAGTATGAAGTGTTGCATGTGGGCTTGTCAATCAAGCTCCATATGACTCTCTGAGTATTTGCATATTGCTGAAGTTAGCAGATATTAATGTGTGCCATACAAGGTTCTAAGTTTGTGAGGATCTGACGTATGCATGTAGCATAAAAAGCCAACGTGTCGATACTGAAGCAGCTTCACACACTCACAACACATCCTCTAGGAGGTATGACACTGACATATTCACATGAAGAAGACTGATTAATTGGAACAGCTGACTTTCTGCCGGAAGTCTAAGAACGTCATTTCCTGTTTCTTCTTGAAGGACAAGGCAGCATGGAAACCGAAGAGCAGCCATGAAGGACACATACATACTTTCATAAGCTTATTACAGCTTAAGAACTATTCTATTTCATATACTTTTACCCACACTGAACTGAACTATTATACTTTTTACATTGTATTTATGATACCAACCGTGTGACAAATAAATTCACATTTTGATTCAAGTCAGTTTGACTATCAATGCTATATTCCGGAAACGCCTCTGAGACAAAAGAATATTGATAATAATTCATATTCCACTCATTTTTTACAGCCAGACAGCGCGTGGGCAGCTCCCCAGTTTGACAACCCCGGACCACTCATACCCAGAGACACACAGCAGACATCTCTCCTCCTTTTGCTTTCCTTTTGTTCACAGTGATCAGGTTCCCCAACCCGTGCCTGAAGCAGCTTCGCTCACTTTACAGCCTCCATTTAGACTTTTTTAGAGACTAATTTTTAGGGGTTCATCCCCCAGAACTTTCAAATCACTCACCATTCACATGGTTGCACCTTCATGTATTAGCATGCAGATGCATGCCTTTTCATTAAAATTTTAAACTAATCTTTTTCATCAGATGGTTTAGCACTAAACATTATGCCAATATATATTCCTCTAAGTGTACTAAATATGCCTGCTCTTTCTACCAACCCCCTCTGTTTATAGAAGCTGCACAATAGTTTCCATGAATGAAATGTGATCTATGAATGGAGGGTAGGTGGATGATCCACCTCCTTCATTCATATAGCACACTTCATTCAGAGAAGCTATAGTACAGCTTCTAAGAATGGAGGAGGGTGGTGGAAAGAGCGGACATAGTTGTCACTGTTGATAAACGCCTGTGACAGCTCCCTTAGCTCCATTAACCTCTATCACACTGAAAAAATATGGCTGTGGGGGAAGGGCGGAGCAATTGAAGGAGAAAGCTAATCCTGCAGACAGCAGCCGTAGGGACACATTTGATTGACTGTAGGTAACCTCCATCATGTTGTTTTTTTTTTTTTTTTTACTTAGCGGTAGAAAAATATGTTGAAGTATGTTTTGAAAGTAATGCAAAATTGGACATATTTTGTTTATTAACTTACATTGCTCATTCGAATTCTACTTGTAGGTAGTAATTCTTCCTCTACAGTACAGTTTTTTTCACTGCAGATAAATAATGGATTCCAAGAAGAAGCAAGAAGCTGTCATTGGCATTCTGACACCCACAAAAGACTACAGAATGTTTATGGAGATGACACATTGACAAGAACAATGTCTTGTCATTAGTAACTCAACGGTGTCACCTCTGTAAAAATTGTAGCCTTCTGTGGATGTTGGACAGCCTGTACCCATCTTTTAGTATAGAACTCAATGATGGCATGTTGCTTCTGCTTGGAATACATTATTTACCTTCAATGAAATAGAAGAATCAGATACTATAGAAGAAGAGTTACTCTACCAAAATGTGCAATTCACACAACCTATGTAAGTTATGGAAAAAGTTATGCCTATTTTTGCGTTACCTTCAGTACAACCCTTTTACATTTCATTCTGTTAAAGAAATACTCAACTACAATAAATTGGGACTCAACTTTGAGTGTGAGCAATGAAGCAGAAACAGCAACACATAGATGTTTGCAGTTTTGAAACACCAGCTTTTATTTTTCACAAGCTTATCTTTTATACAAAATAAATAGAGCTTAGCAGTTACTTCTCTTGAATGATACCCTGGCTCCCTTCCTCCTAGGACTCATGTGACACTATTTGTTTACACTTTTTCCAGTAGGAACCCTAGAAAACTTCTATTGTCCCATGTAATTCCCATTGTATTGCATTGCTTCTCTGGGCTGTGTTTTCACAGTCATCAAACTTCTCATGGAGAAATATCATTCTGCAATTGCTCTACTTATTTTGCATCATGTTGTGTATGGCCGTGGTATTATCCATACAAATCTCCAAAGAGGATGAAAGCGGGCACAATTAAAGGGCCCGCAACATGGGATTGTGGTTGCCTCTTTAATGGCAAGAATTAGAATAGTGTCTGGATTATATTTAACAATAAAGTTATTAGATTATATTTAAAAAAAAAAAAAAAAGTGTGCAGGCTTGTCACAGGGCAGCAGAGTGGGGAAAACGTGAGCTACAGGTGTGGAGAGGCTATATAAACCCCCTGTGTCACAAGCCTGCTCTCAGTTTACCTGAAGTGACTGGAATTGCTTCACTGCCTGTCAGCAGCATTTTCAAATAGCCAGCATGAAGTCACTGGTGCGCAGGGTATTAGAGCGGGCTGAGGCTGAGGGGGGTAATGAATGGCTGCAGAGGTGTTTAGCCTTATCAGCTGGGAGTGATACAGCAGTGACTACACCCTGGCGGAACAGCAGTTATGCCTGAGTACACCTGAAGCTGAGGACGTTTTCCAGCAGGTCATTCTCACAGACAGCCAGCGCTCCTCATCTATGACAGACACTCAGCAAGGCTTACCTGAAGAACCAGCGGTGGTAAGGCCGGCACTAGTGCAGGAAAGCAGCTCTCTCTCCTCAGGGGAGCGGGGGATGGCAGCGCAGAAGGCTCAGCGTTCTAGTCAGCGCGGTAAGAGGAGTAGGCGGGCCTTCTCGCCATCTCCTATCCGCTCTAGCAGAGGCAGAGGCCGGGCTCGGCGCTCATCCATATCCCCTGGCAATGATGGACAGGGGGAGGAGCAGGTACGGCGCGGTTATGTTTCATTGCAGCCAGCTTCACAGCGCATGTTGCCGCCTCAAGCAGAGAGGTCACCCCAGCTATCCGGACAGCATTCCAGGCAGGTATCACAGGCTAGAGCTGCGGCTTCTCTCGCATCCAGGCCATCCAGGCTGGATGCGGGGAGGGCCCCTGTTTCTTCTTCACTCCTTACAGGTCCAGTGGAAGACATTCAGACAGAAACGGCTGGAGCCCAGATCCCAGTTATTTGCAATCCTGCTGAGACTAGTCTGGCTGGTGAGTATGCTAATAATGATTTGATGAGTCAATTGCTTTTATCACTAGCTAAGTTTAATGAACATCTAGTTGCTACTCAGCCTGAATATACATCTCCTTCCCCTGCTAATGTTTTGTCTTCTATTCCTGTGGAAACTGATATTAACTCTTTAATGTCTATTAACACTCCTAAAAATATCAGTTTAGCTCCTGCCATACCAGAAACTTGTTTTAAGGAGGTATTGCCATGTGAAATGTCTCCATTAGGTTTTCATTTGCCAGTGGCTATTAAAGAAAAGATATGGAAAGGTGTTTTTTTGGATTTGTTATCATTATTACCAGTGTCCAAAGAATTCTTATCTAAATTGGATAAAAGGTCTGATGATAACATGGAGGATGCTAGACGGCGCCCTGTCTCCAGGTCTTTCTTTCCGCTGTAATGGGAGAGACACCCAGAGAAATGCACAGGGCTTTTTCAACATTTAGAACATATTCTGGAGGCATACAAAAGTTTTGGCGGCATGGGTTGGTTTAATTATGACGAATCCTTTCACCAAAAAATTGCAATCTATCCTAGTCTTAAATGGGGAAACAAAGATGTTGGTTTGTGGTTAATTTAATTACTCCGCAAAAACAAAATTTTAATAGACCACAGCAACAATTTATACAAAGTACCCCAAATTTAGCTTGCAAAAAAGGCACATGCTATGCTTACAATGAATCGCAATGCAAATGGTTAGCTTCATGTCGTTACCGACATGAGTGTTCCTTCTGTTTTGGCAATCATCCAGTAGTTAAATGTTTTAAAAGAGTTTCAGCAGAACAAGTCAATAGGGAGCATGCGAAAAGTCTGCACATCAGTGAGGCTGTCCGCAAATCTCCCATGGCTGGCGCTATATCCAGACAAGGAGAAGGCCCGGGTGTTAACTGAAGGTTTCTCGTTTGGTTTTCAGCTGCCTATTTTTCAAGGTTCTGGCTGTCAGTTGGTTGATAACTTAAAATCGTTTTTACCAATTCTGAGATAGTTAAGGATAAGTTAATTAAAGAAATCTCAGCGAATAGAATTGCTGGCCCTTTTAGTACCCCACCTTTTAGGGATTTCCGGGTTTCTCCTTTAAGTTTAGTTCCCAAGAAAGAGCCTAATTCTTACTGTCTGATCCATCATCTTTCATTTCCTTCTGGCAATTCTCTGAATGATGAGATTGACACTTCATCTGCTGCGGTTACATATGCTACCTTTGACGACGCTATTCAGATAATCAGAAAATTTGGTCGTGGTGCGTTATTGGCTAAAGCAGATGTACAATCAGCTTTCAGACTGTTGCCTATAGCTCCCGAATCGCATAATTCTTTAGGTTTTTGCTTTGAAGGTTTTTCTTTTATGACAAATGCCTCCCTATGGGGTGTTCGCTGTCTTGTTATTATTTTGAAATTTTTGCTTCATTTCTCTAATGGGTAATGATTTTTGAGTCAGGACATTCTGGAATAATTCATTATCTCGATGATTTTTTGTTTATTGGTCCCCCGAGTTCTTCTATATGTTCCCTCATTTTAGAATTATTCTTCCGTATGGCTACATATTTTGGTATTCCATTAGCTAGAGGTAAAACTGTCTTCCCGTCTCCTATCATTGAGTTTCTGGGCATAGAGATCAATACTTTGCTATTTCAATATAAACTACCAGTTGAGAAAATTAGTAGATTAGAATCACAAATCTCTTTTTTAATTCGTAGGAGAAAGGTGTTATTGAAAGAGTTTCAATCCTTTTTAGGCCTTTTAGCTTTTGCTACACGAATTATGCCGATGGGCAGAATCTTTTCCAGACGATTGTCGATGGCCACGTCGGGATTTAAATCTCCTTTTTATCATATTAGATTGACTTGTGAGATGAAGGACGATTTAATGGTATGGTCTAAATTCCTAATAGATTTCAATGGTAGATCTCTTTTTCAGAGCGATTTTGTGTTTGCAGCTGATTTCGAGCTTTTTACTGACGCAGCTGGATCACATGGCTTTGCAGCTATTTTTCGTTCACATTGGTGCTGTGGTGCGTGGCCCCCTTTCTGGATCTCAAATCGTTATATTAAAAATGTAGTTTTGTTGGAAATTTTTTCCGGTGGTCGTCGCATTAGAGATTTGGGGGCAGCAGTTTGCGAATAAACGCATTATTATTCACACAGATAATAAGGGCATTATGTTTGCATTAAACTGCCTTTCATCTAAATCTTTGCCCGTCATAAGATTATTAAGATACTTGGTGCTCCTATGCTTGAAATTTAATATTTGGATAAAAGCTAAACATATACCAGGTGAATCCAATGTCATCGCAGATGCTTTATCTCGGTTACAGATGGTTCGCTTCAGGCAGCTGTTGCCCAAGGCAGATATGATGGGTTGTCAATGTCCGAGTCATCTGTGGGATCTAGTCTGAATCCGGTTTTTCGAGCCATTCAAAATTCGCTCCAAAAAACATGGACTGATTATTCGGTCGCATGAAAAAAATGGAAAACATTTAATGATGGTTCTAATTTCCTGGGGTCACGGCCTACGGAGAGTTCCATTTTAGCTTTTCTCTGCTCTCTATTACAGGATAATTTTTCTATTAACCATATTAGTAAAACGATGGCCGGGTTTCCTTTTTCTTTAAGTTGCAGGGCCTCCCTGCCTGCAATAGTTTCTTTTCTGTTAGACAGGCTTTAAAAGGTTTAAGAAAGGGAGGATCGGTACAGGATACACGTAGACCAATTACTATCGAAGTGCTGTCTAGGCTGTGTTTGGCCACACCTTGGGTCTGCATATCTGTATACGAGGCTTTACTTTTTCATGCAGCATTTGTTTTGATGTTTTTTGCTGCCTTACGTATTTCAGAGATGTTGCCCAGCAACAAACACAGTTTCGATGGTTTGTTAGTTTCGGAGGTCCTTTTTGCAGTAGATAAAGTCCAGATCTTTATAAGGAAATCCAAAACGGACTTGGTGGGCAAAGGTTGCTGGCTCAATCTATAGGCTTGTGGCGACTCCGTTATCTGTCCTGTTTTAATCTTAAATAAATATTTCTCTGGCAGACCAAAATTTGGAAGTCATTTCTTAGTTCATTTAGACTCCTCTCCATTGACAAAGTTTCAGTTTTCTTCAGTTCTAAAACTCTGTTTTAGTCATTTAGGTCTTTCGTCATTCAAATTTTCATCTCATTCTTTTCGGATTGGAGCCGCCACTGAAGCTGCTAGATTGGGTCCGAGTGATTCTGTAATTATGCGTTTAGGTAGATGGGAATCTAGCAGATTTAATATTTACATTCGCCCTAATCTATCTCTCTGATTTTAGGTACAAAATCTTTCATTTGGATAGTTGGTCACTCATATATACACTGGGCTCATAAGAGGGCTTCTCAACGTTGCTATGGTTCCAACCTGTCTTTACCTTCACATAATTTTCAGATTCTCTGGAAAGGCATCAGAGGGCTACAATGGACTGATCTTTTCTTTCACCTTTCTACTTTATTTCATTCCTGGCCTTCTCCAAATATTTTAGTTCTGCATCTTGGTGGTAATGACGTTGGAAGAATTAAAACTTTAGATTTGATGTTTCGGATTAAACATGATTTACAGATTTTGAAACTTTCATTTCCACACACATGTATAGTTTTTTCAGAAATGGTTTCTCGTTTGCACTGGTTGGATTCAGCTGGTGGAAAACCCCTTGAAAAAGTTAGGCGTAGAATTAACCATTCTCTAGAAAAATTCTTGCCATTACTAGGAGGATTTTCTTTCCGTCATATTGACTTGGAAGGAGGTTTCCCAGGTCTCTATAGACAAGATGGTATTCATCTTTCAGATGTTGGATTAGATATATTTAACCTAGGCCTTCAGACTTGTATTGAGCAGGCCGCGGTGCTGGGGTAGCCTTGGTTTGTTTTCAACAAACCCGGCTGGTGGGGGACTTTGTTTTATGAATTTTTCATTAATGCTCGAGTTATATAACTGAGCGAATTTAGAGTTGGTTATTAATAAAATAATATTTTGAATAGAATTTATTGTTTACTGATGATTGATCTTATTAAATAAAATTATTTATTTATTATACCAATAAAGGTGCCGCGGCCAATTAAATGCCATACTGGTGGTTGTGTCTGTTATTTCTTAAGTTATTTAATTATATAGAGCATGTGCAACATACAATCCCCATGAAAGCGGGCACAATTAAAGGGCCCGCAACATGGGATTGTGGTTGCCTCTTTAATGGCAAGAATTAGAATAGTGTCTGGATTATATTTAACAATAAAGTTATTAGATTATATTTAAAAAAAAAAAAAAGTGTGCAGGCTTGTCACAGGGCAGCAGAGCGGGAAAAACGTGAGCTACAGGTGTGGAGAGGCTATATAAACCCCCTGTGTCACAAGCCTGCTCTCAGTTTACCTGAAGTGACTGGAATTGCTTCCCCTCCCTTCCCACCCTTGTCGCAGGCACCATTATGTGGTTATGTCACCCTTGAATCAAGGGGGGACTTTGTTTTATGAATTTTTCATTAATGCTCGAGTTATATAACTGAGCGAATTTAGAGTTGGTTATTAATAAAATAATATTTTGAATAGAATTTATTGTTTACTGATGATTGATCTTATTAAATAAAATTATTTATTTATTATACCAATAAAGGTGCCGCGGCCAATTAAATGCCATACTGGTGGTTGTGTCTGTTATTTCTTAAGTTATTTAATTATATAGAGCATGTGCAACATACAATCCCCATGTGTAGAATCTTTGATGTTGCATATGGGTTGATGTGTGAATTTTTGGAGAAGTTTTCATAATTTCATTCCCTAAAATCTTTTGTGGTCTACACTTACTTTAGTTGAATAGTGTTGTTTGCTATTCATGAGGGAGCCCACATAGGGGTACCACTTGAGATGATGTAGAGAATATTCACTCGGTGCTTGTCTCGTCTTGGTGCCTGGTCTCTTAACCCATGCAGATGTTTTTTGTCTTTTTTAAGAGAGAGAAAAAAAAAGAGAGGGAAGGAAAAGGTAGGGTTTGGAGCCCCTACTCCTCCTTTACTAGCCCGGAGCCATATTCCCTAGAACGAGTATAAAGAGACCAGTAAAACCACTTTTTGTTACATTTCTCTTTACGTTGCAAATTTGCAAGATTGTAGGGGAGGGTTCTGTCTCCACAGGGCTGGATTACAGGACTTTGCTGCATTTAGAAGGTAGACCAAAATTTCTTGTATTTACGCTTTGAGCGATCTGAGTAATGGAGAAGATATCTGGCTGGGTGAGAGCCCAAGTTGTAATCAGTGAGCTCTTGATAGTGCCTCGCACCTGAGACCAAAACCCCCTCTAGTTTTCGAAAAGACCACAAAATATGCAATGTGGTACCCTCAGCCTCTCTGCAGTACAAACAGGTGTTCACCGCGTCAGGGTAGATTTTCTTCAAGAGAGACAGAACCTTATACCAGCGTGCGAGGACCCTGTAGCTCAGCTCCATGTATTTACTGATCTATGCGGATGTTACCTTGCTTGTTTGTGTTAGATTTACTTCTGGAAGATGCATGCCCAATGTATCTAGTAAACCTAACCCATTTCACGAGGAGGTAAAACAAATCCTAATGCCTGAAAATAGCTTTGCAACTTTGACATGTGCTAGTAAAATTGTACATGTCATAACAACTACTTAGTGTATCTATTTTTTTTTAGACAAATTGGATTTTCATTTGCTGGTAAAATGTAATGGATATCTTTTTATTATCAAAGGTAACATGGCTCAAAATAGTCAAATTTAGCTGTATATTTCTGGCTATTACTGTGACCCACCGCCAATTTTCCTTCTTCTGATGATTACAACAATACCACTATGTGTATGTTATTTGTTTTTTGAATCTGTAGTAGTGCTTGTGAAGGGAGCAGATGTGCAGGCTCATTCCCGAGCTGGCTCTGTGTATCTATAGACACATAGAGCACAGCTCGACCCCACCCCCCTTCTCACATGATTTAATTGACAGTGGCAGAATCCAATGGCTCCCACTGCTGAGTCCTGTGAGGAGAGAAAGAGAGCAGTGATGCTACTCTCGGACACAGTGCTGGATTGATAGAGGAGCCAGGTAAGTATTTTTGGGGGGTGGCTGGGGAGAGCTGATACTGGAAGGTTTTCCAGTACCTTAGAACAACTGTAAGGGCTGCATATGGGCCGATGCAGGTTTTCCTCCAACCTGTGGGTGTCACTGTGCCATTGTAACAGGTGGAGTGGAATCTGTTAGGAGAACTGTCCCCGTATGGACTCTGTCAGTATCCCAGCTGTCCTGTTTGAAACTGTAATCTCTCAAGATCTCAGGTGGCCATCTTGGTGTGAGACTTTTTCTATAGGAGCAAGTGGTAGGTCAAGGTGCCCACTTGCTGGAGAAAGCAATTAGCGCAGGGAAACATCCTGGTATCATGGCGCTCACCCCTAGCAGTACAGTCCTGGTGCTCTGCTAACCACCACCCCTCCAGTGGAAGCCATCCTTCAATAATACAGGCCCAAGCCAAGCCTGGTGACACATTGTAAACACAAACTATTGCATTGATGTTTATCAGTGTCTACAAGAACAGTGATTATTGTTTACTGCTAACCTGTATACAATATACCAAATAATTATATACCCTCAAGGATTGTGTGTGGTCTCTCCCTGATTGGGTAAATTGATTATTGGGCCTGCCTACACACATACACAAAATATACACATTAAAACAGGGAGACAAATCATCAAATGAGTGTATATGCCTAAAGGGAAAAAAAAACATTAAAGTGATTCTAATAATCGTTTTACACATAATAGATTGATCAGAGGAGATCACATGGGTACCGCATCCAAATCAATATGGAACAGGACACAAGAAAATGCTCTGTGGAAGAGCTGGGATTTATAAGGCGCCAGTAATTTAGGTCACAACATATATTAAAAATCAATCAATTTATTCAGTATTTTACAATAAAGCACGTAAAGAGATTTTAAAAATACTGGATAATTTCATGTTTGATATCCATATTTAAACGGCTTCTTCAGGAGATGTGTGCTACCACACCAATTTCAGAAGTCGTTAAGCAAACACTGATCCAAAAACTATTGCTCAGAGGAGAGGAGGAAGGCTTTCTTTATCCACATGAGCCACAGAGGAAGGAGCTGAAGGGGCAACCAGGGCAAGCAAAAAGCTTTAAGATCACCCAGAAGTATGCAGCAAGAAAAACAAAAATCTTTAACCCCATCCTCGGTCTAGTAGACAAACCCTGGAAGTGACACCAAAATAGGAGGTATTCAAGCTGTAGTATTTCATATACTTGCTCTACGGGAGCTCCATCCACCACGCCAGCGCCCATATCGGCCCCTGACACTCTACTCTTCTAATAATCATGATGCTTTCAGATGTATTTATTGTAGATACTGAACACATTGTAAG